>OX369274.1:17114297-17791797 GCA_947284805.1 Coleophora flavipennella
ACAAATAATTTGATTATTATTTATTACCTTATTCGAATTTATTCCTAGAATAATTAACTTTCCAGTTCAGTAGGCCTTATTAAGTCCTAGTTATTCAAAAACTTTCAATAAAATCGTTAGAGCCATTTTTGAGAAAAAGTAAAGGATTTGTATAAAAATACCTTGGTGATTTGTTCCTTCGAACAACCCTTCAAGTGGGGATATCGAACGCGCCCCCCGCGCCCCCGAGACTCACACGCGAAGTTACATTTTGCCGCACGGTAGTCCGTTTGGCGCTCTGACGATATCCAAGATATTTTTTATAAAAGTTTTGTATAAAACCTATAAATTCTAATTACGGTTCTAGTTAGCTAAATAAATCTTCTTTCTATCTACAACAATTTATGCAAGATTCCATTTTGTTGTATTTTTTTATATATTTTTTGCAAACAACTTGATTTTTAACTTTTGTATGAAATCTGAACACGCGTGAGCGTTGGCCGGTATGATTACTTATAGGTAATCGACACGCTTCAGAGGATAAGTAACTATTGCGTGCTGTAGTCCATATAAACCCAAAGTAACGTACCGACTTTCATCTAAATCCTTTTAAAGATTTAGCCATTAAAATAAAGTTAAGGGAAAAGATAAAAACAAAGAATAATATGACTATATCCCAAATTTTACCCAAATTAGTCATCAGGTACTAGCAAGAGCAATGGACCGACTCACTTGCACACAGAAACAGACACACATACAAACCTGTCCTGTACATATTTTTTTTAATTTCATTGTTTTTAACTCTTTAGTTTAAGACAATAATTGATCATCATCAAAAACTCAATTTTGATATTTAGTCATCACAGTACCTCCTTCACTCCTTCAACGCTCGATAGTAAAAACTAATTGTTAAAAATTAAAACCCAAGAGAAGCGTGCAAAAAGAAATTGTAGAAGCTACAAAGAAAGCTTTGTGACATTCGTGCATGCATTTTTTACGTACTGAGCTTGCGGAAGTCGGCTCGATGTGCGGTCGTGGTGGTACCACTTTTGAACTGGTTTTTGAAGGCTTTTTTGCAGTTAATTTTTTAAATCT
The DNA here is from genome assembly GCA_947284805.1 of Coleophora flavipennella. Taxonomy (NCBI): domain Eukaryota; kingdom Metazoa; phylum Arthropoda; class Insecta; order Lepidoptera; family Coleophoridae; genus Coleophora; species Coleophora flavipennella. Next base: position 17,115,372 of record OX369274.1, read on the forward strand.
TGGTTAGTAGCAGATAGAGGATGTGAATTTTATAAATGTCAGTATATTTTTTTCCTGGCTGTACCACTTTTGAACTGGTTTGTGCAGTAAAAATGTTTAACCTTGGATATATAGCAAAAAGGATGTGAATATTTTGTATATGTTAGTAGTTTTTTGTTCAGCAACTTTGTAAGCATACGCTGATCAAATAAAAAGAACCAGCCAAGTGCGAGTTGAACTCGCGTGGAGAGGGTTCCGTACAATGCCAAAGTCAAATACAAAATATTTGAAATCCTCACAGTAAGATGCGAGTTATTTTCTTTTATTATTAAAAATTTGAGTGTGTTTGGCTGCACCTCATCTAATGGTAAGTGCCGATGCAGCCGAGGATGTAATACGCAAGCTCAAAAAGTGCTTATTCACTCTCGTCTTGAAGATTCCTAAATTTTACGAATCGGGGAATACAGACGCCGGAAGGGAATTCCACCCCTTGGCCGTTCGCATGATGAACGAAGAAGCAAATTGCTTCGTGTGTAAAGGTGGAACATCATCATCATCATCATAATATCAGCCGAAAAAACGTCCACTGCTGGACAAAGGCCTCCCCCAAGAATTTCCACGACGACCGGTCCTGCGCTGACCGCATCCATCGGCTTCCCGCGATCTTCACCAGGTCGTCGGTCCACGTTTTCCGGTGCGCGGTCACCACACGAGAACTTTGCTGTCCCATAAGCCATCTGTTCTACGAGAAATGTGCCCTGCCCACTGCCACTTCAGTTTAGCGTTTCTGTGAGCTATGCGGTTACTTTAGTTCTCCTGCGGATCTCCTCGTTTCTGATTCGATCACGCAGAGAAACTCCGAGCATAGCACGCTCCATTGCCCTTTGGGTGACCTTGAGCCTTCTTATAAGGCCCATAGTAAGCGACCATGTCTTAGTTCCGTAAGTCATCACTGGCAACACCCACTGGTCAAAGACCAGATATTTCGAAGCTTCACGAACGCTACCCAGCCGAGTTGGATTCGTTGATTGATCTCTTTCCTGAAGTTAAACCTACCTAGCTGGACTGTTTGTCCCAGGTATACATATTCGTCAACAACTTCCAGTGTAGAGTCTCCAACCTTTAGAGGGGTGGGTGCGACACGGACAATTAACATTATATTCGTCTTGTCCATGTTCATTTTAAAACCCACTTGTTGAGAGACGTAACTGAGGCCATAAAACATTGTGCTTAGGTCTTCCATAGTCTCAGCCATGACCACGATGAATGAAGGATGTGCAATATATACTCGCCGTTGATATTGATGCTGAGCCCCCCCCCCCCCTCCCCCGTCCAGAAGCTTGAAAACATCTTCCAGGGCGGCGGTGAACCTGGAGGCGAACCGACATGGTGGCGTTTTCATACAGACACTTCAACACCTCGATGTATCGATGGTCAATTTGGCACCGCTGGAGAAACTGTAGCACAGCCCAGGTTTCGACTGAATCAAAGGCTTTCTCATAGTGCACAAACGCCAAGCATAGTGGCTGATTGTACTCTTCGATCTTCTGTATAATCTGCCGCGGCGTATGTATGTAATCTATGGTACTAAAGACTTTTCGGAAACCGGCTTGTTCGGGAGGCTGGAAGTCGTCAAACCTGCGTGCCAGACGGTTCGTAATGACTCTCGAACAAGGAACATTGTCGACAAAGGGGTGGAATCGCCCTCCGCACCTGGTCGTCCGATGATGAAATTAAGAGGGGGAATGAGTTCGTGAAGCTCCAGGACACACTCTCCGAAATGAATCCTGTAGAACACCGATAGACAGGCGACTTTGTGGAGATGCTCGAGGATTTGGAGCCTGTTTGATACAAGTTCCTCGTCGCCAATACGTCTCCTAGAGCGTCGGTCGATAGAATCCAAGGCATATAGTTGGTAACGAGCCGATCCGTCCTACAAGTGAGAGCAGTACTCCATACAGTTAACTACTACTAGCGCACTCTAGTGGTGTTTTAATGAACTTCCCTTTTTTAAATAAAAAATTTAGTACGTTTGGCTGCACTTCACCTGATGGTAAGTGCCGATGAAGCCGAGGATGTAACACGCAAGCTCAAAAAGAGCCTATTCACTCTCGTTTTGAAGATTCCTAAATTATACGAATCGGGGAATACAGAGAACGAAGAAGCAAAACGCTTTGTACGTAAAGGTGGAACATCAACGACAAAGGGCACCTCCGTGCACCTCGCCCTCCGCACCTGGTATGATGAAATGAAGAGGGGAATGAGGTCGTGACGCTCCAGAAACACACTCACCGAAATGATTCCTGTAGAATACCGATAGACTTTTTTCTATTATGAATAGAACTTTATTCCGTAGGTGAACGTATTACATTAAGATTACCACTTTTTTTTCAATTGATAGAATTCTAATAGATTTTCCATCTACAAGCCATGAAGTATATTATTTCGTATTTTTTTAAAAATTTTAGGCTCAGTAGTTTCGGAGAACGGGGGGGGGGGGAATGGTCAATTTTCGTCTTCTTTTATGAATAAAATCAAAACTGTAACACCATCTAAGTTTGATTAGTTCAACAGTACCCCAATAGATGGCGCCACGTGTATTTTACAACGCGCTAACGAGTTAACACTGAGATTTAGTAGGGTCGAACATGTGAATTCGATATGTATGGCTCTAGGTAGGAGGTTTGAGATCTGACAGTACCCTGGCAATCTTAACCCTCAGTACATAGGCTCCCCTTATCGCTTGAATTGGAACGAGCTGGTACCCCGGTTCACTACTTTACGCGGTAATTGTGGCCGGAATTCTGACTGTGCAGTGTTATTAACGTAATAAACACCATAGCCTGAATCTCATGTCTCACTGAAGCCCCTCGTCCGCGCCCCCTCCTTACATTTTGGCGCCCAACGTGGGAAGTGACGTCATTCAGCGAGGAACTTTTGTCATCGTGGCGAGTCCTAGCAACACCAACGGCACTTCGATAGCACCGAGGAAGGGACCTACTTTGCGAACGAAACCACATAGAACCGTTAATCTACCCTCAGCTGAGACAAAAGAAAAGAGGCACAAGATAATGGCCACAAACGTGTCAATGTCCCCAGATCAACTGCGGGAGCTGGTGAATTCTCTTACATCAGCGGCGCTACAGGCTGTAACATCGGCTCAAACTATCTCCAATTCCTTTGACAGCGCAACGTTTTCATATGACGGCGCTCGAGATACCATGTCTGTAGAAGAATTCATCTCTGCTGCGAGTGTTTTCAAGTCAATGAGGAAGATCACCGAAACCGATTCTATTATGAGCCTTCCACTGATACTCAAGGGAGAAGCTGCCACATGGTGGCAAGGTGTCAAAAGCGAGATAAAGACCTGGTCGGAGTTCGAAGACAGACTTCGTCATGCATTTGCTCCCAAGAAAGACGGGTACATGATCTTCCAAGAAATATTCGCGAACAAGCAACCGGATAGCATGCTAACTGAGTCTTACATTGCGAAAAACCGTGCTCTACTAGCACAGCTGCCTGCCCCTGGACTAAGCGAAGAACTACAGATGGATTTGTTGTACGGACAGCTAACTATGAAGATTCGGGAAAAGGTTCAACGCAAAACAGTAAAAAACTTTGAAGAACTGCTTAATGCGGCTAGAGCAGTGGAACAACTTTTAAGAGAAAAGACAACTGCTACCCCGACAAAGCCAACTAAGCTAACAACACTTGACTCCAATAATCAAAGCAAGGCTGATAGTGGAAAACCCAAAAAACCGAGATGCGATTATTGCAGATACCTGGGACACACTTCGGATGTTTGTAGAAAGAAATTAAGAATTGCTGGCCAACCACCTACTCTTACAGCTAAGAAAGAAGAAATGTCTACCCAGGCACCATCGCCTTCTCAACCGGTTTTCTCTTGCTATGGCTGTGGAACACCAGGAGTCGTACGTAGCAAGTGCCCTACCTGCGTCGCAGCAAAACAAGTCAAGCTGGAACAAAACCTGGACTTCTGCTCTTTGAACGTGAAAACGGATGTTCGAAGAAGACCCATAATTGGCATTGGCATTTACGATGTTGTGGGAACTGCCTACATCGATACCTGTGCTAAGTCCAGCGTCGCCTCTTACAAGCTCTACACGCTTCTCAAACGCAGAGGCTGCCAATTCGCGCAGCAAACAGTGACCGTGACGTTAGCTGATGGAGTGAAAAGGAGGGAGAACATATTATCCGCAACCGTGCCTCTGAAAATATGCGACCGAGTTATACCCACAACCTTCATAGTGCTTCCGGAGTCCAGAGACAACAAAACATTATTGGGGGTAGGATTTATTCAGGATGCGGGAATGGTCATCAACGTTCCCCAACTTAGCTGGCATTTCATAGATCAGCCCAATATCCATTACAACCTGCAAGAAGAGGGAACGATAGATATATCTATGGCAATGTTTGATCCATGTGAGACGACCTCTGCACCGGATAATGCCGAAGGAAAAAGAGAGTCAAGAAAAGTAATACTGGACAAGTGGACAGCCGAAAGTGCTAAACCCGAACCCAAACGCTATCGTCAAGCCTTTGACGGAAGGACCCCAGACCTCGTGGATCAGCTTTATAACGATGCAGTACGTACAATCGAGGAGTCCAAAATCGAATTATCCCCTAGATCGGCGGCACTCTTTCCCGGTTATACAGGGGAGGACATTGGAATAAGCTCATTGGACGTGGGAAAAGTGGAGCTGGGACCAAATCTCAGCGAGGAACAGAAGCAACAATTCCATAAGCTACTCAGCGATTATGAGGAAGTGTTCCTCGCAAGTAAAGAACCAACAACACTGGCCGAACATAGTATCAATACAGGGTCACACGCACCGATCGCAGTACCTCCTTATCGCTTGTCTCCGGCTCGACGTGAAACGTTGAAGACGGAGATAGAGAAAATGCTAAAAGAAAATGTCATCGAGCCTTCGAATTCTCCTTGGTCAGCACCAACAGTGATGGTGCCCAAAAAGGACGGATCTATTCGCCTCTGCATCGATTATCGCCGCCTAAACTCAGTCACAGTGCCTGACTCGTACCCAATGCCTCGCATTGATGACCTCTTACAGGAAGCCAAGCCAACTCCATTTATGACCACGCTCGATCTACGCGCAGGTTACTGGCAGGTAAAAGTGAGAGAGGAAGATCAAGACAAAACCAGCTTTATAACACCGTTTGGGATCTACAAATTCACTCGTATGCCATTTGGGCTGCGTAACGCCCCAGCAACATTTCAACGCCTAATCGACCGCGTCAAAGTTCTGGCGGGGAATGTGAAGATGTTGGCATATTTAGACGACCTCATCATCCTTTCTTCTACGTTCGAAGAACACCTTGAGGATATTTGAAATGTATCAAGGAAACACGGCCCGCCATTTTGCACAACATAAACCTTTATTTTCTTTGTGATGTTCTCATACGATACATTTGAAACAAAATATCCAAGTGGCGTGATTTTATGACCGTTGTACAGACACATTCTCAAATCACCCTCACTAAGCTTAATCTTAGAAAAATGTGACTGATACAATTTATTTGAAATAACCGTTGTACCCGAACCCGAATCAAGTTCCATTTCTAATATTGTGTCATTTAAAACAACTGGGATTTTAATTGGAGAATAATTCACAAACCTTAAATTAAAAAGTTCGCATTCCTTGCAGTCGTTGTCTTGACATTCGCCATTTTGCACCGAAAAATCTTCCGGGTTTAGGTTATTCACGCGCACTGCACTTTTATTTTTGCACACTTTCAATAAATGCCCTTTTTCTCCACATTTACGACACTTATAGCCTTTGTACCGGCACTTTTCCGCATCATGATTCTTCATTCCGCACACGGCACACCGAGCGCCGCCCGGGGCAGCCGCGGCCCCGGCCTGCTGGCCGCAGGCACCGGCCGCGCCGGCCGCGCCACTGCCCGCAGCGCCCATCCGGTACACCGGCTCCTGCTTGATGATCAGCTTCTCCGGCTGCGCTTGGCGTGCGTGCGACGCCTTCTGAGCTACCTGCAGCGCTTTGCAGAAATCCAACGTAGCCACGTCCTGCTCGAATAGCTTCTCCCGTTCCAGACCTGGATTCATTCCCAGCACGAACTTGTCCGTCAAAAGCAGATCAAGGGATGTTCCAAACGAACAACGAATCGCGAGCCCCCGCAGCCGTGCCGCAAAGTCGTCGACGCTCTCGCCCGGGGCTCGTTTCGCATCGTAGAACTTGGCTCGATCTGCATACGTACACTGCTTGGGCTTGAAATGTTTTTCGAGAGCGTCCGTCACCTCCTTATACGTAACCTCCTCGAGATCCTTAGGATACACTAAATTACGCGCCAGACGATAGCTATCGTCTGCTAAATGCGTAAGCAAAAGTGCACTTTTACTAGCATCATCCGATATCTTGCCACTATTCAATTTCAGGAATTGCTTAAAACGACTATAATACACTTCCCATTCCTGGTTATTATGGTCGAAAACCGTCAATTCCCCAATAATAGCCTGCGACATCGCGACGCACACGTGGGTAGGTAAAACACCTCGATCGCTAATGAAATGTATCAAGGAAACACGGCAATACGTTCAAAGGTCCGTTTATTACTGGCGAGTGTCAGGCAGTATGCATCTTACTAACATAGGTACATTTACATATAATTAGCTATAGTATAGACGCACAATGCGCGCGCGCTCACCTACACACCAATATTGCAAAGGTCATGGAAGTGCTAAAAGGAAATAATCTCGCAGTTAATCCTGCCAAATGCCATTTTTGCTGTACTACGGTCAAGTACTTAGGACATTACATCACGCCACAAGGATTAGAAGTGGATCCTACCAAAGTGGAGGCAATTACTAAACTCCCGCGGCCGAGGAGTTTGAAGCACCTTCTGTCCTTCATTCAAACATGCTCTTGGTATAGGCGTTTTATCAGAAACTTTTCAACCATAATTGAGCCACTAACAAGGTTGACTAAGAAGAAAGCTATATGGACCTGGGGAGACGCCCAAGAGGAAGCTTTCAACACTTTGAAAACCTGCCTCACTACAGCACCAGTTTTACGCCAAGCTGACGAAAGGAAGCCATACACTATTAAGACGGACGCCAGTAACTACGCCATAGGGGCAGTTATAGAGCAGGGGGAGGGCGAAGACGCACACCCTGTAGAGTATGCAAGTCGATTGTTAATACCAGCTGAAAGAAACTACACTACAACCGAAAGAGAAGCTCTTGCAGTGGTATGGGCGCTTGACAAATTTCGTGGATACGTAGAGGGAATACCTGTGACCATATTAACGGATCATCAGGCGCTTAAATGGCTACTCTCGTTAAAAACCCCCACTGGACGATTGGCACGTTGGGCATTAGTGATACAAGCCTACGACGTAACTATCAAGTATGTACCAGGAAAAGTTAATGTAGTGGCTGACGCCCTTTCACGACCACATTGCTCTGAAGAGAACAGCAATGATTGTGGAATATGCAGCGTAGTAGTGGATATGCCAGCACGCAGCTCTGCGGAAATCCGGCAGGAACAAATGAAAGACGAGAACATTGCGAGAATCATACAAGCACTAACAAAAGAACAAGGAGAAGACGCAGTTTATTGGAGTGGAAAAGGCTACGTAATGAATAACGGCGTCCTTTATAAGTATGATCCAGAAGGCAATGGGGAAGATGCGCAGCTCTTAGTACCTCAACACGAGTGGAAGAATATCCTAGCAGCCTACCACGATGATGAACTGGCTGGACATTATGGTGCGGACAAAACCCTCCAAAGGATAGCACGACGCTATTACTGGAAAGGAATGAGAAGGTTTGTGGAAGCGTACGTAAAGAACTGTATACAGTGCCAACGGTACAAACCTACCAATCTAAAACCAGCGGGCCTGTTGCAGACAACCACCATCAATCAGCGATTCGACGTGTTGGCTTTTGACCTATTTGGGCCATTACCTACAACGTCTTCTGGAAAGAATTGGATTTTAATCGTGGAGGATATTGCTACTGGCTGGGTAGAGCTGTTCGCTTTGGGAACAGCCAGCGCCGAAAACTGTGCTATGACGTTAGTAAATGAAGTATTTCTGAGGTACGGGATACCAAGGCGCCTACATAGTGATAACGGACCTCAATTTGTCAGCGCAGTAATGCAGCAAATGACCTATTGTCTGGGAATGAAGCATACACTCACCCCCGTATATCACCCGGCTGCTAACCCAGTAGAACGTAAAAACAGGGACCTAAAAACACAACTAGCCATTCTGGTCCAAGAGGACCATAAGATTTGGGCAGACAAGCTCGCTTGTATACGCTTCGCTATGAATACTGCCACGAATCTGGTAACAGGGCAGACGCCGGCGTATCTTACATTCGCCCGCGAACTCAGAACACCAGACGACATCCAGCACGACCTGAGACAAGTGGTTTTATCGGAGAATTTCGTGCCTGAGATCACGCCGAAACTACTGCTACTGGCTGAAACATTTAAAAGAAGCAAAGAAGTAAGAGAGAGTAAGGAAGAAGCTCGAAAGAAGCAAGCTGACAAAACACGAAGACCTGATCCTGGATATCAACCTGGAGACTTAGTGCTTGCTACGGTACATGCTATCAGCAACGCCGCTCAAGGAATCAGCGCCAAATTCGCACCTAGAAGGGATGGACCTTATCTAGTGAAGTCACGGCAAGGAGCTACTTCGTATGTATTGGCTAAACCAGTCGACCCTGACAATCCGATTGGAATATACCACACGTCAGCCTTAACTCCTTTCGTCGGGGATTCCAGTTGTCCACCTTCACCAATACAACCTATCAGGAAGAGGGGACGACCACGCAAAGACACAACCAAGCAGCCAGATGTAGCAACAACCATCGCCCGACGCGGACGACCCAAGAAGAGGAACTAACTAGCCAATTTCACTGTTCTTCTCGTCGGGACGCCTTCGAGAACAGAGGGGGAGAAGTTGTAACACCATCTAAGTTTGATTAGTTCAACAGTACCCCAATAGATGGCGCCACGTGTATTTTACAACGCGCTAACGAGTTAACACTGAGATTTAGTAGGGTCGAACATGTGAATTCGATATGTATGGCTCTAGGTAGGAGGTTTGAGATCTGACAGTACCCTGGCAATCTTAACCCTCAGTACATAGGCTCCCCTTATCGCTTGAATTGGAACGAGCTGGTACCCCGGTTCACTACTTTACGCGGTAATTGTGGCCGGAATTCTGACTGTGCAGTGTTATTAACGTAATAAACACCATAGCCTGAATCTCATGTCTCACTGAAGCCCCTCGTCCGCGCCCCCTCCTTACAAAACTATTTATTTTACAATTTAAACAAAAATATATTTAAGATCATGATAATGAGCCCTTTTATTTGATATATGACACAATACGGTTACCAAAACTTTTTTTTTTAATTTCCTAATTTGTACCCCGAAAATAACCCTTATTTAAAAAAAATATGTATTTACTTTGCACACCTGTGTTTGGGTCATAGGATTACACTATCCTACCAAATTTCACTTGATTTGGTCCAGTAGATTCGGAGCAAATGGGCTTGTAAAGACGGACGGACCAACAGACGCACGAGTGATCCTATAAGGTTATGTTTTGTTTTTTTTGTACGGAACCTAAAAACTATCAATTCGCAAATCTTTGTCTCAAATTTGCAATTGCTGCAAAGGATTATAGAGGTTAAAGCTGAATTTCACCTAACAGTTTACCTACTATTAAGCCTTTGATTTTTGTCTAAAAAATCCTCTAGTATAGTTTAGTGCTAATTTATCTGTAATGCGAACACATAAGACATGATAGGATCGAAAACATGTTTGACTAAGTCGAATAACGTTAAAGAGCTGGTTTACACTTGGAGACAGTGAATATTAACTAGATAACTAAGTACAAGGCAGGAGCGCTTTTTGAAAGTTTTAAGTTAGAATGCGGTGTAAGACAGGGCGGTCTGAGTTCACCGAGTTTGTTTAACGTGTATATGAATGATCTGATCGGGGAGCTCAGCGGTATGCATGTCGGATGCTACGTAGATGGAACCTGTGTCAACAACATAAGCTATGCAGATGATATGGTGCTGCTGAGCGCGTCGATCAGCGCACTCAGAAAGATGCTGGCAACTTGTGAGCGGTACGCGGAGGAGCACGGTCTTAAGTACAACTGCAAAAAGAGTGAGGTTTAAGTTTTTAAAGCTGATAAATATCGGCCTAGTAGTGTACCACCTGTTGTACTTAATGGATCAGCCCTTCCCATGGTAGACCGCTTCAAGTATCTTGGAGATATTGTGACAGAAGACCTCGGACATGATTCTGATATTAAGAGGGAACATAGGGCGTTGGCGGTGAGGTTCGCAGGTTCGCTCGATGCACAAAAGATGTAAAAATAACACTATTTAAAGCATACTGCCAATCATTCTACTCGAGCGGCCTGTGGGTTAAGCATTAGCAACGAGCCTGAAACGGCCTGCGTGTGCATTTAGGATGCTGTTAAGACTGCCACGTTTCTGTAGTGCATCTGGTATGTTCGCGGAGGCACGTGCAGATGACTTTTACGCATGCGAAAAAAGTGCCTCCATGCTACTCAGACTTCGCGGCAGTGACAACGGCATCCTAAAGATGATTGCAGACCGAATGGATTGGCCCATCCAGAAATCATATGTGTAACGATCCATTGCGTTATTAGAATAAATTCAGCATGTTCTTTTGTGTTTTACTAACCTAGTTATATGTCTACTACTAACCTACCTACGGATTTTAATCTGATAACAAAAAAATATTTACTTATTTACCTTCTTAAAATTTTAATGTGCTTTTAGCCCAAACCTACTTATTGCTACCTGCTATAACGAGCACAATGTTTATCTCCATTTATCATCTTCATCATATCAGCCGAATATCGTCCACTGCTGGACAAAGGCCTCCCCCAAGGATTTCCACGATCCACTCTTCGAAAGTTCTCTACTTATAAAATAAAACAAATTCTAATAAGTATAATAATGAAAAACGAAAAGATAAATTGCTATCGTTCAGCCTCAAGATCGCAAATCACTTTCTTCGCAATTGCATGAAATCAAGAATTGTTGAACGATTAGTTGCTGGCATATTTAATAGGCTGAACTTCCTCACGTTACTACCAATTATGCACGAATAACATGCAACCTTATACAAAAGTGAAACTCTTCTACAGTTTGGTAATTATACGTTTAAATTATACACTTTGTTGTTTATAGACAACTCTTATGCAGCGTTACATTATAACATTGTCACGAATCGATTGTTCACTCTGTGGATTGATGGCATGCACGCAAAATGCATTTATTCTTGAATCCAGCTTCCAACAGTTACACACAAAAAGACATTACTACTGATAAATTTTGTGACACTCTTCGATTTCACCTCACCTCTGGTTTACTCATCCTACCTTATAAATGCATTGAATTTTTAGGGTTCCGGTTTACGCACACCGTCTTATAAATACATATTTTTAATTGTTTCGTTCCCTAAAAGGGAAAAAAGAAACCCCTATAGGATCACTTCGTTGTTTGTCTATCCTCTGTCTGTCAAGACTCCTTTTCTTAGCAACGCATGGAGGTATCAAGTTAAAATAAAAAAAATTAGGCTTCTAAGTCAAAGCAGAAAGAAGATACGGCTAATTATGTGATATGATATAATATAATGTAAATAATTCAAAACCTCTATGGGGTACTTTCCGTTGACCTATAATCATGAAATTTGGCAAGAAACAAGGTCTCAGAGCACAAGTAATCCGTAAACTAAAAAGTTGTAGTTATATCACATAATAGAATAAGTTTTTGTTGAATTGTCGGCCTTATACCAACTGCAAATCTCTGTTTCGGTCTTATTATTATTATTATTCCAATCATGAAGTGCAACAACACATACCTAGAGTTTTCACAAACATTTGTTTAAGTTTCATAAATATTCTAAATGATGATTGTTTGCCCACCGTACCCATGTGTCGCAGTGACGTCATCGATGCCAGTAGCCGGGTAGTATGCAGTTGAAGCATTGGCCGTGACGTTTATTTATGTAAGCACGGGAGAACATTTTTTATCTCTAAAATGATATTTGTTCTTCAATTCGATTGTTGTGTTCGTTTATGTTTGTAGGGTTTCGTAGCCAAAGGTGTATTGGTACGGAACCCTACGTGCGCGAGTACGACTCGCACTTGGTCGGTAGTTGTTTTATTTCACTTGCATGCTCGTGCGCAGCCTCGCGCCACAGCCCACGGCCCGCACCACGAGTTCACCCAACCGGTTTGAGTTTGAGGGCTGCGTGTATTGGGTTCATATTCAGTGCCCTTTTTATTTTATTTTGTCCGTGTGTGTGTTAAAGATACAGTTTAATACAGGCTGTAACAAAATTGGTGTAGGTCCCGTTAACTGGGGGTTCTACTCGTCATACTGAACAACTTTCTCCAAGGAACCCATAGTCAATTCTCAAAAAAAAATTGGACCCTCCATACTAAAATGCACAAAATCGGTCGATCAGCTGATCGATTTGTATGAAGAGTAAGGTAAAAACATTTTTTTACGTTTTCAGCAAAGTCGTAGAACAAAAGTTGTTCAGTATGATGAGTAGAAGTCCCAGTTAACGGGACCTACACTATCTACTAATTATGTTACATCCTGTATACCTACGTGAGTAGGTGACCACTATGTGTTTTAAAACTTTATGAAAGTTATAGCTAAAGGTTTTATATACTTTTTAATCATGCGTATGACTAACGTTAGGCCTGCAAACAAACTTTTTTAAGTTGATGAGACTAGAATCTGTCGTGGGTTTTATGCAAGTACTTAATAATTAAGCATCACGACGCGGAGTTAGCTCAGTGTGATTGTCGTGGTTGGGTTGATCACGCAGGTTAACTGACCTGAAACAAGGTGTTCACTTCAATTTCAATGTGAGCGGCATTTTTCTCGACCGTTCCCGTGCTTCGCAAGGCACGCTAAGCCGTTTGTGCAGGTTGCTGTCACTAGATGGCAGGCGTCAAGCCGTGTGAGATGCCTTATAGGCGGCTTGAAAACTTCTTAGAGCTCCTAGCCCCCCTGGGGTACTCCACCAACGTGCAGTGCGGGCTAACCTTCTCAAGTTTGGGAAGAGACCCGCGCCCCGCCCCGCCCGTCCCGGCAGTGGGGACGTTATGGTCTGTTTACGATACCATACACGACACACAGACATAACCATAGAATCTTGCAAAAAATAAATTACCTACTTTATATTCTTAGACGGGTACGTACGAGACCCGAGTATATATGAGATCCAGCGCCTTGGGCTCGACGCTCGACGCTCGACGCTCAGATACGCCATCCAATTTCAAAATTCAGAAACTGTGTCTTTACCTCGCAAACATTGTTTAAGTAGTAACAATAATAAAACAAACTATTGATTTAGTATTGCAGTTCTACATACTGAAACATTGGAATAGCTTATTGTTGAAATAAGTTTAAATTAACTGTTACTATGTACTTCTCTGAAGTAACTGTCTATTTTATTTATTTATATTGTAACCAGAATTCACATAATCGAGAAAGATGAGGCACCGGCTGAGCGTGGTGAAGTGGCCGCTGCAGCAGCTGCACGCTCGCCAGCTCGCCACCTCGTCGCCTGCCACGCACCAGGCGGAAGGTGGACTGGATATTGGTATGTTATGTACAATGTACATTCCCTCTCGTATATCTACCAGATACGCTAGAACTACCACGTTTACGATATAGCGTCCCCACTTTCCTACCCTTGGACATACAGTGAGGGCCGCTATTCCTGCCAACACCATAAGGTGAAGACAAGCACCAGTTACGGTAGGTCTTGCAGCCAAGACGCTTGTCCCGGTAATCTGCAAGGCGAGTGCCTCGTGGAAGAGAACCACTACCTACTGTCCAGGTAGGTCCCGGAGCTGTAGGCACGCTCACCTCCCGCGGCTATGGTATGTCATGTACATTCCTTCTCGTATATCTACCAGATACGCTAAACTACCAGGTTTATGATATAGCGTCCTCACTCACCGATAGCAAGGTCATATAGTGAGGGCCGCTATTCCTGCCAACACCATAAGGTGAAGACAAGGACCAGTTACGGTAGGTCTTGCCGCCAAGACAGTACAGTCATGTCATTTACAGTCAATACCTGTGAGTGAACACTAAGATAAGTTAATTTTTGTTGAGTGAACCATTTTTCATCATACCAGTCGAAATACGTCCACTGCACAAAGGCCTCCCCAGGATTCCACAACTACTGGTCTTGCGCTATTTGCATCCCTCGACCTTCACCAGACTTTCACGTCTTCCCGTGCGTGGTAGCCACTCGAAAACTTTACCACCTCAATGGCCATCTGTTTGACGAGCTATGTAATCCGCCCATTACCTCTTAAGTTTAGCAGTTCTGTGAGCTATATCGGTAACCTTAGTTCTCCTACGGATCTCCTCATTTTTGATTCACTATCTATCGTACAGGAACTCGAGCATAGCTCGCTTAATCGGCCTTTGGGTAATCATAACAACAAGTTTTACAGGCGCTAGGAACTTTCTATTTTCTTAACTCTTTATCTTTGTCAAAAATCATCATATCAGCTCATATACGTCCCAACCGAGGGGCTCGAGCCTACCCTGAATTAGGGCGATCGGGCTTTAGTCGACCACGCGGGCCAAGTGCGGGTTGGTCGACTTCACACACAACCTTCGAGTTTCTTCGCAGGTGTGTGCAGGTTTCCTCCTGATGTTTTCCTTCACCGTTAAAGCAATAGGTGAGTATATGTACGTAAGTTTCGAAAAACTCATTGGTACATGGCCGTCCGGATTTGAACCCGGCACCTCTGGTTAGGAGGACCGAGTCGTTACCGGTTGAGGCACCAACGATTTGTCAAAAATATAGCTAGTAAATGTAATGTAGTTAACATCGTACTGATTTAAAAAAGATCAGAAACTAATATACTTAGTAAACGGCTAAAACATAACTTTACAAGTTCCTACTATTAATAATTTTAACTCTTATTTATTTTAAAATTATTACATTAATTTTAAAATGATTTTACAAGTACCTACTATTAATAATTTTAACTCTTATTTATTTTAAAATTATTACATTAATTTTAAAATGATTTTGTGTTCATAAAATTAAGTCATATTGATTTGCAGAGAGTTCAATGAAATGAAACTAAAATCATTATCGTCATCGGCTTGTTATAATTTTAGTTTTTACATAAGTTTTGTCAGATATTTTTTATAGTAAAGCGTAGAGGTAGTGTAGGGCAGTAGATTTTTGACAAAACAGCTGTAGCAATCCAGTCTCAACGACATTTCATAGTCAATAGTTATTTGTGTAACAAGGGGACAAAGTAATATTTTGTTCCGAGGGCGTTTAAATCCTGAGCTTAGCGAGGAATTCAATATACGTCGCCCGAGTGACGCATTTTTCATTACAATCTTGAAAAAAGAAACTGTATGCATCTATAGACATTGGTTTGAGCGTTCTGCCTTCTGATTGGTCCGCTTTCATATTAAAGCACTAACGCGGACCAATCAGAAGAGAGAAATAAAACTACCTACAGGGAGCAAAGTAGAATTTCTCATTATGGAACAAATTGTTGTTTTTCGAAAAAGTGTGATGAAAAAACGATTTAGTCGACATTGGTACATTTGCGAGCACACATAGTGCGTATCCAAACATCCTTACTAGTAATATAATATTATGAATGTGAAAATGTGTTTGTTTGCTTGTTACCTTTTTACGCTTCAACGCCTTGTCTAATCTCGATAAAAATTTGGCATGCAGGTAGCCTGTGTTACGTGGAAGGATATAGGCTACTTTTTATCCCGTGAAAATAGCATAATCCGATGCAGTTCCTGAGGTAACTGAGAAATTATTTATATTGGTTCATTTCTTTAACATCGAACAATGAATTGTTGTGATTTTTGCACAGAGATGGTTGAGGGAGTGGGAAATGAGACTGCTAATTAGAATAGACCAATCTGGGATAGGGATATGGAGAAAACTAATGTCCACGCTCGCAAGTCGCTTGCGGCTCGGGCACCACTCACTGCTCCGTCATCCGTTACGGATGAGGGCGAGCATGACGTCATAAGTATGACGTTATAAGTATATCAATACTGTTCTGATCTATGTCAAATTATATCATAATACTGTAGAAGGACTCAGCCATCAATATATATCGTTTATTTGAGTCTTTCCATGGATGTTTTTTCCAGGTGGTTTCTAAACTCTTTCTTTTTCAGGTTTCATACAAACATTGAAACCTGATAGCATTGTTTGCAAAAAAATGCAAAGATAATGCTATAGTGTTTAGATCGACATGGGTAGATAAACGATTTCATTAGATAACTAGATCAGAAATTAGTTTTTACAGGTTTTATACAAAAATACTGAAAAATCTTCGGAAATCCGCAGCGCGGCCGCCCCCTGCTAATCTGACGAAATTACTTCGCGAGCAGATGAGCCCTGGGCGGTCCGTTTAATGTTAGCAGTGAAAGGGGTAATTAAGTATACTCATTATTACAAAATTACATCGCGAGCAGATGTGCCCTGGGCGGTCCGTTTAATATTAGCAGTGAAAGGGGTAATTAAGTATACTCATTATTACAAAATTACATCGCGAGCAGATGAGTCCTGGGCGGTCCGTTTAATGTTAGCAGTGAAAGGGGTAATTAAGTATACTCATTATTACAAAATTACATCGCGAGCAGATGAGCCCTGGGTGGTCCGTTTAATATTAGCAGTGAAAGGGGTAATTAAGTATACTCATTATTACAAAATTACATCGCGAGCAGATGAGCCCTGGGCGGTCCGTTTAATGTTAGCAGTGAAAGGGGTAATTAAGTATACTCATTATTACAAAATTACATCGCGAGCAGATGAGCCCTGGGCGGTCCGTTTAATATTAGCAGTGAAAGGGGTAATTGAGTATACTCATTATTACAAAATTACATCGCGAGCAGATGAGCCCTGGGCGGTCCGTTTAATGTTAGCAGTGAAAGGGGTAATTAAGTATACTCATTATTAAAAAATTACATCGCGAGCAGATGAGACTTTGGTGTTCCGTTTGATCTGAGCAGTAGAAGGGGTAATTAAGTAAGCTCACTATTATAAAATCTCAAAACACTTCAAATTTTACAGGCAAACTACCGCCCCGGCAGTCCTGCCCAGCCCACAATCAGCGGGCGCGGTCTACCCATGCTGCACTGGATACCTCGGTCTTCGAGACCGTCACCGGAGTGAAGAGTTGGGACGAGGTACCGGGGCCGAAGCCGCTGCCTCTGCTGGGGAACACCTGGAGGTTCATACCTTATGTTGGTGAGTAGCAACATAACTACATTATAAATGAAGATCTTATTAATAATTTGACTTTTAGAAGTAAAAATTGATACAAACAGATGTATTACCAACTGTCTGTTATCGAAAGGCTTCCCCAAACCTAACTTGATAAATTTTGTGAAGAAGCCGTCTTGGGAAGGGCCTCACTTGTTAACAACCCATGAACGTCCCCGCCACGGGGGCACGGGTCTCTTCTAAACTGGGGACACACGTTGGTTGGTGGTTAGGGCTAGTGGTGACCCCCACTGTCAGAAGTTTTTCAAGCCGCCCCATAGCATCTGATACGGACAAACGACTGCTATCTAGTGACAGTAACCGGCATCACCGGCTTAAAATAGCTCTACAACTCTTGACTGATTTCATCTTACGTGGTGTCTAGTTCAAGCTAAGAAACAGGCAATTATTTGACCGATGACCTGGTGAAGGTCGCGGGAAGCCGCTGGATGCGGGCAGCGCAGAACCGGTCGTCGTGGAGATCCTTGGGGGAGGCCTATGTCCAGCAGTGGACTTCCTTCGGCTGATATGATGATGATGATGATTTGAATTAATATTGAACTGGGACAAAATCGATCGGTCAATTTCGACAAACCCCTTTAGAGGACATTTCGAAAAAACTATTTCTGTCTATACGGCAACCACTAAAACTACGAAGTTAGAATTTTCTAAGATTGTAGTTCACATTAACCCAAACAAATTAAAAGTAATTTTGAATACAGTTTATGTTTTACTCAAAATATAAGAAAAAACTACCATCTCCGGAGTTAGCAAAACAAAAATCCGGAAAAAAAAACTCTAAAAAGCGTTGTGTATTTATATGTGTTATTCAGACACTTATGGTTATCGATAAATTGACCAAAACCCATAAAATACAAAAGCAGTATGTATTATGCAGGTTGTGCAAAGATTCTTCCAAACCTCAAAATAAGGCTTCTACCCATCACACTTAACAACCCATACAGCATTTTAATTAAATAGAACCTACTTGGCCAATGTGTTGATCGATTCGTATGAAAAGACTTAAAAGACTTTTCAGTTCCTTTGATTTAATCATAAGTATAATTATTTTTAAATACTATTTTAATACGATTTGTGTTTTTAAATATCGACGAATGAACACTTTAATTTCTTGCTTCAAAGACATCAACGAGCAATACAAGTTATAAGACGACCAAATTAGTGGAGCCCGAACTACATTAATGTCGTTAACTTCAAGAAATTCTTGACTTTACCTACATCTGGCATCATAATTTTATGATCATCATATCGGCTCATATACGTACCCACCAAGGGGCTCGAGCCTACTCTGAATTAGGGCGATGGAGACACCCTGCATAATGATCCACAATGAGGTTAAATGGTCTCTGAACGAGATTAAAAGTATGTTTTTAAATAGAATGCAACATCTGCTGTTTACACGTACCTACGGGGTTCAATTGTGTCCTGCGCCTTTCCATGCAAACGGTGATAGCGATTTTCACCTCATAAAATTTAACCGATTTTGACCAATTTTTGACAGGTTGTCAAATAGTTTATCGTTTTTTTTTTCTATAAAATTACTAAGTTTTTCAGTGTTTCCATAAAAAAGCTTATTTTGGCCATTGATGATGATAATCTATCCGACCGATTTCGGTCATGGCAACCACTTCAACTCCTAGTCGGTTGGCCGCGCTTGCGCTCGAAGATGGTTTATGTAGCCAATCTTCGCAGCGAAACTCCTCGCGCACTGAGGGCGTTTAAGTATGCCACCCTCGTAATTGTATGAAATGGTCGCAGCTGGTCGGGCCTTTAACTGGTCGAGTTTGGTATCAAGGTCAGTTTTACGCTTCTTATTTTGGCCATAATTCCTTTATTTTTAATAATAATTTAAAAACAAAACATATAAAACTAGCTTTTGTTTTGACTGACAACCTATAAAAAAGACAAAATCGGTTATCTTTTAAGAGATGAAAGTCGCTATATAGTGCCATAACAACTTGTAAGAACTACCATTGTAGAATGCAAATAAATATTTTTTTTAAATTCATAATTGGTAAGCCCTTGGCATCATCTCACCTGATGGTAAGTGACGATGATGCCGAAGATGGAAGCGGGCTTACCAAGATTCCCAATGCAATGGAGAACTGGCTATCTTATCTTCAAGCCGGAACACATCAATGTTGCTAACACTGATGTTTGGCGGCAAGACTTAGATAAGATGGTGGTAGCTAGCCAGGCGGGCTTAGAAAATGCCCTACCACCAACGAAACAGAGTCTTTCAAGTTGACCCCACCGGGAATTGAACCCGAGACCTCCTGGTGTGAAGCGAATGGAGTAACCATTACGCTACGGAGGCGGTTAGAAAATTTCGAGTAATGAGCATTGAACGAAAGTCTAATTTTCGCCGTAGGTTCACAATTAACTAAATCATTCTAGAGGTCTATGCAATAGCCTCAAGAATCTGACCACATTCGTCATTCGTCACACTTTGACCGACAAAGAGTCAATCACCAAAACGTTAAAGGTTCTTTTCATTGTTGTGCAACGTAAAGCCTTTATATTTAAATGTTTTCCACATTTATGGTGGTTATGACCCTCATAGAACGCCATCGGAAGCCGTAGCCTCCAAGTTGCGCCAGCGCACGATCTCCTCATCAAGTTAGGCGGTGAACAATTATTACCTAAGACATTGTATGCATAATTTTATGGATGTCATCAAGTATGTCTTGATTAGTTGTCGAGATAAGGTCGGTCGTTAACATTGTGTTTGTTGTATACAGGGTGTAACAAAATTGTTGTAGGTCTCGCTCTCGCATACTGGAGCTTCTTCTCTTCAAACTGAACAACTTTTGTTCTATGAGTTTTCTAAAATAGAAAAAAAATTGGTTGTCTGTAAAGTCGGTTTACGGACGATAGTTTGACGTGACAACGTCGTAACGTAACGGGACAATGAGTCATCCTTTTTCGTGCATGCAGGCGGCGTCCATTGTTTTATTAGACGTTATCACGTCAAAAAAAATAGGTAACTCTTCAAACAAATCGATAAACGATCTATGATGGCTGATCGACAAATTTTGTAAATTTTTGTATAGAGGATCCATTTTTTTTAAACTGACTATGGGTTCCTTGGGAAAAGTTGTTCAGTATGATGAGTAGATCCCCCAGTTAACGGGAGCTACACCAATTTTGTTACAATTTGTGTAGGTAAATAATCACAATAAAAAAAATGTTACCTTATTGATGTTAACAAACTCAAACAAATTGTACAGCCACGCTGTGCATACTTTCTCTCAAAGCCTTCGCCGCCGCGAAAATTGATTATTCCGCCCCCTCCCCTCCTTCTTATCTCCGAAACAACTGCGCCTAAAATCTTGAAAAATATCCCGTATATGAGGTTGAATGCATAGATTATAGGAAAACCTGTGAAACATAAAAATCTTTTCGTTCCCACAAGCAAAATTAAATTTCTAAAGTCCAGAATAACTAGACCCCTATCAACTAGCGCAAAGTATGTACTAAGAGGTCTTGTTTTGTTGAAAGTCAAAGTTTTGTGCGGAACCGTCTTTGTGTAACCCGCAGTCGCACTATATAAAAATAACAGGTCAGTTTATTTATTTATTTAAAAAAAACAGTTTTTGCCCGTGGCTTCGCCCGCGTGGACATAATTTTTATGACTGTCTTTGAGGGCAAGTGGTGCGCGGGCCGTAAACGGCTCGCGAGCGTGGACATTAGTTTTCTCCAGATCCCTATCCCAGATCGGTTCCAGATATTTTCCAGTCTTTATCATTTCCCACTCCCTCAACAAAGATACAACTTCTGGATAACCCTTCACTGTTGTTTTTAATGTAGCCCAAAGTGATGTCTATACTCTAGGGATTGTTTTTCTATAAGTATTTCATTTTGTAGCCCTCGTCAAGACGCGTCTTTTGTGACGACACCACGACACCCGGGCGATGTCGCACTTTCGCAAAATCGGGCCTATACCGAAGCGACAAAAAAAACCATTTTCGATGTTAAAATGCCTAACCACCAACCAGATCGAGTCTTACAAAGTTAGACCCCACAAGGAATCGAGTCCTTGACCTCCTAACGTGAAGCGAATGGATTTACCAATAGCCATGAAGGAGCATGATTATAAAAAAAGCTTAGGCTTTGTAAAGAAAATTGTATTTACTTTTTTGTTTTTGTTTGAAAGTCGTAAAAAAATCTGTTTTGATAAAATATCATGAGTTTTCAAAAGAACTAGGTACCTGCAAAAATTAGGCATTCAACAGTGTAACTAAAGTAACGCCTGCGCAGGGTTCTAATAACGTTGCAACGACGGTGCTGCGGCTGCGTTCCAAATTGGGCCAAGGCTGTTATTTGAATGCAACACGCGGTTTTGGATTTGGTCTGATGGCACGATTTAGGCACTAGAACGTAACCATGTTGTAATTTGGTAATTAGCTTTACGAATTAGCGCAGACGTGCTCATAACAGTTATTACGTACTTTGATATGTTGTTTATTAAAAATTATATTCATCATCATCACCATCATCATATCAGCGAAAGACGTCTACCGCTGGACGAAGGCCTCCTCCACGAAGAGCGGTCCTGCGCTGCGTCTTCCCGCGACCTTCATCGGGTAGTCGGTTCAACGCGTGGGAGGCCTGCCTAAGCTACGTCTTCCGGTGAGCGGTCGCCGTCGAAAACTTTACTGACTCAACGGGTTCTGTTCTACTAGCTATGTAGCCCACTGCTACTTAAGTTTAACGGTCTATAATATACGTACCAATAATATTTAAATAATTATACTCCAACTCCTAACCGTTTAGGAGCTGCCTTCCATCACCAGCTCATCAATACGAGATGATGACTACCGTAAGCAATTACTTGAATAACTTTAGAAAATATATGAAACACGTAATTAGTACCTATACAATTTGAGGGTTGCCCTCGATTTCACTAGGATCCCATCATCAGATCCTGACTTGGTGACAATGGGACTAACTGGGAAATATCTTTCAAACAAAAAAAGAGTTTTCCAAATCGGTCCAGGCGTCTTCGAGTAATCGGGGAAAATACGTACTAAATAAAATAAAAGATTCCGACAAATTGAGAACCTCCTCCTTTTTAGAAGTCAGTTAAAAATAATTTAAATAAATGAAATAGATAGTTCAATATATATGTTTTCCTTTTTTTTTTATCCGTTACTCCATCGTATCCTGAAAACTTATTTACATTAAAATTAAGGTCTCCTAATTTACTATTTACAAAAAAACACATCGATTGCGTGGAGTGTCCGTCTGTCCGTCTGTCAGTGGGCTGTATTGTTGAACTGAAATAGGTCAACAGTTGAAATTATCACAGAATGTATACTTCTGTTGCCACTATAACAGTAAATATTAAAAACTATAAAAAGGCGAAAGAACCAGGGGGTTCTCCATACAGAAAACGTGTTTTTTGTAGGTCTTTATAAGTATTTGGATTTAGTTTTATTGTGATTATAGTACTAATACTGAAGTAAAACAACATAATAATAAAAATTCGCCAAATGTGAGTTGTACTCGCGCTAAGGAGTCCAAACTGAATGACAAAAAAAGCATATTTTCGTCGCTCACGTTGATCTTTGTTCTTTGTAATGTGAATAGTTATCATTGTTATTATACTATGTTGTTGTGTACGGAGTTGTGGTGGTGAGGAACCCTCGGAGTGCTAGTCCGACTCGCACTTGGCCGATTTTCAAAATTTATGTAAAGGTTGTCACGAACTGCATCATTTCGAAATTTATAGATCCGATATTTTTATGTATTTAAACTATTTTTAGTTTCAGTGTAGGAATTTTTCCAGTATTTGAGGATGATTAATTATCTAAGCATATTTGCCACTCGGGAGCTTTACATTAGCAATTTGTTGTTTTTGCAATAAAAAGAGTATGTCCGATAAAAGGGCTCCATAACATACTGTGCCCCGGTACCCTAAAAATAAACGAAATTCTTCTTCTAAAAGTATGTAACCGCTGCCCGTGGCGTAGTGGTTAGTCCACTCGCTTTACACCTGGAGGCAGCGTGTTCAATTCCAACTTTCTAAGTTTCGGTTGGGTCATTTTCTAAGAGCTACAACCATTTTATCGCAGTGTTGCCGCCAAACATGAATCACGGAAACAAAATATTATGTAATTGCGTTAGTATTTTGAAGATATTGTAAACGATTCATTGTTATTATAAGCAATAAAGCTTTTAGATCTAAAAATTGTGTTACTTTCTGTATTGTGTCAAAGAAATTAATGATACAACAAACAGATAAACCTTTATCAGACACTGCTTTGCATAAAAATAAAAGTTAAAAAAACTAAAGACCGACTTAAAAAAGAAAATCTCAAAAGTACGAAAAAATATTTATATAAATATTATGTTTTCATATTATATGAATTGACTAGTAAGAGTTGTAACAGTTAAAAATATTGATTTGTTTGAACTTATTTAGTAACGACTCACGTGATCGCATACTTGAATTGCTTTAGAAATCTACGTATTAATACTTAAATAATTATACTCCAACTCCTAACCATTAAGGATTTGTACTTTCCATCATCAGGTCATCACCATAAGATCATGACTACCATAGGCAAATACTTGAATAGCTTTACAAAATGCATGAAACACGTAATACGTGCCTATAAAATTTGAAGGTTGCCCTTTAGTTTATAAATCTGTGGTTGCCCTCGATTTCCCTGGGATCCCATCATCAGATCTTGGGAGTATACTTTTTCGATTAAAAAAGAATGTTTAAAATCGGTCCAAAATTGATAAAAAATCGGTGGATACAGTCGAATATGGAACCTCCTTTTATGAAGTCGTTTAAAACACGTCGTTGTCGGTTTAGTTGTGATTTAAGCCGATTGTTCTCAAAGTTTTCAGCGTTGTCAATTATTTTAAAAAAGCGAACTACTTTTATATAAATGAAAACAAATAAGAATAGTTTTCCTTCCATCTATACTATTTTTTCTTTCGTGCGACAAAGGAGTATAGAAGGATTTGTAATGGCAAAAAAATCGAAGTTGAGATTTGGATGGGGATCGATTGTCTTAGAGTGTAAAATAAATGTGTGTGTGTGCGCAGAACCGATCGTCGTGGAAATCCTTGGGGGAGGTCTATGTCCAGCAGTGGACGTCCTTCGGCTCATTTGATGAGTGTGTGTGTACGTCTGTCCGGTGCTCTAGTTCCCAAACTACTGAACGGATTTGGGTTAGGGCCATATTATTGTTTTTATACCTCTAGGCGTTTCTTACAAATTTCCCCATATCTTGATTTTTTAGGATTGCCACCATACGAGTATATCAATTGTTGAATTGCAATATCTTCACATCCCAAATACCGTAGTGTCTCAAGACTAAGCTCCAGTGTGTATTGCCAGTGATCATGTACATCATGTACGTTCGTAAGAATTTGCATTTATTTCCTAAAAACTGTGACAGACATAATTTGAATTTAAGAAATGTAAATAAAACTAGCTGTCCCGGCGAACTACGTACCGCCTTACATTACATTACACTGCCTTACCCTACCCTAACCTACACTACACTACACTACCCTACCCTACCCTACACTACCCTACACTACTCTACCCTACACTACACTACCCTACACTACCCTACCCTACACTACCCTACCGTACCCTACACTACCCTACCCTACACTACACTACACTACCCTACCCTACACTACCCTACCCTACCCTACACTACCCTACCCTACCCTACCCTACACTACCCTACCCTACACTACACTACACTACCCTACCCTACCCTACCCTGCCCTACCCTACCCTACATAAGAACCTTCTCCTGACAATAACGAACTCGACAAAAAAAGAATTAGCGAAATCGGTCCAGCCGTTTAGGAGGAGTTCAATGACTAACACACGGACAGAAGATTTATATATATAAAGATAGAAATAGCCTTTTCGAGACTGAGTAAGGTTAAAAAGTCATTTGTGGGGCAGTGTATAAGATTCTACAATAAAATTCCAGAAAATGTAACTAGTTTGTCAGAGAACAAATTCAAGACTCATGTCAAAAAATGCTTGTGTTCTACAGGGTATTATAAAATAATAGAATAAGTAAATGACAAAAGTATATAATATGTTGGTTCTACAACAAATACCATTACCTGAGACTGTAATCTGAAACATGACATTATTTGTAATATTCAATAAGTTTTTTGACTATTTAAAGAGTGTGTAAACACCTATTTAAAATAAATTATTTTGATTTGATTTGATGACATACGCAACTGGACATGGTCGCTTACTATGGGTCTCATAAGCAGGCACCCAAAGGGCGATGGAGCGAGCCGTGCTCGGAGTTTCCCTACGCTAACGAAATGAGCAAATCCGTAGGAAAACCAAGTAACCGACACTAGAATCGCTAAAATCAAGTAGCAGTGGGCGGAGTACGTAGCTCGTGGAACATATGGCCATTGGGACAGAAAGGGCTTTGAAAGTTATTGGCATACTGAGGATTCGCCATTTTGTTTTTTTTTCAAAATGGCGTCGCACAATCTTACTTGTTTTTTTGGATAGAGGACCTATAGAAGAACCAAAAATGTCATATAACATTTTGGCCCAAAGTGTCACGTTTCTGAGATAATATAGAAGTTAAAAATAATCAAAATTATTATGGAATATATATATTCAATTATCTCCGTAACGTGACGTTTTAGAACACTATGTTACATGACATTTTTTGTTTGTCTATATGTCCGCTATCCAAATATATAGGTCTCAATGTGCAACGTCATTTTGAAAAAAAATAATAATATGGCGGACTCTAGTATGCCAGTCTCCATACAAAAATTTTCAAACCCCTTTCTCGAGTGGCGATCGCGCACCGTAAGACGTAGCTTAGGAAGGCCAGGTTGCGCGAAGCCGCCGCGCTGGATGTGGACAGCGCAAGACCGTTGTGAAAATCCTTGAGTGGTGACCTTTGTCTAGCGGGGAAGTCTTTCGGCTTATATGATGATGATGATGATGAAATTTAATATGAAGACGTTTGAGTATCCAATGCGGTCAGAACCCGTATAGATCTACTTATAGGCACAACCGACGACGTTCACACGCATTCTAAGCACTCGTTTCCTTCGTTGCAATCGGGCCGTGTGCAGTGTTGCAAGCACTTGCAGCTGGTTTGGTTACCTATACATACATACAAATTATGTACTCATAAATCTACGTTAATTGCACGTTCACCTGTAGTAAAATAAAATGACGCATAATAAATTTTAAAGTTATAATATGTATGATCCAGGTCCTGTCTGGTATGACCAGAATAAGATCAGAATTGTGGTATGGGTATCAGAGACGTACAGTAATGATTATCTTAATCCCAATAAGAAGATTTTGTTAAAACATACCAAGCCTCGATTAAGATTACTTGGCCATAAGAGTAGTGAGATAAGTAAATGAAAGAAAACGAATGACATGGCCGTTAAACATTTTTCCAGGTAGATATGTATACACTTTTATTTTCTTATGTTTATAATTGAAACAATTTATAAGATTAACTTTTTCTGACATGCCTCCAGCTATCTCACTACTTTTTATGGCCAAGTAATTTTACTAACTGGAGAATGTGCACGTTTTTAAAGAATATTTTTTTGGAATTTCATTTCTTTTTGTACGTACTGTAGCGTTATTTGACTACATGTACCTAGGATCTTTTTACGCGCGGGAATTCTTATAACTCTCGCCGTAATCTCTTTGCTAAGATTCCATTTATTCAAATTTGTCCAGGCTGAAAAATAAAGTTTTAGAATCAGTTGTCATCGCTCTGGAAAAAAATATCATCGTAAAATGACTTCTATATTACTGGCGTATCATCGTATCACCGTGAATTACTCAAATTTTGGTCCCATTTAGTATTTTTATCGTATAACAGTACCCTAAGTGTTTTTCTGGGGTAAGTAGCTTGTTTGTCCAAAAAATATTTAATTTTCTTTCAAAAAATTTGTATACTACATGTCGGTGTTCAAGTTTTAGGGGTTTCACTGACTAGCTTGGTTATTTAGAATAGAAACCCGCTCCCTGGGCACCTGACCACCCCTTTAGCGTGCAGGAGTTCATCGGTGCGGTGTTTTACCCTTAAACGGTTGTCTTTATTTATTTATACCCATAGTACACCAAAAACAATTTCGTAAAGCTAATACATATAGATATTATAATATAGTGTGCAGTAGGCGGTCCTATTGCTAAAAGCAATCTCTTCCAGATTGTCTTTTTACTCCGCATGTCGCCGGTGCATCGTGTCAACGACGAACCCGCTATAAGATTGCCCTGTCTTCGTGCGCTCTCGTCCGGGAAGTATATCTATTTAATTTACACCTCAACGGATCGCTACACTATCAAGTTTTAATTTTAAACCCCAGAATTTAATTTAACTGTGTATTTGTTAAAAAAAGGTACCTCTGCTAAGCTTTTATACTTGTTTTCGGTTTATGTTATGATTTTAGTTTATTTTAGGTTTTATGCATTATAGACACTAGTGGGCACGTACGTACGTGGTTGGATTAGACCAATCTATTCAATCTTTTAAAAATTCCCACAAACCAAATTCCTTATATTTAGGATGTTCCCATTTTCCAAAATTAACGGGAAATAATTTTCCACTTGTAATTTTTTATAATTAATATTAAAGGCAATGACAGTACTTTTTACTTTACTTACTTTTAGACATTTTTTTTGCACGGAACCCTAAAAATCAATTTTAGCGCTAGAAATCCAGCCTTTGAAATCCATAGAGTTACAAACAAGCAATATTTTTTAAAATACAATACATTGTTGTGCGCTGACTAAAGCCATAAATATACTAATGATGATGATCATCAAGCATCGTTCGTGATCTCTAGAGCCAGCCTAATGGTTATTTGCGCTGTGTGAAAGCCAACCACAGCTTATATGAACATCGTACTTAGTAAGCTGTCGCTAAAGTAGAAAAAAAATTTCAACATATCTACTCGTAATCAAACTGGTTATGTGGCTAGTCAGACCGTCGCACCCGCTCTCTAGCAAGTGGTGCGTCGGAAACTTGGACCCGCTCTCGAAGGGACTAAGGGTTTCTTACCAGAAACGCTACAAACATTTCTGTGATAAAATAAAATCCAAATCATTTCTCAGAATTACTCGGCTGGGATTTAAACCCAAGAGATGAGCGTCAGAAACACAACTGCCAAAAAAAACACTAGCACGTTTTAGCATTTTTAGAACTAGCAGAACTACGGACGGGCAAGGCAGGCCGAGTAATTAATAGGGCTCCGTTTGACTCTCCGTTAATACGGAACCCTTAAAACTATACCGTAACTATACATATTACTTTTAGTTCATAAAAGCGTAAGTAACACAACAGAGCAGGACAGTGCGACTTATAAAATTCATTTAAATTGACAACACCATGAATGCGCTAGGACTACACTGGAAAAAGTGTGGAGAGACAGTGATATCACCAAACGAACAAAAGCCGGCTCGTTAAGGCGCTTGTGTTCCCAATATTTCTCTCCGGTTCCGAGACATGGACTATGAAATCTAAAATTGACACTTTTGAGATGCGGTGTTGACGGAAAATGCTGCGAACTCCGTGAACAGCCTTCAGACGTAACGAATCTATTCTGTAAGAGCTGGAAATCACGACGCGCCTATCTGACACCTGCCGCACACGCATGCTCAAATTCCTCGGGCACATAGCGCAGAGAGAGCTAGAGTCCCATACTGATGGGCAAAGTGGATGGCAAAAGACAAAGGGGTCGTGCCGTGCTCCAGCCAGATGGTGTGACCGAACACAAATACTGCAACTCAATCTGCACGATGCTATCCACACCGCCGTTGATAGACCAAGATGGAAGTACCCAACCCGGCCACAATCTACTCCTACTTGACTCGACTTGATGATGGTCACGATCCCCAAACTGTGGGGTTAAGACATAAAAACATCATATTTCAGCCATTTCAGCGTACTTGTGGCTGCGGTACGGGGTCATTTTGTGAGGACACAGTACGGGGTCATGTTGTGGGGACACAGTACGGGGTCATGGTGTGGGGAAACAGTACGGGGTCATGTAGTGGGGACACAGTACGGGGTCATGTTTTGGGGACCCAGTACGGGGTCATGGTGTGGGGACACAGTACGAGGTCATGTAGTGGGGATACAGTACGGGGTCATAGTGTGGGGACACAGTACGGGGTCATGTTGTGAGGACACAGTACGGGGTCAAGGTGTGGGGACACAGTACGGGGTCAAGGTGTGGGGACACAGTACGGGGTCATGTTTTGGGGACACAGTACGGGGTCATGTTTTGGGGACCCAGTACGGGGTCATGGTGTGGGGACACAGTACGAGGTCATGTAGTGGGGATACAATACGGGGTCATAGTGTGGGGACACAGTACGGGGTCATGTTGTGAGGACACAGTACGGGGTCAAGGTGTGGGGACACAGTACGGGGTCATGTAGTAGGGACACAGTACGGGGGCAAGGTGTGGGTACACAGTATGGGGTCATGTTTTGGGGACACAGTACGGGGTCATGGTGTGGGGAAATATTTTGGAAACTGCATTATTCGTCGCAAAGAGAATCTAGTCCTACCAGAGCCAAAATTAGACTTCTACAAAAATAGTACATACTACCAAGGAATAATATATCTTTATTATAAATTCTCGTGTGTTAGTTGCCATATTCCTCCGAAACGGCTGTACGAATTTTCATGAAATTTTCTGTGTATATTCGTTAGGTCTGAGAATAGGTATAGAAAAATTTTCACCGGAAGCAGAGCGGGCGAAGCCGCGGGAAACAGCTAGTGATAAACTTAATAAATAAACTGCCCAAATTAATAAAAAACAAAAATAGTACCTATAAAAAAAAATCATAAAAAAATAAAATAATATCTAATTGAGAAAAGCTATTACACGATTACAGACTATTACAATGACAAAAAATTCGAATATTTATAATAATTAACAAATACTAATTCATTAGGTAGGCAATGAAATTATGTATTTATCATAATTATTATATTTATTATTATTAATTATTTTTGTACATTTAATTTAGCTTTCATTTGCATGATAATAATAACGAAACAAAATAATACATTTATTGGATAATTACACTTAGATATATTCGGTAGAGTAGAGAGCGTCAGTGGCGTAACCGTTACGCCGCTACCTCCTGTCCGGGAGACCTTGGTTCGAATCCTGCCACGTACCAATGTGTTTTTAAATTTCTATTTCATATGTACGTTTATCCGATGCTCTTACGGTTAAGGAAAAACATCGTGAGGAAACCTGCACATGCTTGGAAGAAACTAGAAGGTTGTGTGTGAAGTCGACCAACCCGCACTGGGCCCGCGTGGTCGACTAAGGCCCGATCGCCCTAATTCAGGGTAGGCTCGAGCCCCTCGGTGGGGACGTATATAAGCTGATATGATGATGATCATCACTTACATGGGTACAAAAGCCATCAACGCGACATACTGGGCAGACCTGATATGTTGAAATCTCACTATACTAATAATTATCCCGCTTTGGCATGTGATAGTGACCAGCATTACAATAGCCAAAAGACGTCCATTGCTGGAGATAGCCCCGTAAGCATAGATAAGGGTGTTTTGCCGTAATCGCCCTTGGCAGGCTATGTGCGATGTGGTGGCACAGTACGCGAAAGGAAGCTGCTGCCCATATGGCTACCAGCTTAGAATAGCGTCATCCCATCTCTTCCCGTGGTATTCGTAAGAGACGACAAACGGACTAAACCGATATCGCACTATATCCTAATCTATTAATTTTCAATTCCAGGAGGCTACTCCGTAGAGCACGTGGACAAGGTCTGCCTGGCCCTGCGCGCGCAGTACGGCAAATGCGTCAAGATGGCGGGTCTTATTGGTAGGCCTGATATGCTTTTTGTATTCGACGCCGGCGAGGTGGAACGCGTGTTCAGAGGGGAAGATGCTGCTCCATATAGGTATGAACTTAATGGTCTTTTGTAGCTTCTACTAGCTTGTAACCGACTGATTTATAACAAAAAAGGCAAAAACTAGTGACCCTATAAAAATATCCATATATTATTTCTCTATTTATCTGTTATTTCTATATTTTCAGGCCCTCAATGCCATCTCTGAATTATTACAAACACGTATTGCGAAAAGACTTCTTTGGCGCTGAAGATAACTGTGCTGGAGTTATTGCAGTGTAAGTGCATTTTATGCTCACATCGGAAAACTGTATAACAGTGAAGGATAAGAGGTGCTAAAAGATTTTCTTTGGGTCGTCGAGTCACAGACATAGACATAGTGCGACTTGCGTGCTGGTATGGATCACACACGTTAATTGACTACAAGCGCGGTCATAACATGGATTGGTTTGACTGTTAGCGACACTCCATACATTAATCAAAAATAAGTATCTATACACTTGGAGGTAAGATGCTTCTCTTTCTAACCTCTCTCATTGTTTTTTTTAATACATATTTTAGTGTGTTTGGCTGCAACTCATATGGTGGTAAGTGCCGATGCAGCCGAGACAGTATCACGCATGTTCACTCTCGTCTTGAAGATTCCTAGATTAAACAAGTCGCGACGGCAGGGAATTCCACTCCTTGGCCGTTCGCATAACGAACAGGAACATTAACAGCAAAGGAGTGGATTCACCCTCCGAGCCTGGTAGTCCGATGATAAATGGAGAAGGGGGAATAAGGTGGTGAAGCTCCATTGTGTCGCACTCACAGCGACCTTCCCGCCCGCACTGCCTCGAGTACTACCGCGTATTAACAGACGAAGATATATCGGTAGGGGAAGGTGAGGTTGCTTCTTTTGCCAGGATCCTCTGTGTAGTGGTAAGTACACTCGCTTCACAACAGGACGCCGCGGTTTTTGAATCTCAGCGGAGTCTAACTTTGTAAGACTTGGTTTGGTTGGTGGCGGGGCGTTGTATAAGCCCACCATTTCCTGCCGCCAAACGTCAATTTTGAATGCATTGTGTTCCGGAACGAAGATTAGATAGCCAGTAAATAGCTTTCCATCTTCTGCATCATCGTCACTTACCTAATGGTGAAATGATGCCAAGGATTGTGGATAAAAAAAGGATTCCGTCCTTTGCAAGGCAAATTAAGTCGTTGGTGCTGATTGCTGTCTAGATGGTAGTAGCTGAGCCGTATGAGAGGCCTTTAAAGGGGGCTTAACAAACTTGTCGTAATGGGGTTTCTTCTGACAATCCTGACTTATAGCCCATATTGTGTGGCGTGGATATGGACGTGGCCTAGCCTTTATGAGTTTGGAGAGGGACCCATACCCCAGCAGTCTCGACAATTAATAGATTTTTATCACATCTATTCAAAAAAAGCTGTTTGATTCCTCGTAAAAGGGTAATTTTTTGGTCTCTAGGGATGAAAAGTGATTTAAATTTGAAATGTGAATATTGTTAGTAAATTTTCCAATCACCAAAGAGATCGATCAGAAACGTACAGACAAAGTTTGTGAAACAGAAAAAAACACGCGAAATGCATTCCGCCTTCGTAATTGTTTACTTTGGATGTATGCTGACACTTTTATGAAAAATGAGTGTGCCTCTCTCAAGCAGTGATACTGAAAGTATTATATTGGTGTTAAAGTATGAAATTGCGGATTGAAAAAAAAAAGAAGAAAATTAATATTTGGTGGCTTTAAACCTTTAAAACCTTGTAGTCGGTTATTTTTCAACTCAATAAATCAACGTTTTAAAGGCAAAAATTCTTAATTTTTGTTTTAAAGCTCTAGAGTTATTGCAGCAGGTTTTTCGTCTCTATTGTCATATTTGGGAATACCCCGCATAAGATTTCGTCACTTTCAGTAAAATTCAAGAAAAATAACTATTTTAAAAGTTTTCCCCATCGGACCACTAAGAAATAGTAGATTGTTAATCAAGGGAAGAAAGTGACTCATTTCACTCGAGATATTTCTGGCGCTCGAACGAAGTGAGAGCGCCAATAGTTTGAGGGTGAAATGGGTCATTTCAACCGAGTTAAACACTCTACTTTTCATTTCGACTGTGAGGAAATGTATTTATTGTAATTTAATTATTTATATGATACAAAATATTAATTATATATCAATAAATTAGTTTTACCTATATCCAACCTCCAACCTTTTCGCAATGGCCGCTTGCCACGGCCGACTAGATTGAAACTAATCGAGTTGGTCACGACGTGCGTCTAGGTGGCCATGCCCCACGGCCGTCTAGATTGAAACTAATCGAGTTGGTCACGACGTGCATCTAGGTGGCCATGCCGAAAATTTAAAAACAAGTGTCATGTTATCATGGCATTATGGCGCGCAGCAGAATAGAGGTATGATTTTAAATTTTAATCTTCTGTAATTGTGAAAAATATAGACCAACTATAAAATGATTAAATATCAATCTGTAGATCGTAATAAACCCGTCGTTTAATGTATAGCTGAGTTTAGATATATGAAAACCTCTTAGTTCGACTCCGTGGCTGGCAATCAAAAAAAAATACTTTCCACCCTAGGGATGACAATACTTTCCACCCTTGCTTTTCCATCCCTAGGGTAGAAAGTATTTTCATCCCTAGGGTGGAAAGTATTGTCATCCCTAGGGTGGAAAGTAATTTTTTTTATTGCCAGCCACGGAGTCGAACTAAGAGGTTTTCATATATCTAAACTCAGCTATACATTAAACGACGTGTTTATTACGATCTACAGATTGATATTAAATCATTTTATAGGTGGTCTATTTTTTTCACAATTACGAAAGATTAAAATTTAAAATCATTCCTCTATTCTGCTGCGCGCCATAATGCCATGATAACATGACACTTTTTTTAAAAATTTTCGGCATGGCCACCTAGATGCACGTCGTGACCAACTCGATTAGTTTCAATCTAGTCGGCCGTGGCAAGCGGCCATTGCGAAAAGGTTGGAGGTTGGATATAGGTAAAACTAATTTATTGATATCTAATTAATATTTTATATCATATAAACAATTAAATTACAATAAATACATTTCCTCCAATGTGGTCCGGATCGAGAGTGTTTCGACGAGGGTAGCGTACCTTATTCTCCGAATTACCAAACGGTATTCGCTGAAAGTTATTCAGGTTTATGCACCGACCGCGCAACACTCCGACGACGAAGTGGAGCTCCTATATGAGGATATCTCTAGAGCTCTACATAACAGCTCCCGGACTCAATACACCATTGTTATGGGGGACTTTAACGCGAAACTGGGCAAACGAAGTGATGGTGAGCTGAGAGTGGGGCAATTTGGATATGGAGAGAGAAATGCACGTGGCCAGCTGCTGGCCGACTTTATGGAGAAGGAGGGCCTCTTTATGATGAACTCCTTCTTCAAAAAGCCTAAACAGCGAAAGTGGACATGGTTGCATCCCAATGGCGTAACGAAGAACGACAAGAAGGCAAATATTCAATGATGTCTCTGTGATCAACTCAGTCAAAACAGGAAGCGATCACCGAATGGTAAGAGGCACATTGAATCTAAAGACCAAGCTAGAAAGATGTCGACTGATGAAGTCCACACTCAGACCAGCGCCCATCCAGTTCCAAAACCCCGAAAACTTTCAGCTCGAGTTGCACAATCGCTTCGAATGCCTAGGAGACTGCGAGAATGTGGACGATTATAACGACAGGTTCGTGGAAATTGTCCAAACGGTCGGGTCTAAGATTTTCAAAACTCGCCGTTCAAACAGAACCAAAAAAATCTCTGACTTGACCAGCAACCTCATGGAAGAAAGACGAAGATTGGTTTTGCAGTCCTCTGAAGACGCTACTCAGTATCGGCAACTAAACAGGCAGATCTCTAAGTCTCTAACTCGCGATTTGCGCCACTATAATACAAATTGTATTAAAGAGGCGATTGAGAACAACAAAGGCTCAAAAGTGTTCGCGAGAGATCTGTCTGTTGGTCAAAGTCAACTGACCAAGCTGAAGACTGAGGACGGCAGGATCATATCGTCTAAGACTGAGTTGCTGGAAGAAGTTGAGAAGTTCTACGGACAATTGTACACGACCACACGTCTGCCTGTCAGCGATCTGGCTAAAGACCCAAGAGCTAGACTTAACCGACACTATACCGAAGATATCCCGGACGTCAGCCTGTACGAGATTAGAATGGCTCTTAAACAGCTTAAAAACAATAAGGCACCGGGTGATGATGGAATTACGGCTGAACTTCTGAAAGCAGGTGGAACACCGATACTTAAAGCTCTTCAGAAATTATTTAATTCCGTTATACTTGAAGGACAAACGCCTAAGGCATGGCACAGAAGTGTGGTCGTGCTTTTCTTCAAAAAGGGCGACAATACCCTGCTGAAGAACTACAGACCCATCTCACTTCTGAGCCATGTCTACAAACTGTTTTCGAGGGTCATTACGAATCGTCTCGCACGCAGGTTTGACGACTTCCAGCCTCCCGAACAAGCCGGTTTCCGAAAAGGATTTAGTACCATAGACCACATACATACGCTGCGGCAGATTATACAGAAGACCGAAGAGTACAATCAGCCACTATGCTTGGCGTTCGTGGACTATGAGAAAGCCTTCGATTCGGTCGAAACCTGGGCTGTGTTACAGTCTCTCCAGAGGTGCCAAATTGACTATCGATACATCGAAGTGCTGAAGTGTTTGTATGAAAACGCCACCATGTCGGTTCGCCTCCAGGATCAAAACTCGGAACCTATCCAGCTGCAGCGAGGGGTGAGACAGGGAGACGTTATATCTCCGAAACTGTTCACCGCCGCCCTGGAAGATGTTTTTAAGCTTTTGGACTGGGGTGGACTCGGCATCAATATCAACGGCGAGTACATCACCCACCTTCGATTCGCTGACGATATCGTGGTCATGGCTGAGACTATGGACGACTTAGGCACAATGCTCGATGGCCTCAGTAGAGCCTCTCAACAAGTGGGTCTTAGAATGAACATGGACAAGACGAAAATTATGTCAAACGTCCGTGTCATACCTACTCCTCTGAAGGTTGGAGGCTCTACACTCGAAGTTGTTACCGAATATGTATACCTGGGACAAACAGTCCAGTTAGGTAGGTCCAACTTCGAGAAAGAGATCAATCGTCGAATCCAACTCGGCTGGGCAGCGTTCGGGAAGCTTCGCAATATCTTTACGTCCCAGATACCGCAGTGTCTTAAGACCAAGGTCTTCGACCAATGTGTGTTGCCAGTGATGACGTACGGAACTGAGACATGGTCGCTTACTATGGGCCTCATAAGAAGGCTCAAGGTCACCCAAAGGGCAATGGAGCGTGCTATGCTCGGAGTTTCTCTGCGTGATCGAATCAGAAACGAGGAGATCCGTAAGAGAACCAAAGTAACCGACATAGCTCTCAGAATTGCTAAACTTAAGTGGCAGTGGGCGGGGCACATTGCTCGTAGAACAGATGGCCGTTGGGGCAGTAAAGTTCTCGAGTGGCGACCACGCACCGGAAAGCGTAGTGTAGGCAGGCCTCCCACTCGGTGGACCGATGACCTGGTGAAGGTCGCGGGAAGCCGCTGGATGCGGGCAGCGCAGAACCGGTCGTCGTGGAGATCCTTGGGGGAGGCCTATGTCCAGCAGTGGACTTCCTTCGGCTGATATGATGATATGATGAAATACATTTCCTCACAGTCGAAATGAAAAGTAGAGTGTTTACTCGGGTAAAATGACCCATTTCACCCTCGAACTATTGGCGCTCTCACTTCGTTCGAGCGCCAGAAATATCTCGAGTGATATGGGTCACTTTCTTCCCTTGATTAACAATCTACTATTGTACCATTCAATGGTACATAGCTCAGGGGATCGGAACATGAAAGACATGCCACTAGTTACTAATATTTCATACTTAAACCCCTATTATTAACTCCAGATAATATTGTATCAGGTGATACAAAGTCCAAATCCCGTGGAAAATATATGAAAGGATATGACACTATCATCCTTTGAAAAAATTCAAGAGGACCAAAATCGTTTTAGGAAAATGTGTTTCTATTTTATTTGTATTTTATTGTTCCTAATTTTATGTAAATAAATAAACGTACTATTCTTATTCATACGTTGTACTTACTTATTGTCTCATATAGGGTGATAAAAAGTAGAGTGTATACCTCGGGAGCGACACTATTTTAAAATCGAGCGACACACTTTGAATCTCTCGCTGCGTTCAGGATTCTACTCTAGAATCCTTTACTCCGCTCTGGATTTAAAAAACACTCTCGCCTTTAAAATAGTTTTTTCCTCCTTAGGTAAACAATCTACTACTTTACCCTGCAATTCTAAGTAGGTACCTACCTAGTAAGCCTGACTCTTACTTACCAAAAATATTGCCATCTTCTAGACATGGAGACTCTTGGGCAGCTTTTAGGAGCAAAGTGTCGAGAGTAGCCCTGAGCACCAGTGCGGCCGCACAGTATACTCTCCCAGTTTCGGAAGTCGCTGATTCGTTTATAAACAGGTAAGATCATAATCATCATGATATATCAGCTGAACGACTTTCACTGCTGGGCAATGGCTTTCCCTAAAGATTTCCACGACGACCGCTCCTGCGCTGCCAGCATCCAGCGGCTTCTCCCAATCTTTATCAGGTGGTCGATCCACCGAGTGGGAGACCTGCCTACACTACGTCTTCCAGGGTGCGATCGTAACTGGAGGACTCTACTGCCTTAACGGCCATCTGTTCTACGAGCTATGTGACCAGCCCACTGCCAAATAAGTTTAGCGATTCTGTGAGCGATGTCGGTTACCTTGATTCTCCTACGGATCTCCTCGTTTCTGATTCGATCACGTAAAGAAACTCCGAGCACACTCCATCGCTCGCGAATATCTAAGATATCTTGACCCACTTCTTGGATTTTCTATTTAAAAAGCTGCAGATCGTGCGATGGCCATTTATGTTTTTCTAGCGAACAGAACTCACGAAAGAGAGAGAGAGAGAGAGAGACAGAGCACTCACGTTATACTTTACATTTCCTCAGGGTGCGTGAAATAAGAGATGAAAATATGGAAACACCTGAAGATTTTCTGAATGAAGTTCACAAATGGTCTCTAGAATGTAAGTATTTATATAACACAAGTACATACTAACTGGGAATTCTTCTAATTTTCCGCGCTAGGTATCCTTCGCGGCGCCGCAAAATATCAGCGCTGTAGGTAGGTACATAACGATCTCAAATATATGCTGAGGCGGAGGCGTCTCTGCTAGGGCACAATTATGTGTGTATACCCCCTCGTCCCCCTATTTGTATTTAAGTATAGGTAAAATCATTTTAATGGTTCCGTACATCCAACGGGTGACCAACGGGACTCTATTACTAAGCCTCCGCTGTCTGTCCCTATGTCCGTCTGTCAGCGGGCTGTATTTTATGAACCGTAATAGGTAAACAGTTGAAATTATCACAGAATAATGTATTTCCGTTTCTGCTATAACAACCAATACAAAAAATTAGAAAACATGAAAAAATAAGGGGGTTCTCCGTACAAAAAACGTGTTTTCAGAGGTCTTTAGAAGTATTTTTATTTTGGTCTGTTGTAAAAACGGTAATAAGTACTACAAGTGTGGCACTTGGTGTTATAGTACTAGTATAGATATAGTACTAGTACAGATATAAAACAACAAATAACTAAAATTGAAAAAGTGTAAGTAAGTCGTACTCGCGCTAAGGACTTTGAAATGAATGAAAAAAAGCACATTTTTGTAGCTCGCGTTGATGTCTTTTGTTTGCATTGTGAATAGGTATCAATGTCATAATACATGTAGTTATGTGGAGGGGTGTGGTGATACGGAACCCTTGGGGTGGCCAGTTTTTTTTTTAATTTTTTTTTCTTTATAAATTGTGATGTAGTTTTGAAAAAATATTATATCTCCGAAGTTTTTGTATCTCTAAATACGAAGCACTCACGCACACCTATTTTTTGAAATTCAAGTGGGGTATAAATTGGTGCAATTTCTTATTGTAAACACACCCACCCAAGAACAGTAAATGCAAGAATTATTTATATAGGTACGTAAAACGCAGAAGAATCATGTATAGTGTTACTATCTCTACATTTAAGTGCCCTTGTCGAGGTGTTGATCAAGTTTTCTGGATCATACTGTAGCAGAAAATTTTCATATTATTATGGTGTACGAAATAAAACAAGCAACGAACTTTTCTAAGAAGTGTCTTGATCGACATGTCTCTTTTACTCGGCAGCTCTCGGTTTGATAGCCCTCGACACCAGACTGGGGTGCTTCGAGGCAAGCGAAGGGTCCGAGAGCCAGCGCCTCATTGACGCCGTCAACACGTTCTTCCTGTGCGTGGGGCATCTGGAGCTCAAGGCTCCCTGGTGGCGGATCTACCCGACAGCCATGTTCAGGAGATACGTCGCCGCACTCGACACTATCCTCAGGTGTTGCATTAAGAAATCGTTAACAACACACAAACTTCCCCACTGCTGGGGCACGGCGCGGGTTTCTTCCCAAGCTCGGGAGCCGGGTCGTTCCTTTCCCTCTAATATGGTTGAGAGGAGCGATGGCTGACTCTCGCGTTATACTCGTGACCGGGTTGCTGTCCGTGTGAACTGGCCTATACTTGTCAAAGGCATTCATGACATTCAATAATTTTAATATATAACTTCTCGTGTCATATTGTTTTCATGTTCTAATGACATTATTTGTTTTTTTTTATATCACGGATTGGATTTTGACGTTATTAACTAATGATTGTTTATTTCTTGATTTTTTACAAATGAAATTATGTAATCACTATCCCACCAAAAACATTCTGTAAAAAACTAGCCAAGTCTCGATGGAGCTGCTTGTTTATCTCTAAAAAGTAATAAAATCTAGACAAAGTCGTGCTAAGTCTAAGGTTCCTTACTCCGATTTCTTAATTATTATGGTTAATGTTGTGTGACTTGGCCGTTGAAGGGTACACAAGGGTACTTTGCAGTGTAATTTGTTTATTTAATTTGTGTACTATTCGAGTAGAATAAAGTTAATCGTTCGACTATTTCTTCTTGTAAACTTTTAAGTATAGGTATAAAAGCCAGTCTAGTTTTATCCAAAGTTTTTCTTTAAATAAAAATTTATATGCGTATTAAAGGCAGAAAAGGAGGCATTTGCCCAGCAGTGGGACGCTATAGGCTAGATTAAATTGGAAGATGTGTCCCACTACGCTGGATTTTTGCAATGACAGTCGATTTTTTTATGTACCAATAGTAGAAGGGGGCATTACCATATCTCTAATACAGCTAAGACCAGCTGGGGATTCTTCATCAGATACTTCAGAGCTTCGATTTTTGACATCAAATGAAGCGGCCCACCAAGTTGAATATTTTTTGTAAAGGTGGTATGTCGATCTCTAATAGTTTGGTTGGGCTTTTGTGTTTTCTAATTAGGGTCACCAGGTACTCCAGATCTTCGATTATCCTAGTTTTTATAGTTTTCCCTGTATGTTGCCATTAAACCCTAACTCTGTACCAAATTTCAGCTCTCTGAGTTTATGGGAAGTACTAGTTCTATTCTGATGATCGTGAGTGAGTGAGTGAGTGTCATAAATGCGAAACTTTGCTTTCGCTTAACTTCGGAACTAAATGACCTACAGACTTGAAATTTTGGATTTTAAGTATGTAATTATAGCTCCCTGGATGACGAAAATTTCTGCGTTCTGGTCTTTTCCAGAGATTCTCAAATGGGGGCCTGAAAATGCGGCGAAATGGTTCCAGTAAAGGATGGTACGGCAGTATTTGCTTCGCGCTCGACTTGGCGGGGGCACTGCCGTGCCCCCCGATTTTATAACTATCAGAAAGAG
Source organism: Coleophora flavipennella (assembly GCA_947284805.1). Classification (NCBI taxonomy): domain Eukaryota; kingdom Metazoa; phylum Arthropoda; class Insecta; order Lepidoptera; family Coleophoridae; genus Coleophora; species Coleophora flavipennella. Next base: position 17,156,505 of record OX369274.1, read on the forward strand.
TGTAATTTGCACCTATTTTGAATCTTGAATCTTGGGAAGGTTAGATCATACTCCACATACGGGGCGGGAGGCTGAGTCCGGGTTTGTGGAAGTTGTAGAAGTAAGAAATTTTTCAAGCTAACTTTAAGGTTAACAATTGGCACCAACGGCCTAACGTGCCCTGCAATGCAAAGAAACGATCGAGAAAAATGCCACTATAACAGTCAAACACATCTGGGTAATGCCGCGCTTCAGGTCGGTTAACCTGCGTGATCTATCCAAATTTCAAAGTCACAATGAACTACTACTGCTATATTAGGAAATACCTACCTTTAATACAGGATAGTGGTTTGTGTGTTTCTATTAAATGGATTATTGCTGAAGCGTTGTAATGCTTTGTAGGAGCTATCACGGTTAGCGGCCTTTAAGGTTTTTTTTGGATTTAAGACAACCCTATTTTCACAAAGAAACTTATCAACTTATCAGTCGGAACTCAATAGATTATTTTCTCTTAACAGTGTTACTCTGACGCACGTGGAGAGAGCACTAAAGGAATGGCAGGCCAGCGGAAGCAAGTCCCTGCTGCAGGACCTGGTGGCGGCCGCCGGCACCAGGGTCGCTGCCGTCGCTGCCCTGGACATGTTTCTCGTTGGCATCGACACGGTTAGTATAAACTATTAGTTATAACACGCTATTGATTGTTTTTTAGGGTTCCTTAGTCAACAAGGAACCCTTATAGTTTTGCCATGTCTGTCTGTCTGTCTGTCCGCGGCTCAGCTCAGAGACTTTAAGTACTAGAAAGCTGTAATTTGTCTTGGGGTATACATATTAATCACGTCGACGAAGTTGTACAATAAAATCTTGAAAAAAATAATTATTTAGGGTACCTCTCCTACATGTAAAGAGGGGGTTTTTTTATGTTCACATACCCTATGGTGTGGGGTAACGTTGAACAGGTCTTTAAAAACTGCTGAGGGTTTGCTAAAACCATTTTTAAATTACTCCCATTTAGGAGTTGAATTTAAATAATCCGTTCTTAGCGGATGCCTGCGTCATAGTTTCTATATGTTTACCACATTTTAGCCTGATCCATCCAGTGGTTTGAGCTGTGCGTTGATAGATCAGTCAGTCAGTCAGTCAGTAACGTTTTCCTTTTATGTTTTATAATAGATTTTTCCTGCGACTTCGCCCGCGTGGACATAAACGATGACGACTGTCTTTGAGAGCAAGCGGCTCGCGAGCGTAGGCTTAAGTCAGTTTCAGATCCCTCGGGATCTATATCGGGCTATACAGATAGTAGTCTATGTAACTTCCTATCCCTTCAACTATCTCTATGCGAAAAATCACATCAATCCGTTGCTTCGTTGCGACGCCGACGTGAGCGAGCCTGCAAATGAGTTTTCCCCAGATCCCTCGGGAACTATGTCAGGATTTGTTAATTAGTTAATTATGTCATTTACCATCCCCTCAACCATTTCTGGGAAATAAATCACAACAAACCGTTATTCCGTTGCTTAGTTAAAGAAATCAACCAAAAAGGAGTCTTTTTTTTCAGTTCCTTTAGGAACTATATCGAATTAAGCTATTTTCGTGGAATAAAATGTAATATGTCCTTCCCCGTGACACAGGCTTCCTCCGTACCAAATCTCGTTAAGATTGGTGGAGGCGTTGAAGCGCGAAAAGGTAACAAACAAACAAACACATTTATAAAATTAGTAAGGATTCAAAAAACTTACGGATGCTTACGTGTGCCTAGCTAAATTAAATATGCCGCAATTTTCGTAAAACCGAATTAAGTTTTATAAGTTGTCAATACGAATAAAATTATGAATAGTTAATATACGTGTAATAAAAAATATACTTATATGTATGTACAGCAAAAATAAAGTGAGATTACTCCCCGAGTGTTTAAAATTAAGCCGCGTAAAATGAACTTTGATTGCCGAAATCTTGTTAGGTTTATACCCATGTATTTAGTTTTTCTATCACGTTTGTTTTTTATTTTACTTGTTTTTTTATTATTAAAAATTTAAGTGCGATTGACTGCAACTTACCTGATGGTAAGTGATGATGCAGTCGAGGATGGTACACGCAAACTCAATTACTCACAACTGTATTGAAAAATGTCGTATAATTTATGAATGTAAAAGGAAATTACACACTCGTGACGATTTGATTAGATTATTTGATTAGAAAAGAGACTTATTGTTAGTATTAGTTGCCTTGCCGTACAAGTGTACTGCTCGTATTCTCGGTTATCTTAGAGTATAGTTTCCTACCGCTCGAGTTTGCTTTGTGTTAGATAACAATTTGTACAGATAATCTACTTCTGCATATCCTGTGTAAAAGACCTGGATTTCCCCTGGATTGATACTTCCCCACCGTCTTTTTTTTAACAGACTTCAAACGCTGTAGCTTCAACAATGTATCAACTTGCACTACGCCCGACCGTACAGGAAAGGCTGCATGAGGAGATCACCAAGGTGTTGCAAGGGAGGCCCATGAAACCCGGTGACATGAACCAGATGCCTTACTTAAAGGCCTGCGTCAAAGAAGTTTTAAGGTAAGGTATCAGAGTTGAATAATTTTGACATTAACGCAGTTTCACCTACCAGGCATTATATCACCTTAAATTTTATTTTTTTAGGTATTTTATTTCAAGTCAGGACGTTGATAACAAAGCATACGCAATTATAAAAATTAAAAAACACGTGTGGCAATCGGGGACTGCCGCGGTAAAGCTATTGCATAGCATTTTTTATCAACTTATGCAATTATAATTATTTATTTATTTTTTATTTATGCAGTATTTACCAGTACCATATAGTTCTTGGGGCGCGGGATGTTTATGTAATAAATTAACACTAAGAAAGTCCATCATCATCAATCGTCATCATCAATCGCCATCATCAATCGTCATCATTAATCGCCATCATCGCCATCACCAATCACCAATCACCAATCACCATCATCAATCGCCATCATCAATCGCCATCGCCATCGCCATATAATGATATATATATTTTTTGGGGTGTCAGGTTTTATTTTTGTTACGAAATTTCTTGATTCGGTCCCCTCAAATGGTCGATAAAAGCTTAATAATTTCAAGAGTAAGAGGTTTAAGTTTAGAGTACAAGTCCTGTGAGGAATTAGCTGGAAGAGAGTAGCGGCAAGTAGCTGAACGTGGAGTTGAACAGTCCCCCGCTAGGTGAACCGGCGATGTGATGGATGAAGCTTGCAGAAAGAAGCATGATACAAGTGCCGCAAAATCCTTACTAAAATCAAAATGTGAAAATGTGTTTGTTTGTTTGTTACCTTTTCACGCTTCAACGCCTTGACCATTCTTAATGAAATTTGGCATGCAGGTAGAAAAACGAGGTCACGAGAAAGGAAATAGGCTACTTTTTATCTCGTGAAAATAGCATAGCCCGATGCAGTTCCTGTGGGAACTGAAAAAATACTCTTTTTTTGGTTAATTTCTTTAACATCGCAACGGAACAATGGATTCTTGTGATTTTTTGCACAGATATGGTTGAGGGGGTGGGAAATGACATGATTTACTAATCAACATAATATCCTGATATAGTTCCCGAGGGACCTGGAAAAAAATCATGTCCAAGCTCGCGAGCCCCTTGCGACTCGCGCACCGCGCACCCTCTAAGACAGTCGTTACAACGATGTCCACGCGGGAGAAGCCGCGGGCAAAAGCTAGTAGATATTAATGGAGAGAAGTTTTTGTCCAAAAATGGACGTCTTTCCTTCAAATAATGATGGTGAAAACTATTTTGAAACAACGTATTTAGTGTATGTCAATCTTCTTTTTAGCGAGTCCGTTAAGTAAGCAAACTGTTATGATTATGATTATTTTTACCCGACTGCACCAGAAGGAGGGTTATGTTTTTCAAGTGTTTGTATGTATGTATATGTGTTTGGTACGCTCTGTAGCCTCGAGAGCATGATGGATTTTGGAGTGCGAGCTGTCGTGTTGTTCGTGTTGATCCCGTGAGTGACATAGAATACATTTCACACATCTTGGTATATATTTTATTTATTTTATTTATTTTATTTTACTTTATTTTATTATTTACACTAATTTCACATAAAATAAATAAAACAACATGTTATAATTTGTCAGCGACCGGTTTCGAACACCATCTTCAGGCAGACCATAATATAGTAAAATATATACCAAAATGTGTGATATAATGTTCCACCAGTATCAACTAGGATTAATTTTTACCCGACTGACCAAAAAGAGGCGTTAAGTTTTTAAGCAGTGGGGTTTTTAATTTTTAAATCATTTGTGTAGGTAGTTATTATTATGATTGTTGTGTTAGTATCGGCAGGATGAGACGGTGCATCTAAAGTATTTGTTGTTGTGATTTATTTTATATGTAGCTTAACTACGAAGCAAAATAAGTTAACTCTGTTTACTCTGTTCCAGAATGTATCCTGTTGTAATTGGAAACGGTCGTCAACTAACGAAAGACACAATAATTTGTGGATTTAATATCCCTAAAGGCGTAAGTTGTCCTCAGTTATATTTGTAATTATCATAGAAACTAAACAATCTAAACACTCACAAGCGTAAAAATCTAGTAAGGTAGTTTGGAAGGCCTAACTTTGTATAAACCTAAATTAAATCATTTTGTGAATTGAATTTGTATCAACTATTAGTGGCTTTAAGCAACTTCATGTAGACTTAATTTACTCGTTTTATTTTGATTAATAAGCGTACATCCATATTGAACTAGCTTAATGCATTCGTGGATAGCGTTGTTGGTTATTTACATAACTATATGTTAAGTATTTAAGACTTCATGCTAACATTGTGTTTATAACTACCGCTACCCTGTTTGCTTTCCCAAATAAATTAAAAAAAAAAACAAAAAAAAATCACAAGGTTGATAAATGATAAACAAAACGTTTAACCAACATTCACAAATAATACAGTCTGTAGGTATTATTGCTCTACAAAACGTGGAGTGTAAACAATTTTGATTTACGAGTATGTTGCTTAGTTATGGATGCCTAGTAAAATAAATAATAATAATAAATTAAGTTTATTTCGGACCACAAAAATCCATAATATAAAAACCTAAATTTTCGACCTAGCTGCCATATTGAATTAAAGGTGCAAAAATTTGGTTCTTTTTAGGTTTGCGTTTTGAGGTCAAAAGGAAAAAAATGGAACCCTTATACGAGTAGGATCACTTTGTTGTCCGTCCGTCCGTCCATCCGTCTGTCTGTCAAGACCGTTTATCTCGAGAACGTGTGGAGGTATCGAGTTGAAATTGAAACCATTTACTTCGGTCTACAGTCCTTTGAAGTTGTGAAAAAATCAAACTTCTAAGTTAACGTAAAAAAAGATACAGCCGTTTATGCCGGAAAAATGTATATTTCGACACTCTCAAGTGAATCAAAATTACAGCTTATCTATCAAAAGTTTTAGATTCGATGGCTTTGTTGGCATTGACCTCAAAAAAAATTTTAGGCCCCTAATTTGATTCGTACCTACCTTCGATTGCGTTATTGTTGGTTAATTTTGTGTATTCGTTTATAAAAATATTATTTCATACTTTTGAGTGAACTTCTTTTTGAAGTCGGTTTTAAGGTTTTTTAAACTTTCATTTTTTTAAACATTATTTTTTCGGCCGCTTGTAAGTTTTTACCTTTAAGACTTACAGAACATTTTTTTATAGGTTTTATAAAAAAAATGATGGCATCTTTAATTCAAGATTCTCTTCCAGCGAAAAAAACCTATTTTTTTAGGCACCCATTACTAAGCAACATAATATTGTGTCAAAATACTAGATGGCAATCATTAAGCCATGTCAGATGCTACATGCGACGTGAAAAACTTGTGATAGCCGCGGGGTTTGCTAGTAGCCCCACAATCTCCTCCAGCCCGGACTGGGCCCCCGTGTGTGGAGTGTGGCCTGAGCTTCCCCAGTTTGGGAAGAGATCCGTAACCCAGTAGTGGGGTCGTTTATGGGTTCTTCATAATATCAACTGAAAGACGTCCACTGCTGGACAAAAGCCTCCCCCAAGGATTTCCACGACGACCGGTTCTGCGCTGTCCTCATCTAGCGGCTTCCCGCGACCTACACCAGGTCGTCGGCCCACCGTGTCGGTCAATATAGCTCACAGAATTGCTAAATTTAAGTGGCAGTGGGCAGGGCAAAAAGCTCGTAGAATAGATGGCCGTTGGGGCAGTAAAGTTTTCGAGTGGCGACCGAGCACCGGAACCCGTAGCGTAGGATGGCCTCCCACAGGGTTTATGGGTTGTTGACTACCTACTGTGTTATATTCCAGACCCAAGTGATCTTCCAACATTACGCGATGGGCAATAGTGAGGAGTACTTCTCGCGTGCATCAGAGTTCCTTCCCGAGCGGTGGGTCTCGCGCGCCGCCGCCGCCGGGCACGCGCACCACCCCTTCGCGTCGCTGCCCTTCGGCTTCGGGAAGCGGATGTGCCTGGGCCGGAGATTCGCCGAGCTGGAGATCCATATTGTTATATGCAAGGTGGTTTTCTTTAGATCCTAATGTTGTAACTTGACATTTGACAGAAGATAAGGTTTTCATTGACCTAAAAGAGGAAGATGTTTTTAAAGCTCATGTATGAAGCTGTTCTCAAGCTTTCCCTAGCGGCTAAACCAGTGGTCCGATTGAAATCAAATTTTAAAATCAAGAGTTTATGATAATTTGTCAAAGTATTCTGCACGGCTTTGATGTGGATTGCCAATTAAGGGCAGGCGCCATACAACGAAAAATTGAAAATTCATAAATCTAACAATCTCATTCTTAAAAATGACTAACTATTTTGATGGGTTTCTACTGTACAACAGATAAAGAAAATTTATATAAAACACAAAACTGGCTGCCACGATGTTCGATTAACTTTGTAAACAGGAACTATGAACGGTGTACTGGTGGCAGTGCCGGTTATTACGGCCAAACTTGTAAAAGGCAAGCCCGCATACAAAGGAAAATTTCGTGTGACGTTTTCTTCATGAATCAATACGCTTCTTATTTTAATATTGCTCGCGTCCACTTTACTAGTTCCACTGTCAGGAATTTCCACTTGCTTTAAATAGTACGTTTTCGCGAGAAAGTACGTGCAATGCTCCCATTTTCCCTAGTTGGGTGGCTCAGTAGCTTCAGTTTTAGTGGAAAAATGACCAACTAGGGAGACAATGGCATCTTTAGATGCATATTACGTATAAGTAATAAGCATTTAAATATTGATCGGAGCTCGGAGCTGCACGTCCATTGTTGCCGTACAAAATATTTTCTTACGAGAGATTATATTTGTCACAGATTTTGTAGGCTATATATCAGCAAATAGTAAAACTACCAAAACTTCTCTTTAGGGCCCCAAAAGAAAAACATTTACTAGTAGAGTCCATATATTGAAGAATAAGTGAATAGTTAAAAGGACATTGAAAGTTTTTAGGTACCTGAGTCGGAACTAATTCAGGACCGGGACTAGGGTCAGGACCTTAGAGAAGAATCTGATAGTGAATGCTCTCGTCCTTTGTGCATTGACTGCCAATAAAATCACATAATAACACTGCTGTCAAATATTTCACTATGTGGTTCCTGAAGTGGTTTTTTTAGTCCGTTGTATACTGTAAAATAAGAAAATATAAATAGATTTGGGTGCTTTAAATTGCTCAAAATCAAACTTAAGTGAATTCTGACTAAAAAGTGCCCAAATTTTTGATTTTTCATATATCTATTACTCCAATAATAACACAAATTATTAACTGCAATATTAGAACCCATATTTAATGCTCATTAAGTTTTGAAGCAACTGCTTCAACTGAAAATTCTTTTTTAAATAAAATGCGAGTGACTATAGGAGCCTGTGAGACTCCCATTCTACGGTACCGTTATAAAATCCATACTTTAAGGTTGAAAACGTGTCCCTAGTGTTTCCGAACTGTCGGGCCTAGAAAAGCGATGTAGGGTATCCTGAGACAAGCAGTCTATGCATGGCTTGACATGCACTTAATCGATTTTTATCCCTTTAAAAATATTTATAAGTTTCTTAATTATTGTGTGGAAAAAAATCATTTAATTTCGGGTGGAAAAATTGCTTTCCCCGCGATCACTCCTGTTCTCACTACTCACTACCGACTACTCTAGGGTTAATATGAATAAATGTTATTGATTTTTCAAAAAACCTAAAAACTTTTAGTCTACCATATTGGATTTAGAATGACGTCACTTAGCATTGTTCTCTAAACTTAACGTATATGCCAAATTTCAGCTTAATCGGAAACCGAGAAGTGGTTCTTATTTAGCTTCCAAGATTAGTTCTAAAGTAACAGACAAAATAACTTCCACGGCAAGCAAAAATAACGGCTCGACAAGTAAGGGCTATTAAGGATTTTTTTTATGCAAAACATTTTCCGCACCTCAATAGGAAAAATGTAGCCCGTATAGGATCACTGTGCTGTCCATCTGTCTGGCTGTCAGAAACGGATAAAGGTATTATGTTGAAATTAGTACGAAATTCTTAGGTGAAATGGTCCCTTGGAGGTGGGAAAAAATATATTGTAGCTCTGTATTTACCATTTGACGTTCTTCAACTAACTGGAGCCTCACTAACCGCTTTCTAAAGTACTATTGCTTACCTACATTCGTAATACCTAAGCTGTGTGGCTTTCAGACACCCTTTTGGTTGCCAAGCCTTTGTATCTTTTTCTTCTAAGATCTAATCTAATTCCAATTTATTACCTGACAGAAGCCAATCACTAGTAATGGATATAAAACTAATATTATAAAGAGGAAAGATTTGTATTTTGGTGCGTGTGTATGTTTGTTATGAATAAACTCAAAAACTACTGAACCGATTTTAAAAAATCTTTCACCATTAGAATGCTACATTATTGCTGAGTAACATAGGCTATATTTATTACTAGAAAAAATAAGGGATCCTTGATAAAACTTCAGTAACGTGAACCAAGGTGTAAAAAAATTTGCTTAAAAATTTCTTTCATCGAATACGCTACGGAAACTATTGATGATAGAACAACAAAATGCTGTACAATATTAGAGAACATATCAATACCTACAAAAAACTTCACGATACTATAGTCCAACTATTGTAGTTATTTCACTATAAGCACTTTTTACATTTTAAAAGTTAATAAAAAACGGACCAAAATCAGACAATGATAACCATTCCTTAGTATTAACCCTTATCCAAATAAATCATTTCATAATCAAAAATGTTTCGATACCCATAGATAATCTTTTGAATTACTTTAATCGGACATTCCATTCAGAAGATATTACGAATTCACAATAAACACCGCCCGCCGCCGCGCCATGACCAGTGTGGCCTCAAGCAATGCAGACGTGTAGCGTAGTAATAAAATTAGGTTTTTTTGTTTGTTTGCTTGCTTTGAACAGGCTACAAAACTACTAGACCGATTTGAAAAATTCTTTTACTGCTATGTTACACTGTCCGCGGTTGCTATAGGCTATATTATATTTTCACATAGGGATCCTTTCTAAAACTCTAATAATGTAACCCAAGGTGTAAAATATAACCTAAAAAATTCCTGCATTATCAATTTATCAACAAAAAGTAGTGTAGTATAGTACAGTGCAGTGTAGTGTAGTGTGTTGCAGTAAAGCGTAGTGTAGTGTAGTGTAGTGCAGTGTAGTTTAGTGTAGCGTAGCGTCGAGCAGCGCAGCGCAGTGCAGTGCAGTACAGTGTAGTGTGGTATAGTGTAGTATAGTGTAGTGTAGTGTAGTGCAGTGTAGTTTAGTGTAGTGCACTGCAGTGCAGTGTAGTGTATTGCAGTAAAGTGTAGTGTAGTGTAGTGCAGTGTAGTATAGTGTAGTGTAGAGCAGTGTAGTGCAGTGTAGTTTAGTGTAGTGCAGTGCAGTGTAGTGTAGTATATTGCAGTAAAGTGTAGTGTAGTGTAGTGCAGTGTAGTATAGTGTAGTGTAGTGTAGAGTAGTGTAGTGCAGTGTAGTTTAGTGTAGTGCAGTGCAGTGTAGTGTTGTGTATTGCAGTAAAGTGTAGTGTAGTATAGTGCAGTGTAGTTTAGTGTAGAGTAGTGTATTGCAGTGCAGTGTAGTATAAGGCGGTACGAAGATCGCCGGGACAGCTAGTATATGTATAAAAATGAATCCTTATTTTTCTTGGTCACGGCATCACGCGTGAACGGCTGAACCGATTTCGCTAATTCTTTTTTTGTCGAGTTCGTTATAATCAGGAGAAGGTTCTTATGTAGGACAGGGTAGGATAGGGTAGTGCAGGGTAGGGTAGGGTAGGATAGTGTAGTGTAGGTTAGGGTAGAGTTGGGTAGGGTTAGGGTAGAGTAGGGTAGTGTAGTGTAGGGTAGGGTAGGGTGTGTAGTGTAGTGTAAGGTGGTATGAAGTTCGCCGGGACAGCTAGTTTAAAATACGATTTCTTTTCAGATGGTGCAAGCCTTCAAGATGGAATACCAACACGAGCCTCTAGACTACCACGTCCACCCCATGTACACCCCCAACGGGCCTATTCGCCTAAAGCTGATTGAACGATAGAGGCAAATCTATTTTCTAAAATGACTTGGACTTTGCCACAAATTGTTTGAAATGTCATGTATGAAAATACAGCGCTATTGGAAATGAATTTATAATTGGTAGGCTCGGAACAATTGAATTTAAACTGGACTTTTCTGGATGTGTAATAACTGGAGCAAGTATAGTGATTAATGTGCTTCAATTGAAACGACCATTAAAAATTCATTATATTTAAATAAGTGGTGTCGTCTTATTTATCTTTTAAAAACATAAGTATACCAACTCTAGTAAACATTTATGTATGTTTCCGACATAATTTTAGGAGGCACTGAAGCTTTCATAAAGTTGCCGTTCAGAACCTGTTTAGAAAACAATTTTGTCGTGGCCATATCGTAGAACTGACCAGTTCATGAAATGGATTAACCAGATTACAAAATGGATTAATCAAATCATGAAATGAATTAAACAGATCATAAAATAGATTAACCAGATTACGAAATGGATCAATCAGATCATGAAATGGAATAAACAGATCATGAAATGAATTAACCAGATCATGAAATGGCCAGCCATATCATGCGAAACAAACCTAACCTAATCACCATACCTAATAAACCTATTATTGCTCGCTTAACTCAATATTTACTCTCGTCGCTCACTGACTGACTGACTGACTGACTGACTATGTGACTCTGTGACGCTGCCCGTCTACGGACGCGCGCGGGCGCTGTCATTTTGTTTTCCGACAGGCGCCTTACAACTACTAGTGTAAAACTTTAAAACAACTTTATGTAATTAAATCTAAGTACAAGTTATGTAAATAAATATAGTGAATTACTGTTATTATCTAAAAGCACTGATTTTTATTTGATCCAACACTCCTGAATATCCTACTTAAGAACTTCAGTAAGTAAAAAAGGTTTAAGAATAAAACAATAGGTTTTAACATTCATGGAATGTTTACTTGGATTGTCCTAAGGCAATCGTATAAAAGATACAAATATTAACGTCTTATTTCACATTTCCATACATTCTGTATTGTAGGCACAATCTTTAGTTTAACGGAACTAATCATTCGAATTAAATTCTTACAACACAGAATGTACATTTATCATTACAGATTGCTACAGCATGGCCACTAGTTTATAGGCAAAATACTTACAATAAAAATATCACAAAGCATCAAAATCGAGTATCAATACGTACAATTGGTTCTGAATAAAAAAATATATCATAATATATATGAAATAAAATTATAATATGACTAGGTAATATATATTTATATGAATGAAAAATCTGAGGATGCATGAAAATACTCTTATGGCACTATTTTATATGCAAATCATAAAATAGGCATCCTAGAATAGAAAGGCTTTTTTGTATCTATAAAGCTGAAAAGGCAGTGAAGTTACAATAAAATTCTTAATCTTATATCTAAATAACTTTAAAAAAAGTGTAAAATTACATAAAAACATATATACTCAACATTGTAAGACTATACTTTTAGTATGTCATTATAATCATTTCAATTTTTTCAACTATCACAGTACTCAAAGGACTGCTCAGATAATAAAACATATTTTTTTTTGAAATTCTTAACAAAATATTCTATCCGAATTTGAAAATACATGGACGGAAAAAAGGAGTTTAAAAATTTGAAACTTATCATTACGAGCTAACAATATTTTTACAAAAATTTAACAAACGTTTTGTTTTACTTGAGCGTTAATTTCAATAGTTCTGTGCTTTAGGTTCCTGTTACGTCTGAATACGTAGATGGCGAGCGTTGCAGCCAACACCGTTATAAATACTGATGCTGCTGCCACGAACAGCATCGCAGAACCGTTAGTAGCTTCCATCAGAACTTGGCTAACACTGCTTACATCTCTCGCTTTCCTCGATCTTGGTTTTGTTCTCACAAAATCGAAGTTATCTGAAAGTAAAAATAAATGTATTCAAAACTTTTTTCACCTTTCATTCTACTTAACTGCTACAAGATCTTGTTTCAAATTTAAATTTTGAGTGCGTTTGACTACATCTCACTCGATGAAAATTGTCGCTGTAGTCAAGGATGATACAAGTGTTAGTAATAGTTCAAAATCAGCTCCAAATTATACACATAAAGTTTCATGAAGTAAAACGTTCACCAACAAGATGGACATGCAAGCTTGCCTAATGTTCGTGCGGATGGTGGCGCAGGCGCACCGGGAGCCGGGTCGTTCCTTTCCCTCTAATATGGTTGATGAGAGCGATGGCTGACTCTCGCGTTATACTCGTGACCGGGTGCTGTCCGTGTGAACTGGCCTACTCTTGTTAAATGCATTCATTGATTTTTATGTATAACTTTTCGTGTCATATTGTTTTTATGTTCTAATGGCATAATCTGGTTTAAATCAAGGATTTAATTTTGACGTTATTAACTAATTTTTATTTATTTCTTGATTCTTCACAAAGGACATTGTTATTATTATTTTATGACTATCAGAAAGAGTGTAATTTGCACCTATTTTGAATAAATATATTGAATTGAATTGAATTGGACCGGTCAGTTGAATGTGGCTCCATAATTTTATAGGCACATATTACGTGTTTCATGTATTTCCTAAAACTATTCAAGTTTTGGCGTCTGGTAGGCATCATCTCATCATCATCATCAGATAAGCTGATGAAGGAAGGTACAACTCCTTAACGGTTAGGAGTAGGAGGATAATTCTTTAAAAATTTTACGTAGACCGATAGTTGTATTTTTTCAGGTTATTCAGATGAGCTGATGATAAAGATTTAACTCCTTAACTTTCACGCTGTTGAAATGATGACGGAAGCCACAAGAATCTGTATCTGTTAATGAAACACATGCATTATGAATTATGATTTGGTGGTTCGTATTGGCGAGTGGGTGATTGGGTATAACGTTGTTAGATAGATAGCATTATCACTAAAAATAAATAAAATAAAAATAAAAGTTTAAAAAACTTAAAAACCGACTTCAAAATGAAATTCACTCAAAAGTATAAAATAATATTATTATACTTAGATACACGACATTAACCAACAATAATGAAATCAAAGGTGGATAGGAATTCAATTAGGGGCCTAAAATTTTTTTGAGGTCGGTGTCAGCAATGCCATCGAATACATACATACATACATTTGATACGTAAGTAGCTGTATGCTGATACCGACCTCAAAAATAAATTTCGGCCCTTAATTTACCTTCTTCCCATCTCTGATTTCGTTATTGTTGGTTAATGTTAATGTCGTGTATCTAAGTATAATAATATTATTTCATACTTTTGAGTGAATTTCATTTTGAAGTCGGTTTTTAAGTTTTTTAAACTTTTATTTTTATAGATTAAGTGAACATACCTATCTGTGATTGAGATTCTTCGTAGTCATCAGAAACTTCATTCGCAAGCCTTCCTCTTCTTGGCGATTTGATTTCGTTTTCAGAAGGAAACGGAGGGAGATAAGTTGATGGAGGGTTTGTACTACTCGGCCTAAAAGGCTGTGGGCATTTGGGATCCCTTGATCCTGGGTAACAAGAACTAGGGGTAGTGGTGGGCTGTGGGCATCTACGGTCCGTGGAGCCAGGGAAACAGCGTGGAGGAGGTTGCGTGGTGGGTTGCGGACAACGTGGATCTGTGCTCTCTGGGAAACATCTTGGTGGTTCAGGACTGGTTGGCCTCGGACACCTTGGATCACTGGAACCTGGGTAGCAGCGGGGAGGAGATTGAGTGGTTGGTTGTGGGCAGCGGGGATCGTTACTTCCTGGGAAACAACGTGGTGGCTCAGGAGTAGTTGGCCTTGGGCATCGAGGGTCATCGCTGCCAGGGTAACAGTTCGGAGGTGCTGGAGTAGTCGGTTTGGGGCACCTGGGGTCATTGTTTCCTGGGTAGCAGTTGGGAGGAGCTAAAGTCGTGGGTTGCGGGCATCGGGGATCGCGACTTCCTTGGAAACACTTTGGCAGTTCAGGAGTAGTCGGGTGTGGGCATCTAGGATCGTTACTTCCCGGGTAGCATTTAGGTGGCGGTGAAGCAGTCAAAGAGGGTGGAAGGTATGTAGGAGGATTCAATGTTGTTGGCCGTGATGGTTGAGGACAGTTGGGTTGTAGGGAACCTGGATAACAGGCAGGTTTGGGAGGTGAGGTAGGTTTGTGACATCTAGGATCATTTGAGCCAGGGTAGCAGCGGGGTGGTTGTGTGGTAGGTTTAGGACAACGTGGATCAGTACTTCCAGGGAAGCACCTTGGTTTTTCGGTTGTTGTTGGTTTCGGACACCGAGGATCTGTTGAACCTGGGTAACAATTGGTGGCTGCTGGTGTAGTAGGTTTCGGGCACCTAGGGTCATTGCTGCCAGGGTAGCAATTGGGAGGTGCAGGCGTTGTTGGTTTATTACATCTTGGATCTGCAGATCCAAAGAAACATCTCGGTGCTTCAGATGCAGTGGTTAGAGGACAACGTGGGTCTGTGTTTCCTGGGAAACATCTAGGTGGGGCAGGAGTTGTTGGTTTGGGACACCTAGGGTCGTTGCTGCCAGGATAGCAATTGAGACGAGCCGGTGTTGTAGGTTTAGGGCATCTAGGATCAGAACTTTCAGGATAGCACTTAATTTGCGATTGAGTTGTAGGTTGAGGACAACGTGGATCATTGCTACCTGGGAAACATGAAGGAGCATAAGTTGATGGTGGTAAGTAAGTCGGTGGGGCGGATGTAGTAGGTCGTTGTGGTTGCGGACAGTTGAGATCAGGTGAACCTGGGTAACATGTTGGTTTTGGCGTTGATGGTTTTGGACATCTTGGATCGTTGCTGCCTGGATAACACCTCGGGGGTACTGGCGTTGTCGGTTTCGGGCAACGAGGATCTGTGCTTCCAGGATAACAATTTAGTGGTGCAGGAGTTGTTGGTTTGGGACATCTTGGATCTGTGCTTCCTGGGAAGCATCTAGGAGCTGCAGGAGTTGTGGGCTTGGGACATCGTGGGTCAGTACTTCCAGGAAAGCATTGAGGAGGTGCAGGGGTGGTTGGCTTAGGACAGCGAGGATCCGTACTACCAGGATAACAGTTAAGAGGAGAAGGTGTAGTCTGTTGTGGACACCTAGGATCCGTGCTTCCTGGGTAGCAATTTGGAGGTGCAGGAGTAGTGAGCTTAGGACATCTTGGATCGGTAGAGCCCGGGTAACACCTAGGTGGTGCAGGGGTATTGGGTGGTTGAGTCGAAGGTGGCAAATATGTGGGTGGGTTTAATGTAGTCGGGCGAGAAGGCTGTGGGCAGTTGGGGTCTGGAGAACCTGGATAACATGCTGGCTTTGGCGTTGTTGGTTTTGGACACCTTTGATCTGTACTGCCAGGATAACACCTCAGGGGTGCTGGCGTTGTTGGTTTCGGGCAACGACGATCTGTGTTTCCAGGATAACAATTTAGTGGTGCAGGAGTTGTTGGTTTTGGACATCTTGGATCTGTGCTGCCTGGGAAGCATCTAGGAGCTGCAGGAGTTGTAGGTTTGGGGCATCGTTGGTCAGTACTTCCAGGGAAGCATTGAGGAGGTGCAGGGGTGGTTGGCTTAGGACAGCGAGGATCCGTACTACCTGGATAACAGTTAAGAGGAGAAGGTGTAGTCTGTTGTGGACACCTAGGATTCGTGCTTCCTGGGTAGCAATTTGGAGGTGCAGTAGTAGTGAGCTTAGGACATCTTGGATCGGTAGAGCCCGGGTAACACCTGAGTGGTGCAGGGGTATTGGGTGGTTGAGTTGAAGGTGGCAAATATGTGGGTGGGTTTAATGTAGTCGGGCGAGATGGCTGTGGGCAGTTGGGGTCTGGAGAACCTGGATAACATGCTGGTTTCGGCGTTGTTGGTTTTGGACACCTTTGATCTGTACTGCCAGGATAACACCTCGGGGGAGCTGGCGATGTTGGTTTGGGGCAACGAGGATCTGTGCTTCCAGGATAACAATTTGGTGGTGCAGGAGTTGTTGGTTTTGGACATCTTGGATCTGTGCTTCCTGGGAAGCATCTAGGAGCTGCAGGAGTTGTTGGCTTGGGGCATCGTGGGTCAGGACTTCCCGGGAAGCATCGAGGAGGTGCAGGGGTGGTTGGCTTAGGACAGCGAGGATCCGTACTACCTGGATAACAGTTAAGAGAAGAAGGTGTAGTCTGTTGTGGACACCTAGGATCCGTGCTTCCTGGGTAGCAATTTGGAGGTGCAGGAGTTGTTGGTTTTGGACATCTTGGATCTGTGCTTCCTGGGAAGCATCTAGGAGCTGCAGGAGTTGTGGGCTTGGGGCATCTTGGGTCAGTACTTCCAGGGAAGCATTGAGGAGGTGCAGGGGTGGTTGGCTTAGGACAGCGAGGATCAGTACTACCTGGATAACAGTTAAGAGGAGAAGGTGTAGTCTGTTGTGGACACCTAGGATCCGTGCTTCCTGGGTAGCAATTTGGAGATGCAGGAGTAGTGAGCTTAGGGCATCTTGGATCGGTAGAGCCCGGGTAACACCTGGGTGGTGTAGGGGTATTAGGTGGTTGAGTTGAAGGTGGCAAATATGTGGGTGGGTTTAATGTAGTCGGGCGAGATGGCTGTGGGCAGTTGGGGTCTGGAGAACCTGGATAACATGCTGGTTTCGGCGTTGTTGGTTTTGGACACCTTTGATCTGTACTGCCAGGATAACACCTCGGGGGAGCTGGCGATGTTGGTTTGGGGCAACGAGGATCTGTGCTTCCAGGATAACAATTTGGTGGTGCAGGAGTTGTTGGTTTTGGACATCTTGGATCTGTGCTTCCTGGGAAGCATCTAGGAGCTGCAGGAGTTGTAGGCTTGGGGCATCGTGGGTCAGGACTTCCCGGGAAGCATCGAGGAGGTGCAGGGGTGGTTGGCTTAGGACAGCGAGGATCCGTACTACCTGGATAACAGTTAAGAGGAGAAGGTGTAGTCTGTTGTGGACACCTAGTATCCGTGCTTCCTGGGTAGCAATTTGGAGGTGCAGGAGTAGTGAGCTTAGGACATCTTGGATCGGTAGAGCCCGGGTAACACCTGGGTGGTGCAGGGGTGTTGGGAGGTTGAGTTGAAGGTGGCAAATATGTGGATGGGTTTAATGTAGTCGGGCGAGATGGCTGTGGGCAGTTGGGGTCTGGAGAACCTGGATAACATGCTGGTTTCGGTGTTGTTGGTTTTGCACACCTTTGATCTGTACTGCCAGGATAACACCTCGGGGGAGCTGGCGATGTTGGTTTCGGGCAACGAGGATCTGTGCTTCCAGGATAACAATTTGGTGGTGCAGGAGTTGTTGGTTTTGGACATCTTGGATCTGTGCTTCCTGGGAAGCATCTAGGAGCTGCAGGAGTTGTAGGCTTGGGGCATCGTGGGTCAGGACTTCCCGGGAAGCATCGAGGAGGTGCAGGGGTGGTTGGCTTAGGACAGCGAGGATCCGTACTACCTGGATAACAGTTAAGAGGAGAAGGTGTAGTCTGTTGTGGACACCTAGGATCCGTGCTTCCAGGGTAGCAATTTTGAGGTGCAGGAGTAGTGAGCTTAGGACATCTTGGATCGGTAGAGCCCGGGTAACACCTAGGTGGTGCAGGAGTATTGGGTGGTTGATTCGAAGGTGGCAAATATGTAGGTGGGTTTAATGTAGTCGGGCGAGAAGGCTGTGGGCAGTTAGGGTCTGGAGAACCCGGATAACATGCTGGCTTCGGCGTTGTTGGTTTTGGACACCTTTGATCTGTACTGCCAGGATAACACCTCGGGGGAGCTGGCGATGTTGGTTTGGGGCAACGAGGATCTGTGCTTCCAGGATAACAATTTGGTGGTGCAGGAGTTGTTGGTTTTGGACATCTTGGATCTGTGCTTCCTGGAAAGCATCTAGGAGCTGCAGGAGTTGTAGGCTTGGGGCATCGTGGGTCAGGACTTCCCGGGAAGCATCGAGGAGGTGCAGGGGTGGTTGGCTTAGGACAGCGAGGATCCGTACTACCTGGATAACAGTTAAGAGGAGAAGGTGTAGTCTGTTGTGGACACCTAGGATCCGTGCTTCCTGGGTAGCAATTTGGAGATGCAGGAGTAGTGAGCTTAGGGCATCTTGGATCGGTAGAGCCCGGGTAACACCTGGGTGGTGTAGGGGTATTAGGTGGTTGAGTTGAAGGTGGCAAATATGTGGGTGGGTTTAATGTAGTCGGGCGAGATGGCTGTGGGCAGTTGGGGTCTGGAGAACCTGGATAACATGCTGGTTTCGGCGTTGTTGGTTTTGGACACCTTTGATCTGTACTGCCAGGATAACACCTCGGGGGAGTTGGCGATGTTGGTTTGGGGCAACGAGGATCTGTGCTTCCAGGATAACAATTTGGTGGTGCAGGAGTTGTTGGTTTTGGACATCTTGGATCTGTGCTTCCTGGGAAGCATCTAGGAGCTGCAGGAGTTGTTGGCTTGGGGCATCGTGGGTCAGGACTTCCCGGGAAGCATCGAGGAGGTGCAGGGGTGGTTGGCTTAGGACAGCGAGGATCCGTACTACCCGGATAACAGTTAAGAGGAGAAGGTGTAGTCTGTTGTGGACACCTAGGATCCGTGCTTCCAGGATAACAATTTGGTGGTGCAGGAGTTGTTGGTTTTGGACATCTTGGATCTGTGCTTCCTGGGAAGCATCTAGGAGCTGCAGGAGTTGTAGGCTTGGGGCATCGTGGGTCAGAACTTCCCGGGAAGCATCGAGGAGGTGCAGGGGTGGTTGGCTTAGGACAGCGAGGATCCGTACTACCTGGATAACAGTTAAGAGGAGAAGGTGTAGTCTGTTGTGGACACCTAGTATCCGTGCTTCCTGGGTAGCAATTTGGAGGTGCAGGAGTAGTGAGCTTAGGACATCTTGGATCGGTAGAGCCCGGGTAACACCTGGGTGGTGCAGGGGTATTGGGAGGTTGAGTTGAAGGTGGCAAATATGTGGATGGGTTTAATGTAGTCGGGCGAGATGGCTGTGGGCAGTTGGGGTCTGGAGAACCTGGATAACATGCTGGTTTCGGTGTTGTTGGTTTTGGACACCTTTGATCTGTACTGCCAGGATAACACCTCGGGGGAGCTGGCGATGTTGGTTTCGGGCAACGAGGATCTGTGCTTCCAGGATAACAATTTGGTGGTGCAGGAGTTGTTGGTTTTGGACATCTTGGATCTGTGCTTCCTGGGAAGCATCTAGGAGCTGCAGGAGTTGTAGGCTTGGGGCATCGTGGGTCAGGACTTCCCGGGAAGCATTGAGGAGGTGCAGGGGTGGTTGGCTTAGGACAGCGAGGATCCGTACTACCTGGATAACAGTTAAGAGGAGAAGGTGTAGTCTGTTGTGGACACCTAGGATCCGTGCTTCCAGGGTAGCAATTTGGAGGTGCAGGAGTAGTGAGCTTAGGACATCTTGGATCGGTAGAGCCCGGGTAACACCTAGGTGGTGCAGGAGTATTGGGTGGTTGATTCGAAGGTGGCAAATATGTAGGTGGGTTTAATGTAGTCGGGCGAGAAGGCTGTGGGCAGTTGGGGTCTGGAGAACCCGGATAACATGCTGGCTTCGGCGTTGTTGGTTTTGGACACCTTTGATCTGTACTGCCAGGATAACACCTCGGGGGAGCTGGCGATGTTGGTTTCGGGCAACGAGGATCTGTGCTTCCAGGATAACAATTTAGTGGTGCAGGAGTTGTTGGTTTTGGACATCTTGGATCTGTGCTTCCTGGGAAGCATCTAGGAGCTGCAGGAGTTGTAGGCTTGGGACATCGTGGGTCAGGACTTCCCGGGAAGCATCGAGGAGGTGCAGGGGTGGTTGGCTTAGGACAGCGATGATCAGTACTACCTGGATAACAGTTAAGAGGAGAAGGTGTAGTCTGTTGTGGACACCTAGAATCCGTGCTTCCAGGGTAGCAATTTGGAGTTGCAGGAGTAGTTAGCTTAGGACATCTTGGATCGGTAGAGCCCGGGTAACACCTAGGTGGTGCAGGGGTATTGGGTGGTTGAGTCGAAGGTGGCAAATATGTGGGTGGGTTTAATGTAGTCGGGCGGGAAGGCTGTGGGCAGTTGGGGTCTGTAGAACCTGGATAACATGCTGGTTTCGGCGTTGTTGGTTTTGGACACCTTTGATCTGTACTGCCAGGATAACACCTCGGGGGAGCTGGCGATGTTGGTTTCGGGCAACGAGGATCTGTGCTTCCAGGATAACATTTTAGTGGTGCAGAAGTTGTTGGTTTTGGACAACTTGGATCTGTGCTTCCAGGGAAGCATCTAGGAGCTGCAGGTGTTGTAGGCTTGGGGCATTGTGGGTCAGTACTTCCAGGGAAGCATCGAGGAGGTGCAGGGGTGGTTGGTCTAGGGCAGCGAGTATCACTACTACCAGGATAACAGTTCAGAGTAGATGGTGTTGTAGGAGTTGGTTGTGGACATCTGGGGTCTGTACTTCCTGGAAAACATCTAGGGGGTGCAGGAGTGGTCGGTCTAGAGCAACGAGGATCGCTACTACCAGGATAACAATTTGGACTAGATGGTGTTGTAGGAGTTGGTTGCGGACATCTGGGGTCTGTACTTCCTGGGAAACATCTAGGGGGTGCAGGAGTGGTCGGTCTAGGGCAACGAGGATCGCTACTACCAGGATAACAATTTGGACTAGATGGTGTTGTAGGAGTTGGTTGCGGACATCTGGGGTCTGTACTTCCTGGGAAACATCTAGGGGGTGCAGGAGTGGTTGGTCTAGGGCAACGAGGATCGCTACTACCAGTATAACAATTTGGACTAGATGGTGTTGTAGGCGTTGGTTGCGGACATCTGGGGTCTGTACTTCCTGGAAAACATCTAGGGGGTGCAGGAGTGGTCGGTCTAGGGCAACCAGGATCGCTACTACCAGGATAACAATTTGGATTAGATGGTGTTGTAGAAGTTGGTTGCGGACATCTGGGGTCTGTACTTCCTGGGAAACATCTAGGGGGTGCTGGAGTGGTCGGTCTAGGGCAACGAGGATCGCTACTACCAGGATAACAATTTGGACTAGATGGTGTTGTAGGAGTTGGTTGCGGACATCTGGGGTCTGTACTTCCTGGAAAACATCTAGGGGGTGCAGGAGTGGTCGGTCTAGGGCAACGAGGATCGCTACTACCAGGATAACAATTTGGATTAGATGGTGTTGTTGGAGTTGGTTGCGGACATCTGGGGTCTGTACTTCCTGGGAAACATCTAGGGGGTGCAGGAGTGGTCGGTCCAGGGCAACGGGGATCGCTACTACCAGGATAACAATTTGGACTAGATGGTGCAGGTGAAGTTGGTTTGGGGCATCGTGTATCTGTGCTACCAGGATAGCAATTTGGTGGAGCTGACGTACTAGGTTCAAGACAGTTGGGGTCCTTAGATCCTGGGTAGCAATTTGGTTGTTGAGTTGATGGTGGCAAGTATGTGGGTGGGTTTATTGTAGTAGGTCGAGGCGGTTGTGGGCACTGAGAATCAGGCGAACCTGGGTAACAAGCAGGTTTAGGTGTTGTTGGCCTTGGGCATCGAGAATCTGTTGACCCAGGGTAACAATTCGGTTTTGCAGGAGAAGTGTTAGGCTGCGGGCATCTTGGGTCATTACTTCCAGGGAAACACCTTGTTGGAGCAGGTGTAGTTGGGTGAGGACAACGTGGATCGTTACTACCAGGGTAGCAGTTAGGAGGAGCAGGCGTAGTCGGTTTGGGACATCTGGGATTAGTAGAGCCAGGATAACAGAGTGGTGGAGCTTGAGTTGTCGGCTGAAGGCAGCTTGGGTCCTTGCTTCCTGGATAACACCTTGGGGGCTCAGGTCTAGATGGTTTTGGACACTTAGAGTCATTACTGCCAGGATAGCAATTTTGAGGTGCAGGAGTAGTCGGCTTAGAACACCTTACATCAGTACTCCCTGGGTAACAGTTTGGTCGAGTAGGTATTGGCTTGGGGCAACGAGCATCATTACTTCCTTGGTAGCAATTTGGTCCTTGTGTAGGTGGTAAGTATGTTGAGGGAGTTTTTGTGCTAGGCTGTTCTGGCCGAGGACAGTTGGGGTCAAATGAGCCAGGATAACATGCTGGTTTTGTCGGCTGAGGGCATCGAGGATCATTAGAGCCTGGATAGCAAGTAGGACCAGCAGGAGTCGTAGGCTTCGGGCAACGAGAATCAGTGCTTCCAGGGTAGCAGTTTGGTTTAGCTGGTTTAGTAGGTTGTGGACATGTTGGGTCTTTTGATCCGGGATAGCATTTTGGAGCTTCAGGTGTAGTTGGGTTCGGACACCGGGGATCACTGGATCCGGGAATACAATTAAATGGAGCAGAAGTCATGGGGCTTGGACAACGAGAATCAGTGCTTCCTGGATAACAGTTTGGTGCTCGTGTGCTTGAAGGTATGTACGTTGGAGGAGCTTTTGTTGTGAAGGGCTGCTGTGTACATCTAGGATCGGGTGAGCCAGGGTAACATTGGATTTGTGGTGGTTGTGTAGCTATCTGGCAACTCGGATCGTTAGATCCTGGGTAGCATTTGATCTGCGGTGGAGCAGTTACTCGTTGGCAACCTGCATCTGGTGAGCCAGGAAAACATTGCTGGGGTCGGTACGTTGTCGTTATTTCTTGAATGATTCCTTGGCAGTTAGCTTCGCAATTACTTGTACATAACTGAAAACAAAATCTAGCATTATATAATTATACACTTCATAGAACTAGTGGATTTTCATTTAATAACTAGTTAAGGACTAGAAACGCTTGACTTAGAGCGTCTCTAGTGAAACTTAGGCACAGCTGGTGGCCAACAATGTTAGTTCAGACAAAGTTTTTTTATGTAAGGTTTGATTTAATTCACTTTATTTCGTTGTATAAAAAAACTGTAAAAAACGTTTTTTTTAAGATCTTTGATTGTAGCCCTATTTCACAGAAAATGATTACAACGAAATATTCCTTGTAGTTTTCTTGATATCATTAGACATGAGTTATGTGACTTTTTATATGTCATGAGTTTCACAGAATATTGCTCCTTAAATATCTGTAGTGCTCACAAAGGTAGTCGTAAGTTACTATTCGTAACCACCACGTCATGGTGCGCACTATTATGAACGTTATTTCAGTGTAGTTTCGGTTGAAACTTATACTGACGCAAATCGAGCTGCTAATTTGAGGTAGGACAATGAAAAATTAAAGATAGGATACACACTCAACTGATAAAATTATGCTCACCTCAACATTACAAGTAAGATATACTTGATCGGTTTCAGGGAAACGAAAAGCATTGACTTTGCTGTAAGCTATCAAAGTGGCACCGCTCTTTCCTGTGTTAGTGGATTTTTGCCACAAGTCGATAAGTTTCTTCTTCCTGGAAAACAATTAGTTCAATCAATTATTGAAACAATTAGCAGATACGAACATTCCAATCTGATAAATAGATTTTTGTAGACATCCTTGGGAGATATTTTTTTTAGCATTGAAGGTCTTTTGTGGTGATGATGATGATAAAAATCTTACTTCGGGCATCCTTCCTTATCAGTCAACTGGATTTTGTTGGTCTTAGGGCTATCATAGCTATCACTGTCGTAAGCCCAACAGTCGTGGATCTTCAAATTGAACTGATTCCTTGTGTCTTTCAAATATACAAGGATAGTTAAATATTCTCCAATCTTGATGGAATCTTTAAGAGGAGTCGTCTGAAATCAGATAAGACAAATGGTATTATAAACCAGATGAGACATATGGTACAGTAATTTAGAGGAGACTGATGATATAATAAATTAGACCATAAAATATTTTAAAGAAAATTGACATAATAAAGCCTATTTTCAACAGACTTCCAAAAAAGAGGAGGTTCTCAATTAACTATGTGTTGTTAGTTTCTTTCTTTGTACGTTTGGTACACGATATCTTCGCAGATTGTGGACCAATTTCCATATTTTTTCTTTATATGATAGCGCTGCCAGGTTGGTTACGTACCTATATATTTCATCAAAATCTGTCCAATACTTTTTTAGAAAATTAACAAAAACCGAAAATAATAATGCGAAATTGTACTAAGTTGGTGTAATGGTAGTCGGTTTGTTAACGTATTTTGCGTTCCCAATTATAAAGCGACATTTAAGAGCTCAGTTTAGTAGGTACCCGGTACTTTTTCATTTTATTTATTTATAGTTTGCAATCATAAACAAAAATAAGGTCGTATAATAATGTAAATATAGCATGGTACGAGTACATGGGCCCTGCTAGGGCGTGGGCGTGGGCGTGGGCGTGGCAAACAGGATAGGTAAATTGTAATAATGTACAGAAAAATGAGGAGAGACCAGAAGATAGTTACGAGTTAAATATATTTATTTTACATGCTTATTATATTAGTTTAAAAAAAATAATTTGACTTCAATGTTTAATCGTCCAAAAAATATTTTATACTAAAGTAAAGTAATTAAGATATAGATATTAAAAGGGTTTTTGGGTTGTTTTAGTTTTTTTTAGTATTTTCTTCTGATTTTAAAGTTTTTGGGTGTTTGTTATACACTACGATTGAACTATAATAAGGGCTCGTTTTATGGACTTAAAATTTTGGTGTAGGCTGTACTTTAGTACCTGTTAAGGTGATGTCGACGCGTTCTACTACAGTATTCATATTTGCTAAACTTTTTATGGACATAGCTAGCGATTTCAAGTAAGATATATCTTATCTTATCTTAATCTTAATCTTAATCTTATCTTATATATATATATATATATCTTAATATATATAAATCTCGTGTCACAATGTTTGTCCCCAATGGACTCCTAAACCACTTAACCGATTATAATAAAATTCGCACACCATGTGCAGTTCGATCCAACTTGAGAGATAGGATAGTTTAAATCTCAAATTATAGTCGCAATTTTAATTAAGAATCCAGAAATTCCGTAACGAAGAAAAAAACTTCACGCTCGGTTGCCATGGCAACAATATCGGTTGTCAAAACAAACATATAAGAAGATTTGATCATTTTCGGAGAATAATAAAACTCTTTTCATAAACTGTATATACCTCCATATGACAAAAAGATTTGATTATTTTTTATTTATAAAATGCAAAAACATTTTTATTTAAGACACAGCTGTTTGTATTTATAGAGATAGGTACAAAAAGATTTTATTCCATTTAAATCTTCTGTATATATATAAATCTCGTGTCACAATGTTTGTCCCCAATGGACTCCTAAACCACTTAACCGATTATAATAAAATTCGCACACCATGTGCAGTTCGATCCAACTTGAGAGATAGGATAGTTTAAATCTCAAATTATAGTCGCAATTTTAATTAAGAATCCAGAAATTCCGTAACGAAGAAAAAAACTTCACGCTCGGTTGCCATGGCAACAATATCGGTTGTCAAAACAAACATATAAGAAGATTTGATCATTTTCGGAGAATAATAAAACTCTTTTCATAAACTGTATATACCTCCATATGACAAAAAAGATTTGATTATTTTTTATTTATAAAATGCAAAAACATTTTTATTTAAGACACAGCTGTTTGTATTTATAGAGATAGGTACAAAAAGATTTTATTCCATATAAATCTTCTGTCCGTGTGTTAGTCATTGAACTCCTCCTAAACGGCTGGACCGATTTCGCTAATTCTTTTTTTGTCGAGTTCGTTATTGTCAGGAGAAGGTTCTTATGTAGGGTAGGGTAGGGTAGGGTAGGGTAGGGTAGGGTAGTGTAGTGTAGTGTAGGGTAGGGTAGGGTAGGGTAGTGTAGGGTAGGGTAGTGTAGTGTAGGGTAGTGTAGGGTAGTGTAGAGTAGTGTAGGGTAGTGTAGGGTAGTGTAGGGTAGTGTAGTGTAGGGTAGGGTAGTGTAGGGTAGGGTAGGGTAGGGTATTGTAGTGTAGGGTAGTGTAGTGTAGTGTATGTAGTAGGGTAGGGTATTGTAGTGTAGGGTAGGGCAGTGTAATGTAATGTTAGGCGGTACGAAGTTCGCCGGGACAGCTATCTTAATATATATAAATCTCGTGTCACAATGTTTGTCCCCAATGGACTCCTAAACCACTTAACCGATTATAATAAAATTCGCACACCATGTGCAGTTCGATCCAACTTGAGAGATAGGATAGTTTAAATCTCAAATTATAGTCGCAATTTTAATTAAGAATCCAGAAATTCCGTAACGAAGAAAAAAACTTCACGCTCGGTTGCCATGGCAACAATATCGGTTGTCAAAACAAACATATAAGAAGATTTGATCATTTTCGGAGAATAATAAAACTCTTTTCATAAACTGTATATACCTCCATATGACAAAAAGATTTGATTATTTTTTATTTATAAAATGCAAAAACATTTTTATTTAAGACACAGCTGTTTGTATTTATAGAGATAGGTACAAAAAGATTTTATTCCATTTAAATCTTCTGTATATATATAAATCTCGTGTCACAATGTTTGTCCCCAATGGACTCCTAAACCACTTAACCGATTATAATAAAATTCGCACACCATGTGCAGTTCGATCCAACTTGAGAGATAGGATAGTTTAAATCTCAAATTATAGTCGCAATTTTAATTAAGAATCCAGAAATTCCGTAACGAAGAAAAAAACTTCACGCTCGGTTGCCATGGCAACAATATCGGTTGTCAAAACAAACATATAAGAAGATTTGATCATTTTCGGAGAATAATAAAACTCTTTTCATAAACTGTATATACCTCCATATGACAAAAAAGATTTGATTATTTTTTATTTATAAAATGCAAAAACATTTTTATTTAAGACACAGCTGTTTGTATTTATAGAGATAGGTACAAAAAGATTTTATTCCATATAAATCTTCTGTCCGTGTGTTAGTCATTGAACTCCTCCTAAACGGCTGGACCGATTTCGCTAATTCTTTTTTTGTCGAGTTCGTTATTGTCAGGAGAAGGTTCTTATGTAGGGTAGGGTAGGGTAGGGTAGGGTAGGGTAGGGTAGTGTAGTGTAGTGTAGGGTAGGGTAGGGTAGGGTAGTGTAGGGTAGGGTAGTGTAGTGTAGGGTAGTGTAGGGTAGTGTAGAGTAGTGTAGGGTAGTGTAGGGTAGTGTAGGGTAGTGTAGTGTAGGGTAGGGTAGTGTAGGGTAGGGTAGGGTAGGGTATTGTAGTGTAGGGTAGTGTAGTGTAGTGTATGTAGTAGGGTAGGGTATTGTAGTGTAGGGTAGGGCAGTGTAATGTAATGTTAGGCGGTACGAAGTTCGCCGGGACAGCTAGTATATTTATATATTTTCCCTTTAAAAAACGGGCGACAAGAGACTCTTGGTTTTATGTTTAGTAGTATACGTAGACCTTTCTTTTGTAACGAAGACGCCATCAGCATTTGTGCACATGTGCATTTTTCTCCACTTTGCTGGTTGAAGAACTTACCTAGCATTTACTTGGCATTTTTATTTATTCTACTTGACTCATGCTATAAAATCAATTTATTACTTGACTGTCTGTTTCTTTGGCTGAGCCGGTAGCCTTAACAGCTTAATCGATTTAAGAGTGCGAGCTCATATTTGAATTGCATGGACTCTTTGGCTTTAACTTTGATTAGTCCAGGTCTTGTTTTTGATTAATTTGTTGTGATATTGAAGGTTTGCAATAGTTTGTATTGTTCTTACATTAGGGAAGATTCCTTTCAGTATGTCTATCCAGCACTCCACACCGCCGGCCGGGCCTTGCACAGCGACCACGTCCAGCATATCATTGTATTTTACTTACATTAGGGAAGATTCCTTTCTGTATTTCTGAAGTGGCAGTGGGCAGGGCACATAGCTCGTAGAACAGATGGCCGATGGGGCAGTAAAGTTCTCGAGTGGCGACCGCGCACCGAAAAACGTAGCGTAGGCAGGCCTCCCACGCGGTGGACCGATGACCTGGTGAAGGTCGCGGGAAGCCGATGGATGCGGGCAGCGCAGGACCGGACGTCGTGGAAATTCTTGGGGGAGGCCTTTGTCCAGCAGTGGACGATTTGTGGCTGATATGATGATGATGATGATGTCCATCCAGCACTCTACACCGCCGGCCGGGCCCTGCACCGCGACCACGTCCAGCATATCATAGTATTTTACTTACATTAGGGAAGATTCCTTTCTGTATGTCCATCCAGCACTCCACACCGCCGGCCGGGCCTTGCACCGCGACCACGTCCAGCATATCATTGTATTTTACTTACATTAGGGAAGATTCCTTTCTGTATTTCTGAAGTGGCAGTGGGCAGGGCACATAGCTCGTAGAACAGATGGCCGATGGGGCAGTAAAGTTATCGAGTGGCGACCGCGCACCGAAAAACGTAGCGTAGGCAGGCCTCCCACGCGGTGGACCGATGACCTGGTGAAGGTCGCGGGAAGCCGATGGATGCGGGCAGCGCAGGACCGGTCGTCGTGGAAATTCTTGGGGGAGGCCTTTGTCCAGCAGTGGACGATTTGTGGCTGATATGATGATGATGATGATGATGTCCATCCAGCACTCCACACCGCCGGCCGGGCCCTGCACCGCGACCACGTCCAGCATATCTTTGTATTTTACTTAAATTAGGGAAGATTCCTTTCTGTATGTCCATCCAGCACTCCACACCGCCGGCCGGGCCCTGCACCGCGACCACGTCCAGCATATCTTTGTATTTTACTTACATTAGGGAAGATTCCTTTCTGTATGTCCATCCAGCACTCCACACCACCGGCCGGGCCCTGCACCGCGACCACGTCCAGCATATCTTTGTATTTTACTTACATTAGGGAAGATTCCTTTCTGTATGTCCATCCAGCACTCCACACCGCCGGCCGGGCCCTGCACCGCGACCACGTCCAGCATATCTTTGTATTTTACTTACATTAGGGAAGATTCCTTTCTGTATGTCCATCCAGCACTCCACACCACCGGCCGGGCCCTGCACCGCGACCACGTCCAGCATATCTTTGTATTTTACTTACATTAGGGAAGATTCCTTTCTGTATGTCCATCCAGCACTCCACACCGCCGGCCGGGCCCTGCACCGCGACCACGTCCAGCATATCATTGTATTTTACTTACATTAGGGAAGATTCCTTTCTGTATGTCCATCCAGCACTCCACACCGCCGGCCGGGCCCTGCACCGCGACCACGTCCAGCATATCAACCATGAAGGGCCTGAGTTTGAGAGTGTGCGTCTCGTCATTGTACCCGGTGCCTGATGACACTTCTAGCTCTGTGCGAGCACACGACACCTGGAACGTTAGTAAAAGAAGATATGGATACGAAATCATTATCATATGAACTCATATACGTCCCCACCGCGGGGCTCAAGACTACACTGAATTAGGGCAGCCGGGCCTTAATCGACCACGCGGCCCAATGCAACCAGCATTCGTTGACTTCACACACAGCCATCGAGGTTTTTTACAGGCGTATGCAGGTTTCCTCACGATGTTTTCTTTCACCGTAGGAGCGTCGGATAAACGTAAATATAAAATCAAAATTCGGAGATATTGTAACGTGGCGGGATTCGAACGACGACCTCCCGGGTAGGAGGTAGCGGCCCTAGCTGTTCAATTCAATTCTATTCAATATAATTATTCCAAATAGGTGCAAATTACTCTCTTTCTGATAGTCATTAAATAATAATAACAATATCATTTGTGAAGAATCAAGAAATAAACAATAATTAGTTAATAACATCAAAATTAAATACTTGATATAAACCAGATTATGTCATTAGAACATGAAAACAATTTGACAAGAAAAGTTTTACATAAAAATCATTGAATGCATTTAACAAGAGTAGGCCAGTTCACACGGACAGCACCCGGTCACGAGTATAACGCGAGAGTCAGCCATCGCTCCCATCAACCATATTAGAGGGAAAGGAACGACCCGGCTCCCGTTGCACCACCATCCGCACGAACATTTAAGCCAGCATGCACCACTCATGTCAATGCTAAGATAAAAATATTTATTAAAAGAAGTACTAGACTTGTCAGTCTCATCGCTTCCATATCAATTATTAGGTTGGTTATCATTTTATCACTATTAAACATGATTAGTAGTGTTAATAGAAGAAACACTGTCTACCCATACATTTTTGTCATTTAAATATTCGGATGTCTTTTCTACTTTCTACCTTTTCTACAAAGAGTTCTTTTGATACAATATTTAAACAGTTTTTTTTGACAAATTTAACACATCATCGGGTAATTTGTTATACATGAGTGAGCATTGTCCCACAAAGGATTTATTGATTTTGCTCAGTCTAGTATAAGTTAGTTAAAGTTTATTTCTATTCCAAAAATTTGATTATGCCTGTCACTATTCAGTGAAAAGAGATGCAGATTTTACGTACATACATTATATTTTCATAAATATAATACAATACACGGGAAAGTCATTATATTAATATCTTTGAACTTATCTCGGAGCGACTCACGAAAACGCATTCCATAAATCGCGCGAACCGCTCTTTTTTGTATTTGTATCAGTTGCATGTCCCCACAAAAGTATACCATAAGACATAATACTTTGGAAGTAGCTGAAATACACCAGTCTTGCTGTGTCTATATCAGTAAGGAGCCTAACTTTTTTGACTGCGTATGCGGCTGAGCTAAGCCTGCCAGCTAGCGTTTCTATATGCGAGCCCCATTCTTGAATCTACAGTTAATCCTAGAAACACGCTTTGATTTACAAATTCTAATACATTACCAGCTAAGGATATATTGTTGTTTACTTCAATAACATTAGGTAATGTAAATTAAATACGTTTGGTCTTTTTTGCATTTAAAGTTTTTTATAAGTAAACCAATTGTACACTATTAAAAGAGTGTCGTTTACTTCGTCAGACATATCAGTTTTTCTGTCAACCTGAAAAACTAGTGATTTATCATCCGCAAACAACACAATTTTCGACAGTGATTCAACCATGAATGGTAGATCATTAATATAAACTAAAAAGGAAAGGTCCCAAGAGACAGAGCCTTGAGGTACATCCATCTTTACCCATGAAACCCTGGATTTCGTACCATTTATTTGTACTTTTTGTATCCTATTTACCAAATACAATTCTAAAAGATCTAGAGCCTTATTTTTAACACCGTAATGGTCCAGTTTTACAAGCAGAGTTTTATGTTCCACACAATCGAATGCCTTTGACAAGTCGCAGAAGATCCCTATCGCATTCTGGAATTTCTCAAAAGCATCATATATGTTTTTAACGAGTTCAATTCCCGCTTCCGTTATGAAACACCCTTTTGTAAAGCCAAACTGCAGGTTATGGAGCAATTTATTGATGTTAAAGTGAGTCAATATTTGGTTTAGTATAATTTTTTCAAAGACCTTACTTAAAACTGGTAGCACAGAAACAGGCCTATAATTACTAGAGTCTTTCTTTTCTCCCGACTGAAAGAGTGGAACAACTTTACTAAATTTCATAAGATCCGGAAACACTCCAGTGTCAATACAAATGTTGAATAGATCGGCCCAGTAAGGGGCTAAAGTTTCAATTACGGACTTTAATTAATAAACAGACATGCCCCAAAGATCCTCAGTATTTTTTAGTTTTAACAACTTAAAAGCTTTTATAATTGTGTGTGGATTAATTTTTCGAAATATAAAATCTTCTTCACACTTTGGTACATTTTCAGAAAGTAATTGACTTGCGAGAATAGGCGACGAGTCAAGGCTCCCGATGTTACGCCACCGATGCTCTCAAGCGACGACAGAAAGCAAATAATCAGTAAGAACTATGTAATTCAGA
Organism: Coleophora flavipennella; assembly: GCA_947284805.1. Lineage (NCBI taxonomy): Eukaryota > Metazoa > Arthropoda > Insecta > Lepidoptera > Coleophoridae > Coleophora > Coleophora flavipennella. The sequence continues at coordinate 17,188,679 of OX369274.1, forward strand.
CCTTGTGCGCGGCGCATATCAGGAGAGAAAGGCAGTTGAAAAGTTCAAGCCATACCAGATGCCTTCGGGAATTCGCCACATTCTCCAGTAATTCGGACTTAGTCTTCGTGTTGTGGAGTATGACCTAGCTTTTCCTTTCCAACTATGGGAAGACGTTTCCGTGCCTTAGTAATGGGAACGTTAAGGAGTTGTTAACGAATACAAGTAGAGAGTAAGTTAGTGTTCTTTTTACCTTTCTAGCGAAGTCGAGAGGCCCTTGCACGAAGTCGTCGGCCTGGAACACGAGCACGTTGTCGATGGTGCCGCACGCGTGGCACAGCGGCCGCGAGCCGCAACCCTTGAGCGGGACGCGGAACGAGTAGCTGGCCTGACTGCCGCCCAGGGACACGTATCTGTAAGAAACGAATGGTTTTGAGTTAGAAAACATTTTTAAGCTATTGTATAGCTTTTATCGCGGGCTTTGAGCGCGGCGACCGAATCAAGAAATTTCGTAACGAATATAAAACCTGACACCCCAAAAAAAAATACGATTGATTGTTTGGCGATGGCGATGGCGATTAATGATGATCATGATGATGATGATGATGATGAACTTTCCTTGTATTAATTTATTACATAAAAATCCCGCGCCCCAAGGACTATAATATGGTACTGGTCAATACTGCATAAATAAAAAATAATTATAATTGCATAAGTTGATAAAAAATGCTATGCAATAGCTTTACCGCAGCAGTCCCCGAGTGCCACACGTCTTTTTCTATTTCAGTGTCTTGCAATGAAGATAAGCAAAAACTGCATCAGAGATCATTTGTACTTATACAAGGTGTAACAATATTGGTGTAGGCGCCGTTAACTGGAACTTCTCTCTCATACTTTTCATGCAAATTTTCCAAAGGGACCTATCATCAAATCGCAAGAAAATTTAACTTTTCATACAAATCGATCGCAGCTTAATGACCTTTGAGCGTATTTGTATGATGCTTCTAATTTTTCGAGAGGTCCTATACCAATTTTGTTACACCATGTTTATAGGTGTTATTTTTTTAAGTACCACCTGACATTTTATACAGGTCTCCTGCTCGAGATTATGGACAATGTTTGGGAACTATGGTCAAACCACAAAAAAAACCCAAAAGTAAACCGACCGATCCGTTGATCGGCCAATTATCTATTTCATTTAATAGAAAAATTATTAATAATAATTTCTGTGCGACCGGCTTTGCTAAAAAAAGGCAAAAATCAGAGATTTGTTACCATAGATCGGTTAGGAACTAACAAACAACATTTGAAAATCGAACCCATTTACACACACAATATTATAGGTAGTTCGCTTCCATTGCACCGATTGCTACTAAGAATACATACATACATATATAGACTGTCTAAAACATAACCCTCCTTTTTTCGAAGTCGGGTAAAAAGAGATGCCAATTGGAATCTTTTTATTTGCTTCACTTTTTGAACGCATATACACTATCTACCTCCCCTCATATATAGCATATCTCTGCAAAAAATAAAAAAATTAAAAAAATACACAAAGACTCAACTGGACCGGGGAATCCAACCCATTATCTACGAGGAGGAAGCCCAACGCTTTGAATTAGATTATCGCTGGCAGTGAATTACCGATCTTTTATTGCGCAGAAAAGACGGTGCGCGTAACAACTCGGAAATACGCATTTTTACAGAGATGAGACCTAGCTACGAGTAGATCGACTTTTCGCCCCTAAGTTTATATAACTAATTTGATCGAAATTATTAGAGCCGTTTTTGAGATCTGAAAACATACATTTACGTAAGTATGTACAAATATTGCTAGTTTAATAGTATAGGATTATAGCTGAGTAGCCAACCTTGTATGGAAAGTTCAAAACCCTTTTTATTTCAATTGTATAGGTTCCTCGGATTAAGATGTTCATTTTCATGAGAAGAGGCCGCTGACTCAGCTTCACGGTCGCGACCTAGTAATAGTAGCGTGGCACCGACGACGCCTTATGTGACTGTCAAGAACAATGCCATCCAGGTGAATCGCTTAACTTAAGTGAGGCACATAGCTTATAGAACAAATGGCCGTTGGGACAGTAAAGTTCTCGAGTGGCGACCGCACACGGGAAGACATAGCGTAGACCGACCTGGTAAAGGTCGCAGAAAGCCGCTGGATGCGGGTAGCGGAGGACCAGTCGTTGTGGCTTTTGTCTAGCAGTGGACGTCTTTCTTTCGGCTGATATGTTGACGTTTTTTTTTATTAACAATTGGTAAACCCTTGACAACATCTCACCTGGTGGTAAGTGATGATTTTGCCGAAGATGGAAGCGGGCTTACCAGGATTCCCCAACGCAATGGGTACTGGCTATCTTATCTTCATGCCGGAACACACCAATGATATCAACATTGATATTTGGCGGCAAGACTTAGATAAGATGGTGGTAGCTAGCCAGGCGGTCTTAGAAAATGCCCTACCACCAACCAAACCGAGTCTTACAAATAACCCCACCGGGAATCGAACCCGCGACCTCCTGTGTAAAGCCAGTGAACTTTTGCCTCTGGGCTACGGAGGCGGTACACACACAAACAAATATAGTAATCTGTGACCTGTGTATTTAAAGCTGCTTCTCTTTCTAACCTCAGTCTCATTCGCACTTGCACCTTGATTCAGTCTCAAGAGTTCATCATTAGGTCTACTTTAAAATACCTAAAGGGTCTATTGAGTATATTTTGGATTTGGAAAAATGAATGATGAGGTTCCAATAATGTCCGAATTGATAATGCACGATCAATGAACGAGAGCCTGAAAATGTTCGGCCGATAAATTGTGTCACGGTCTTGAATTATTATTACACTAAAACAAAAATTTGTAGCTAAAATTTTTTTTGCTTGTGTGCAGCCATAGAATAGTAGCACCCCATCTCTTCCCAAGGGTGTCGCAAGAGGTGACTAATGTTTCAAAAACAACAGCGTGCTTTCCACGTACTGTGCCACCAACCCGCCTGCCAAGCGTGGCCAATACTGCAAAACCCCCCAAACTCGGGTGAGGCCTATGTTCAGCAGTGGAAGCCTTTTTAACAGACTTCAAAAAAGGAGGAGGTTTTAAGTTTGACTGTATATATATATTTTATTAATGTATGTTCACCGATTTCTCCGTCAATTGTGGACCGATCTTCAAAATTCTTTTTTTATTCGAAAGAGTATACTCCCGAGGGCGTCCCATTGTCACCAAGTCAGGATCTGATGATGGGATCCCAGGGAAATCGAGGACAACCCTAAAATTTTATAGGCACCAATTACGTGATTCATATGTTTTCTAAAGCTATTAAAATACTTGCGTCTGTTAGTAATCATCTCATATTGATAAGCTGATGTAGGAAGGTACAACTCCTTAACGGTTAGGAGTTGGAGGAAATTTCTTTCAATATTCTACGTATAGTTTTTTTGAGGTCGGTGTCAGCATACCATCGAATCTAAAACATTAGATACGTAAGTAACCGTATGCTGGACGCTGGTACCGACCTCAAAAAAACTTTTAGGCCCCTAATTTAATTTATACCCACATATGATTTCGTTATAGTTGGTTAATGTTGTGTATTTAAGTATAATTATATTATTTCATACTTTTGAGTAAATTTCATTTTGAAGTCGGTTTTTAGTTTTTTTAACTTTTTTTTTGGCTTATGTGATGACCTCAAATTTTATTAGGGTGTAATTATCACTTACTTGCAATTAGCGTCACTTAAGTGCCCCTTACTGTAAATGATGCCATCATACACATCGGGAAACTCGACCGTCACATCTATGAAGTCACCCGAACATTGCACGTTTATATCCGGGGAAAGGGGTGAGTCTGCCGCTCTTGAGCCCCTGATGAAGGTGACTCCTGACTCCTCGGAGCTTGCTTCGTAGAATGGAGAGAGTTCATTGTCCCCAGCCAGCTGGTGGTTCAGCTCAGCCGCCGTCAACGTCTGGAGAGCATCCTCTGAAACAGCTGTAGCGAGCGACAGCTACAGCAAATTTCAATTATAAAAAATTAAATTAAAAATTTAAAAAACCCCCGACAAAAACCTCTAAAAAGTAAACAATAATATGTATTGACCCTTTGAGTTTAATTTAAGTAGTAATATTTTGATCCAAGAGTCGTCGCGTAGGGGGACCGCTAAGTTGTGAAGTTATTACTAATTAGTTGTAGTGAAGTAAATCAGTTGTATTCTGTTTTTATTTTATTTACATAGCGGTCCCCCTACGCGACGACTCTTGGATCAAAATATTACTACTTAAATTAAACTCAAAGGGTCAATACATATTATTGTTTACTTTTTAGAGGTTTTTGTCGGGGGTTTTTTAAATTTTTAATTTAATTTTTATTTCGTGCTTTTTAACTATTACATACAATCGAAACTCTACCCCCACATTCATACAAATAGTTTCCGGGACGAAACACGATACTGCGACACAAAATCTAGCCTATTTTGAATCGATCAAGCCTGTGGAAGTTGCTCACCTCCCTTGTTTGAAGCTGCAATTAAATGTGTTATAACTCTAAACTTCAAATCCATGGACCCATGGAAGTTTTTTACTTTTTAACCGCTGCTTCAGCAGATTCCAGGAGATGCTGCAGCATCAGGTCAAGGTTACCATATTATATCTAACACCTATTCATTGAGACTATTCTAATAATTTCTATTCTAATTCTATTTAAAAGTGTGTGTAACACCTATTTGAAATAAATTGTTTTGAATATTTTTTTTGAGCCCAAACACGATACTTCTACTGAAAGTTTTTGAGGAGTTGGGTATTCTGTAGATTCTAGGAGATGCTGCATCAACAGTTCAAGGTTATCATGGTTTTGCAATATTTTTACATTAACAGGGCACCAAATTTTGAATCGATCAGACCTGTATAAGTTGCCCAGATCCCTTAGTCACCTAGATAAGAGCTGATAACCCTCAAACGGCTGAACAGATCTTTATCGATTATAGGTAAGAACCACCGCAAGGAAACTTGTTTCACGTAAAAAAAACCGCATCAAAATCGGTCCATCCGTTCGAGAGTTGCGATGCCACAGACAAACAGACACAAACACACAGAAATTGGCGTCAAACTTATAACACCCTTCTTTTTGCGTCGGGGGTTTATATAAGAAATCAAAGCGAAGGTTTATCTCAATAATTTTTAGTTCACAGTTAGTCATAGTTTCAGGTACGTAGGTATGTCAAAAATTTAACGGATTTTAACAACATCAGCTCACCGTGTTGCCACCATTGCATTGTATGCAGAATCAAATACTGATCAAAACGAGTCCAAACACGACATATCTGCTATTATTTTTTTTAAGAGTGTACTAGTGTGCTGGATATCCTGGCCGCAGCATCAGCTCACCGTGTTGCCACCATTGCATTGTATGCAGAATCAAATACTGATCAAAACGAGTCCAAACACGACATATCTGCTATTATTTTTTTAAGAGTGTACTAGTGTTCTGGATATCCTGGCCGCAGCATCAGCTCACCGTGTTGCCACCATTGCATTGTATGCAGAATCAAATACTGATCAAAACGAGTCCAAACACGACATATCTGCTATTATTTTTTTAAGAGTGTGCTAGTGTTCTGGATATCCTGGCTGCAGCATCAGACCAAGAGTTCCATAATCCTGCATAGTTATTAAGCATACATGAGTGTTTCAAGTTTTTGGTCACATGTATGTTTGAAAGTAAAGTAAATACACTTTAAGAGTCTAAGAACCCTACCGCAGCTAACAAAAGAGCTGATGACCTTGAAACGGCTGAACCGATTTTGATAAAACGTATCTAAGAACCATCGCCAAAAAACCTGCTTGTAAATAAAAAAAACCGCATCCAAATCGGTTAACCCGTTTGAGAGCTACGGTGCCACAGACAGACACACAGACAGACACACAGACACACACACAGACACACACACAGACACACACACACACATAGCGGTCAAACTTATAACACCCCTCTTTTTTGCGTCGGGGGTTAAAAATAGAGCATTCATGATTTCATTTCAGGTAGGACTTACATACAAAACATCATTTTATAAAACACTTTATTTATATATATATATATATATATATATATATATATATATATATATATATATATATATATATTTATCCACAATTGGTAAGCCTGTTGGAGCGATTTAACAAGATGGTACACAAGACATACAGTTAAATTTTTGATAGTAGTTTTAGTAGCCGAAGAAAGTAGCACAAAATCACTTAGGTGAATTATAAAATCATCATCATCATCATCATATCAGCCGAAAATCGTCCACTGCTGGACAAAGGCCTCCCCCAAGGATTTCCACGACGACCAGTCCTGCGCTGCCCGCATCCATCGGCTTCCCGCGATTTTCACCATCTTCATCTTCACCGCAGGAGAACTGAAGTAACCGACATAGCTCACAGAATCGCTAAACTGAAGTGGCAGTGGGCAGGGCACATAGCTCGTAGAACAGATGGCCGATGGGGTATTAAAGTTCTCAAGTGGCGACCGCGCATCGTAAAACGTAGCGTAGGCAGGCCTCCCACGCGGTGGACCGACGAATTATAAAATATTGAAAAATAATGTGCGGCGGTCGGTGGGCGTGTCGATGGCGAAGATCGAATGCATGGTTGGAGATCCAGTAACTAGATGGCGCTGGCTGTGGGTGCACTCGAGCCGCTCCCTTCTCTTTAGGCTCGCTCGCACAAAGCCCTTGACATCATCTCACCTGATGGTAAGTGACGATGATGCCGAAGATGGAAGCGGGCTTACCCAGATTCCCCACCTCAATGGGAAACTGGCTATCTTATCTTCAACCCGGAATACATCAATGCTGTTAAAAAATGTAATATAATAATAAACATCACTTTCATTTAAGATGTTTGTTTTCAATTTAAATGTTGTGTGAGTAACACAATAGGTACTTAATGACTTCTATATTTGTCATTTAAAATTTAATTAATATGACCATGCTACATGGCATATTATAAATTTGTTATTCACTCAAAATAATATAACAATAATAATAATAAGTTCATTTGACCAAAGAATATATACAATACGTGTTACGTTTACATAAGGGCTACTTATTATAGTACAGAAACAATATGAGAGCCTCTGTAACCGAGCTAGGTATATTTAAACTTGTAAACCTGACGAAAGCTGTAAAATAAGATAACTTTTATGATTGTTCCTTACGATGACAAATATAGAAGTCATTATAGTATTGTAATTGTAGTTCATTTGTTTTATCTATCTTATTATCATCAAAACGGTTACAGGTACTTTATAAATTTATAAATTTGTCATTCCTGTTGTACGTATGGTAGCTTTTCTTAAATAACATAATGCTGGCAAAACCAGCTCAGAATCTGTCGACAAATCATCACAAATGTCGAGTCGAATGTGAGGGTCATGGGTGTGATCCCCATCCGGGGTAAAATATTCATGTATCGAACGGGTTTGTTTGTACTGTGTCTAAGTGTTTACTATCTACATATATTTGTATATTTTAGAAGTATGCATATCAGTCTTTGGTGTTCTATAGTACATAGTACTTCATTCGTCGATGTAATACCTAGTTTGGGACCAGATTACCATGTAGTGGTTCGTCAACGAATATAAAGGTTGAGTTTTTTTACGCGTTATTATAACGTAAACTAACCTTCGCAACAACCATTACTGGTCCACAGAAAGATATTTGCGAACCGCTGAAAGCAGCAACCAAATTAGTTTTCATTTAATTGTTGGTGCGGGATTTTGGACAATAAAGTCGCGTCCATTCAGTTTTACGGTGGGGCCCTTCGAGGTCCAACACACCTGGATATTCTCAGAAATTTTGATGACAATTTAGATGATTTGCCTTTGGCAGCAATACGGAACTTGAGGTCCCAACAAGATGGAGCCCCTGCGCATAATAGTAGCCTTGCACAAAATTACCTCAACGAAAGGTTTGGGAACACGCGAAGTCCAGTGTCTAGTGGCCAGCGCGGTCACCGGATCTAACGCCCATGGATTGTTTTCTATGGAGTCACATAAAAAAATAAAAGTACAAAAATCTCTATGACACTGTTGATGATTTAAAATATTCAGTCCATCAAAACTGAGATGAGAGATGAAACTCGGGACTCGGGGAGTGATTCGCCGAAGTTGACTGTACTTAGGCGAAAGTGGAGGACATTTCGAACAATTTAGAAGACAAATTTAGTTCGTGGGACTAAGGCAAGAGGCAGATTTTTTGTTTTGACCTATGGTCTCCATTAATTTTTGGTTTGTATAGTGATATACAATCGAAATACCATTTTTTTTTATAAAAAGCCATATCTCCGAACCTATCAAGATTTATTTAATTTTTATAACGCCATTTCTATTTTCTCTTAAATTGAGATCACGGTTTCTAAGAGCCTTTTTCTCTATCTCTTATAGTTTAGATTTTCCCAATACTGACCCTTAAAAAAACTCACCCTGTATTACATGGAACACGTTTTGGATAAAAAGAGAAAAACTTTTCTGTCACGACGACAATACATAAAACGACTAAATTAAACACAATGCTTTGCTACGACATTCGGCGTAGCACTCGTAGCGCTCGTAGCGCAACATCCACATTTTTACGCATGGCGAAATACTCAAATAAATTTATAATATTAGTAAGGATAGTGAATGTGGCGCGTGGCGCGTGGCGCGTGGCGCGTGGCGCGTGGCGCGTGGCGCGTGGCGCACAGAGGCCAAGGGGGCGCCGCTCGGGGAGTGGGACCACGCGTGGGGTGGCGTACCATTTTTTTTCCCTATTGACATTAAAATTTAATACTTTCGTGTAGGTTTTACATCAGTAAACTATATGAGAGGCACTATCTCACAACTTACAAGGGGGATGCTCAATTTTCGTGTATCTTTCTTAATATCTTCAAAATTAAGCAATTTTTAACTAAAAAGAATATATTTGTAAATACAAAATAATATTTACCGAGCCCCAAATATAAATTCGCTCATTTTCGCTTTACTTCTGTGATTAGGTCATCAAATTCTTCAAAATAAGAACCAAATTTAAAATGTTTTCGCCGAGTAGAGTGATAGACATTCACATGAGTGATCTTGTAAGGTATTTTAATTTTTTTATAAATTGATGTCAAGGGCTTACCAATTGAGGACAAAAAAAAACATGTACGGGACCCTAAAAAAATATTTTCCAAATACGGACCTGCACGAGTGCAATCAGTGCCGCTATGCGCATGCGCATGACAGCCGCTTCATGGGGATCTGGAAAAGAAAAAATAATAAGATTACCCAGATGTTTTGAAGATGTCTAAAAACTATGTTTTAGTTACATCCTGGTCATTTATAGTTATAAGCTTTTTTTCTAATCCATCTAAATACTTTTATTGTTTTCTCAGTCTTATAGTAATTGTTCTTACGTTGTTTTTCCTACAAAATATATTATTAATGAAAGATGCGTTTCACCTTTTATGGCTCAAACTAGCTACAGTTCGCGGAGGATAACAATATTGTTATTAAGTATGTTCCATACAGGTGTTGAACATTATTGAATACCAAAATACAACAAACCGGCCAAGTGCGAGTTGGACTCGCACGTAGTAGGGTTCCGTAGTATTTTCAAAAAATAAATGGATATTTCGATAAACAAAATTATTTTTACAGTTGGTAATAGAAAGTTTTGTATGGAAAGTCTTTGAACTTTTTACAAATCCAAACTAAGAAAGCGTTCTTGGCGGAGATAGTTTTACCTTTAAGTTGAACATATTTCCCACATTTCCTACTGTTTACAATTTTTTTCAGATATCCTGAAATAGCGATTTAGCTGGTAGGAGGGGAGTGAGAAAACTTGACTCTGACAAAAATTTGCACTTTAAAGCTTAATATTCCGCAAAAGGTTTCCTGATCGAAAAATAGTTGGCGAAATTATAAGGGTTCCTTCCTTGTTGACTACGGAACCCTTCAAACAGTGTGTGTGTGTATGTGTTTGGGAGGGTGTGTGTTAGAGGGTGAGTGTGTGTATTTGTGTGAGAGGGTGTGTGTGTGTGTGTGTGTGAGTGTGCGTACTGCGTACTGATGATAGTGTTCTTTTGTTTTGTACCGTGTGATCTAGCTTCATCGGTTTCTTATATAACAAACTTCAAAACTCAGACGATGTGTGTGGGCGAGTTGCACAAAATATCATTCCAAAATTGTTGACAGATTATTCTAAACCTTTTTTTTAGTTCGTAAAATGTCTATAGAGTGTCAAATCAGAGAAATATTTATGTCTTTTACGTAATGATGAGCGATAAAAATGTGAGTTATTGTGATGGCCAGAAACGCCATCTTTATTTCAGAACCGCACGGAACCCTAGTATAATTAGTTGTTAAGACGGATGAACTGGAGAAACGGCGAGGTTGCCAGACTTATCTATTCTAACATGTGCGCGACGCTTGCTTTTTTTTTACTTACGCATGTTGCCAAATTTATGCGTTAGACTGTGTGAAGAATGTTCAGAGGATTTAACAAAAGAATATTTGTACGAGACAGAAGGAGAAAGAGCGATTGGGCGTACACGTGTGCGAATGCGACGGGAGTAATATGGTTTGTAGGCCTGCGCCGGAGCGTCAGAGGGAGAGACAGGGGACTCGGGGGCAGAGGCTGGAAGTCGTCGGTCGTGCCCTGACGGGAAAAGGGTCCTGAGTTTGGTTATGTGTGAAGTGATGGAAAATAAGAGCGCGATGTGTGGGCGAGACTGGAATTTGGTATGTTTTATTATAGTGCTTCTTGCTTGATTGCAATATAATCTCACAGAATCGTCACATTAAGGACTTGTTCCGTATGTCATTTTAGTTAAATTCTCCCTCAGTTAAAATGCTCGCAACCTCTATAATATTTGCGAAGTATTGTGAAGATAGATTCCGTGTGATTAACTAAATAACCTTGTTTTGTGCTAATGAATCTAACTATCATCTTAAACGGTATTCATAAGACAGAATATGTATGATTTTAGTTTGGTTGAGCCTGACTATTCACAAGTCGTATATATCACTAGCAGATATGGTTATTGCTAACTGAAGTGTTCAATATCCCTGGGGTTTTATACTTACAAATTGTACTCCTGATAGACCGGAACTAGCGAGAAGTCAGCGCTCGCTATAACCTAAAACCTTGTTCAGAACAATAATAATAGTATGTGAGTCTTTATAAAAATGTAATTTAAGTAATAAAGACTTGCCAGACGCACTTACGGCTGTAAAGTTGTGTACTCTTTGGTTGTAAAAGTTGAGTAGTCAAAGTAAAGTCCAAGGCTCCCCGTAAGTTACAGAAGTGTACAGTGGTTGTAGTATTGTTGGCTTGACGGAAATGCATAATCTAAAATATTTATATTACCTTTTCGTTGCTGCCATAAGTCTACTTTATCTAAAGTAAGCTAACCTTACCTTATGTAGACAAATTTAATACAAATTTATATACATCCATAATTTAATGAGCGATAGCACACAGGACTTGTATAATTCTATTATAATATCAAATTTGTACTGTCAAATGCTAGAATAAATAGCTCTATAAAATATAGGGCTGAAATCAATGTAATGTGGAGTTTTACGCCTACAAATGTAAGGTTTCTCCACAATTTGAGTCAAATAAATTCATAATTAATTTTTAGACTCAACCAAGACATTTTATTTATTTTACCCTCTGCATGCAACATTGAGGCTTCCTTGAGGGAGTCTACGAATTCCCTTCGCTTAGAATTGACTGAAATAATGTAACTCGCATTTTGGTAATCTCTGAATTGAGCCCCTCAGTGGGGACGTGTATGAGCTGATATGATACTAGACGATTAGGTACGATACATTGTGTCTCGTGTGTGTTCCGCTTCCAGCAGCTTCAGCAGGCTAAGGCACATAAGGCCAGTCTTAAGGGGGGTAGGGACCACCACATCTGGTACGCGTGACCACGGATCAAAGCGTTGCGTTAACTAAAAGAAACGCACCTTTGGAAACCTGAATTAAAAATAAATAAATAAATAAATAAGTAAAACACAACGTAATTAGCGGGTCCATTGAAAAATAAAAATAATAATAAAATTAAACATATCATAAGTACATAATGTTTCATTACAGTTCATAGTATGAGAAAAGAGAAAAACCATTTTTCCTAAATAGGTTAATTTAAATCGGTTCAGCCGTTCATGCGTGAAGCGATAACCAAGGAAAAAGAAATTCATTCTTCTATAGATATGAATTAATATTTAAATATATTTATTCAAATTAAAATTCAAATAACTTTTTATTGTACATCAAAACCAAATACATAACATGCAAAGTTTAAATTAAAACTAAGAAACGTACAATTAAGGGGGTCTTATCGCTGAGAGCGATTTCTTCCAAACAATCCAGTGCTCGGAGAAAAAGCACGGAGACAGGTAGTACGCGAGCAACAATAACAGAAAATTTAATGACTAATTATGAAGGGCGAGGGCATTTACTTCGATCAATTTAATAATTTAATAATAATGTATTTTAAATTATCCACGATTTCAACGACCCCTCACATTCTCAAATCGGTTAGTTAGTTTAGGCTATATGATTAATCAGCGGAAATACGTACATACAAATGGTTGGAGAAAAAAAAAGTTACATTCTCTTCAAAGCGTACGAGGCGGGTCTTACAACGGTTGTACAGAAAAAAAAAATATGCTTTCAATAAATTGTGCAGTGCTATTGTTTTACAACGAACAATAAGACGGGTCGACCCAAATGCTGATCAGGTACATACTTGAACAACCCCATCAAAACCATAGATGTGACAAATGTTAGCCAAGTTCAATTCAAAAAAAAAAAAAATATATCTTGGTTGTACGCTACGGCGACAAAAGGATTGAGATCTAGATGGATGCCAAGTTCTGTTAATATATCCCGAGATCTACTCATGAGAATAAAATACTTCATAAACGAATATGATGGTAATTATTAGAACATTCAGAGGAAAAATATTTAGATTTAAATAAAACTAATGTAGCTAACTTTTGTCTAACTTCATGTATTTTTTTCCCCTCGCGGAAGGAAAAAGGAAATGTTTGATACATTAAATAATAATAATTAAACATTAAGATATAATAATAACAATGTCGCTTCTAAAAAAGCTTGTATCTGAGGGTTAAGCTTTTGACAACTATCTTAATTCCCGGGTTTTTCGCTTCAAAAGGTCGATACGCTATTAAAAGTAGGTACTCGTAGATTCCTTCGTTCATAAATAATTCGTTAATAAATACGCCGGAGAAGTTTGCATAGACTGAGGACACGTTAAGTGGTTGGGTTGTGTAGGCAAATGTGTTGTGAAAAGACAGTTTTTGTCGGTGTGGTTTTTTATTTTAAATTCCAGGGCTGCTTGGCGAGACTGGAGATGGCGTCAGTTGCTGAGAGGTGCAAGCGAGCCGAGGAATTTAACGCGCACATGCAGGCTACGTTGCGTTGGCGCCTACTGAGGACAAAAAAACGGGGTCTTCTACCTGTGACGCTGTGCGAGTGTACGCGCCGGCGCGGCCATTTTTACGAAACATGGAATATTTTTGTGAAAGTTAAGTTTTGCACACTTTAGAAGTTATAAGATATCACCGTGCCCAATCTTCGTAGACCAACAGTTAATATTTAATAAATAATATTTAGTAAAAGGAGTAATATTTAGTAAAAGGGTCAATGAATTAAGAACTTAATAAAGCAAGTATGCTTCAGGAACAACATATAAATGGAATAGTGAGCTGTATGTGTTGGTTTAGAAAAGTCGCGTCATGTGTGAGTCGGGCCCGTCCATCGAGGGTTCCGCATTATCAAGCTCCAGACAAAGAACCATTGAAATTGATAAAATAAACGGGACAACAAAAGTGAATAAGACGATGTTAAATCAGGAAAATTAGTAACTAAAAATGTGAATAACGAAGGTACAGAATTGGCACTTAATTTATAATTGATTAACTTTTAATTTTAATTTTTATTTCAGTTATGTCACCTTGCTTTACTTATTAGTTCCGATAACAGCGATAAGCTTAGACATAAGGTAGCAAACTGTTTCCCGTGGCTTCGCCCGTTTGGGAAACGTATCTATGACCCTCTGGTGCGCAATGTGCGAGTCGCAAGCGGCTCGCGAGTGTGAGCAAAAAGGAAAAAGGGAGAAAAGCTTTGTGTTAGTCCAGGTCCTGATCTGTCTACCTACTAAATTTCAGCCAGATTCGTTCATTAGTTTTCGTATAGGATTAACAAACAACATTCCTTCGTCGTTATGATATGATAAGTTTGACACCGATGGTATAGAGCAGATGGATTTAAGATAACAGGTATGTGTAAAGTACCTGCAGCAAGGGAGCTCTGTGAGGGTTTCCGGTTTTTCCCTTATGCAATAGGGAACCCTAAAAATGTGACTGTATACGTGAGGAAGCATACGTTTTGGGCTAACTGAGTGGTGATAGCCGACCAGTTGCGGATTTATACGCCACGATGCTAAGCCACAACACTTCAGTATGTAGGTTAGCCAACGTGGCGCAATAATGGGTGGTTGCGTTCAAGCCGGGATAGCGGGTTCGACTCTCGCACAGAAAATTAATCAAGGAATGATGACTTATATTAAAGGAATACTTATTTGGTACAAAGTTGTGATGAAGAACATACATGAGAAAAGCTGAATATATGCGATATAAACCGGTGGAATGAAAGGGGTTGGGTGTTTTCTGTGAAAATTTCACTTACATCGGGCATCGCGAATAAACAGCGCGCCCAGGTAATTTTTATAGACGTGAGCACCAAAGGGCAATGGATATTCAGACGGAGAAAAATTTTATATTTTGAAAATAAAAGGATAAATTATTCTGTATGGGTTTAAACGCACTTGAACATAAATAATTCCAGGGTGATCCGGCTCATTTTGTCGTGACTAAAGCTGGTTAGCCGAGGCGGATTCGAGCTGACGAACGTTAGACGCGGAACGCTGACGAAAGACTTTATCAGGACATCATGGAGAGAGTGTGACAGGAAAGAGAAGGAGTTCCTCATGGCAGAGAAGTATCGCCTAGTTTCCTTTATTTTATTTCAGACATAAGCGTACCTATTGTTTACGCTAAGCTGAAAACTTGCGGTAAAATGACACAGTCTACCGTCATCATGGTCTGAATGTCAGTTCCACAACAGCATTGTGCTGCCTGCGTCCGAACGGCTTTCACACCAAATGTAAAGCACTAAATCAGGGTTTTCACGAAATGCATCCAAGTGGTATTTTGGCATCCTGTTGGAAAAGGAGGTGATTTCCACAAGCTGCTGCTGGCTTTCAATATAGGTACAATATGAAGGAAACATTATCTTTTGGCCTGAGGGAGTTGAGACAGACAACGACATCGGAGGTGTATTATTTACAAATTAATGTTAATATGTAGTTACCATATAGAAAAAAATATATATATATATATCTGCGCATGAGATTTCCACGTGCAATTTGGCGCAAAGGTTGCATCCGAAGTGGCTTCGCTGGTGTCTGTACGTAGGGCGACGGACCTAGCGTACGACGCTATTTTAGTAGCGGTCGTCACTCCACAACTTTCGAGAAAATATAGCGAGGTAGCGCTTAGCCACGTATTCAGCTGCCAGTACCTAGCGGCTTTAAAACAGTAATTATTGAAAGACTACACAAAACTATTTAAAGTAACAGAAAGATGAAGGCACGATGAACCCTTACATTGTTTATTTTGCTAATACGTATGCAATTAATGTTGATGTTTTCTTTTTTATAATATAGAAGGAAATGGAAAGCTAAAAGCTGAAGCCCTATTCAGACTGTAGAATTGAAGAGAACTGTTGGTTAAGATTTTAGAAATATGATGTTATCTCCCTGTTTGATACTATCAATTGATAGACTTTAAATTTTTTTTCTCTCTGTTCGGTCAAGATCTGAGAAAAATAAGTTCGATGGTCACAAAGGTATGACCAAATTGTTTTGCTAAAATTGAGTTAGGCTAACGTAGAGTTTTAGGGTTCATTTGGACTAAAAACTCCCTAACATATATGTTCGGTGTACCGGACAATGAAAAACTCCAGCGTACGCAAGACAAAAGGGTCATACAGACGCGTCAACTTACCATCAGCAATATGAACCCTAATAACAACAAACGAAATATAAAGGAGTCAAGCTCTGAGCAAATACTAGGATACCTACAGAGGTATTCTAAAAACCTAGGAGGGAGCGTAGGTTTTGTTGTCCAAGTGAATATAGGTAGGTATTTTTAGGCATGATTAGACGCATATGGTCGATGGCCTGTGCCGCGAGTTAGCTAAAAAGGAGAGATAACAGCATATGAAGTTGAATTGTTTAAGCGTCTTGGTTAAGGATTGACACACGTTAAAATTTGGCTTTTCTGAATGCCTTCAGGAGGGGAAGCCCGTTCTTAAAGCAAGAAGCAAAGATAGTAATATGAAACCTCGATTCAGACACCTTCAATTCTGCAATCAGGAAGAAAAAAAAATCTCATCCAATTGGAATTTTTTTTGCAATTGGAAAGATTCCAATATGACTATACTGTGTCTAACATTTTGTATCTGTTTACAGTTTGAAAACGCGAACGGATGTTTGGAGGCATCACATTCTCGTTGTCAGGGAGGGGCGTGTGATGGCCAGAAACGCCATCTTTATTTCAGAACCGCACGGAACCCTAGTATAATTAGTTGTTAAGACGGATGAACTGGAGAAACGGCGAGGTTGCCAGACTTATCTATTCTAACATGTGCGCGACGCTTGCTTTTTTTTTACTTACGCATGTTGCCAAATTTATGCGTTAGACTGTGTGAAGAATGTTCAGAGGATTTAACAAAAGAATATTTGTACGAGACAGAAGGAGAAAGAGCGATTGGGCGTACACGTGTGCGAATGCGACGGGAGTAATATGGTTTGTAGGCCTGCGCCGGAGCGTCAGAGGGAGAGACAGGGGACTCGGGGGCAGAGGCTGGAAGTCGTCGGTCGTGCCCTGACGGGAAAAGGGTCCTGAGTTTGGTTATGTGTGAAGTGATGGAAAATAAGAGCGCGATGTGTGGGCGAGACTGGAATTTGGTATGTTTTATTATAGTGCTTCTTGCTTGATTGCAATATAATCTCACAGAATCGTCACATTAAGGACTTGTTCCGTATGTCATTTTAGTTAAATTCTCCCTCAGTTAAAATGCTCGCAACCTCTATAATATTTGCGAAGTATTGTGAAGATAGATTCCGTGTGATTAACTAAATAACCTTGTTTTGTGCTAATGAATCTAACTATCATCTTAAACGGTATTCATAAGACAGAATATGTATGATTTTAGTTTGGTTGAGCCTGACTATTCACAAGTCGTATATATCACTAGCAGATATGGTTATTGCTAACTGAAGTGTTCAATATCCCTGGGGTTTTATACTTACAAATTGTACTCCTGATAGACCGGAACTAGCGAGAAGTCAGCGCTCGCTATAACCTAAAACCTTGTTCAGAACAATAATAATAGTATGTGAGTCTTTATAAAAATGTAATTTAAGTAATAAAGACTTGCCAGACGCACTTACGGCTGTAAAGTTGTGTACTCTTTGGTTGTAAAAGTTGAGTAGTCAAAGTAAAGTCCAAGGCTCCCCGTAAGTTACAGAAGTGTACAGTGGTTGTAGTATTGTTGGCTTGACGGAAATGCATAATCTAAAATATTTATATTACCTTTTCGTTGCTGCCATAAGTCTACTTTATCTAAAGTAAGCTAACCTTACCTTATGTAGACAAATTTAATACAAATTTATATACATCCATAATTTAATGAGCGATAGCACACAGGACTTGTATAATTCTATTATAATATCAAATTTGTACTGTCAAATGCTAGAATAAATAGCTCTATAAAATATAGGGCTGAAATCAATGTAATGTGGAGTTTTACGCCTACAAATGTAAGGTTTCTCCACAATTTGAGTCAAATAAATTCATAATTAATTTTTAGACTCAACCAAGACATTTTATTTATTTTACCCTCTGCATGCAACATTGAGGCTTCCTTGAGGGAGTCTACGAATTCCCTTCGCTTAGAATTGACTGAAATAATGTAACTCGCATTTTGGTAATCTCTGAATTGAGCCCCTCAGTGGGGACGTGTATGAGCTGATATGATACTAGACGATTAGGTACGATACATTGTGTCTCGTGTGTGTTCCGCTTCCAGCAGCTTCAGCAGGCTAAGGCACATAAGGCCAGTCTTAAGGGGGGTAGGGACCACCACATCATGTTTAGAATATTTCAGAATAATAAGTGTCAGACGTTTGTTTAGTGAGGCAACGGATATGTCACGATCCTGTTCATTGCAAATAAACAGTAATGACTTAACGCCTATAACGGTCAAAAGGTCAGCAGTCAGTATCACACGGTGTGCGGTGCGCGGTGCGGCATCATTGCCTAGTTACGTTAACACTAATAGAATAGGTAATGTAGTTTATCCATTGTATTTTATTGTATAGTCGGTCAAAATGTATCAGGACAGGTGTTAAAAAGGTAAAAAGGATGGTGCTGTGACCTTAGCTTCAGGAGACTTTAACATTGTTTCTTTATTGTAACTGAGGTAGAATGTGGCATACAGGAAAATCTATGAGATAATCTACAGTCCGTCCGTTCCCGCAGGATTAAATTTATAAAGTTTAGACCCCTATTTACCTAGAGCAGAGTATAAACTGAGAGGTATTGTTCTATTGGTAGCTAAAGTTTTGGTGTGGAACCCTGTTTGTGTGAACCCGAGTCGCGGTTTACAATGTCAAGTTTTGACTTCCTTGACCTTACACGAGGGACGCTTGGGGCTACGCCTTACGCGGGGCTCGTTAAAAATTAGACGGTATGGCCATGGAGCCTTAGCCCTGGGGAAAAACGTAATTGACATAAAACGTAATACCTTTTGCGTGACAACATTTTCGCGTGACACCTTTTTATTGACACTCTATTTTACTCCCAATCTATTTTTCGTACCCGGTGCTGTGTGTGTACGAGTATGAGGATCGGTTCAAGTTAAACTCCAAAAACGATTGGAGAATCAAGAGACGTGTGATAAAAAACTTGCCTAATTGTATTAGCGGCAAATAATTATAGGTATGTACATTTTGTCTATGTCTGACTTTAGCCACTTTTGTAAAGTAATCAGTTGCTTAATGCATCGTTATTTATTGAGTACGTAATATATCAGCAGGTATCATCCTAAACGTTTCATAAGTTTGTTATTTTATTAAATTTGCATAACTAATATAAAGACCACATAAAGCTGTGGAAATGCGACGGCAGTTAAAAGGTAGGTAATCGATGATTCGATGACGAACAGAAGGTCCTTTATACTGACTACTTCACACTAAATCATATCTCAATGCCGAAGTGTGGCTTCACGTTGTGATATTCGAGACATGTGGATATAAACAACATAAAAAATCTGCGTCTTATGATAATCCTTGAACTTAAAAAAGGATTCTATACTTACTCTTTTACACTAGGTAGGTATTTTGCGAATAAGATATTGGTAGTAAAATTTTCTTTACTTTGAATTTAATTTCAGGGAATATGTTGTCTAAAAGTTAAAAAAAACTAAAAATCAACTTTAAAAATAAATTCAGTCAAAAGCATGAAATAATATTTTATATAGAAATACACGAAATGAACCAACCGTTACGAAATCACAGGTAGGAACGAATCAAATTATGGGCCTACTATTTTTTTTGAGGTCAGTGCCAGCACAGTACAGCTACTTAACTACCAAATGTTTTTAAGGTCGGTGCCAGCACAGCACAGCTACTCAACTACCAAATGTTTTAGATTCGCTAGCTTTGCTGGCGCACACCTCAAAAAAAGTGTAGGCCCCTAATTTGATTCGTAACTTAGATTTCGTTTTTGTTGGTAAATTTCGTGTATTTATAGTTATATAAAAATATTATTTCATACTTTTGAGTGAATTTATTTTTACCCGACTGCGCCAGAAGGATGTCTATGTTTTTAAAGTCTGTTTTTAGTTTTATTTTTAACTTTTTTTATTATTTTTTTATTTCTAGCGATAATGCTATCTAACGACGTTATACCCAATACAATCACTTACTCGCGAATAGATTAGCATCAAATCATAATGCATGTGTTTCCTTAACCGATACAGAGTCCTGTGGCTTCCATCATCATCTCAGCAGCATTAAAGTTAAGGAGTCAAAGCTTCCATCATCAGCTCACCTGAATAACCTGAAAGAATACAATTATCGGTCTATACGTTCCTACGTATCTACGTATAATATTGAAATAATTATCCTCCAACTCTTAAACGTAAAGGAATTGTACATTCCATCATCAGCTCGTCAACATGAGATGATGATTACTAGACGCAAATATTTAAATAGCTTTAGAAAATACATGAAACTCGTAATAAGTGCTTAAAAATGTGAGGGTTGCCCTCGATTTCCCTGGGATCCCATAATCAGATCCTTACTTGGTGACGATAGGACTACCTCGGGAGTATATTTTTTCGAAATAAAAAAGATTTTTGAAAACCGGTCCACAATTAACATAGTAATCTGTGAACATACATTAAAAAAATACATACATTGCAAGCTGCCTCCTTTTTTGAAGTCGGTTAAAAACATCTAAACCTCTTTTGATTTATAGGCTATCTGCAATACTTTATCGACCGATACTTAAATATGCTTAGCTTTTATGTAACTCTCTTAGATGGCAATAGTTTACCAACAGAGAAAACTTAAGTTATACCTAAGTATGCCTGTTAAAGTCTGCAAATAACTTCTTTATCTTTTTTTGTTTATGTGATTTTTACCAATACAAGTTAATGAATTTTGTATTTTTATTTAGAAGAACTTGTTCATCACTTAAGCAGTTATTTATGTACCTAGATGTCGGATTAAGATGCCGTGCCGTGCCGTGCCGTAGTCGCACTCAGATTGACTACGGCACCGAGCCTTTTAGATAATGTTTATTATTATATCAGCTCATATACGTCCCCACCAAGGGGCTCGAGCCTACCCTGAATCGGGGCGATTAGGCCTTAGTCGACCACGCGGGCCCAGTGCGGGTTGGTAATTGGTAATTGGTGCGGGTAGATAATGTTAATAGTTATTAAACTTTAGTTTACGAGGCTTTAATTGAGAGGCCGCATCAGTCGTGAGGTCGGGAGGGTCAGTCTCGTGAACCGCGTCACCGTTTCCGTATCTCGTCACTCGTGCGTTACGAAATATTGTAATATCAATTAAACTGTATTGGACTGTTTCTTTACTTACATCAGCACGTAAGCTAGGGGTTACCTGTGTCACTTGGATTAATTTGACGTCATCAAAGACATCCACAAGTTACACAAAGGCCACCCACAACAAGGTCCCCGATATTGTTTCACCCATTGTTTTACCGGTACTATTAGTGGTAAAAGAACCAGGAATAGCGATACACATCGACCAACATTGTTCGTCGATGGCGATACACCGTCACTGGCGACTAGGGGGCGTTTTTGCCGTAATTGTCACGCTTGGCAGGCGTGTTGGCGGGTTGGCGACCGCATTGTGATGGCATAGTGCGCGGAAAGCACGCTAATCTTACACTCCCTTACGCAGATATAGGATGTTACTGCTTTACAGTCACAAATAGTACTAACGTACGGTATGGACACCCCCTGCCGCTCGCTCTCTCTAAACTATCTGGGTGAAAATGAATTCAGATTGGTGCTTGTTTGGTTTTCAAACGTACATGATTTCGCCATGATTTTATTTGATCCATAATTGGTTTTTATATTATGCTACAAGCCAGGTTTTATACGAAGCAATTTCTTTTTTTTTTATTCACAATTGGTAAGCCCTTGGCATCATCTCACCTGATGGTAAGTGACGATGATGCCGAAGATAGAAGCGGGCTCACCAAGATTCCCCAACGCAATGGAGAACTGGCTATCTTATCTTCAAGCCGGAACACATCAATATTATTAAACACTAATGTTTGGCGGCAAGACTTAGATAAGATGGTGGTAGCTAGCCAGGCGGGCTTAGAAAATGCCCTACCACCAACTAAACCAATCATGAAGCGACTGATATAATGTAAAAGCCAAACTAATGAAGAGGGACAATACGTGTCTGCAAGTGAACAATATGAGTAGTACTAAACATGAGATGTCGTTGTTGGGAAGTTTAAGGACCTTTGCTTGACTATTTCTTAGTACCTAAATTTGAGATAAATTTGCCAGCCATGTAAAGGCATACTAAAGTATCGCTACACAAAGTGTAAATTCTTAAAGAAACAATAGTCACTTGAAGTTATCCCAAGTTTTTGTTAGTTTGATGTCGCGTGCGTGCGCTCCCACTTGTATTGTTCGTATCGCGTGTGATACACGGAATGTGACACGTGTGTGGCTTGAAGTGTTCATACGCAATTAATATTAATTATTCCCTTCGATTGATTGTGCTTTTACGGCATTCATTGTTGCAGTGACGGACGCGACGCGACGACGCGTAAAGTGGACAATGAGTACACACCAGTAGGGCAGACGTACCCATATGCGGTACTTGTTGAAGCCACTTTAGTATTTAAATCATTCCAGAACGATAATAATATTATTAATTAATGACTATAAAGATTGAAGAATTCTACAAAATTAGCCGTTTTTCTCAAAGACTTATATAACAGCTATAAAGCTGAATTTTTGTTTGGTCTGTAACTTCTATAAAATTATGGAATAAAAAAAATTGTGACCTCCCTACGTCATGTAGTGGGGCTGAATTTTTTTATTCACTTACTCTATCATGTGGGGGGCATCGTTGAATAAGTCTTTAATTATTTTTTTCCGATAAATGATTCGTTTACTAAAAATAAAGCTTTAAAGTGAAGATTTTTGTTAGAATTGCATGTCCCCTCTAAACCCCCCTACCAGCTAAACCACTTTCAAAAAACTTAAAGTATTGTAAATAATAGGCCCAAGTAAGTTTAAAATATCGAGGCTTTGCTCGCTCAGACCAATAATAATAATACCAATAGTAATAGTCGACTAACTTACAATGTGCAGGATTTGTAAAAAGTTCATAGACTTTTTAGAACAAAATGTTCTATACCAAGTGCAAAAGTAACTTCTTTTAGATATACATTTATTTATTGAAAAACTACGGAATCCTACTTTGCACGTAGTCAGACATGCACTTCACCACATTATTCAACGTGGTCAATTATTATCCCACAGTGAACCATTTCATATTTTTAATTCAGACACCGAATAAAAAATATTCCTAGACCGTTCAAACGTAAAGAGTTCCCTAATAAACAAAATACATAACATAGTAAAAAATTCTAAATATAATAAAATACATCCTAGTAAAATAATTAAATACATCATCCTTACTTATAATATTATAAATGTGAAAATGTGTTTGTTTGTTACCTTTTCACGCTTCAACCCCTTGACCAATCTTTATGAAATTTGGCATACAGGTAGCCTGTGTCACGGGGAAGGACATAGGCTACTTTTTATCCCGGGAAAATAGCATAATATGATGCAGTTCCTGAGGGAACTAAAAAAATACTCGATTGCTATCATTTTTTGCACAGAGATGGTTGAGTAGGTGGGAAACGACATAATTTACTAATCACCCATAAAGACAGTCATAAAAACGATGTCCACGCGGGCGAAACCGCGGGAAAAAACTAGTACATCATAAATACATCCTAAACAAAATAAAACAGGAGGGGGCAATCTACACTTGCTAGTCATCCTTGCTTTTAATGTTTATCGCAACCTATACAGCCTATAATAATCATTCATTTGACATAAACATTGCACCTTTACACAAAGTAGCATAAATATTTATAGCTTAACTAGCTATCCCGGCGAACTTCGTACCGCCTTACATTACATTACACTGCCCTGCCCTACCCTACACTACCCTACACTACACTACACTACCCTACCCTACACTACCCTACCCTACCCTACACTACCCTACCCTACCCTACACTACCCTACCCTACCCTATCTCTCAAGTTGGATCGAACTGCACATGGTGTGCGAATTTTATTATAATCGGTTAAGTGGTTTAGGAGTCCATTGAGGACAAACATTGTGACACGATATTTATATATATTAAGATGTAAATAGCATGCAAACATTATGTTTACAATAACTAATTTAAACTAATCTGACAATTATTTTATAATAGCGTTTGCCCGCGGCTTCGCCCACGTGGACATCGTTTTTATGACTGTCTCTGAAGATTTTCTCCAGATCCCTATCCCGGATCTTATTTTTCTGTTTAGCAGTCTATGTCACTTCCCGCCCCCTCAACCAATCCTATACAAAAAAAATCACTTCAATGTGTTGCTCCGATGTGACGCCGACGTGCGCGAGCGTGGAATTTTGTTTTCCCCTGATACCTTGGGAACTATGTAAAGGATTATGCTAACTAGTAAACTCTATCATTTCCTATCCTATCATCCATATATGTGCAAAAAATCACAACAATCCATTGTTCCGTTGCGATATTAAAGAAATGAACCACAAAAAGAGTATTTTACAAATCATATAAAATTTTATTTCTATGTTTTCAAAGTATAAAACATCTTCAAAGTCGCAAATAGAACACTTGTGTTGGACCCGATAACCTTTTAACACGAGTTTTCCCACAAATCTGTGTGAAACAATCATTTACCCATCAGCATGCTGTGAAGGTTAATCTCTCAGATTAATTAGTTGGTCAGGTGAGTATAGTTCAAGGATCAAGATCACACGTAATTTCGTACACAATGCACGCTTTACTTTTGTTATCCACATAATCGATTCAGTGATGCACGTTGGTTGGTGGTACAGTCAGACCCAAAAGTAAGTTGACTTCTGCGACTGCGCACTATTAGTTATTTTATGGAATGGAAACAGTCAGGCCGCGAATACGATGTCAGCGACAGTGAAAATGAAAATGGAAAATTAAAAAAGTTTATTGCAGTATCTCATTGTAAAAAATAATTCATGTTGCAGGAGACTTCTTTTAAGTATAAGAATACTTGTGCCAGAAGAATCCGCTCTTCCATAACTAAGAACAACATACAGAGAAACAATAAGAAAAATTTAACCAAAAACAACAATACTTTACAAATATATGCGCTACGTATTAATAAACGCGCGTATGTAAGTATTTATGTGTGCATGTGATTGATGTGTGATGTGAGCGGTGTGTGAATTTATGTGTGTGTGCGTGTGTGTGCAGTGTATGTATGTGTGTGTTGCGTGTGTGGGTGTTTGTGTGCGTGTGTGTGCAGTGTGTATTGTGCATGTGGGTGTTTGTGCGCAAGTGTGTGTGTGTGTGCTAGTATATGTTTGTATGTATGTAAATAAATAGATGTAAAATGTGTATGAATAAAAAGTGATTGTTCGTTTATCTTGAGAGTTTACAGTGGGAGCAGGGCGGTGGTGCCTACTGCTAGGTAACGTGAGCAGCCCGGCAAATTTGTGTCGTCGCAAATATCTAATCTAGTACAACTACACAGTCTGATTTGGCATTTGATGATGATGATCATTTGCTACTGGACCTCCCCCGAGTTTGGGGCGTTTTGCCGTAGTCGCCACGCTTGGTAGGCGGGTTGGAAACCGCAGTATGCAGTTTGGTGTCACAGTACGCTAAACGACGCCGCTTTCTCTCCTCCAGTTCATGTCCCTTAGTCGCCTCTTAAGACGCTCAAGAGATAGGATGGTGGCCTCATCTTTTTTTATTATTTTTTTATTCACAATTGGTAAACTCTCGACAACATCTCACCTGGTGGTAAGTGACGATAATGCCGAAGATGGATGCGGGCTTACCAAGATTCTCCAACGCAATGGGGAACTGGCTATCTTATCTTCATGCCGGAACACCCCAATGATATCAACATTGGTATTTGGCGGCAAGACTTAGATAAGATGGTGGTAGCTAGCCAGGCGGACTTAGAAATCATCTATTCTTATCTAATCTATCGCAAATATGACAAATATGATAGGAAAAGCAACGACTAAGGTTTTTACGGCACGCATGCTGCCCTCCGACGTTGCACATTGTGAACTACATTATACTAATGTATGCGGTTTGATCACGTCGCGCCACTGTACTGTCGCCACCGGCCCGCTTCCAGTCGACGCTGACATCACGTTGGTGGTTTTAGTTAATTTGGCACACCAACTGTACCTACGTATTGAGTTAATGTAATAATATTGTTGTTCAGGTTAAATCGTTGTTAAGAAAATTCCTATTTATTACTATTTACGCATACATAAACGCTGGGCTAGGTTAAACGAAACACTAACACCCGATGTTTGATGTTTGCTGACGACTTGAAGATCTTTAAATCAGTTAAAAGCGACGAAGACTGCAAAGGCTTGCAGTATGATATTAACCGTGTTGAGAATTGGAGTCACTGCAATAGAATGGAGTTTAATATATCAAAATGTAGTGTACTGAGTTTTACAAGATCAAGATGCCCGATTATGGCGACATATTATCTTCGTGGTGTATCTCTGAAAAGAGAAACAGAAAAAAAAGATCTGGGCATATTGATGGATGCTGAACTTAATTTTCGCCAACACATAATAAGTTTATGTAAGAGTGCTAATAGAGCTCTAGGGTTCATAATGAGAACAGCTAACCAATTCAGGGATACTAGAGTTGCGTTAGTGCTGTATAATGCTTTTGTCCGGAGCAAGTTGGAGTACTGCGCAATCGTTTGGGATCCCTATGAAACTAAGTATTCTCTCATGATAGAAAGACTGCAGCGTAAGTTCGCTAGGTACCTCTATAAGCGAATGTACGGATATTACCCGTTTCTGTTCCCATCTCTGTTCGTATATGGCTCAGTCGGACTCGATTCTTTGGAGCTTAGGCGGAAGTTGTGAATGATGCACATGATGACTATTTAAAAGTGTGTGTAAACACCTATTTGAAATAAATTGTTTTGAATTTTGAATTTTGAAATTTTGTTGCTACTTGGTGTCCATTACTGTCTGCTGTTGCGGGGAAAAGTCAATAACTCTGAGGTGTTAAATAAGATGAGTCTCTTTGTGCCACAAAAATACGTGCGCACGGGTCGGCGACGACACCAGCTGTTTGCAACTGCAGCGCCGCGCACGCAGCGAGCGCTACACCTTACTACGTCTAGGGCAATACATCGATTCGTTGCCGAGATCCAACATATTGTCATTTTTGTGGATAGCATGCCTATAATAATTAAAAATTTATACATCTTTTTAAACAACAATAATTTGTAATTGTAAATATTAACAATAGAGCGTCTTGGGAAACTGTAAGCTCTTATTGTAAATTGACCAATAAAGAAACAAAGAAATAAATAAAGAAAGAAATCCCGGTGCGAATTTATAAATATTCTGTTCCTCCTATTTTAACAACAGATTATATTTGATGAAAATGTTTTTGTTAATGTCTTCTTGTTCAGTATGTTCTAATCTAGGAGGTAGATATGAGTATCTATGGAGTCTTCTAATACTACAGATTTAGTGTATTATACTAAATCCGATGGCTGATAGATAACCGACAGTAGGTACTAAAAACTTTAAAAAAACTCTATACTTTTAATTTTGCGAAATTTTGATTGATACTAATCTGATCTCCGTGGCGTTATGGTTAAGTGCATGAGCTCAAATCAGGTGATCGTGGGTTCGATTCACGGCGGAGTCTAACTTTGTAAGACTCGGTTTTGTTGATGGAACGGCATATTTTAAGCCCGCCTGGCTAGCTACTACCATCTTATTTAAGTCTTACTGCCAAACATCAATGTTAACAGCATTCATATGTTCTAGCATGATGATATACGAATAAGATAGCCAGTTCCCCATTGCGTTGGGGAATCTTGGTAAGCCCGCTTCGTCACTTACCATCAGGTGAGATGATTGTGGATTAATAATAATAATAAGCTCTATTGAGACCGACCCTTCATCACGGACAGGAAGACTTCTTCGAATAAGCCTGATATCGTGTAGACGGATCGGGCGCAGTCAAGGGTGTTTTTGGTGGATGTTACTATCCCATACGACGAAAACCTCGTATATGCTGATGCCGAAAAAAGGAACTAGACTTAACGCACGAGGTCACTGTCAGGTGGCGATGGTGGGATCCAAAATTATCCCCGTAGTCCTATCTGTGAATGGACTAATTCCAGGTGACCTTGAACGACCTATAATTGCGGCAAAGCAAAAAGCAGTCCTCGTCGAAAAATGCCCGGATAGTTCGACATTTCGTTTCCCGTCGCACTGAACTCCAGCCGACCTTGCTTGCGCTGGAGGTGCTCCTGCCACTTCGCCTCGTGCCAATTGAGCAGAGAGGCTTTAATTTTATGTTTGAAAATTATTATATAACCTATTAAAACTCAAGAACACTACAGTAACAAACGAAAATTAAAAATTGTGGATTAATAATAACAATATAACCTAATAAAACTCCTTGCTAGGATCGGTTCTCTTGTTACTTAGTGATTTCTCGCTACAAATCCACCCAATAGGTCAGGAGTCACAGTCAGGAGCGTGTCATTGTGTTGTCGTACGCGCATGCGATGTGGGCCATGGTCTGTGACGTCATGGCCCTTAGCCCTCACATGTTCGACTGGTTTTATCATCGTAATATCAATGAGTTACATAACTACATGACCCGAGAATTCGCGAATCGGTTTGTGGCATGCAAAAGCTTGGACGATTATGGTCAGTGTTAAACATAGCTTTATAGTAGTCGTGACATCGTAATTACAGTTATCGTTGGTACTTACGATTACGACAAAAGTTGTGAAGATTTATTGGGTGTGAATGATATTGTGCCAGATTTAGTAGCATATTATTATAGTTAAGAGGTTAAGTAAGTCAGGCGTTTTTTATTCTCTTTCTTTCTTATCGTGTGGCACAATTAACTGTGATATCCAAGGAATAGGCGGCGGTTGCCTGGTGTTGCACTTAGCATCATTCACAGTCCGTGTAGGGCATTAAGATTCACACCTTGACCTTTCTACACTTCTGGAATTAGATGTGCAGGTCTCCTCACAGTGTTTTCCTTCACCGTTAAGAAACTCGGTAAGTAAATTTACGCAAGTTTCGAAAAAGTCATTGGTTCTTAGGTCGTCCAGATTCGAACCAGGGATCTCTGGTTAGGAGGACCGAGTCGTTACCGTTGAGCCACTGACGCTTTTTACGTGTAAGATTTGAAATTTAATGATTATCTAATCTATCTATATACTTGTAAAATCGTTTGTCCTGACTGATTATAGACGTTCAGCTCAAACCACTGGACGGATCGGGCTGAAATTTCTTTATGACGTAGGCATAAGCGTAGGGAAAAATGGCATATGCGCGGGCAACGCCGCTGTGCTTCCACTAATGTCTTTATAAAAGGATATATATAATAATGATTACAAAGTAGGTGTAAAACTAAAGTAAAGTAAACTAAAAATTTACCTCGTAAAGACATTGATTTTTCTAAAAATAACTATATTACTGTGTACGAAAACACAAAAAATAAATTTAACAAAAAGCTAATTAAACAAAGTTTATGTTACAATGTAATATTAATACCTGCGTTTCATTGCATTAGTTGTGTTGATCACAAAATTTGAAAAGCGCCGGCAGGGTCGACCCGATAGGTACGTCGTGTAAAGACCACTTCCCGGAATGCTTTAATGACAAGAATGACTTATTCTTATAGTGTTCGTTTCTTAAGATGTCCCACATATTAAAATGACAACATGCTTTGAATTAGAATGACCGCTTTTATCAGAAATTTGCGCTTTTAAACTTTACAATAAGGCTTCATGATACTGTCGAAGAGCCTCGCGAAGCCACCCCCTCCCCCCACCCCAGGTGGGGGGTGGCAGATCTGACATCTTATTTGAAAAGGTAACCAGACTATTAGGCAACAAGACATTTTGGGAAACCACCATTTTAGGAAACAGGACATCTTGGGAAACTGTAAATTTTGGATGTGGGTATATTGGTAACGGACATTTCGGGAAGTTGCCCTTATTTAGTATCGATAGTATTCTTAGCTAACAGAATATTATTGCAAATATCTCTTAACGCATATTTAATAAAATATCGGAGACCCATAACAAATGAATAATAGCCATCATGTCCACACCGTGACCCATAGTACGAAAAGTTCAAGAATTCTTCGTTCTCAAGAGTTTTTCGTAACAATTGGCAAAATGTGAGGTACTTACTAATGACTAGTTAGCACAAGGAGGTGGTGATTTATTTGAAGCTTTCAATCAACGCTTCATTTTAATTCTGGTGATAATAATAATAGCTTTTAGTTTGCTGTAAATTTTAAAAGTAAACTGCGTTTGAGTCCTAGAATGATAGTTTTATCTCTTTTTATTGTAATATGAACTGGTAAATATTTTGTGTTAAGATTTGTTGTATCGTATCAGGTAACGGGGACTTATTAACTAAGCCTATACGCTATCCGTCTGTCTGTTTATCTGTCCGTCCGTCGGTGCGACTTTTACAAGGCTGCATTTTTTTAACCGTTATAGGTAGTCGGATGAGACTTTCTTAGAAAATGTGTTATTACGGAGGATTTATTTACATAGAATAAAATTTTAAAAAAGTAAAAAAATAAGAGTGGTCCTCATACAAGAAACTGTTTTAAAAGTTTTTTTTTGTTTTTCCTCTATCGTGAGTAAGGAAATACGTACATACAGGCGTAAAACTTGGTGTGATCATAGTACTTACTAATCCTACAGTAAAACAAAAAATCAGCCAAGTGCGAGTCGGACTCGCGTACGAAGGGTTCCGTACCATTATCTATATAAATCACGTTTGCTGTATAGCCCCCCTTAAATATTAATTTCATTTTAATTTTATTTTTATTTTTAAAATTTTTAATAATAATACAACTTAATATTCTGTCAATATTTCAAGCGTCTACTTGTTGCCGTTATCAATATCGAGCAAAAACGAGCAAAAAAATCACGTTTGTTGTATGGGAGCCTCCCCTTAAAGATTTGATTTATTTTAATTTAATTATTTATTTTTAAAATTAATATATAACTAAATATTCTGTGAATATTTTTAGTGTCTACCTGTTGCCGTTATCAATATCGAGCAAAAACGAGCAAAACACGTAATATGTATTGTATTTTTTCCTAGCAAATAAATAAATAAAATAAATAAATAAATGTGCCTATAAAATTTGAGGGTTGTTCTCGATTTCCCTGGGATCCCATCATCAGATCCTGACTTGGTGACAATGGGACCCCCTCGGGAGTATACTCTTTCGAATAAAAAAAGAATTTTGATAATCGGTTCACAATCGGCGGAGATATCGCGTAACAAACATACAAAAAGAAACATATAGTCGAATTGAGAACCTCCTCCTTTTTGAAGTCGCTTGAAAATACCCATAAAGGATCATTACCTCCTAAACTTACCATCGGAATTGAAGACGAGCACAATTTTGACCATAAACTGAGGGTTTACTTTACATCAAGCGAGCATTAATGATTCACTGCCTTATTAAGAAGGCGATCGATGGTGCAACAGTTTACTCAGATTGCCGGGTTTGGCCCATGAGCCGAACGGTAATTAAGGATGGCCCATCGTGGCCTAGCGTGGCGCACCGAAGAGAAATTACGACACCAGTCAAGAGGTCCAGCGAGGAGGAAAATTTGTGAGAACATAGCAATTTGTGCTTGTAATTTGACAGCTGTAAATTAACTATAAGCCGAAAAATTGCAGACAGTTATTTATCATCTGCAAATAAGACGGAAAACGTTACCTTATTAGTAGATTATTAAAAAATAAACCAAAGTACTTAACGTATATTGGAGTGCACGATAAGTGGACAAAAAACTAGATGTTAATTTAATAAATGAAGTTGCGTGATGAGGCATGATCTTAGGAGGCCCGAAACATCGATCACGCAGTTTAAAATGAATAATTATACAATAAGTTCGAATAAAATCTTACCGTTGTTATTTCAATTAAGGTCATTATTCAATTCCTAATGTAATCGTGTACGTTTAATTCGTCAGTACAACGTAGGCCGTATCAAATGCATTTGTAAGTCAACACTATGCCAAGATATTATACAAATTATTATTGTATGTTTTCTGTCTTGAAATTTTAATAACTGTTGTTGTGTTCCTAACTTTATGAAATCTATTGGAATGGTTATAAAAAAAATAAGCTCTCGCCTTCGAGTTTTTGAGGCTAGAGTTCATATAAATTTAAAATGTTTTATTTTTATTTTGAACAGGCCACAAAAAGTTATATTATTGTTAATTCATTTCACATTTTTAATGGCTTATCATTGAATAGTAACAAAATTAAAAGAAAAAAGTATACGAGTAAGTGCTCCAAGAGATTTTCATCACAAGCTGTCCTGTGCAGATACGATTTTAAATATATTGTAAATAAATTACCTGTAGCCACTGTGTAAAGCTGTACCTAAAACTATATTTTTTTTTAATACAGTTGTTCGAAAAGTGGTACCTACTTTATAGGTCACTGTGCGCAAAATTAATTTTACTTTGCCACTTTTTTTATTTTTAGCTCCGAGAAACAAACAATTTCTGGCAAATAAAAAAATATAGTAACCAAAGATACATCATCTTCTTTAAGACTTTTGAAAGGAGAATTTTAAAAGAAATAGGTTGTACCTCCGTGAGGTTAGTACATAACATAACCATAACCATATTTGACATAACGCTAGCTGATTAGATTCTTTTTGGGTTATATCTTTTGAAGAAAGGAGTATAAATATGAATGAAGTGCATAGGAATAGGTTATCTTTTCCAAGGAGGTTTTAATGTTTTATATTATCCGTAGCCTTAGTGTAATCTTTTATGGTAATCTTTAAAAAAAAACTTAGCGTGCCTAGATAAATTAAATATGGCGCAATTTTCGTAAAACTGAATTAAGTTGTGAACACAAATAAAATTATGAATAGTTAATATAGGTACGTGTAATAAAAAATATGTTTATGTGTATGTATAGGAAAAATTAATGTTAAATTACTCCCCGTACATTTAAAATGAGCCAAAAGTCGCGTAAAATAAATTTTGGTTGCCGAAACCTTGATAAGTATGTACTCATTTATTTTGTTTTCTGCCACGGTCGTTGTTTATTCTACCTGTTTTTCACAACTAAATTGAAAAATGTCTTATCATACATGGATCTAAAAGGAAATGACAAACTCGTGACAGTGGTAAACCCTGGCGTGCGGCTCGGGCTCACAAATGTCACTCGTTTGTTATTTACCTTCTTACCACCCTTGTATTATAAATAACTATACTAAACGTAGTCCTAACACTTGTCGCTCGAGTACAAGAGAATATAAAACTTTACGACAATTCTCACACTAATTATGTACAATGTTAGGTACATTGTACCATACAACACAATCCGTTGTCTTGCAACACTGCAAACTCAGTAGCTACATCCGACGTAAGTACTGGTTGAATAGAATCATGAATCAAATTATGCTTGAATCTATTGGTCGAATCAGATTAGTCATTAATCATGACAAGATCATTTGTCATTTCTTTAAAGAAGAAATCATTTGTACCTTTTACGAATGTAATATTAATTCATGTAACGAACATTATTGGCTAACTGAAGGTATATTAAATATTAAATAATTGAGTTATAGAAAGCTTGTGTTATTATTGTTATTTGAGCAATCTGAAGATGCACAGACTACAGACAGTAAAAAAACTAGACAAGTGCTAGTGCCAGTCGGAGTGCGAGTCGTTCACCGCCACATGGGTGGCCACGCCTCTGGTCAAGGTGTCTCAACTGCATCAACGAGTACATACAACAATGACACCTATTCATTTCAATCAAAACAAATCAACAAAAGTGACAGTAAAATGTTCACGCGGGTGAAGCCGCTGGAAAAAGCTAGTCCTTACTAATATTATAAATGTGTTTATTTGTTAGTTTGTTTGTTACCTTTTCACGCTTCAACGCCTTGACCAATTTTAATGAAATTTGGCATGCAGGTAGCCTGTGTCACAAGGAAGGACATAGGCTACATTTTATCCCGTGAAAATAGCATAGCCCGCTGCGATTCCCGAGGGAACTGAAAATTTACTCTTTTTTGGTTAATTTCTTTAAGATTGCAACGGAACAATGGATTTCGTGATTTTTTGCACAGAGATGGTTGAGGGGGTAGGAAATGACATGATTTACTAATAAGCATATCCTGATATAGTTCCCGAGGGATCTGGAGAAAATTCATGTCCACGCTCCGCGCACCCTCTAGGACAGTCACAAAAACGATGTCCACGCGGGCGAAGCCGCGGGAAAAAGCTAGTAATTTATTAATTGAGGTAAGTAAGATTTGTTTGTTGAGGTTACGTCTAACAGACACTGAATGCTTGTATCTCCGTATGTGTAGCTTGCACGGCTGCTCTGGCTCCACCGATCTGCTGCGGCAGGTCAATGTAGGAAGGTACTGAGCGAGCCAGCTCTGTAAAAGTCACCCAGACATTTAGTGACAGAATAGTTATTTGTGTAACAAAGGGACAAAGTAATATTTTGTTCCAAGTGCGTTAGTTTAAATCCTGCACTAAGCGAATCCGGAGCGCCGCGGAGAATACAATTTTGGCTCCTAGTGAGTTGCGGGGAATCTTTGTTTTTCGAAAATGTTTGACGAAAAAACATTTTTGTGGTGTCCGTCCGACTTCTACCTTTTTTGTACTCTTTAGTTTTAAGAGACTTGTGTTAACTTATATTTTCCTCTATTTTAGAAATAAATCAATTTAATTGTTATTATTTTTAATTTCTTACCAAATGTATGCAAGTGATTCGAAGTTAGTTTTGTGAAAAAATATTTAGGAGCAGTAGTGTGTTACCTGAAACAATACAAGAAACATATTTGTAAGTAGCCATAAAAATTAATGTGACTCTATAAGATTATTTTTTAAATCTTTATTAGACGTTGTAAAACTAATTGATAGCCGTCATGAAATGACAAGGTTTATTATGAAGTAAAAGGGAGTTTAAAGTCACGACTCTTGGATGTTCAACAAAGTATATAGGCACTATAAAAAAATGAAGACGGACAGGTTAACATTGTGAAATCCATCCAATACCTAAATACAAAACAGGTAGTTAAATAAACCAGTAATTTATTAACAAAGAAGTAAACTAATCAAAGTGCAATGTTAGGATATACTTACTACATTAAATAGTGAAATTTTAAAAGTAAAAATTATCTAGACGACGAAATGGAAGGTGAACTTAAGTACGTAGTAAATAGTTTTTTTTATAAAAAAATCAAACCAATTTTTGATCACAATATACCCTATAACAAACAGGCATAGAAACTTTTTTAGAAAAAAATATTTGAAAAATTCGTGATTTAAATAAATGTCGGTATTTTATCCGGCACTATAAAATTAGTAGCACAGATTAACTAGACATAGCCTACTAGCCATCAATGTTGCGAGTGGTAGAAGGTGCAACCTTTCAAAACGTATGCGCAGGTCATACGACGCGCCAAGATCATTTCGCCAACGCGTACGTTAACATCTATAAGGATCTAAGTTCGCACACAGTATAAGTGTAACTAGAAGGTAAACATACAAAGAATTAAAAAATCATCGAAAAATACTAATTGACAGTATAAAAACATTAAATCTCTCTTTTAAGAAGTCGGGTTAACATGTATATTATGTTTCACTATCGGGGTCAAGGCGAATCTAACGCCACTTGGCACTTCAAAATCCATCAAGCCGTTTAAGTTGCAGGCTCAGCCAAAGAAACAGACATACATACAAACATACAAATATTTGTAAATACATACATATTATACTGAACTGAAACGACCGTTTGTGTTTGCGCTGTAAAAGATAAAAATAAATACTCATTCTGTAAGTACTTAAAACCTTTATTTTCTGCAACGAGATTATCTCACGGATTCAAAATAGACTTTTTCCACGTCACTGTGATACACGTATTTTTTATATTTTTCCGTTTTTTTTATGTGAGTTACCTCAGAACTTCTGACTGGGTAAGCCGATTTTGATGATTATTTTTTTATTCGAATGATAGTGCTTCCCGTGTGGTCCCATATAAATTTTATCAAAATCTGTGCAGTACTTTATGAGAAAATTAACCTAAACCAAAAATAATAATGCAAAATTGTTGGAAGTTGTTGCGATGGAAGTCGGTTTTTTAACGTGTTTAGCGTTTTCTATTATTTCACTTCAGTATATGCCTCGGCAAAAATGTCTCGTATTACTCGGCCTTAAAATTGTCCCTCAACAATAATATACTACGTTCCTACTAATATTCCGTAACTATACTGGTAACATACTCGTACCGTACACGCAACGAATGAGTCTAGTGTTAATCTGTCACCGCATCCATCACACCGAGCGCCGAGTGCGTAACGACTGCACCAATTTGCTTAGAAAGCGAAATAGGCGGCGGAAATTGCATTTCAGATTTATCTTACAGAATCCAGTAGGTACTTTAACAATACCTTCATAATGAAATCTACTGTCATTATCATCATCATACGAGCCGAGAGATCTCCACTGCTGGGCAAAGGCCTTTCCACGACCATCTGTCCTGCACTGCCCGCATCCAGTGGCTTCCTGAACCTTCACCAGGTCGCCGGTCCACCGAGTGAGAGACGTGCCTACATTGCGTCTTCCGGTTAACACTTAAGGACTTTACTACCCCAACGGCCATCTATTTTACGAGCTTTGTGCTCACCCACTTAAGTTTAGTGATTCTGTGAGCTATGTCAATTACTTTTGTTTTCTCCTACGGATCTCCTCATTTCTGATTCGATTGCGTAGGGAAACTCCGAGCATAGCTCGCTTCATTACCCTTTGGGTGACCTTGAGCCTTCTTATGATTGGCAACACAAAATCAACTGTAAAACGATTAAATACTCTGTTTTTAAAGAATATTTTGATAAACTAGCTGTTGCCAGTGGCTTCCCCCGCGCAGATCCCGTTGTTTACCGTTCCTGTGATCATCATATCAGCCAAAAATCGTCCACTGCTGGACAATGGCCTCACCTAAGGATTTCCACAACAACCGGTCCTGCGCTGCCCGCATCCATCGGCTTCCCGCGATCTTCACCAGGTCGTCGGTCCACCGCGTGGGAGGCCTGTCTACGCTACGTTCCCGTGATAATTTCCCAAAATCGGTATGCCAAATTTCAGTCCAATCTGTCCAGCGGTTTGAGATCTGCGTTGATAGATCAGTCAGTCACTGTTTCCTTTTATATATTTGCTCTTTAAGAACCTATCATTATCTAAATCTGATATATCTAAAATACTTTCTGCACTAAATTTGCTCGTCATGGTACCCAACGAGTTTTACTCTCTATGATAACGATGAGATAATGACAATATCGTCGTCTAATAGCTGGTTTCAAAACGCCTCTGAAGATTGATAAGTAATTAATTTCGTATCGTAAAGACAGATCTTATAAAATATTCTACGTTTCTTTTTTAAATCCAAAACTTTTTTAAATCCTTGGCACCGACTCACCTGATGGCTTTGCCTATGACAATAATGCCACATAATGCCAAAGATGGAAACGGGCTTACCAAAATTTCCCAACGCAATAGGGAGCTGTCTATCTTATCTTCATGCCAGAACACATCATGTTTGGCGGCAGCACTTAGGCAGATGGACTTAGAAAATCCTACCACAAACCAAGCCGACTCTTACAAAGCCGAACCTACAACCTCCTAGTACGAAGCGAATTGACTCACCACAGAGGCGGTTAAAAAGTTTTCATAAACAAAAGAAGTACACCAAACGTAAAGTTTCATTCATTACTGAAAAATGGTTCAGATCAGAACCCCATCTCCGACACAAGGAGCCATGTGTGCAAGTGTGTAAGTGTGCGCACGTACTCGTGTTGCAAAACGCAGCTAACACTACTAATAAATAGATACGAGCAGGTAGGCGGCTCAGATTAACTGCATTGCTCAAGAATTTGCTCAAGATGTTTGAAGACCACTCAGGAATCTCACGGCACTCAGTGGATAATTCAATTAAATTCACTTAAATCAAACACTGGCATCAGGCAAACATTGGTACTATTAAATTAAGCAACAATTTAAAAATGTTTACAGGCTTTTTACTAAGACATTCATTACTGCTGTATTTATTTTTTATAAATTTACATTTATTAGTGCTTAAAAGTTATACATAGGTAAAAACTACAATAATAACTTAGTGATACAATGTATTTTTTTTGCCTCCCTCTGTGATGAATAATAATGATTTTCTCTTCTTTGAGAGTTCTGAAATAACGATAATAGCTTTCAAATTGTAAAGCGTCATAAACAAATATCGTTAATAACAACCCATAAACATCCCCACTCGTGGAAAACGGGCCTCTTCCCAAATTCGAGAACGCGACGCCATATTCCACACACGGGGACCGAGGTCGGGTTGGTGAAACATTTAGGGCTAGTCCCACTGTCTGAAAATATTCAAGCCGCCCATCAAGCCGCCTTAAATTTAAGGACTCTATCTGACAATGCTGGACAAAGGCCTCCCCCAAGGATTTCCACGACGACCGGTCCTGCGCTGCCCGGTTCGACGATTTTCGGCTGATATGATGATGGTGATGATGATCTGATACGGTTAAACCCCTGTCATATAGGGATAGCAACCAGCACCAACGGCTTTACGTGCCTTGCGAATTACGGAAACGGTCGAGAAAAATGCCACTAACTGTCAAACCCATCCAGGTAATGACCGTGCTTCGGGCCGGTTAACCTAAGACCTAAGTGATCAACGCAAACCACGGAAGTTTAATAAATACAAGTTTCTCCAATTTATAATTACTGCGCTAGCAACTCCAAGGGCGTGTCTACAAAGTTGCCGTGTAAAGTTTAAACAATAGAGTGGATCTTGTGCAAGCGGGTGTCATTTCATAAAGACTCGGACAATGGCGCCGCATGAGATTCTCACAGAAACGCCAAAATGTTAAAATTCAAAAATGCTAGTTTTGATTATGAAACTTTTAAGAAGTTTACCCAGCAAACTTGAATCATGGTTTTCGTTTTTAGAATAATAATTGATTCAGGATACCTACACCAATATGTAAAAGCCGATTTGTGTATCATTATCAGCTCATATAGATCCCCACCAAGGGGCTCGAGCCTACCCTTAATTAGGGCGATCAGGCTTTAGTCGACCACGCGGGACCAGTGCAGGTTGGTCGACTTCACACACAACCTTGTAATGGTAATTCGCAGGCGTGTGCAAGTTTCCTTACCATGCACGAGTATTCCGTCACCGTAATAGCTTCGGATATCGTTCCTATACATATGAAATTGAAATTGGAAAACACACATTGGTAAGTGGCAGGATTCGAAGCTAACCTAGCCGTTACGCCACCGTGCACCGACGCTCTAACAATTGTATAGAAGCTAGTAAATTATTTTTGTTTTGTTTATTTTTTTTCGAATGTCTTTAGACAATACAATAAATTCACTCAATCATTTCAACTTGGAGAGCATTTTATTAAAACGGAAATTACATACACTAAAAAAAACTAATTCGTCCACGCAAAACAGACTAGGCACTTAGCTTTCAGTCTATTTTACTAATAACCATTCAGGCGTCATTATCTCTTGTTTAGATTATGCAATATACTGGTAATTAACAAACATTTAAATTCTGATGACATCATTGGCCATATATCATTTGTGTCATAGATGTCATCCGCAGCTGGGCCGTCAAACACCTCTTTGCTGTCAGTCATACCATACAGCATGCAAAGGGCAGGCCCATTACAATTTCATGGGTTATGTTTAACCTAAACACACTTTGATCTTTGATGTAAGATAACTATGCAACGCCACAGGTTGTACTTACATTGCCTCTTCTATTAATTATTATCATAGTATTTACATGAAATACGAAAAGAGTGTAAGTACCAAGATAAAATTACTATTGACTTGATATTTGTAGTAATAGTCTAGATTAAAAACTTGCTATTACAATAATAGCCCAAAATCGACTTAGTATCATTATGGGAAAGGGCTGTAATGGTAAGTACTTAAAATTCGGCCTTTCAGTTATACACAACACCATAGAAATGGATATAAAGACGACATTTAGTATCAAAACCCACTAAAGAACCTACTAAAATTGTGTTGCTGAAAAGGTATTTTAATGTTTTGGGCTAATATCAGAAAAAATCTATTTGTATTTGTTATATAAAATAATGACAAGTTTGTACTTCTTTAGGTATGTAAACTAAGCAAAAACTGTTGTAGAGGGTTCTGGAACTAGACGACTCGATTATAAATAACTTATGTTTAGTAGGAATTTCCGTTTTATTAACAATACAAAAATGTAGATACCCATTCATTCACATCATCATCTTAGCCCATAATATACGTATATTATTACCTAAATCAAGCCACAATAAAACAGCTAATTACCATATTATATTTGGTTTTCTTTTCACATTTTAATACGTGTTACCTGACCTATGTTTTATATGGTAATGGTGACCTTGACATTTATTTTATTAGGATTATTATCTGGCCTGTATACATTCTTAAAATATCTCTGACAATAGAGTTCGCTAGGTGCGGGCAGCGCAGGACCGGTCGTAGCGGAAATCTTTGGGGAGGCTCTTGTCCAGCAGTGGATGTATTTCGGCTGATACGATGATGATGATGAATAGGGTTGGCTGACGAGGCCGGATATTCTGTGTTGTGCTATAGCCCAATAGTTTCACAAAATGGTCTCTGTGTATGACTCTTATCGTTTCATCATAACATTGTGGGCAGAGACACGCGTGCCAAGAAGTGGGAAAACCTAAGCCCTTAAATGGCGCTCACAACCCATACCGTCCCCACCGCTGGGACTGAAGTCTCATCACAAACTTAGATGAGGCCATGCTCTCCACGTGTGGGCCAAGTCCGGGTTGGTGGAGTTGGTAGGGTTAGTGGCGAACCCCCTGTCGAAAGTTTTCAAGTAGCCTCAACAATTTTGATTTTTTATGATTTTTTTAGGTTCTTTTGTCATAAATGGTTCTAACAAACTCTGTACGTTACTATTACTTTATGTAGCTCATTATACGCTTTAGTTCGTTACTCCAAGAAATAATAATTCCAAGGTCACGTACTATTTGTAGTTATACAACTAATAAGTAATTAATTTCACTCAAAATGAACTGTTACAATTTTAATAAAACTTTGTAAATAACTAGGAATTATCGTAACTAGTTTTTATTCTTTGGAATTACTAAGGCCTACTGCATTGGGTAGTTCTTTATTCAAATAAAAATCTGAATAAAATACAAATACAAATTATTTGTTAATTTTTTTCAAGTCTAATTTGAGCATCGCCGCAAAGTCGCCTGTCTATCGGTATTCTATCGTATTCATTTCGGAGAGTGCGCGCAAGAACTTCACGACCTCATTCCTCCTGCTCCATTCCACCGTCGGTCAACGAGACGCAGGGAGGGGTTGCACCCCTTTGTTGTTGATGTTCCACCTTTTCGCACGAATCGTTACGCTTCTTCATTAATTATGCGTACAGCGCAGGAGTGGAACTCCTTGCCTGCGTCAGTGTTTCCCGATTCCTACAATTTGAGGATCTCCAAGGCAAGAGTGAATTATTTGAGTCTGCGTGTACCATCCTCGACTGCATCATCACTTACCATCAGGTGAGTTGCAGTCAAACGCTCTAAAATTTAAAAAAAAGCGTAATGTTTATTGTTCGTGTATGCCCGACTTGTGAATAGGCAAGTGCGCGAGTTCGAGGATCAGCGTAAAGCTGACCTTGATATCAAACGCGACCAGTTAAAGGCCCGACCGACCACCTGCGACCATTTCTTACAATTACGAGGGTGGCATACTTAAACGCCCTCAGTGCGCGAGGAGTTTCGCTGCGAAGATTGGCTACATAAACCATCTTCGAGCGCACGCGCGGCAAACCGACTAGGAGTCGAAGTGGTCGCCATGACCGAAATCGGTCGGATAGATCATCATCATCATCATGCCCGACTACGCCAAAGGATGAAGGCTTCGCGAGAAAGTATGGGCAGTGTGGCTGTACAATATTTGTTTAGATGTGCGGAAGCCACAGTGGATTCAGTTACGGATACACAATATACTACCTACTTACCTATTCACGTTGAAATGAACCGTTCCAATCAACAGCCTTAAGATATATACAGGGTGACTGGTTAGATAACGGGCGCATTTTAGGAGGTGAATCAGAAGACGAAACTGAACAACTTTTCTCATAAAACTATGGTCAATTCTCAAAAAAAACATTGACTTTCTATACAAATTGATCAGCTCATTAACCGACTTTGTATGAGAAGTCCAAATATTTTTTTACGAATTGACCATTGGTGCCCTGGGAAAAGTTGTTCAGTTTTGTTTTCCGATTCACCTCCTAAAGTGCGTCCGTCGTCTAACCAATCACCCTGTAGACTTGATCTTTTGCATGTAGAGACCATCATTACAGTAAACATCATGAACAATGATGGGATAAAAACTAAAACACCATATCGGCGCAAAGGTCATAGATGGAAATCGTGTGGACGCAACCGTGGCGTGGTCTTCCTTCGCAAGTCGTAAATGTTTACTATTATTATAGATTTACACTATTATTATAGGTTTGTGCGCTACCTTTTTGGTAACATAATGATATGTAACTTCAAAGGCAATAAGTGTGCAATTGCTATATCAGATTGCTAGGAACATGATCAAAAGTTTATTAAGTAATCTCAATGGCATGCGAATAAAGTACGTACCTACATTAAATAAAAGGACTTAG
This sequence comes from Coleophora flavipennella, assembly GCA_947284805.1. Classification (NCBI taxonomy): domain Eukaryota; kingdom Metazoa; phylum Arthropoda; class Insecta; order Lepidoptera; family Coleophoridae; genus Coleophora; species Coleophora flavipennella. The sequence goes on from OX369274.1 coordinate 17,231,457, forward strand.
GAGAGCGAGCGTTGCTTTAGGTCTCCTAGGCATGTAACGCCATCTACTTTTGAGTAGCTACACTAAACAAAAAAAAAAGTTGTGAAAAAGGATTTTTTTAGGGATGACACCTATCTACAAAATTTTATCCGAGAAATCGATTGATCAGTTAAAGTAACAAGACGAGATATATAAACGCAACGATAAGAAATGTTTGTTTCTGTATCAAATGCACTTTTCATAGTAATTCGATTAGTAGTATTCTGTCTATGTATATAGATTGTAAGTAGAGTGCGTGAGGAGCTGTACAATACGATGGACAGTGCAGTCTTGGTAGCAAAGTACTGGTCTAGAAAAACTTAAGCCGAAGAATCGACTCGCTAAAAAGTGGAATTGATTGGCGAAATAATTTTAAATACTTAATCCTCACCGCTATTAAAAGTCACAGGACGTTGTCTACGCGGGTGAAGATGCGGAAAACAGCTAGTTATACATATACTAGCTTTTGCTCGCGGTTTCACCTGCGTGGACATCCTTTCTTGCAAGCGGCTTGCGTGGAATTTATTATTTTCCAGATCCCTCGAGAACTTTGTCGGGATATGCAACAAACATAGTAGTCTATGTGATTTCTCACCACCTCAGATAACTCTGTAAAAAAATCACGTCAATCACCCTTTGCAGTGTAAAAGAAATCAACCAAAAAAGTGTTTTTTCCTGTTTCCGCAGGAACTATGACGGACTATCATATGCTGTTTCCGCAGGAGCTGTGACGGACTATCATATGCTGTTTCCGCAGGAGCTGTGACGGACTATGCTGTTCCCGCTGTAGCGTAGTCCTATTTTCAAGCGACTTCCAAAAAGGAGGAGGTCCGCAATTCGACTGTTTGTATTTTTTTTGTACGAGTATGTGTGTTACGCAATATCTTCGCATATCGAAGGACGATTTTTATGGTTTTTTTATTAGATAGGGTATTTCCAGGTTGGTCCCATAAAAATCTTATCAAAATCGGGGTAGCACTTTTTATAAAATTGACAAAACCAAAAATAATAATGCCAAATTGTACTAAGCTATTGCGATGGAAGTCGCTTTTTAAACGTGTTCATCTTTTCCAATTATCACGGGATAAAAAGTACCTAGACTATACCACTTCCCACCTCTTGTCTAATCTCTATGCAAAAAAATCACGTTGATTCGTTGTTCCCTTGCGACGTCAAAGAAGCACAAACAAACAAATAACCAAACACACTTTCACGTTTACAAAATAATGAGAAAAAGTAATAATTAAAAAGAGAAAAGAATAAATTATCTTATACTAGAGCAAACATTAAACATTTTACTGGAAATACTTTAACAATTATTTTACCACCTCCCCCCCCCCCCCCGTAAAACGTTCACTCCGCTTCTATGAAACGACTTCTGTCGATGTAATGCGGAAACACGACGATGTGATGGTGCAGGCGTTTACGCATCTAAAGTCATTTGATTGGCCATTGAACATGTAAATGACTTTATTATTGTGTACTCCAAGTACATGAACATTATTGTCAGATGTAACATCAGCACATGTCAAAACTCGGCGCTTTATGTAAGCTGCCAACTATAAAGTGGAAATTTCACGTTTAGCGCCGTTCAAGTATTAAAGAGAATGTTAAACGTACTAATGATAATGGATGGAACTTTTATTAATACGTATCTTTTATTTAGTTTTACAATTTCCAAAGTGTTTTCAATTAAAGATGGGACGAAATAAATTATTTTTGCCTCCAAATATTTTCATACGAATTTCCAAACTCTTTTGAAATGACAATATAGGGATCTTTTAAAAAGTCATATCAGCTCACATACGTCCCCATCGAGGGGCTCAAGCCTACCCAGATTACTGCGATCGGGCCTTAGTCGACCACGCGGGCCCAGTGCGGGTTGGTCGACTTCACACACAACCTGCGAGTTTCTTCGCAGGCGTGTGCAGGTTTCCTCACGATGTTTTCCTTTACCGTAAGAGCATCGGATAAACGTACATATGAAATTGAAATTAGAAAACACATTGGTACGTGGATTCAAACCACGACCTCTCCCGAACAGGAGGTAGCCGCCGTCTCTTAAAATAACTGAAAATAATTGAATGAGTGTTCAGCTCATGAAACTGAACAACTTTCCCTTAGGAATCTATATTCAATTCGCAAAAAGTTTGGTCTTGTAATACTTACTAAATTGATCAGCTGATAGCAAAGTTTGTGTGGTAGGTGCAACGATTTTTTACCAATTCAGTAAAATTTTCTTGGGGAAAGTGGTTCAGTTTCGTGAGCTGAACCCCGTCTTAAATTATATTCAGGTATTTCAAAAGGTGTTACTAGATTTTTTATCCACAATTCGTTAGTTCCTGATGGTAAGTGGAGATTATGTCGAAGATGGAAGCGTGATTATCAAGACTCCCTAAGGCAATGAAGACCTAGCTATCTTTTTAAACCGGAACACATCGATGCTGTTAAAATTGATGTTTGACGGCAAGACTTACATAAAAAGATTTAAACTAACCAGGCGGGCTTAGAAAATGCTCTTCTATCAGTTAATGAACTAAACACTTTGTAGATACGTGATTCCTACCACAAAGATGCTATTATTTTTAAGTATACAAGAATTATTTTTGACGTGAAACGTCTTTAAAATCACGAACGTACGGAATACTAAATCAAAAGCCTGAAACGTCACGGAATTAATGAAAAAAACTTGAACCTGTTTTACCGCTTAAAAAGGCTAAGGCTCCATAGCCATACCGCATAATTCCAACGACCAAGTAACGTAGGGCGAAAGACGCAGCGTCTCTCCTGTAAGGTCAGGCACGTCCAGACTAGTAGTTGTACGGTAAATCAACGGCAGTGTGCCCCGACACAGCCCCATCCGATTTTTTTTTTGAAAAGGATATCAAATTGACGATTACACGGGATTTCTTAAAGTTTCTTTGCATCTTCGATATTTCTTGGCCGACTATACATTTTTATTTATGGGTCTAGGTTGGTTTTTTTTTTGAGATATGTAATAATAAAACTATTCAGAACATAAAAACAATTCTGCCATACTTATCGAACTCACTGCTTAGTTCATAACTGAAGGGATAAATAAATATTTAACCACATCCTTTGAGCATTTTCCCCATCATTACGTTTTATTCATAGGCCTTGCATGTGCTTTCCAAATGTCAGACTAGAAAGTAAGCTGGCTTATTAGCCTTATTAGGCTCTATACGAATGTACGACTCTTTATTGGCTCTTTATTGGATACATTGGCTTCATTCATCAATAGGGGGTTATGCAAGTTTGTCTTTTATCCCATGCGTGATATAATCACTAGGTGTACAACGGTCGCGGTACTGTACGATATGACATTGCATTTTGATTTTATTATTATTGTCACTTAACAAACTTGAAGAACAGGTTTATTTCATGGAATTCGCGTACTTAGCCGGCAAGGTTAGCGACAATGTCCTAGATCTTCTTCACACATGAGACTTGGGGAATTTGTTGTTTATGGAGGAATAATGTTTACTTGATTTAAAAGAGTTTCACGGCTAAAGAGGTGTATGGAACCCTAAAGCAAAATAGTGAGTGTCCGTAATGTGAATCCGAATCGTACAAAATAGTGAGTGTCCGTAATGTGAATCCGAATCGTACAAAATAGTGAGTGTCCGTAATGTGAATCCGAATCGTACAAAATAGTGAGTGTCCGTAATGTGAATCCGAATCGTACAAAATAGTGAGTGTCCGTAATGTGAATCCGAATCGTACAAAATAGTGAGGGTCCGTAATGTGAATCCGAATCGTACAAAATCCTTTTTTTGGGATGTTTTAATTTTTTTCGGGCAGGTGACTTGCTGGTTTTGTTTTTTTATACTTTCCCAGACGTGCGCAGATCATCTCGTAAAAGTATTGTTCCATGTATCTTATTGTAATATATCTGTTTATTACTTACTTTAGATTACTGCTTTTACTTCTTTTAAATTGTGTACTAATTTGTTTCTTTGCTCGTTGTTTAAATCCTTTCAGTATCGCTGCTATCCTTAATAGATCGGCTCCGTGTATTTATTTATGTTTTATTAAATTAAGTTGTTCTCCTTACGATTATTATACACTAACGCATTAAGAATCAGTAAAGTGATGTGCTCTAGTGTTTTCTTTGAGAAACTTGGACTATTCAATCAGCAATTACGACTAATTACCGTGAGTGTTTACGCTACCATAAAACTATCTATGCATATTAAAACTTAAAACTTTTTAAACATTTGATGTAAACGACTTGTTATAAGTGCCAGAACAATAAAAAATTCCCAAAATTAACAGTGATTTTAAAAACCTTATAAACACTGACCGTTACTAGATTTAAATCATAGAAGATTATAATATGACCTTTGGACTCTCGACTCATATGGCCTTGTCACTGTATGTACGCATAATATAGACTGTTCTGCCATCTGTATCCAGTACTGAAATTTAAAGTGCCAGTCGTATTACATATCACTACACAAATCATCTAGTACCGCTACTCGCCGCAAGATGACGCATCAATGTTTGGGCAGCCATCTCTAACCAGTATACAAAAATAACTTTCGTATTGGAGCTGCGGTACAGAGGAGGAAACGATCATAAATAAGTTAACGTCACCTCTATCAGTCGGTCAAACTACACATCGATCAGAGTAGAGCTAGTACTGCTACTCACTGCAAGATGGTGAAAAAATTTGATAAATGTTACGAAATTTTAGAAAGACAATTCCTAACTTGTAAAAATTGTCAAAATAAATACCATCTTAATTGTGGAAATGTAGCTTCACCAAGATTTCGCATTATGACAGCAGAGAACAAAGATAACTGGAAATGTGATAAATGCTACGAGAAATCATACAAAAATAAACATGAACTGCAACCACATAATTCATCGCACTCAAATGAACATCTTTATACGCCTTCCAATAACATTACGATCCGTCGGCCGAAACACATCATTAACGTCCATACGGAAAATACCTTTGCATCCCTGTCAGATAACGAATTAGATGAAACTGACGAAACTGATCTCACGGAACTACTCAACAGAAGCTGTCCTGAGATACAGACGAATCACAACGAAACACTTGAGGATATGCAGCACGACCTGGCTATTCTACAAGAAAAACTAGATATCGCGGAAAATGAGATTGAGAATTTGCTGTCTGAAAATACAATATTAAAACACGAGATTGCACAATATAATCTAAAAATTGACAAATTAACACGCATCTGCAAGTCAACCCCAAAGATACCTACCACAGCGCGTTCTATGAAAAAGAAAAATATAAATAAATCACCTTTCCTTAGGCGATTAAATTTTTCTTTTAATGTTCCCCCACATACACCACAAAAAAGCAATAACAATGAATCCGTTTTGAATAACACACCTAATAGAAACGCACCAGTGCCAACGCACTCTCACAGTGTGACGTCGCAACCACCTCAGGTTTCACAGGAAACTCCAGATGTGATCCAGACGAAAGACACCACAGCTAATTTACAACATCGTGACTCAACACCATCTTCTGTCATTGATAGGAAGCTGCCAAATGAACGTAATATTCACCTAATAGGGGATGAACAACTAATAGGCCTGTCAGCGGCGCTAAGGAAATCAAGAACAGGAAAATGGAACGACCACTACATTCCACTTGGTTTTATTATGAACGATGCTTCAAGTTCAGAAATATTGAAATATTGTCAAAATAACAGTAAAAACTTCTCTAAAGATGACATTATAATATTAAGTTTAGGAAGTCATGACAAATATCCAGAATTACTACATTATAACCTGTGTCTGTTGCTCGATATATTAAAGGAAGCTTCTATTTATATTTTACCAGTAAACAACAATCCTTACCTCAATGAGCATAAGCTTAATTATCATCTAAAACTTTGGAGTAAATTGGGAAAAACCTGCACATTCATTGACGTGAAATATTATTCTGACAAATATGATTACCTGCGAAACATCTGTTTTAAAATAAATATATTAATTGACACTGCTGATTACGAATTGCAATTTTTGACATTCAAGAATGCTATGGAGTATAAGAAAATTAAATTTATTAATAATAACTTGTCTCTACCAGAAGAAAAAATGACTACCAGCAATCGGGACAAATTACCCAAAAAAGGTACAATACCGTATTACTTTTTACTAACATGTAACCCCGCAGCCGTGCATACCCAACCTGATGTAGGCTCTACTATTACCCCGAAAGTAAACCTAAAGTCACGGTTTCAGATCCCGTTACCGCTGCCATCGACTTCATCAGCTCCGCAGCAGTCTTCACCCATACATACACAACCTGGCGTAGGCTCTCTTACTCCGAATATAAATCCAGAGTCACTGGTTCAGATTCAGTCGTCAGTGTCATCGGCTCCACTGACACCGCCGGTGCACACTGACAATGAAAATGAATCAAAATTTTTTCGTCCTTAACTCTAATTTGCAATTTACTATATTTCACCAAAACATACAAGGATTTTTATCAAAGAAGGAGCTAGTAGAAATTACTCTTTCAGATCTTGATTCGTGTATGTGCCCTGATGTAATTTGTTTCACAGAAACGTTTATTAAATCTGGTGAAGAGCAAAATATAAATATATTAAACTATGACTTGGCTTCAAGTTATTCACGGAATAAGAAAAGGGGTGGCACTTGCATAATGGTAAAGAAAGGTATCTCGTTCCAGAAAATTGACCATTTCAATGACTTAGCTATCTGTTTTCATTTTGAATGTTGTGCCATAGTCATACCTAATCACAACCTCTTGATATTTTGCTTGTACAGAACTCCATCTAACAAAAAACGTCATTTAGACTGTTTCTTTGAAAAATTTGAATTACTTTTACATAAATGTATAAAGAGATATCCTAAGAGGAAAATAGTGATAGCCGGCGATATGAATATTAATATCTTGGAAAATAATAATAGTACTTTGCATTTTACAGACATAGTTAATACTTGGAATTTACGATTACACATTAGTGTGCCAACACGAGGCAAATCATGTCTTGATCAAATCATTAGTAACATAAAAAACACAAAAGCCATAACACTTCCTCTTTGGTTGTCAGACCACGACACCGCTCAAATTCTACAATTTTCTGTACGCGGTAAAAATAATATTACGAAATCGATTTACCACTTTAAAAGAAATTATTCACAGGAGAATATAATGAAGCTCCAAAAATGTCTGGATAGCCTTTCCTTTTCCGAAATATATTCTGAAACTGACACAAACATTGCTTTTAATAATTTTTATGAACTATTTCAATTGTTTTATAATCTCTCCTTTCCCATCATAAAAGTTAAAATAAACACAAAACCATTTTTGAATTGGATATCAAAAGGCCTTAAAAAGAGTTGCAATACTAAGAGGAACCTACGCTTCAATTACTACACAAATAAAAACGATTATAATAGACGTAAATATCTTAATTACAATAGACTATTTAAGAAATGCGTTAGTCATGCTAAAAAGTACAAAAACAATAAATATATTACTAAAAGCAAAAATATCGTAAGGGCAACGTGGGATGTTATTCAAAGTGAAACCGGAGTATTAAATACGAATAAATATATAGATACAATTAATGATAATGGTACAATGTTAGATGAACCTAAAGCTATAGCTGAATCATTTAATAATTTCTTTATAAACCTAACTAATACTACTGAAAATGTATGTGGTAGAAATAGAAATAGTGTTTTGAAAAGCAAAATACAAAACACTATATATTTGACTCCTGTCGACGAAGCAGATATAAATAACGTTATTTTTAGCCTAAATAACACAAATGCTGAGGGTTATGACAACATTAGCACGAAGGTAGTAAAAGCATGTAGTCACCAAATCAGTAAAGTTTTAGCCTTTTTAGTGAACCTCTCCATGGAATCAGGTACTTTCCCTGACAAACTTAAGTTATCTGTTGTTAAACCACTTCACAAAAAAGGTGAAAAGACATTAAGGGAAAATTACCGCCCAATAACCTTGATACCAGTTTTCTCAAAAATTTTTGAAAAAGTTATGCATGGAAAACTTATGGCATTTTTTACTAAATATGACGTTATTGATAAAAATCAGTTTGGTTTTCAAAAGCAAAAATCCACGTCATTGGCAACGTTTTCTTTAATAAAGACGATTTTACAAAGTACCAACAAAAAATCACATACAACTGTGTTATTCTTTGACATGTCAAAGGCGTTTGACTTTGTTTCACAGGAAATACTACTTTGTAAACTGCATCACAACGGAATAAGGGGGCCAGCCCTTGATTGGCTTCAAACATATTTGCAGAATAGGCTACAATGCGTTGAGGTGCAAAAAATTAACAAAAAACATACATGCTTGACTTTTCGTTCTGAATTTCGACAAAATCTATTTGGGGTTCCACAGGGTAGTATCCTTGGGCCTCTGTTATTTTTAGTTTATGTTAATGACTTGTCAAAAATGACGAAGCATGATAGTGTTTTATTTGCGGATGATATTTCAATTGTAGTGACAACGAATAAAACTATGACATGGGAACAACACGAAATTGACATAAATAATGTATTGAGCACAACAATAAAATGGCTTAATAATAATAATTTAAAAGTAAATATAAATAAAACAAAGTACATAAATTTTAATAATTATAACAAAGATTTTTCTATAAATTACAAAAATGAACTTCTCTCGAGGGAAATAACTACAAAATTTCTTGGCATAGTAATTGATGAAAAACTAAATTGGAAGGGTCACATAGAGAAGATTTGTAGTAAAATTAATAGATTTATTTTTCCCTTGTATAAGTTGACGCAAATTGCAAGTAGACATACAGCTATGACTGCATACTACGCTTATATTGAATCTGTATTAAGGTATGGTATCATAATCTGGGGTAATAGTACTGATATCTCTAAGGCATTTATTGCACAGAAAAAGTGCATCCGAGCAATTTGTAACGTTGCTCCTGATATATCATGCAAACCCCTGTTTAAGTCGCTGAAGGTACTACCGCTCCCATGTCTGTATGTTTTTGAATGTGCAAAATTTGTGAAACAATATCAGTCTAGTTTTTACACACAGGCAAAGGACACAGTGCCAAGAAGTAGACGATTTCCGGAATTCTTAGTCCATGATGAAATTCCTAAAACTACTAGATATACCAAAAATTGTTACTGGATGTGCAGGTTAATCTATAACAGACTTCCAGCAAATGTGAGCGAGTTACCCTTGACTCAATTTAAAACTAGCTTGCATAGATGGCTGTCTCAGCGTAATTTTTATTCAATTCAAGAATTTCTAGAACATAAATTGTAAATCTAGTTTTATAAATAAATATGATACCTACCTACTCGTATATGTGAATAATAATAGTATTAAATGTTATCTAAAATGTGTTATATAATGTTTGCATGCTATATTTTATGGCTGAATTGGCGCTCTAATTTTATGCAGTACCTCCATGTAATGTTACCCAATTCAAGGCGAATAAAGATCATTTCATTTCATTTCATTTCATTTCATTTCAGTAATTAAGGATTGGATGGAAGATCAATTTGTACAGAGTATTTTTTGCGACTTTACTATAAATCTCTTGAGGAAAGTAAAGTTATTCAGTAGGACCAAGGGCCGTTACGTCACACACCAATTTTATTATAGCAATAAATTATTTCGTATACAAAAAAATGTATAGGTCCTGTTTATAATTATGAGCTCGTTTTATAAACCCTTTTCAAGCGACTTCCAAAAAGGAGGAGGTTCTCATTTCGACTGTAGGTTTTTTTTGTATATAATATGTTACCTCAGAACTTTTGACTGGGTTAACCGATTTTTATGATTCTTTTTTATTTTGAAAGCTAGTGCTTCTCGTGTGGTCTCACATAATTTTTATACATATAATTTTTATCAAAATCGGTGTAGTACTTTATTAGAAATATAACAAAAACCAAAAATAATAATGCAAAAATGTACTAAGTTGTTGCGATGGAAGTCGGTTTTTTAACGTGTTTAGCGTTTTCAATTAATATATAAGTACCACTACTCTCATAACGGGTAAATAGAGTTGAATTAATTTAAAGCCATTTAAATTTCATATACAAATTAATTATCAATACTTTCAATTCAATATACAGTACTAATGCAAATAAAGGCCCACACATCCAGACACAAGTCATTGACGAACAATGGCGCACTGGACCAGTTACCGCCTCATTCTTACGAGGATCAGTTGCCGTTTTATTTCCCACAGTGACGAGGTACTTTCTCTCTCGTGATCGACTGTGTTTGATGTTGATCGCATCAGAGGAATCATCAGACGTATCCGATCAGACTCACTTACATCCTGATAGGTTGCATAACAGCGAACAAAAAAATGTTGGCTGTAGGTATCGTTAACTCATATAACGTCCCCGCTTCTGAGGTTCGGGACACTTCCCTCGGGAAGGTTGGACCTTACATCGCACATAGGGGCCAAGTCCGGATTATTTAGGCTGTGGCACACTCCGGACCTTTCATGCAACGGGGGAGAAGTGGCATTTCTAAAAACAAATGACGGAACAAACGAAGTAGCAAACTAACATTAACATGAAGGAAAAAAATGTGGCGCCAGAAATTTTTCTTCCCTTCATGAGCACCAATCTGTATCAATCTGGGTGGCGATGTGGAGGGAGGGGCCGCAGGTCGGACCTAGGGAGCGGCAGGGAGTGTCCATACTATATGTTAGTACTAATATATGTACTGTAGGTCTAGTGGCATACGTTTTCATGCCAATTAAGGCATCTGACACGGCCTAACTACTGCCATCTATGTAGTAATAGAACTAATTAGTAATCTGTGGTAATAGTAATAACAGCAACCCGCGTCAACGGCCGCGCCGGCTTGACGCGCATTTACAGAAACGGTCAATTCAGACCGGTCAAGCCGGCCAAGCTCAGTCAAAATCAAAACCAATCGCCTATCCTGGTAATATGTATTATAGATAATTAGTTCTCCTTTTTAATATTTTATTTTTAACTTTAATATTTTGTGATCAACACAATACTCAATGATAAAACAAACTGTCATTTTGAGGAAGTTTATTATAATAAAATTTTATTGTGCTGACCGAATAACGTATTTATAATGCCATGCCATGCCAAAGTTCACATAGCATAGCACTGCTAATAGCTGACATACCAATAAAATTTTAAATGCCAGGGTTGATTAATATGAGCATGCCTTGTTAGTATTAACATGAAAATAAAAATAAAACACCAGTGGGACGGGTCGCAGCAGTCTCAGATATACTGTATGTATGTATTTGGATATACAGAAAAACGGCCGTCGCTGTTGTTTTAAAACCTGACTGGAATGAGTACCTAAATAAATTAAGCATCAATTGGACACTAAAAATTCTCTAAAAATGATGACACTAGTAGCTAATAATATATTTGTCCTTGTAAAGTTTGAGAATATTATGATAATGAAAAAGACCTTTACTTTCGTTATGAATACAAATTAATTTTGGTTGCTACCTGTCGCTCGACGCTCGGGTTGTCACGTTGTCACGTGGTTGCGCTGCTTGTCCGGTTTGTCTTTATGCGTTGATGTAACGTTGATCGCGGTTCGTAAATTAGCTTTAGATACAACTTTTATGTATGTTAATGGGTACCGTGTCAAGTTTATGTTAAATATTATAAAAACGAAAACAAGAATGACATAAAAAGGTTTTAAGGATAAAAAAGTATCTAGAAATTTATTTCGTTTCTATCTCAACAAGTTCGTGTCGGCCAACGCTTTCCGCTTTTGCCCAACAGCTGTTTATAGTCTGAGAAAAACGGCTGTGACATACCAACGGAGAGATAGACAGACAGACGGATATGGAAATGGATAAGAAATTGTAATTCATTGATTGTTCCAACTGTATTTGATAATCACAACGATTCTGATTGGCTAACACAAACAAGGGTACCAACTAAAACTGGTCTCCAGCCCCGCACCGACTCGCACCGACCACACCCTCACACAGCAAAAGATGACCTATTTTACTACCCTAGCTAAGCGCTTCACGTTTCCACATGCGGCGCCCTCTTAGACATATATACATTATTATCATTTTCAAGCGACTTCCAAAAAGGAGGAGGTTCTCAATTCGACCGTGTTTTTTTTTAATGTGTGTTACCTCAGAACTCTTGACTGGGTGAACCGATTTTGATGCTTCTTTTTTCATTTGAAAGCTAGTGCTTTCCTTGTGGTCCCATATAAATTTTATCAAAATCTGTGTAATTTATTAGAAAATGAACAAAAACCAAAAATAATAATGCAAAATTGTTCAAAGTTGTTGCGATGGAAGTCGGTTTTTTAACGTGTTTAGCGTTTTCAATTATAACAAAAAGCTTTGTTATTTTTAAACCGAAGTTTTAGAATAACAAATTGCCTATGTCAAGGTTGTATTTTGTGGTTAACAAAGCTGAGCAGGTCACCATGCGGTGTCGTGCGGTGTGGTGCGGTGTCGTACGATGACATCGTCACATCTTCATAAAAGGTCAAATTGCCAAATAATTTGTTTCCAAACGACATAAATTTTGTTGTAATATCTAAGGAGTGCCCCTTGACCGTGGATGGAATGACATTTGAAAAATAACATCCTGTTTTTATGTAATTTTTAAAACTGTTATGTTGTTTTAATTAATATTTATTCACTCTGTGAACTTCATATAATAGTTTTTTTTATCTTAAAAAAAAGAGATATATCATCAGCATCATATCAGCTCATATACGTCCTCACCGAGTAGCACGAGCTTGCCCTGAATTAGGGCGATAGGACCTTAGCCGACAGTCGACCACGCGGGCCCAGTTCGGGTTGGTCGACAACCTTCGACTTTCTTCGCAGGCGTGTGCCGGTTTCCTCACGATGTTTTCCTTCATCGTAAGAAAGTCGGATTAACGTAGTACTGATGAAATCTTAAGTCGAGGTAAAGCAGGTAGCGTCCCTAGACGTTGTGCCACCACCGATCTTAATGAGACATAAGCTGATTAAAATAGTGTTATATCCAGAAAACATACGGCCAAGTGCAGGTCGGGCTCGCACACAAAGGGTTCCGTAGACTTGTATGAGATTTAACAAAAAAAATATCACGTTTCTTGGCCACCTTTAATTTTTAATTTTATTTAATTTTTATTATTTGTTGTTACAGCGGAAAAAAAATACATTCTCTGTGAAAATTTTAACTGTCCACCTATTACGTGGAACCTACCTGGAGAGTAGGTAGTGGTTCTCTTCCACGAGGCACTCGCCTTGCAGAGTACCACGACTAGCGTCTCGGCGGCAAGACCTACCGCAACTAGTCCTTGACTTCGCCTTATGGTGTTGGCAGTAATAGCGGCTCTCACTGTATGCCCTAGGGTAGGTAAGTGGGGACGCTATATCATAAACTTGGTAGTTTATCGTATCTGGTAGATATAGGAGAGGGAATGTCTACCTATTACGTTTCATGAAATACAGCCCGCTGACAGACGGACGGAAGGACAGCGGAGGCGTAGTAATAGGGTTCCATTGGTCCCCTTCGGGTACGAGACCCTAAAAACAATTTGAGCCAATGAGTGAAACAAACACAACTCGGCGCGGGCGCACGCTACGCTGGCTGAATATAGTTTCGGTGACAATGAAATGGTCATAAGTTGCTTCCTATTATCATAACAGCACACTTATACTCTGTTACATCACATCACACATGCATCATAGCATGCGCGCGCGCACGAAAGTGCAAAGATTTCTGTTAACAATTACCTAGTATGACTATAATTTTATGTGCGGTGTAAACTTGGGGGCTTACCTTACTGTATAAGTGTTTCGCGGTATTTATTTTTATAAGTTACAATTATGGAATTTTAGTAATAATATATTTATTTTAGGAAATTTTAATAAATACTATTATTATTTATAATTATTGTTTTATTAATTTTTCGACCAAAAATACGTAAAATTATATTTTAGAATATCTAATTTATGAATTTGTGACATGAAATAAGGTTTCAAAGAAAACTGGAAATAGTACCATATTATGTCACCTTTATAAATAATGTGAGGGAACTCAATATAATAACACCTTTTTTAATAGAAATCGACTATTTTGTTTTCCAGCATCATTTTGTAGTGGTAAAAGTAATTGACTCCCAATAGCCAAAAATATTAAAATGTGATTCGTAATAAAATATAAAAATGTGATTCGTAAGAAAATATTAAAATATGATTCGTAAAAAAATATAAAAATACTAGCTGTCCCGGCGAACTACGTACCGCCATACATTACATTACACTGCCCTACCCTACCCTACCCTACACTACCCTACCCTACCCTACACTACACTACCCTACCCTACACTACCCTAACCTACACTACCCTACCCTACATACACTACACTACCCTACCCTACCCTACACTACACTACCCTACACTACACTACCCTAGCCTACCCTACACTACCCTACCCTACACTACCCTACCCTACACTACCCTACATACACTACACTACACTACACTACCCTACCCTACACTACACTACACTACACTACCCAACCCTACCCTACCCTACCCTACCCTAAAAAAAAAATGATGTTGGCCGATTCTCAGACCTACTCAATATGCTCATTGTGACTGTCAAATAATAACAGACAAATAATTAGCAATAAATTAAAATTGTGACTATAATTTGAGATTTAAACTATCCTATCTCTCAAGTTGGATCGAACTGCACATGGTGTGTGAATTTTATTATAATCGGTTAAGTGGTTTAGGAGTCCATTGAAGACAAACATTGTGACACGAGATTTATATATATTAAGATGATTCCTAAGAAAATATGAAAATGTAATCCGTAAGAAAATATGAAAATGTGATTAATAAGAAAATATATAAATTTGATTCGTAAGAAAATACGAAAATGTGATTCGAAAGAAAATATGAAAATGTATTAGTAAGAAAATATGAAAATGACAGGAAAAAGAGAATGTCGTAGTCTAAATTATTGTTCATATTTGAAACTGCATTGTGCTCAACTGCTCACCACTGGTCACTTTCCATCGGGTGAGTGCGACTCGCACTTGGCCAGTATTTCTTCTATTCGAGGAATGCAAGCTTGAACACATTTCATCCAAATGAGAGCTATTTTCGTTAGTTTCAGACCTAGATAGGAGTCTCCAGGAGGCTCGCGTTTCCATACAAAATATGTAGTTCCCCTTTCATACAAAAGCTTGTGCCGGATTGAATCCAAACTTTGCGAATATGTCGACTAGACACATATCGATGTTTGTAATTAGTTTTCAACGTAGTAAATTAAAACATAAGTAAAGAAAGGCTTAAATTAGTTTTGTACTGAAACTTTGAAACTTCTCTTATTATTTTTTTTCGTTTTATATTAGTACATGGAAAACTAATTACAAACATCGATATATCTGCAAAGTTTGGATTCAATCCAGCATGTAGTTTTTTTATGAAAGCGGAACTACGTTTGTATGGAAACTCGAGCCTTAAGACGCCATCTCCGTAGCTGTTTATATTTGCATTGTATTCTACTCGTACATCACGTATACTAATATTATTTTCTTGGAGCTATCTCCGCTATTAAAATTTTATTAATCTTTTGATGTGTTTTTATTATGTACGTTGCCTAACAATGAATACGTCAACAATAAAATACTAATTTGTTTAAATTAACTGCACTATGAGAAAGAAAGTGTACAGTTTTATTTATGAAGCTTGCAACCCACCACTCACCCCCAATGACAGTCATAAAAACGATGCCCTCGCGAGCGGAACCCCGGGCCAAAGCTAGTCATTAATACATCATCCATCTCAATATAATGTCTAATGCAATTATTGACATTGCATTAGGTATTCTTTCTCTATTTTGTAAGAGCATATTCTGCCTTACCAAATCTGTCGCCCGCGCCTGCGCCCGCGCCGGCCAAATGTACACAAACCAACCGCATGTGTGGCCACCGCAAACTGACCATGTACTCGTATGTGTGGACAAGTGAGACGGTACAGTTAGGCTGCAGTCGGAGAATACCTATACAAATGTACGCAACCCAACCGTACGTGTGGCCAGCGCAAACTGACCATGTACTCGTATGTGTGGACAAGTGAGCCGGTACAGTTAGGCTGCAGTCGGAGAATACCTATACAAATGTACGCAACCCAACCGTACGTGTGGCCAGCGCAAACTGACCATGTACTCGTATGTGTGGACAAGTGAGCCGGTACAGTTAGGCTGCAGTAGGAGACTACCTATACAAATGTACAGAAACCAACCGCATGTGTGGCCAGCGCAAACTGACCATGTACTCTTATGTGTGGACAAGTGAGCCGGTACAGTTAGGCTGCAGTCGGAGACTACCTATACAAATGTACGCAAACCAACCGTACGTGTGGCCAGCGCAAACTGACCATGTACTCTTATGTGTGGACAAGTGAGCCGGTACAGTTAGGCTGCAGTCGGAGACTACCTATACAAATGTACGCAACCCAACCGTACGTGTGGGCAGCACAAACTGACCATGTACTCGTATGTGTGGACAAGTGAGCCGGTACAGTTAGGCTGCAGCCGGAGACTACCTATACAAATGTACGCAAACCAACCGTACGTGTGGCCAGCGCAAACTGACCATGTACTCTTATGTGTGGACAAGTGAGCCGGTACAGTTAGGCTGCCGTCGGAGACTACCTATACAAATGTACGCAACCCAACCGTACGTGTGGGCAGCACAAACTGACCATGTACTCGTATGTGTGGACAAGTGAGCCGGTACAGTTAGGCTGCAGTCGGAGACTACCTATACAAATGTACGCAAACCAACCGTACGTGTGGCCAGCGCAAACTGACCATGTACTCTTATGTGTGGACAAGTGAGCCGGTACAGTTAGGCTGCAGTCGGAGACTACCTATACAAATGTACGCAAACCAACCGTACGTGTGGGCAGCGCAAACTGACCATGTACTCTTATGTGTGGACAAGTGAGCCGGTACAGTTAGGCTGCAGTCGGAGACTACCTATACAAATGTACGCAAACCAACCGTACGTGTGGCCAGCGCAAACTGACCATGTACTCTTATGTGTGGACAAGTGAGCCGGTACAGTTAGGCTGCAGTCGGAGACTACCTATACAAATGTACGCAAACCAACCGTACGTGTGGGCAGCGCAAACTGACCATGTACTCTTATGTGTGGACAAGTGAGCCGGTACAGTTAGTTGCAGTCGGAGACTACCTATACAAATGTACGCAAACCAACCGTACGTGTGGGCAGCGCAAACTGACCATGTACTCTTATGTGTGGACAAGTGAGCCGGTACAGTTAGGCTGCAGTCGGAGACTACCTATACAGACTACAGTACACACACTTGGCATTTCAAACAAGATGTTGTTTTCAAACCATAAATTATCAATAAGACATATTTCTTGATGAGTTTCGTAAGGATTCACCATTAATAGATCAAGTTTTAGATATCAATCGATAAACTGTGAGAATTCATTGATTTAGCTACGCTAAATTAGCAAAGTAAAGCTTCGGATATAACTAAGGTACACTTTGATATTCATCGCCATCATCATATCAGCCGACAGACGTCTGCGCTGGACAAAGGCCTTCCCCAATTATTTCCACGACGATCGATCCTGCGCTACCCATATCCAGCGGCTTCCCGCAACCTTTACCAGGAAGCTCTGCCTACGCTACGTCTTTTGGTGCGCGGTCGCCACTCGAGAACTTTACTGCCCCAACGGCCATCTGTTCGATGAGATATAACGTTTAGTCACTGCCACAAAAAATTGCGATTCTTCTCTCTCTCTCTCACTTCTGTTTCGACCGCGTAGGGAAACTTTGAGCTTAACTTTACTCGCTTGATTGCCGTATGGGTGACCTTGAGCCTTCTTATGAGGCCCTTCCTTAGTGATCGATCATGTCTCAGTTCCGTATGTCATGACTGACAAAACACACGGTAAAAAAACCTTAGTCTTGACACAAAGTGGTATTTGGGACCTGAGGTAACTATTGCGAAGCTTCCCGAAACACAAAATCCTACCACTACCTATTTCAATATATCACTGAAACTAAACAAATTCGTTCAGCCTTTATGGAGATTAGCGTGCACAGACGCACAGGCAGACATTGGTCAAACATACAAAAAATTCTGCAACTATGTGATGAAATAAAACGTGTTACACGATAATATTAGATATTTATGTGGAAGGAAACGTCTAAGTTTCCAGTTTCTTAATTGGGTCCTCGCATGATGTTTTAATAACAAGGGCATTAAGCGGCGTGACGTGTGAAGTTGTCCTATGAGAATCGTTTAGCACAGGGTGTGATAATACCGCTCCTAGGAACTGCATAGAGGGTTCTACTTATGAAAGTCTGAAAACTTTCTGCGAGGAATCTGTACTATACTCGTACCTGTTAGCAAATTGTTTCTGACAACCCATACAATGATGCCTGATTGATTTAAATTAACAGTAAATAATTTTCGACAATCTTAAAAACTTTTAGGTAGATACAAGCTTTTATTTAAAAATAGTTTTTTAGTTTAAACTCAAAAAGCCAAATGCTCAGTGTGCCAAACGTGAATGCAGGACCTCTGGCTAGGAGGATTGAGTCGTTACCGTTGAGCCACCAACGCTTTTTTAATGAAACCGCGATTCTATTGAAACTAATAGACGATCCTGGGGCCTAGATTCCACCTACATAGTTCACCATAAGATCAACTTCAAACTACCAAAAATATCTGTTGTCACCGACTTCATATCATATTTCAGCTCAATCAAATAACAGGAAGTCGCTCTAAAACTGTTTACAAGATTTGACCTAAACAAACTAACATACATACATATATACAAACATTGCAAGTTAATTAAAAACTTTTAAAATGGGTTTCTTGGAATACTTGATCAGTTTCATGATTAGAAGCTACCGTGAAGTTTCGAAGTGGCCATTCTTTCTTTCTTATCGTGTGGCACAATAGGGATGACGAATGCTAGTCATCTGATTTACTTTTTATCATCTGGAAAAAACGACATTTTGTTCTAAAAATGTTCGAAATACCTAGGCGTGACGTCATAGTTTTGCAGCGTCGTTTACGTACTCATTTTGTGATTTTGGTGCATTTGAAACCGAAGACTTGATGGAAAGCAAAACGAGTACGGTTTTCCGAACTTTAAGTAGAAGGGCAATTTAGTGATCAAGAGTTTATAATTTATTTCTGATTCTGTCGTCATCCCTATTAACCGTGCTGTCCAAGGGATAAACGGCGCGGCGGGAGGTTGCTTGGTGTGACAATGAACAGGCCATATTTCATAGCTCGCATAAATGACAATTGATGGGGAAAACAGGTCTCGAGTGGCGAACACGTAGTGTTGGACGGCCCCTCCGCTCCGCGCGGTACACTAATGATCTGGTAAGGGTCCTAGAAAGCCGCCGGATGCATGTAGCTCGAAATCATATTCAGTGGATGTCTATGGGGAGGCCTGTGCTCAGCAGTGGACATCTTCCCGCTGGAGATTATGAGGATTATGTGAAGTTTCGGTGGAGGGGGGAGGGTCTCTATATATTTCTGGAAACATTTTTACAAGCCTTAGTAGATATATCGGTAGTTTTGCGAAAAATATAATTTTTTAGGATCATTTTTCAAATCTTTACTAAAGTCCTACCCAATCGATACAAGATGGAGTCATCAGTGGCCAGTCATTTCACACATTGTTACAATTCAAATAAATGTTGCACAAAGAGTAAACAGTCCTCGGGTTGAGTGTTGGAGCGGTTCGTCACGTCACGTCACAGAGCTGAGAGTGGCGTCGCGCAGCAAAAGCGAAAGTAAGATATCGCAATGCCTACGGGTGACCGTTCATTACTCATTAGTGTAGTTTATGTCAATTCGTTGGCGACACGAGGAGTTTGCTTCATGCGGGAAGATGCGACTGACACATGACATTTAGCGGTTTTTTTAATCCACACATAATAAGCCTTCGGCATATTTTAACCTGATGGTAAATTAATATGATGCCAGAGATGGAAGCCGGTTTACCAACAAGCGAGGGCGTCCCAAAGACCTATTTCAATGATCTTCCTGCGTTAATATTTAATATACTCGTATGTTGAATCGTATTTTTTATGAATTTGAATGAAATGTGATGATAATTGTTTGTACGAGACTTTAACCACGTAATTGCAATAAGTATGTATTTCTGTATTTATTCCAACTTACCTCCAAGCGCGGCTGGGTCTGGTGATGGTGTGACCAAGCCGTGGATGCCAGAGTTTATCTTTCTTCTTACGCCAAAATATTCTATTATAAGTACGAGTTTTATTTGTGTACTAACTCGCCACATTACTGTAGCAAAATAAAATGGACAAAATTGACCCATCCGCGCTTCCATGGTTGTCAGGATATTCTGCGCTTCTAGTGCTAAGACAATGGCGCGGGGCGTTATCTTCAAGTCGGAACACATCAACACAAGCTATTAACTTTGATGTTTGTCGGCAACCGCCTCCGTGGCGTAATGGTTAGTCCATTTTCTTTACACCAGGAGGTCGAGGGTTCGATTCCCGGTGGGGTCAACTTATAAGACTCGGTTTTGGTTGGTGGTAGGGCATTTTCTAAGCCCTCCTGGATAGTTACTACCATCTTATTTAAATGAAAATAAAACATGAGTGTTAACAACATTGATGTGTTCCGGCTTGAAGAAAAGATAGCCAGTTCTCCATTGCGTTGGAGAATCTTGGTAAGCCCGCTTCCATCTTCGGCATCATCGTCACTTACCATCAGATGATGTCAAGGGTTTACCAATTGTGGAAAAAAAAGAAAAAAAACACAACACTAATTTATCTTAGTCTTATTTTTTTTAATTTTAGCTAAACGCACGTGAGATTCTGCTGAATTCATTATAAATGGATCAATATTGATTATGTCTGAATGCAAGTTTTGACCGTCGTTTGGCTAAAAAATCAAAACTAAAGCTCCTTGCTATATGAAACAGGCTTTAGTACACAGCTGTTTGTAGGACCTGAGTATGTATCAAACTCCGAAATTTTTAAAGCTGCAGTTTAGGAGTCATACTAAAGTTGTATACGTTTAAACCTTAAAAGTTTCAGAAAACCATCTTTCGGTTTTCTTTTATATATTAACTAGCTGTCCCGGCGAACTACGTACCGCCTTACATTACACTACCCTACCCTACCCTACACTACACTACCCTACACTACCCTACCCTACACTACCCTACCCTACCCTACCCTACCCTACACTACCCTACCCTACACTACCCTACCCTACATACACTACACTACACTACACTTACTACCCTACCCTACCCTTCCCTACCCTACCCTACCCTACCCTACCCTACACTACCCTACCCTAAAAAAAAATAGATGTTGGCCGATTCTCAGACCTACTCAATATGCTCACAAAATTTCATGAGAATCGGTCAAGCCGTTTCGGAGGAGTAAGGGAACGAAAACTGTGACACGAGAATTTTATATATTAGAGAGATATGTAAGTAGTTGGTCACTATTCGGCACAGTTTTAAAAGGGCCCTTGAATGCAACGCCCTGTCCCAATACTCGTTTATTTGTCCACTCTTCGGAACGATCTTATGAATTTTGTCGAGTGATGTTAAGTGACTACTTTTGTTTATAAAATATCTTTGATAACATTCCAGTCAAGAATCTAAAATATGGCATTATTTTATAATCATCCCTATCTTTACTAATCCTTGCTTCCTTACTAATATTATAAATATGAAAATGTGTATGTTTGTTTGTAACCTTTTCACGCTTCAACGCCTTGACTAATCCTAATGTTTGGCGTGCAGGTAGCCTGTGTCACGAGAAAGGACAAAGGCTACCTTTTATCCCGTAGAAATAGCATAGTCCGATGCAGTTCCTGCGGGAACTGAAAATATACTCTATTTTATTTAATTTCTTTAACATCGCAACGGAACAATGGATTTTTTGCACCGAGATGGTTGAGGGGGTGGGAAATGACATGATTTACTAATAAGCATATCCTGACATAGTTCCCGAGGGATCTGAAGAAAATTCATGACCACGCTCGCGAGCCACTTGCGGCTCGCGTACCGCGCACCCTCTAAGACAGTCATAAAAACGATGTCCACGCGGGCGAAACCTTATTATAAATGTGATTTTTTTTTGTTTGTTTGTTACAATATATTCACGGTTTCACACCTCAACCGAAAATTGACGAAATTTGGCGTTCCCGTAGCCCGTTGCTTGAGAAGGACGAAGGCTATCTTTTATCCCGATTGGTTCCCGTCGGATAGCTGTTTATTTGTTTGTCCTTCTTTCACGTCGCGACGGAGCAAAGGATCAACGTAAGAATTTTTGCACAGATAGGTTAAGGAGGTAAGAAGTGAGATAGTTCATTTTTATCCCGTGAAAATAGCATAGTCGGATACACTTCCTGAGGAAATAAAAAAAATGATTTTGTTGTTGATTTCTGTAATATCGCAACGGAGCAACGGATTGCTGTCAGTTTTTCCACAGACTCGGTTGAGGGAGTGGGAAATAGATAAACTTTTCATTAGCATAGCCCGACATAGTTCCCGAGGAATCTGGGGAAAATGTATTTCCATGCTCGCGCAACTCCGCGTCGCAACGGAGCAAGGGATTGATGTAATTTTTAAAATAAAAGTAGAGGGAGTGAGAAGTGATATAGATTGCTAATCATAATAGCCCGCCCGGTGTCGTTTTCGAGGGAACTGGAGAAAACTTCAGTCTATGCTTGCGAGCCGCTGCCGCTGGGTGGGTACCCATTAATGTTAATTTCAAAGACGGGCCAAAAGCCAAGCGATGGAGTCTGCGGGCAAAAGATAGTAATCAACAAAAAATAAATTAAATTAAAAAAAATATATACTTAGGTTCACAAAATATTTTGATGCACAAGCTTAAGATGTGTAAAAATTAAGATGTCTTCCCGTTTCAGAGGGTCTACATTCTTGCCATGCAACAGTAATAAATGTACATTTTAACAATCTTGGCAAAATCAATATTAAGTAGGAGTAAGTAGGTAAGTAATTTAAAAAGTATTAAAATTGGTATGAACTACTTTTACTACGGGATATGTGTGTGTGTTTGTGTGTGTGTGTTACAATATTCCTAATAACATTCTTAAATCTGATGTATTAGCAGAAAACCATTCAATGCATCGATATATAAATAATGCTCGTATTGAATAAGTATTATTGCTGCAATATCGGAGAAATTCGACATTTGCAAGAAACAGAGTTATCCATCAAACGGCGATTAGGCTGAGATTATTACAGTATTGTACTTGCATTTATACCACTCCAAATAACTCGGATGGTGTAATGCACTCATTATTAACGAATTAGTGTGAACTTCCACAAGCGAGATTAAAGTCGTTTTGTAAAACTACATGCGATGGTTACATAAAACCGACCAACCGTCATCAATCCCTTCGGTGGGACACCACCCACAGTCTCTACAGTAGGCACTACTCGTACAGTTTTACAGAACACCGTTATACGGGTATTTCACATGCAGTGAAATTATCTTAGTTCGTCGTTTTTGGATTTATTGCTTAGTAGGCATGTTTGTGTCTAATTTGAATTTTTATTGGGCTAAATTAATTACACAGTTGTGAGTACAAATATAGTGAAATGAATTTTGAACGGTTAAACATTCTTATATCCTAATCCTTACATCGCTAATGTTCATCCTACATTATCATTGTTTTAACATCGTTAAGGATTGGAAAATTGTAAAGGACGCAAAATTTGTTTAAAAAAAACTATTCATTTACTGCGCACTATGATGTATAACGTTGGCCTGATCTAAATGGGAAGTTTTTTCTACATTTACAACATAAGTATGTCAAATGCTTAATATAGGCGTATGAGATGTAATCTGCCTCATAGGAAATTGCAATCATTTATTGGTTGCGGCCCCATGGGATCTGTTACATTTACAAGAAATATTATTTTAATTATTTATTTTATTATCTAGAACGAATCACTTCTACAAAGCGATGTAATACTGTATAGTTGAACTTACACGAATAAATAGTTAAATATTTCCTAAAACAAAACATTGTGATATATTATGCGCAGTGCGCATGCGCACACACGCGCAAAACCGCTACTTTTATGAGGCCTCTCCTAAATGCCAATAAATTTATGATTGAGTGGTTACGTCACTAGCCATTTCTAAATCTTTCGTCACTAAACTCGGCGTAAAACACACATATTCAACCGACTTCAAACAAAGGAGGAGGTTCTCATTTCGACTGAATAACTTTTTGTGTGTGTATTTTTCACCAATTATGAACAGGTTAAGATAATTCTTTTTTACGAGACTGTCCACAAAAAAGTAGTGTTTTACTTTCAGATCCAATATGTACATAGGTATTATGTTTCTTTATTCCACAATATCTTCTAAACGGCTTAATAGATTTTACAGTGCAAGGTATCGTTAGATTCGTCTTAATCCCGTAAATGACATAAAATACATTTTACCCGACTTGCTCAAAAATATTGCTAGCGCATTTTAGAATATTTCAAAATGTAAGTAAATCACTATAGTAAACATATTGGCAACTACGGAACCTTACATTGCGCGTGGCCCGATACGCACTTGGTCGTTTTTTTAGTAGCGGTTTTGTAAATTTTTAATTTAAGTTTTTATTATATTACATAGCAATGGACAATTAATGCTCAAGACTTAGATTTATAATTATAGAGGTGCAAAAGAATTTCAAAATAACAAATTTTATTCATTGACCTTACATGCAAATTATTCAATTTATTTGTAACATACTCGTAGCTATTTAAATAAAAGCAATGTTCGATTGAGTTCTATCTACAACATATAGATGACGCATAGATGTACTTATTGCAGAATCTGTTGTTGTGTGCAGCGTGTAAAACTACTTCGCTACGTTTGCATCCAATCCAAGTTCTTGACATTTGCAGTATAAGTTCAGTATGTTAACACACTACACTACAGTTGTAATAATCTGTTAATAAGGTATACACGTTCACTGTGGGAATGGAATACAGTAGGAAACAATATTGGAAAATCATTAGAGATCATTACTCCTTAGTTACGGCCGCCAGCGACGCCGGCGCACACAAGTGGTAACACTATGAATTGAAGCTCAATTACGCTTTAAAGTTTTTTAAGCTATTGCATAGCTTTTATCGCGGGCTCTGAGCGCGGCGACCGAATCAAGAAATTCCGTAACGAAAATAAAACCTAACACCCCACGATCGCCTGAGTTCTAAAAAACTTACATTGCCATTTATTAGCGATTTGCGGTACTATAAGGACTTAGTCAATTTTACTGGTGTAACTTTCTTAGTGTTAATTTATTACCTAAACATCCCGCGCCCCAAGGACTATATGGTACTGGTAAATACTGCATAAATAAAAAATAAATAAATAATTATAATTGCATAACTTGATAAAAAAATGCTATGCAATAGCTTTACCGCGGCGGTCCCCGAGTGCCACACTTTTTTTTTCTACAATTTGTAAGCCCTTGAGTTCATTTCACTTGATCACAAGTAACGACGATGCCGAAGATAGAAGCAGGCTTAACAATATTCACCACAGCAATGGGGAACTGGCTATCATATTACTCATCATATAACTTATTAATGCTTTTACATTGATGTTTGGCGTCAAGATTCAGATGAGATGGTGGTAGCTAGCCAGGCGGGCTTAAAAAATGGCCTTCCACCAACGAAACACACTGATTCGAGCTTCCGCCAAGAATCGAATCCGGAACATCCTGATATGAAGCTAGTGAACTAACCATTACGCCACGGATGCGGATAAAGGGGTTTGAAAGTTATTGGCACACTGAGGATTCACCATTTTTTTTTAAATGGCGACGCATGATGTAACCTATGTTTTTGGATAGAAGACCTATAGAAAAACAAAAAATGCCATATAACATTTTGGCCTAAAGTGTCACGTTTCAGAGATAATAATCAAAATTATTATGGAATATATTATATA
Organism: Coleophora flavipennella; assembly: GCA_947284805.1. Classification (NCBI taxonomy): domain Eukaryota; kingdom Metazoa; phylum Arthropoda; class Insecta; order Lepidoptera; family Coleophoridae; genus Coleophora; species Coleophora flavipennella. Next base: position 17,257,508 of record OX369274.1, read on the forward strand.
TTCAATTATCTCCGCAACGTGACGTTTTAGGACACTATGTTACATGACATTTTTTGTTTGTCTGTATGTCCCCTATCCAAATATATAGGTCTCAATGTGCGACGTCATTTAAAAAAAAAAAAATATGGCGGACTCCAGCATGACAGTCTCCATACAAAAATTTTCAAACCCCTTTGTGCAAACCGAAGTCAGCTCAAGGTCAAAGTTTACCATGGATGTGCAGCCGACTATACCTAGAGAAAGTTCAGTTCTAAACTCAAAGATCACGTTGTTTTCAGGATAACGTAACAAACCGGAACCCTACACGAATTTCTTGAACTTTTCAGTTTTCACCATCATCATAACAGCCGAAATGCGTCCATTGCTGGACAAAAGCCAAAGGATGTTCACAACGACCGGTCCTGATCTGTCCGCATCAAGAAGAGTTAAAACAAGCTATTAAAAAAAAACTAAGATCTGGTGCAAGTAATTTGAATACATCTTTTGCTAGTGTTGTCATTCAAACTAAACGTACACGCAAAATTTCAGCTCCATCGGAAACCGGGAAGGGGGTCAAATTTAACTTGAAAATTTTGAAGCGCGCAATTTACATACGAACATTGCAAGTTAATTAAAAGGTTGTGATAATAAAAATTAATCAACTGAACTATTCAAATAAACAACTGAGTAATAAACATTGAGCAAGCACACACACACACACACACACACACGCACAGCAGACCCACCTAACCTATTATTATTGGCAATGTGTAAGTCAACGAATATTATTATTTGTTCGTCACACTATGACCTATAATAATAATATTATTAAGCATTACGCCATTCTTAATTTCCGTGGCATTTGGTTTGGTCTGCAGCACCTTATTGAGATTATTATTCGATTGGCTTGTTGTTTGTTAATTAATTATTTCGGTATACCATACATTTTTACTTGACTGACCACAAAAAAAAGTAAGTGTGTGGTTTTATGAAACCACGGCAAAAGTGAAACTTTACAGAGGACGAAACGATCATGGCTGCTCTCGCTACGGTACAGAGGACGAAACGATCATATTGTCAGACGAAAGCGACCGTCACGCGACATGCAACACACAGACGAAAAAATTTGAGACGAAGTTTCACTTTAAAAGGAGTGTATTGTTTTTAGGGCTAATGTATGTATGTTTCTTAATAAATTTATTTATTTTTTATTGTACATAGTAGATGAGAAATACTTATATTAAAAACACAAGATATACAATTGGTCGACCAACTCGCACTGGGCCAGCGTGGTCGGCTAATGCTCGATCGCCCTGATTCAGGGTAGGCTCGAGCCCCTCGGTGGGGACGTATATGAGCTGATAGGAATACAATTGGTATGCTTAACTCTGCAAGTTTTTTATATAAAAAAATGAGAAAGAAATGAAGTACGAACGGGTAGCGGCGTGTACAAAAGTAGATATTGGGAACATAATAAAAATAGTACAACTACGCTGTGCATTCTGTCGTACGAGTAATCGGGCATACACTTATTACCAACAAACATTACACTTAGTTAACGGCAAAGAATACAGCTAGCAGGTATATCAGACTTGATGAAAAGTTTACAAATAATTTTGGTTTGTATGGAAGGTACCTTACTCAGTTTTTTTTTATAGAATAATGAAGTAGCCAGTGTGTAGTAGGCCTTATAATGTCCTAATTATTCTCAAAGTTTCGTTAAAATTGTTATAGCCATTTTTGAGGAAAAGTAACAAAGAACTAAGATTTGTATAGGAGGTACCTTATTTCGATTTTTTACTGCAAACTATAAGCTATATACAGTTATAGTAACTTACTAAGTTTCATCAAAATCGTTAGAACCATTTTTTTAAATAAAAAAATAATGAGTGATTTTTTACTATGGTGGCAACCCTTAAAAATCGAGATAGAGAAAATAAAAAAACCCAGAAATAATATTGCCCTAACCCGAATTTCACCCAAATCCATCTAATACTTTGGGAACTCGAGCACCCGACGGACGCACACACACACACACACACACACACACACACTCACATCCGCATTTTTTAGTTTTTAAGACTCTATTAGTATTAGTGTAAGACGATCGATCCCTATCAAAATCTCAATTTAGATATTTTACCTTCACAATACCTTCTTCACCACTGCGTCGCGTCGCTCGAAAGTTAAAATACAAAATTACTTGAAGATCTAAGTAAGTATCTTTGTTCCACGACGTCTTCTAAACGGCTTCATGGATTTTAGAGTGCGTGGTGTCGTTAGAGTGTTCTGGACCTGGACCTGGTGCGTGGTGCGTGATAGTTAATTTATTTTATTTTTGTATATACGAAAAACTTTATCCGGACTTTTTCAAAAAAGAGGAGTAATGTTTTTACCTATGGAGTCGTGTTTATATTATAATTTTAATTCAAAGTTATTAATAAAAAAAGTCCAGCCCCTAAGTGCAATCGAACCGTTACACTAAAAGGTTAGTTGTGGCATTGTGTTGAATTTCAGGTAATGATAGAGGTACGAGAATTCTAATGTCTTTGGCTTTTGTCTGCTGTAACGTATTGTGGAGGTTTGAGTCAGTGCAGTGGTCCGATGGGCAGCGCTCCTGCTTGCCGGGCCCTGGGCCGTGATTCGTGGGTTCGATTCCCACCACGGACAAGCATTCGTTTGATAAACAGATTTGTACGCCCTGTGTCTGGGTATTTAATATAATATTATCTATCATCATCATATCAGTCGAAGGACTTCCACGGAGATAGGCCTCCCCCAGGGATCTCCACGACGACCGGTTCTGCGCTGCCCGCATCCAGCCGCTTCCCGCGACCTTCACCAGGTCATCGGTCCCCCGAGTGGGAGGCCTGCCTCACTACGTCTTCCGGTGCGTGGTCGCCACTCGAAAACTTTACTGCCCCAACGGCCATCTGTTCTACGAGAAATGTGCCCCGCCCACTACCACTTAAGTTTAGCAATTCTGAGAGCTATGTCGGTTACTTTGGTTCTCCTAGGGATCTTCTCGTTTCTGATTCGATCAAGCAGAGAAACTCCGAGCATAGCACGCTTCATTGCCCTTTGGGTGACCTTGAGCCTTCTTATGAGGCCCATAGTAAGCGACCTTGTCTCAGTTCCGTATTTCATGACAGGCAACACACACTGGTCGAAGACCTATGGTCTTAAGACACTGCGGTATCTGGGACGTAAAGATATTGCGAAGCTTCCCGAACGCTGCCCAGCCGAGTTGGATTCGACGAATGATCTCTTTCTTGATGTTGGACCTACTTAGCTGGACTGTTAGTCCCAGGTATACATATTCGGTAACAACTTCGAGTGTAGAGCCTCCAACCTTCAGAGGAGTAGGTATGACACGGACGTTTGACATAATTTTCGTCTTGTCCATGTTCATTCTAAGACCCACTTGTTGAGAGGCTCTACTGAGGCCATCGAGCATTAATATTATCTATACATGTATGTATTTAAATGTATGTATATCAGTCTCTGCTTCCCATAGGAATATTGGTTTGGCCAGGTGACTGTGTGTGATTTATCCCTGAATTAATTTTGGTAATGGGCGGAGCACATATCTCTAGAACAGACGGCCTTTGGGGCAGTAAAGTTCTCGAGTGGCAACAGCACACGGGAATACGTAGCGTAGACAGGCCTCCCACTCGGTGGACCGACGATCTGGTGGAGGTCCAGGTGATGTGTTCCGGCTTGAAGATAAGTTAACCAGTTCCCCGTTGCAATGGGGAATCTGCTTTCATGTTCGGCATGATCGTCACTTACCATTAGGTGAGATGATGCCAAGGGCTTAACAATTGTAAATTAAAAAAAAAAGACTTGGAGCCGCTGGCAGCGCGCGGGGAACGGTCGTTGTAAATATTTTTAAGGGGAGACCAGCATTTGATATTTTTCGGCTGTTGCGATATAGCCGAAAAACTTGCACTTTTGGACAACACTGTCCCATCAAGGACTCCGACGGCGACCGGTCCTGCGCTTCCTGCATCCAGCGGCTTCTCGCGACCTTCAACAGGTCGTCGGTTCACCGAATGGGATGCCTTCTTACGCTACGTCTTTCGGTGCACGGTTGCCACTCGAGAACTTTACTGCCCCGACGGTCATCTGTTCTAAGAGCTAGGTGCCCCGCTCATTAGCGATTCTGTGAGCTTTATCGGTTACCTTGGTTCTGTAACGGATTCTCCTCGTTTCTGATTCGATCGAGTAAGCACAGCTTGCTTCAGCGCCTTTGGGTGACCTTGAGTCTTCTTATGAGGCCCATAGTAAGCGACCATGTCTCGGTATATTATCACTCTGGTCTAACACCTTAGTTATTATTATAATTACATTATTATAATATGTACCTATTCAGTCACTGAAGTCAATTTAAACCTAGGCAGCTCTAATAGTTATTTGTGTTACAAGAGGCCAAAGTCATATTTTGTTCCCAGCGAGAAATTTAATATAAAACGCTAGAGAATATTTTTTTGGCCCCGAGTGATACCCACACACGATTTTTTTTACAGAATTTTCATAGGTTTTTCTCATGAAAAATGGACTCGGATATTATAGAAATTGGATTGAAAGTGTAAAATATAACACAAACACAATCTATCTAATCAATGACGCGGACCAATGAGAAGAAAGAAAGCCCAAACTCCCACGGGGACAAACTTGAATTTGGATCCCACTATTCTCCGAAGCCAACTGTCGCTTTTCGAATACATGTGATGAAACCGATCAACACAAACAATATTTCATATGCGTAAGTTTCCATACATTTCATCAACGCTGCGCCATTCGTATGGTTACGCGTCACATGTACGTAACGTAACACTCGTAGCGTTCGAGTGTTGTTTTTAATAACAATGAATGATGTCTGGACGGAAATTTCGGCACCAAATAAAGGCGCAGCTCCAAACACTAGGTACCCAAAGGTTTTCGTCACTGATTTATAATTGGCTAAGTCATTTTATATTTTTGGTTTTTGCTGAACAATACAGTTTTGATGAACAATACAGTTTTAAGCGATGTGGTAAAATTACTGATTGATATAAATTTCCCTTGATAACAAGAAATGTAACAAAATATGCACTAATAAAGTTCACGAAATATCTACTACAGTTATAGTATTTATTATTTGGAAACACAGCCGTATAAAATAAATAAAAATCACTTTTCTTGTATAGGGCCTCTATTAATTTAAAAACAATGTATTATTTGTTGTTATAACGGCAATAAAAATACATAGTTAGTGAAATGTAATACAGCCTGCTGACAGACACACGGACGGACAGCGGATGCTTAGTAATATACTCGTAGAGTGCAGTTGGACACCCACCGGGAATACGGAACAATAAAGCGGTATTTATCTGTTGCAACTACGATTGTTTTAAACTTATTCGATAATTAATTTTTTTTGATCATAAACGTTATTTTTGACGATTTTTTGTCTGTATAGGTGGCACGGCCGGCGCCTGTGGAAAAGTACCTTCGTCATCTGGTGACGTCACAGGCTCTCCAACACTACGGAATATTCACAGTTTTAATTAAAATTAACGATACTGAAATTATTTACACAATTATTAATAAAGATTAATTTACTATGAGATTGTATGAGATTGAAAAATTTTCAAATTACATTTATATTTTTTAATATTGCAACTAATACCAAATATCTAACGCAGATGTGGCGTAATAGCTACTTCATTAGCTGAACATCAGGAGGTCGCGGGTTCGATTCCCGGTGGAGTCTAACTTATAGACTCAGTTTGGTTGGTGGAAGGGTATTTTTTAAGACCGCCTTGCTAACACCATCTTGTCTAATTGTAAATCTTGTCGCTAAAAATCAATGATAACAGCGTTGATATAATCCGGCTTGAAGATAAGATAGCCAGTTCCCCATTGCGGTGGGGAATCTTGGTAAGCCCGCTTCCATCTTCGGCAACATCATCACTTACCATCAGGTGAGATGATGCCAAGGGTTTACTAATTGTGGATTATAAAATCTTCCAGCCCCGTCCTTTACTTAGTCATGTTTTGCAAAAACCAAAGTTAAGTGCTGGCTATGTAGCTCAACTTATGTGGACACGGAAAATCTTTTAGAAATTTACCATTAGCAGTGTAATTTTAATTTTAATTAAATTTAAATTAGCTTGTACTTTTTTCTTTTTTTATAACTACTGTTTAGGTTTAAATTGCTTACACTATAATTCCATGGTATATCTATTATTAACTTAATATAAATAATAATAATTTTTGTTTTGTTGTTTAGATGTAATTTGATATAACTTTGTAAATGATCTTTAAACTGCTTGGTTGGTAAATGTATTTTTGGCGTGACCGCCACGATACGGGCTCTGCCTACTGTACGGTACACCATTCTTTGGTAATAAATACATTTGTATTGTATTCTATTGTATTTAAAGAAATAGCAGCACAACCTGCCGGCTCGAGTATGTATGAAGGCAGGCTAAGTTCATCGGTCGCGGTTCAGCGGCCGCCGCCCGCGCCGCCGTGCGCGCGCGCTGTGGGTGGTTCTCACGGAAGATGCGCACGCGTCGCGCGGCACACTTACCCAGTTATCGCGCGTCTAGCCGAGATACAGTCCAAGGAAACGCTTTATTTTTAATGGAATTACTAACAAAACTTAGAAGGACTGACAGTAAAAGCTTTGTTTAGCAGGGCTCTTTAAGTCGTAACGAACTAATAAATCCAAATAAAGGTTGTCTGGAAGAAATCGCTTGTAAGCGATAAGACCGCCTATATGTGCAACTTCCTTAATCATTGTGCCTTTTTTTTCTCTTATGTTGTGCAATAAGGTGTATTCAATCAAACAATCAAATCCAATATAAATTTTCCAGAATGAGCAACTTTTTACAAGTAATAAAGTTCACGTCTTTTGTGTAAAACCGAATCGTTTCACAACGAATACGTCCCCACTACTGGGGCACGCGTCTGCTCCCAAGCTCGGGAACGTCAGGCCGTACTCCACACACGGGGGGGCTGTAGGGCTAATGGTGACCCCCACTGTCAGAAGTTTCTCAAGCCGGCTTCTGACACGGCTTAACGCCTGCCATCTAGTGATAGCAACCGGCGCCAACGGTTTAACGTCACTTACGAACCACGGAAACGGTTAAAAAATGCCATTTATACTCAAACCCATCAAGGTACTAACCGCTTCAGGACAGCTAACCTGCGTAATCAATGTAACCACGCAAATCATACTGAGCTAGGACAGCTGCGATTCTGAGTCACCCGGAGCTCAATTTCTTTTACTAGAACACTTTTGGAGTTTGCCAATAAAAGGCAATCATACAACACCTGAATGGTCTCACAATGGCAATCAGATAACCTAACTGGGCTATTGTTATCTGTGTAACTGGTTATACCCAGTGACCCCGTGTAATCAGTGTTACCGTCACGTGTTGCGTAACGTAACCCCTCTCTCGTGAGGTAACGTAACATCTTCGCTTTCGAGTGACCTATGACATTAAAGTGCAGTATAGACAATGTTATGGTATGGTAACGAGTCAAGTTTGCTTCGGTTAGTTTTAAATAAATAGAGTTTAAAAAAACTAAAAAACACGCTTTCAAAGTACATCAGACAGAAAAGTAAAAAATAATTCATAATACGAGTTGAAAATAATAATTATCAAATTCTAGAATTATTGTGAAAAAGCGTGGGGCGCTCTGTGTCATATTTTTCGTCTATCGAGCAACCCACACTTTTTCACAATAATACTAGTAATTTGTTAATTATTATTTTCACCTTATATTAAGAATTATTTTTTACTTTTTAGTCTAATGTACTTTAAAAGCGTGTTTTTTAGTTTTTTTAAACTCTATTTATTTTTTAGTTCAAACTTATGAAATTATTATATTGTCGCTGATTCTTGATAAGTCTACAAAGTTTGAATAAAATCTGTCCGTTTAAAGTGGGTCAAAATCGAGTGCAAAGGAGTCGGTTACATACAAACATACAGGTGTATCTAATAAAAGCGTGATAAAAACAATTCAAATTAATTTTTACGTACATACATTAAGCACTATTATACAAATATAAAAAAAATATGCGGTACATTTCATTTTGTCATCAATAATTGACAGTAAACATATTATAATTAATTTCATCAACGTATTTTTTTGCGGGACACCTTTTTTAAAATGAATTACAGCGTGATATACGATTTCATATGTATTAAGGTTTATGGAAAATAATAAAATAGGTTGAGTGTAGGTATTACGTACAAGTAGGTCTGCGTGGTAGAAGTTTTGTATGAGGTACCACAAAAATGAGAATTTTAATTAAAGTTAAATTTTATTTACAATCACAGTGCTTCTTTTTTTTTTAAACGGACAAGCTTGTTGTTGGCCGCGGGGGCCTCAGGAGAGGCGAGTGCGGAGAGTGCGGAGGGCGCTCAAAGCACAGTGCTTCTATTTTCTTAATGTCTCTCGGCAAACTGTGTCTTACAAAGTACGTAGTTCTGAATGCGAATTATTGTTCGTAATAAATATAATAATTAAAGAACATGGAAATTAATATTCGATTGCATTCGGAAATGCGATGATTGTCGAGAAACATTAAGAATGTAGAGGCGTTGTAAATGTATAAGTTGTTTATATAAGTACATTAGTAAATGCATCGACGTGCATAGGGCAGGGAAAAAGTTTCTTCACATTTTGTAAGTATAAATTTGTAATCAAATTTCTTTGCTTGTATTAGGTACTTGTACTTGTCTGGTTATAATAAAATTAAAAAGCGAATTAAATTCGAATTTTTCAACTGATGTTCAGTGTACAAAAATTAGTAAAAGTAACGAAGAAATTAGCTACATTTTGAAATATATTTAAATAAGGTAAAAATGCAACACAGACCGCGAATAAAATTTGTGCTGTTTACGGACCTGATGCAGTATCAGTCGGTAGCAGAAAAACTTGGTTCAAGCGCTTCAATCTATAAGATTTAACGTTCAAAATGCAGCTCGCTCTGGTCGCATAATTTGAATTTGCGTACAACATACGAATAAACTTTGTCCCCGACCTAATGATATACCATACTATGGTCCATTCAGTGACCCGTCACCCGTCGTCGCGTCACCCGACTGATGGCACACTTAGTAGATGGAAAACAATATGCGTGGAGTCACACAACCACACAAACACACATCCACACAACCAAAGGTGTTAATGGTTATTTGTTTCACAGAAAGAATGATTAATTATGCATTAATGAGATAGCAGGTAGAAGATATTGAACGTGGAGTGATGCAATTTAAATTAAATAAAATTTGATGTGTGTTTGTAACAGTTTTAAGCTGTCTTAAAATATTACTACATTTTTTATGTGTTTTGATTTTTTCAAGAAATAACAGCATTTTAAATTCAATGTGTATGTATGTCACTACTTACAAAGTGTCTGTTTACTTTATTTTGTCTCTCTTCTTTCAAATTATGTCCTCTCTCGTGATTTAGTCATTTCAGTACCTTATTAAAGGTTTGTTGGAAGAGGTCCATGTTTGGTATAAGTCCACCTTTGTACATGTTATTTCTATTCTGTACCATAACCGTTTAATCTGTTGTACAATAAAGAGATCACAAACAAACATAAAATTTTAGTAATTTATTTATTACAATAAAAAGTTCATAAAAAAACTTACTTCAACCGCAACAACCGACTTCAATCGCAAGAACTGACTTCAATCGCAACAACCGACTTCAATCGCAACAACCGACTTCAATCGCAACAACCGACTTCAATCGCAACAACCGACTTCAATCGCAACAATCGTCTTCAATCGCAACAACCGACTTCAATCGCAACAACGTTTTTGTTAATTTCCTAAAAAAGTACTGAACTGTGTATTACCAGGGCAAACGCCAACTGGCCATTTATTTAGTTTGTATTATTTCGCCATTATTCAGAGCAGGCATGAGCCCCTCGCTTGGGACGTATATAAGCTGAAATGACGAAATAACGATGATCGTGTTTCTGCTAGCTCTAATATCAGTATTAATAATTACCTAAAAACCTAAAAACTTTTAGGTGCAGCTTTAATTTGAAAAGATTTTTAGTTATTTCATATTCTTCTCAGCAAATCTTTTTATTTGATACCCATATTGTAGGAGTGCATTAAAAATAACTAGTCCGCCATCCAAACTGAACGTGTATACAAAATTTCAGCTCAATCGATTGAATATATCTGCTTCAAAATTGAGTTGCGAGACTCCGCCCGACCAAACATACATATATTGCAAGTTAAATAAAGGCTTGTAAAAGTAATAATGAGCCGCTGACGTGACGTCTTGACGTCTAGTGGACATCCACCTATTTTAACCACGAAGATATGTTCGGGTTTGAAAGTAACTATTCCTTATATCAAACAAAAAAAGCAAAAGGTAAACAAAAGTACCACGGAATTGACATTTGAAACTGTCAAATCCCTACTAAGTTTGTTTACATTGTGCTTTTTTTATTGATATAAGGAATACAATATATACCTTCTTTGGCTTTAATTCTTTTAGCGATATAAAAGTCTAACGCCGTCTTAGTTAGACTTTTATATCGCTAAAAGAATTAAAGCCAAAGAAGGTATATATATATATGAGTAATAATGAACAGTATGGACACTCCCTGCTGCTCTCTAGAATGCGAACTCACCCCCCTCGTTACCCAGATTAATACAGATTGGCTACAGTTTGGTTTCGCCGCCATTTTGTTTGTTCCGTCATTCCTTTTTTGAAATATCATTTCTGGCACTTCGTATGAAGCGTTCGGGTGTGCTAGGGCTTCCGCTTTTGACACGATCAATGAAATGGGATTGTTACGCAGAGTGGTGTCAAAATTAAATCCCTACTAATATTATAAACTAGCTTTTGCCCGCGGCTTCGCCCACGTGGACATAGCTTTTATGACTCTTTTTGAGGGTGAGTGTTGCGCGAGCCGCAATTAGCTCGCAAGCGTGGACATGGGTTTTCACCAGGTACCTCAGGAACTGTATCGGGCTATTCGGATTAGCAGTCTTTGTCACTTCCCACCCCCTCAACAAATTCTATACAAAAAATCACTTTAATCCGTTGCTCACGATAGTAACATTTTATATCATTGCGTTGCTCCGTTGCGACGCCACCGACGTGCGCGAGCGTAGAAAACAGTTGTCCCCAGATCCCTCGGGAACTATGTCAGGATATACTTATAAGTAAATTATATCATTTTCCACCTCATCTCTGTGCGAAAAATCACACCAATCCATTTTTCGTTACGATTTTAAATAAAACGAACAAAGAGTATTGTTTCAGTTTCCTCAGGAACTGCATCGGACTATGATGATTTCCACAGATAAAAGGTTGACTATTTCATTCCCAGTGATACAGGCTACCTGCATGCCAAATTTCATTAAGATTGGTAGAGGTGTTGAAGTGTGAATAGGTAACAAACAAACAAACACATTTTCACATTTATAATATAAAGTAAGGATTTCTAAATCTTAAATAAAATATAGAGCGTCGGTGGCAAAACGGTTAAGGCCACTACCTCCTGTCCGGAAGGCCGTGGTTCGAATCCTGCCACTTACCAATATCTATACGAATATCGATTTCATACTGGTATGTACGTTTATCCGACGCTCTTACGGTGAGAGAAAACATGGTGAGGAAACCTGCACACGCCTGCGAAGAAATTCGAAGCTTATGTGTGAAGTCAATCAACCCCCAATGGGCCCGCGTGATCATCTAACGCCAGATCGCCCTAACTCAGGGCAGGTCGAGCCCCTTGGTGGGGACGTATATAAACTGATATGATGAAATATTATCAAAAAACTAATTCAAATCATTATAGGTATCAATCTCGTAATAAAATTTCCTAACAATATTAATATGGGTTAAATCCTCGAGTCGTATCAGCTCCAAAGAAGCCCAAGACGCACTTCTCGTTGCCGCGCTGGATGGCAATAGACAACCTTAGCAGCAGGTAGGACCTCACGTCACATCTTCTCTCTCGAAGGCGAAGGCCAATCTTCTTTGTGAAGGCAAAGGCCTCTGAGGGTTCAGCAGCCGGTTGTCTCACAGACCAGCGGCACAAAGCAGTAATTTGCCTCCATGACCGAGTACTTATTATGCTTCTTTCTCACCGCAAATTGAGCAGCAGTACCGTACGGGTGAGGAGTGAGACAGAAAAAGTGGCTTCCCAAAGCAGACACGTTCCTCTCTGCCATAGCACCTGTTTAAACCCTCCGGCCTTTTGCCATCAGATCGACTAAAGCCCGGCCGGCGGCTGCATCAAAGATGGAATATTCCATCTGGCCGAGACCAGTGCCCTCCGAGTGAGGTCATTAAGGAATTGGTGACGTGGTAATCTTAACAAACACGACTGCAACTCTGTGAGTGATGGCCAATTGCCTCCACCGAGGACCCGCAAATACATTGATGAGGTTCACAGATATTGATATTGCAGGCGGAGAGCAACTGCCACACGCAAATAGTCGCCGTCAAAAGAGTTCCCATATCTGTGCCTCCTGTTAAAAGATGTTAAACTCGATTTATGTGTTTATATTTTTATACACGATTGGAATCTGTAAAAAATACCTGTCTGTTCGTCTATAAAACACATCGCTACGTATATATACCATAGTTCCAGAGTTTAAAGTAGCGTATGCTGAAAAATACATAAAAGAAATCCACTCAAAAGTATGAAATAATATTTTAATGTTTTAATACAACTTAAGCGCGTTTTATTATCCCTGCAGTGCCATCTATTGACATTCTGCTACTATGATTATAATGTTTGGTATGTGTAGCTAATATATAGAAAAAAGTACTCTTTTGTTATTATTGTATGTATCGATAGATAATTTCCCACGGGACCTCTTTAGTTTTCTGGGATAAAGAATACCCGACTATACAATGATGGTCATAACACCCCATCCCTATGTAAAGGTTTCATATTGTTACGTTGAGTCATTCTAAAGATACAATTTTTTGCATTCCTGTAGGAACCCAAATTTTTTTGGGATTCACAATGTCCCAGTTTTAGTTCGCGATAAGGGTATCAACGTGTAAAATTTGATTGTAATAGGTCAAGCCACATTTGCGTGGTGAGCCACTCTATAAATGAATACTTTTGATTTTCCCACGGGAACTCTTGAATTTTCTGGGATAAAAAGTATCCTATATGTTAACCAGGGCTATAAGGAACCACCATACAAAATTTCATCAAAATCGGCCTGGTAGTTTTTGCGTGATGCGCGAACATACAGACAGACAGACAGACAGACAGACAGACAAAAATTCCAAAAGTTGTTTTGGCCTCTGTATCGTTAGTAATGTCCACCACAGTTATTATTTTCCAAAAATATTTCATGTACAGACACGGCCCCGTTACAGTTTTATTATATTATAGATGCGAAAGTAACTCTGTCTGTCTGTTACGCTTTCCCGCAAAAACTACTGAACGGATTTGGCTGAAATTTGGTAGGTAGACAGATTAGGACCCGGATTAAGACATAGGCTACTTTTTACCACGCTCGCGAGCCGCTTGCGGCTCGCGCACTGCGCACCCTCGAAAAGTCATAGAAACGTGGTCCACGCGGGTGAAGCCGCGGGAAACAGCTATTTATTTATAATTTAGCGTTTCCTATTTTAGATCAAGTACTTTTATTATTGAGTTGATCAATTTGGTTATCTAGTGATAATGAATAGTTGGTATAAGATTATATTGTTATTATTTACTTTATAATCGCCTCCGTGGCGTAATGGTAACGACCATTAACTTCACATCAGGAGGTCGCGGGTTCGATTCCCGACAGAGTCTAACTTTGTATGACTCGGTTTGGTTGGTGGAAGGGCATTTTCTTAGCCCGCCTGGCGAGCTACCGCCATCTTATGTACTGTTTGACAAGATAGTCAGTTCCCCATTGCGTTGGGGAATCTTGGTAAACCTGCTTTTATTTTAGTATCAGGTGAGATGATGTCAAGGGCTTACCAATTGTGGATAAAAAAATGATTTTCTTTACCTACTTTTATTCAAATAAATTAATTCTTATTGATAAATACATCCGTTAGAACTAACGAAGCTAAAGTTTTATCTCTCTAGATGTACTTAAAGCACAAAATCTATTTCAAGGTGAATATTTAATCATAAGTTAACCTGTGTGACTGTTTGTGTTAGGATAGCTCACAGATAATCTGGTTAGGATAGTATAAAAATGCGGGATTCGACAATCCCTAGACCGCAAGGAGAGGTGTGCATTGCAAGTGCACTACGTGAATACTGGCTGCACAAGAACAAAAATAACTAGAAAAAGAATAAAGAGAAGAAGAATGGAAGAAGGTTGTTGTCGATTTAAAGATTTTTTTTCGACAATCAACTGTTTTTCCACCATATTAACGGAGTGAGACTCTATTTATATCTCAAAAGCTGTATTCATAAACCACACGGAAATATAGCTAGGGTGAGCCACCTTATTATTGTCACTCACTGCATCATCACTTACCATCAGGTGAGTTGCAGTCAAACGTACTCAAATTTTTTATAAAAAAACTCCCCTTTTATGTAAAAAAAAGACAATAAAAAAATCCATAAAAGTATTGTAATCAAAAATCGTAATTAAGAGATGTTGAACAACATCAAAACAAATTATAAAAAAAAATCAAAACATATATGTTTATTGCATTCGTTACTTTGAGCAACTAGTTATAATTAGACTTGAACTATACACATTTAAGCAACCTTGTACCTCCTTATTTCGCAATAAAAAAACCGGTGAACTACACTAAACTTACACATACTCGTACGAGTAGCAATGACAGACTGCGGCGCGGGACAACTCACCGTCACCGACGTGTTGGGTACAGTAAGATATGTAGTTCGATAACCTGTGTAAACAGTAATAGGGTCGCGGTCGCATGTGTTGTTCACAGTAGGTAGATGACAATGATTTAATCTATAAAAATGTTCATCAAATTCGGAACGTACATTTGTATGCCATGTTTAGGAACGAAATGCAAATATACAAGTAGTTTATGAAGCTGTTGCGTACTGAGGGGTATGAACGCACAGTGTGTGTTTAAAATCAACTCTTTTACATACACTACTTTATCTAACTCATACACTGAAACTGAACCTAGTAAACAAAATTTAAAAAAATAAGAAAAAAACGTTCCACGAAATTAAGTACAACAAAACGTATAAAATGGCATTCTTCTTTCTGTTCATTTATTTTTCTCATTGGTTGTAATACAAAATTGCGTGTGCCACTCGAGGGCAAAATATTTTGTTCTCGGGCGACGTACATTGCAACTCTCTTGGACGACATATATTGCAATAATTGGAACGTACTTTGAACAAAATATTGCTTTGTCCCCTAGTTATACAAATAACAATTTAAAAACACGAATATGTAAACCAAACTCTGTATTTTCTTGTACGGCATACTTTGCAGGTAGCCCATCACAAGCGGGTTCACGGACAACTTGGGGCAATATGCCACACAAACAAAATATATTGTCTGCTATATAATGCTGAATTGTTGACGCATCATCACGTATTTGTGTATTTATTTTATTCAATTTATCGTTAGCAATATAAAAGTAAATGCCACGCTGCGCTGCCGCTGCTGTGCATTGCAAACACTCGCGCACCATTCAACATCCGGTGTGGTCGGGCGGGCGGGGCGGGCCGACACACTCACACAAATTTACGAGTACTTACAATTATTATTATTAAGTAATTAGTAGTAACGATAATTAAAAACGCTAAACACGTTAAAAACCGACTTCCATCGCAACAACTTAGTACATTTTTGCATATTTTTTTTCTAATAACGTACTACACCGATTTTAATAAAATTTATATGGGCCCACACGGGAAACACTAGATTTCAAATAAAAAAGGAATCATAAAAATCGGTTCACCCAGTCAAAAGTTCTGAGGTAACACACATAAAAAAAAATAATTCAGACGAATTGAGAACCTCCTCCTTTTTGGAAGTAGCTTGAAAAGGGGCACCCTTATCGTCTTGTGTGTGTGTGTGTGTGTGTGTGTGTTTATGTGTATATAAAAGGAAACCATGACTGATCTATCAACACACAGCTGAAACCACTGGACGGATCGGGCTGAACTTTGGCATATCGATAACAACATTATGACGTAGTATCTGCAAAAAAAGGATTTTAGGAAATTCCCACAGGAAAGGCAAGAAACGGGATCTGCGCGGGCAAAGCCGTGGGCAACAGCTAGTAATACATATATCGATGAAAAATTTACAAATAATCTGGGTTTGTATGGGAGGACTTCACTCATTCCGATTTATCCTAAAATAATTAATTATCCAGTGCAGTACTACAGGCCTTTTCACTAAAACAGTTTCACTAAACTGTTAGTTAAAAGAATTCAGAGCCATATTTGAGAAAAAAATAACAAAAACCTGAGTTGGTATATGGGCTACCTTAGCCAGGTTTTTTTTTACTGGCAAAAACTAAGTAAGCACTTGTATACATGGGCGTAAAAAGGTATAGTATAGTACAAAGTTACATAAAAATTGTTAGAGCCATTTTTGAGAAACAAACTACCTGAACCTCCATACAGACCTGAACCAATAGTGGGAGTGTCACGTTGCACGGGGAAAAGAATGCTAAAGGAATGGGCAAATGAACAGAGTAAAGCACTCTGGGCAAATTCTCCAGGCCAAAAGCATTCAAAAATGCTCATTTCTGGTTTCTCTCGGGGGTATACGTCTAGAGCACTGCAATTGCAAAAGCCTGGACTTCGAGCTCTCGTCAGAACTCTGACTGGCCACTGCAAGCTTAATAAACACCTAAATCAAATGAAGCTTGCAGTCTCAGACGAGTGCCGATTTTGCCTCGAAGAAGAGGAGACACCTCTTCACTTACTCTGTGAGTGCGAGGCACTCGTCCAAGCCAGAAGTCGCTCCCTGGGTGGGCCAATGATAGCACCAGAGGACATCAGGGAGCTCGATCCCAAGTGCATCGTCCAGTTCATCAGAACTATTGGCCTTGAGGATATTATATAACAGGGGCAGTGATCACAATAGATCTTGTAGGTCACGGTGATCCATTAGGGCCCTCCCTTGGTCCTATTCCCCTCTTACCCAATAATAATAATAAGGAAATTTTTCTTCTGATATACCTTTTTGTAATCTTTGCTACGTAGTAAGTAAGTGTAATGTTTGAAGATTCAAGATTCAAGGTAATTAT
Source organism: Coleophora flavipennella (assembly GCA_947284805.1). Lineage (NCBI taxonomy): Eukaryota > Metazoa > Arthropoda > Insecta > Lepidoptera > Coleophoridae > Coleophora > Coleophora flavipennella. Next base: position 17,274,701 of record OX369274.1, read on the forward strand.
TCAAAATAGGCGCAAATTACACTCTTTCTGATAGTCATGAAATAATAATAACATAATTTCATTTGTAAAGAATCAAGAAATAAACAATTATTAGTTAATAATGTCAAAATTCAATCCTTGAAATAAACCAGATTATGTTATTAGAACATGAAAAGTTATACATAAAAATAATTTAATGTCATTGATAGCTTTGACATGAGTAGGCCAGTTCACACGGACGGCACAGGTTGATGTGTGTATGCCCGACTGCGGCAGGCGGTGAAGGCTTTGCGAGAAAGTACAAGTTATTACAAAAAAAGTACACGAAAAAAATTAAAAATGACAAAATATAAAAATAATATTACCTATCCTCAAATACATCGTACTTGCCCAAATTCATCTACTAGTTTAGGCGCTAGAACACTGAAGACACACACACATACACACACACACACACATAGACAGACAGACAGACACACAAACTTGGATTTTTTTAGCCATCACAATGACTTCTTCCCCCCAAAAATGACACTGATAGGAATTGTGGAAATTAACGAAGCATTGCAAGCTATGGTATCAGATCAATTTAAATATTAAAACTGAATTAATTAATGGCCATAGCAAGGAAGAAACACTTAGGACGTCAAAAAAACGTGACGAAAAAGCCAATACTAAGCCATTACAAAGCGGTCATGAGCCGCGCTACAAAGCGATAAACCTCTAAAATCCTGCCCCCGATGGACCGGATCTAACAGTTGTCACTTAGTTTGACCCCCACAAGGGATTTAGAGTGCCGTTTCCATCGAGGCACGGCTGCGGTCGAGCCGACCGGTCATTAGTTACCCCGCCCCGCCTCTAGTGTGGACGGGTCTTTGTCAATCAGTGACATAACGCCGTCTCGAGGTCAAAAGCTCCAACTGGCAGAGTCGGTCACACACTCGCAGCTCGCAGCTCGCAGGTGATACCTACGAGCAGTGTTGCCAGATGCAAAAACACAAAATACAGTAGCATAACTTGAAAATTACAGTGTTCCCATACAAAATTATCAAATATTCACAGTTTGTATGAAAATAATATTTAAAAAATTACAGTGTTTGTATGAAATTCACAAAATTAATTACAGTAAATCACAGGAAAATACAGTAAATCCGCTGTAATTACAGTGCATCTGGTAACACTGCCTACGAGTACGATCATTTTAAGCATTTCAGATGATGCGTACTCGTATTAAGACTTTAATGACGCAAATATGACTTGAACAGGATGTCACAAGGAGGCAGGAGCTGTCAACTGAAAGTTCGGATGGATGGATGTTTGTTATTCAGACACGCCACAACAGCTGAACGGATCTACATAAAATTTGGTGGGTAGACAGATTATGAGTTGGATTAACATATAGGCTACTTTTTTTCTAAGCTCGCGACTTGCTTGCGGCTCGCGCACTGCGCAACCTCGGAGACAGTCGTAGATACGATGTTCACGCGAGGGAACCCGCTGGCAAAAGCTAGTACTCAATAACTTCACTAACGAAACAATGGTCAATTCGTAAAAAAATACTTTTTCATCCCCCCCATCTCGGAAATTGTATTTTTGCTCTTCAATATCTGAGTGCAAAAGCCGTTTTTATTCGCTAGAGGATAAAGTAAATATCTGAGTGCAAAACCCGTTTTTCTTCGCTAGAGGATAAAGTAAATTGAATTTAGAACATCGTGAATTCAAAACATTATTATACCTATTTACTTCTACCTCCATGGTGCCGAATTTATCATACAAATTTTTTTAATATGTTAAAAACTCAGACTCAGAACCTTCTTGGTGTACTTTTTTTTAATTTGCTTTGCGCGCGCCATTTTCTTAAAACCTTAGGTTAAAAACAAGAAACTTGAAAACAAGTGAAAAACCTAAAATAAGTGATTCTAGCGACGAGGAAGTTTATTTGACGCCAACAGGATTGACTGAAACTGTTTGTAATGCGCAAATGTTTTTTTTCCATTTGGTAAAAGTTACGTGTTGCACTCGAGTGCAAAGATTTTTCACCTCGTGCTCTTTTGATTCCCTCGCTAACGCTCAGCATTCTAAATTTTTAAATCACTCGCTGCGCTCGTGATTCAAATCTAGACTCCTTCGCTTGTTCAGTCATCTAAATTGAGCACGCGGTCTTGTATAACAAAAAAACTATTTATAGGTACAAATCGATCAGCTGATTGACCAATTTTGAGCATTTTTATGGAGAATCAAAAGTATTTTATTTTGAGCACTGACTATGGGTTCCTCGGGGAAAGTTGTTCAGTAGGAATAGCAACCGCCACCAAACACGGAAGCGGTCGATATAACTAACTAACCAATAAGAGCCAAACGCATGCAATTAGTGATCGTGATTAGGTCAGATAATAATATCGTAAATGTTTACTTATCTATTAATTCATCACTATTAAAATGCGTGACATTAAGAAACGTTTTAGATGTTTTCACTAATCTTATTTAAGGTGGCATTTTTAACGACTTCAAAAAAGGAGGTGTCAATGCGACACGTATGTATGTAACATTGTTGGCATTGCACAATTTTCGTGTATGTTAGTGTATGTGGGGTTGTGAACAGGTGGGACAAATTTCATAAGTGTATGTTTGTATGTACTTTTGTACACTTCTTTCTCAACTATTAGAAATCAAAATGTTTTTTTTTTAAATGAAAGGTATCGTCCAACTTAGGGAACAGTGAAAGTTTCATCAAAATCGGTTCAGTAGTTTTCCAGATATGGATTATTAATTGTGTATACAGCAATTTGTGATTGAACTCGGGTTTCTAGCGTTGCCAACTACATTCATTTCATTCCCGCAGCAGCAGCACAGCGGCGTAGAGAACTTGTTTCAGTAGGTACGAGTAAATCAAAACACAAATTATGTTTGATTTGTTTTCAGTTTCCTATAAAGTGAACATTTGAACATATTTATTTCCAAAGACCGGTGTAAAAAGTATTCCTTGTGACTTTCCATAATTATGGAAAATCGAAAATTTGTTTTGTAATCTTTCAAAATAACAAGTAAGTCAGATCCATAACGCTAGAACGAAACTGATAAAACTTCAACCTGTATAGGAACCTACGGTCCTATATCATCATCCATCATCATATCAGCCTATAGACGTGCACTGCTGGACAAAAGCCTCCCCCTAGAAATACACATAACAAAATATATTTAGAGATCCCGAAAGAGATAAGTCCGCCTTTGCTATCATTATTATCATCTATCATATCAGGCGAAACACGTCCAGTGCTGGACAAAGGCCTCCCCAAAGATTTCGGTGACGGCCGGTCCTGCGCTGCTTGCATTTAACGGCTTTCCGCAACCTTCACCAAGTCGTCGGTCCACCGTGTGGGAGGCCTACCTACCCTACGTCTTCCAGTGCGCGGTCGTCACTCCAGGATTTTACTGTCCCAACGGTCATCTGTTCTACGAGCTATGTGCCCCGTATACAGACATTTAAGTTGAGCGATTCTGTGAGCTTTGTCTTCGCTATTTTGTTATTCTTTTGACAACTTTTTTGTTTTTAAATGCAATAAAGAGTTTATAAACAACGACTTGTTTTGCGCTGCTCGCATCCACCGGCCCCTTCACCAGGTCGACGTCGGTTTGCTGGGTGGGAGGCCTGCCTACGCTTCATCTTCCGGCGCACGGTTACCACTCGAGCACTTTGTTTTCCAGCAGCCATCTATTCTACGAGCTATGTGCCCCTCCCACTGCCAATTAGGTTCAGCAATTTTTACGGTTTGTTTAAATATGGAAATACTTTTAGACTTTCACGTTTCCTTCGCGCGGATAAGTATGTGTTGTGGTCGTTATGTACACGCGTAACAAACGTCACGTGTTGCACGACGAACATTATTAGTTCAGACAAGGCTTGTTGTTTCCCTAAAGACTAGATCACACCCTAAGGCGTTGACAGACAGACATACATTATATTTAAGTTTTATGATGTATTTATAAGCGTTCTTAAATAACAACAAACCATAGTGTTGCTTTAGGGAATTCGCGTTAGTTGTGGTGTTAATGATAAAATAAAGTGCTTCACTTGAGTAGGGGTGTGCCTGCTAGTAACTTCAAGTAGCAAACAGGGTGGAATTTCATTCATTTTGGTCCTGTTCATTGTGGATTCCTTCATGACAATGAACAACTTTCCCCGAGAAACCAATACAACTGCAGAAAAAAAAATACTCTCCATATAAAGTTGGTGATAAATGTCCTCAATTTGTATGGTCCTTATTTTTTTGCTCCGATTATATAGGTTTCTTAAGGAAAGTTGTTCATTTTCATGAGTAGAAACCACAGTTAACGGGAGGAAAATGAATAAAATTTCACCTAAATAGTTATCTAGACACACGGTGGTGTGTCAGCCAAGTTAAAATTAAAAAAGGCGACACCGGCCGTGGGTTATATTACACGAACCAATACTTATTTTGCTTTCGACCTACCCGTAACTAAAAATCTGTTTGACATACACACTTGCGCTTTTGTGTGTCTAGTAAATCCCCCACGATCACCTAGAATCCCAATTTTTATAAATATATCTTTTGCCATTCCTGAGATATTGACGTCCGAAAATTATTATTTTCAAGACTCACTCACTCACTCACACACACATCATAACTATAGAGTTATAGACCACTTCCAGGTAACTTGGAAACTTGAAAGTCGGCATCGAGGTAGGTTATTGGACGTATCATCATCATCATATCAGCCGAAGGACGTCCACTGCTGGACATAGGCCTCCCCAAGGATTTCCACTTTAGTAGAATATTATTGGATAGTGAATTAAAAATGCGAATTAATCGTAGGTTGTTCAACTTGATAAGTAAAATCCCCCTTTTCAAAGTGTTCAATATGTTGTGAAGAGTACTCGCTGTACTGGTTAGGGTTCCGTGCACTCACAGAGTGACCGACGGAACCTTATTACAAACCCGCCGCTGTCCCTCCGTCTGTCAGCGCGCTGTATTTCGTCAACCGTAATAGATAGACAGTCAAAATTTCACAAATTGTGTATTTTTATCGCCGCTATAACAACAAATAATGAAAACTAGCGAATGTTAGTAGGATTTAGTGGGATACAGTAGTATCTTCTACAGGGTGTTTGGTGCATCGCGTGTCAAATTGAATAGGCCGATAGGAGAGGTCAGTAGCTATCCCCTCAGCCCTCATAAGCTTTCCTATGCCTAACAGATTTTTTTTAAATATTTTTTTTGTCAATTGTTAAGAAAAATCCAAAATGTTGCATATAAAATTGAATTTAAAGAAAACTATTGGGCGTAGCCTCAAAACTTAATTTTTATTTTGATATACACTGTAGTATGGTGCTATTAAACTTAAAATTACTTTAAATTACATTACCATTGAGTGTTTTTTATTAACTCTTAAAAGTTTTCGGAAGAGGGAAAGATGAACTTAAAAGTAAATTATATAGTTGATTTATGAAGATTTTTAGTACGGAACCCTCAGTGCGCCAGTCCAACTCGTACTTGGGCGGTTTTTTGTAACAGCCTGTTTAAGTAACAGGGGGTAATCTGTATCTATCAAGCGGCTGCCGGTGTGCGCACCATTGTTACGTCGCCGGCGGCCTATCGCGCATCTAGCGCCGTGGATCAAGCGAATCCAAACCCTTCCGATCGGCGGAGGCAGCAAACCATACAATCCAGGTCAATCGCGCTGGAATCCACTTTACGTCGTTCTGACCTTACGCCGGCGCCGGCGGGCGCCGCTACATTGTTTTTGGTTAGTTCATCTCAATTTAAGATTTATCAGCCGAGTCGATTATACCGTAGGTAAATTGGAGGTGCGATTTGCTTGCTAGTTTAGTCAAAATCAAAATAATTTTAAATAGGTGTTTACACACACTTTTATTTAAATTTTATTTAGTCAAAAAAAACTTATAGTCTATTATTACAAATCAGATTACAGTCTCAGGTAATGATATTTGTTATAGAATCAACAGATATATCTTTGTCATTTACATAATCTATTATTTTATAATATCCTCTAGAGCACATTAAGCATATTATGACACGAGTCTTGAATTTGTTCTCTGACAAACTAGTTACATTTTCTGGAATTTTATTGTAGAATCTTATACACTGCCCCAAAAATGACTTTTTAACCTTACTCAGTATCGAATAGGCTATATCTATTTTATTTACATTATACCTGTCACTGTTCCTAAAGAAATAAATGCAAATTATTACGAATGTACCTACGTGATGTTTTTATATATAAATTGTCGATTTGTTGCCGGTGATTTTGAGGTAATATTGTTATACTCGTAGTCATTTACAAATTTTGACCAAAACAGTTTATCTACCTACTTACCTCGTTTCATCATATCAACTCTTATACGTCCCCACCGAGGGGTTCGACCTTACCCTGAATTAGGGTGATCGGGTTTTACTCGACCACGCGGGCCCAGTGCGGGTTGGTCGACTTCACACACAACCGTCAAGATTCTTCGCAGGTTTCCTCACGATGTTTTCCTTCACCTTAAGAGCGTCGGATAAACATACAAAAACTAAATTCGAAAACTCATAAGTACATGGCAGGTCCGTCCGTGGCAGCTCCACGACCACGACCTCCTCCCGGACAGGTGGTAGCGGCCCTACGAGGGAAGGACGCTGCTGCTTATCCTCCGATTTAGTCTCTTAGTGACACCCATGGCACACCCCGGACACTGCATACAAATGGTCGTGTAATGACATATCTAAAAACAAATGACGGAGCAAACAAAAACACGGTGAAATCCCATACTTTCGAGAACCAAACTGTAACCAATCTGTATCAATCTGGATGACGAGGGGGTGAGGTTGCAATCTAGAGAGCGGCAGGGAATGTCCATACTGTATGTTAGTACAAATTTATATACTTTGCCCATGGGAAAGATGGGATGGATAAGCCACCGTCACCATTTAACCGCCTCCGTGGCGTAATGGTAAAGTCCATTAAGTTCACATCAGGAGGTCACGCGTTAGATTACCAGCGGATTCTAATTTTGTATGACTCGGTTTGATTGGTAGAAGGTCATTTTCAAAGCCCGCCTGGTTAGCTACCACCGTCTTATCTAAGTCTTGCCGCCAAGCATCACTGTTAAAACATTGATGTGTTCCGGCTTGAAAATAAGATAACCAGTTCCCCATCACGTTTGGGAATCTTGGTAAACCCGCTTCCACCTTCGGCATCATCGTCTTTTCCCATCAGGTGAGAATCTCATGATGTCAAGGGCTTACCAATTGTGGATAAAGAATACAGAACCCATAAGGTTTAGTGATTTACGATTTGACGAAAAAAGATTATCTACCTACCTTGTTTAGGTCATAACTTAGGTAAGTTAGGCCAAATCATTTGAGGAATTTAATAATATATTAAATTTGATTTAATGATTAGTCATGAACCTATAAAAGGGGAGAGCCATGAACCTTATACCAAAGAAACTGTTGTAAAGCCTAGGGCTTGACCGAGACCTGGGCAATGAAACAGGATTTTCAAGACGTATCTTCAAGTCAAAGGCCATGGAGGAAACTTTCTAATAGATACTTTCCGTAATCAAGTATCTTCTCTTGTATTGATGTTTTTCTAAAGATATAACAAAGCTCCTCAGTGATTAGTGATTACGCGTCACACACTTGTGCAATTTTTGGTTAGTTAATTTTTCACGTTACTAATAAAGGTAATCATTTTTACCGTCGAGCAACGAAGGAGCAAATGTAAGGTTGTGTGATTGCCTGAGAAACCGACGACGAGATTTTTACGGAAATGCAAATGCAAGCATATATGCTTCCTATGCGACCTTTAACCAACTATAATGGACCGGTTCTATCTATACATTAATTGCAAAAAAAAAGAGTCAAATACTACTTCACGCAAAGACACGCTTACACCACAATAGTCTAGTCTCGGTCATATATAAACAATGATAGAGAAAGTGGAACTCGAAATGTAGCACAAATGAGATAACAAATTTAACTCACTTTGACCTTCAACCGATTTGGGGAATACTAATTGACGAAATGAGCGAATTCGCTTACATGAATAACGCTACAGAATGCTGCAGGCATCAAAACCGCTGTTCGCGTTGGCCGGTCCATAGCTGTTATATTGGTGGAAGCATGCGACTATAATATTAAGCCATCAGTGGCAAAACTAGTCAGAAGTCTAGGAAAGTGCCTCCCATACAAATTTTATAATGTTAAATGCTCCTACGGCAAGGTATGTTCTCCGTGGAGAGTACAGTTATTTATTAAAAGACTAGGTTTTGCTTCGCTCGAGTGGGAATCGTTTTTAAGACTGTCTTTGAGTAGTGCGCGAGCGGCTCCGGCTCGCGAGCGTATACCAGGGTTCACTCCAGATCCCCCGGGACCTACATCGGGCTATTCTATGCACTTCCCATCCCCTCATTTTATCTATGGAAAAAAATAGGTCAATCCGTTGCTCCCTTGTTACGCCGACGTGCGCGAGCCTTGAAATTAGTTTTCCCTAGATCCCTTGAGATTTATCTCGGGCTATGCTAATTAGAAGTCTGTCATTATCCACCTTCTCAACCATCTCTGTGCAAAAAATCACAACAATCCATTTTTCCGTTGTGATGTTAAGGAAGTCGCCCTAAAAGTAGTCTTTTTTTTTTAATTCCCTCAGGAACTGTATCCGACTATGCTATTTTTAAGGGATAAATCTATTTTCCTTTCCGATGATACTGGCTACATCCATTCCAAATTTCGTCAAGATTAGTTAAGGCGTTGAAGCGGAAAGAGGTACCTAGCAAACAAACAAACAAACGAAAGAACAAACACACACACATTTTCACATTTATAATATTAATAAGGATGTTTACGATATGGAGATGTTCAAAATAGCTAGTTTGCTACTTATGCAACGTGTCACCGGCGCGAGTGTGCACGAAACGAACGGCTCGTGTGCGTGTCGCAAATGCTTTTAGATGGTGTTGCATCGTACACATGTTAATGAATTTTTTGCACCTTCTCTTGAAGTTCACGTGTTAATAGGTACATTTTTTTAGAATTGCCGGATAAATTCTGTGTGACAATGTAGCAAATACTCATGGGGCTACGGACAGAGCTTTGCTCGGGGTTTCTTAAGAGAATATTTACAGAATCGTTTCCCATGCAAACTTTAAATTACTACTTACTGAAAATGGATAAGCCGATTCTAATGAAATTTAATATACATAATCAGGTCACGAAATAAAAGTTTGTGGATAGATAATGTTATGGAAATACTTCATTTTTAAAAAAAGATTAGTGAATTTTAAGAATCCTATGAAAACCTTAAATCATTATTGATTAGTAAAACCCCCTCAAAAAGCGTCGGCGGCTCAACCGGTAACGACTCGGTCCTTCTGACCAGAGGTACCGGGTTCAAATCTGGACGGCCAATGTACCAATGAGTTTTTCAAAAACTTACGTACATACTTACCGATTGCTTTAACGGTGAAGGAAAACATCGTGAGGAAACCTGCACACGCCTGCGAAGAAACTCGAAGGTTGTGTGTGAAGTCGACCAACCCGCACTGGGCCCGCGTGGTCGACTAAGGCCCGATCGCCCTAATTCAGGGTAGGCTCGAGCCCTTCGGTGGGGACGTATATGAGCTGATATGATGATGATGAAAACCCCGTATTTTTTGAAAATGTAATCTATCCACAAACTACAATTGCGTGACTTGCTTATGTGTATAAAGTTTCTTTGGAATTGGTCCGTCCATTTTGAAGAAGTAAAAAAAAACCGTCTCCGTGGCGTAAGCGTTAGTCCATTCGCTTCACACCAGGAGGTCGTAAATTCGATTCCCGTTGGGGGGTCAACTTGTAAGATTTGGTTTGGTTAGTGGTAGAGCATTTTCTAAGCCCGCCGGGCTAGCTACCACCTTTTTATCTAAGTCTTGCCGCCAAACATCGGTGTTAACAACATTGATGTGTTCCGGCTTGAAGACCTTGTATACAATCGTATACCATTAGTAATAATAAACGCCGCCTCCCGCCAAACCCTTCAAAAGAAATTTGGAAATTGGTTGTTACTTACTCCGCCAATTTTACAGTTTTACTGAATTTATGTATTTTTTTAATGTAAATAATATTTTGATTAAATATATTTTTAATTTTAGCTTATAGTAGCTTATTATAGTATAAACTTTGACGTTTAACAAGGAAGTTGTCAATAAATAATTGTACTGAAGATAAGTTCTCCATTGCCATGGGAAATCTTGGTAAGCCCGCTCCCATCTTCGGCATCATTGTCACTTACCATCAGGTGAGATGATGCCAAGGGCTTACCAATTATGAATTAAAAAAAAGAAAAAAAAATTGTAATTTTAATTTTGTATGGAAAATGATTTTGTAAATCAATGCGAAAGGCGAAAGGCCATACACTGCGATGGTGGAGGCGCAGTGCGACTTGCGAGGTTGCCTCGTTCACGCTGGTCAACTGATCTCAAGCACGGTCGTTGTCTAGTTGAGTTAAACTGTAAGTGGCGTTTTTCTCGACTGTTTTCGTGCTTCGTGAGGCACTATTCGAGTCGTTGGTGTTGGTTTTAAGAAAATAAAAACCTATGAACGTAGCTTTTGCTCTGAACCTACCACACATTGTTATAAATCTTTTTACTTTTATGAGGACACAAACAATAAAAAAGGTCCACAATCATCTTAACGACTACGCCATACAATAGGGGGTTAAGTATGAAATTGCCGACTCAGCTCAATGTCAATTTTTATTGAAAAAAAAGTTTTTTTTTATTATAGACCTTATGGTGACACTACTTATAGTCTTTTATTAGCAACTAGTGGCATGTTTTTTATGTTCCAATCCCCTGAGCTACGTAGCATTGAATGGAACAAAGGCGTTTTCTTAGTGGTCAGGTGGGGCAATTTTCTAAAAATTAATAGTTAATTTTCTTGAGTTTTCATGAAAGTGACGAAATCTTATGCGGAGTATTCCCAAATATGACATTAATAACGAAAAAAACTGCTGCGATAACTCTAGAGCTTTTAAATTAAAAATGTGTATTTTTGCCTTTAAAAATGGTGATTTATTGAGTTGAAAATAACCGTATTTATGGGCTCAAAGCCACCGCGCTCTCAAAGTGTCTCAACAGTAGACACACATTTACCAGCTATTAATTTCTAACAGTGTAATGTTCTTTTGAGAATAAATTTTGTTTTATTAACTATTTTTCATAATATTAATTTTCTTCTTTAAACTTTTTTATCCAATTGGCAATTTCATACTTAAATACCTAATCCTAGCTCGCAGAACAGATAACCGATGGGAAAGAATTCTTTAGAGTTTGGTCTGTGCCCCCCTCCAGGTTATCTGAGGATCAAGTAAAGCTTGCAAGAATCTGCTGGATCCATGTGTCTCAGAATCGTGCTGAGTGGAAGTCTAGGGAGGACGCCTTTATTCAATTGTCTTCCAGCTCAGATGATGAATAGTCTGTTTTTTTTCGTTTACAATTTGTTAAGCTTTTGACATTATCTCAATTGATAGTAAGGTGACGATAATACTGAGGCTGTAAACGGGCTTACCATAATTCACCAACGCATTAAAGGCTATCTTATCTTTTTCTTATTGAGGTTTGGTGGCCAAACTTAGATAAGATTGTCGTGAATACAGTCATCATCAGCTCAAATACGTCCCCACAATGTTCTGATATTAAGATCGGTTTTTTTTATCTTTTCTTTAATTTTAATGCTGACATTCAGTGAATTCGCTTGTCCTTTGACACTGCCGTCAAACATCATCGAATGAAGTCATACAAAGGACTTGAAAGTCTTTGAAAGAAATCAATAAAATTTCATTATTGTACTTCAACTTCAGCTATTTAATAATCTCCACACGTTTGGTTTGGTTCGCGTGCGCTAGTCAAAGGTCGCCTGTTCAGTGCATCTCAAATAATTTTATTTGTTAATAAAACTTGACATTTATTCGCTGACACGACGCATGCGTCATCGAACCTGCGTCTGCGGCACCGCGTTTAAAGCTTTTTGTGTCGGGCGTGCAGCCGCAACTGCGAAGCTGTTTTATTTGTCAATCAATAACATTTCACGTGAACATAGAACCTTTGTTTGTTGAACAACACTAACAAAAACCATTACTTTACTGTCCGCAACACGAGGTAATTAATTTTAAGGTTTTTGTTGAGAATGTTAGTGAAATTTATTTATAATCAACTAGCGTCCCGGCGAACTACGTTCCGTCCGCCTTACGCTACACTGCCCTACCCTACCCTATACTACCCTACATTACACTACACTACACTACCCTATCCCTACACTACCCTACCCTACCCTACCCTACTCAACAATACACTACCCTACCCTACACTACACTAAACTACCCTACCCTACCTTACACTACACTAACCTACAATACACTACCCTACCCTACCCTATACTACACTACCCTACCCTACCCTTCCCTACATAAGAACCTTCTCATGACAGTAACGAACTCGACAAAAAAAGAATTAGCGAAATCGGTCCAGCAGTTCTTGAGTTATAAAATTACAACGAAAAGTGGCATTGATTTTTATATATTTAGATATCTATGTTCATTGAGACTTTACATAGGTCTTTGACAATTTATACCTAAAAAAAGAGTTACTTATGGTCTTAAGTATTTCGTGTTCCAACCCACGAAGCTACACTTAATTGAAAAAGAGCGTTTTCTTAGTGGTCAGATGGGTCATTTTTTTGACTTATTTTTTTAATTTATTTTCTTTTTTAAACCAATCAGCCATGAAGGAAAAAAAATTGCGGCGCCCTATTTTTTTCGTTCATGCAATCAGCAATTTCATATGTAAATACCTATCGTATGGTTTGAAACGTTTCAGCGTATCTTTTAGTGGGCCTTGGGAACATGAAATCTACACTTGACCTCTTAAAAGGAACAATATTAGAATTTAACTTTTATTCGAAGAGACCATACGCTAGCAGCACTTTTTTTTAATATGAATCTTAGGCTACGAGAAACGTAAAGCATATAGCAATGAAACTCACGTCGACTTGTTCCTCGTCTGACGGGAACATTGAGATATTAAAATTGCTTAGATTATTAGAGATTAAATAATTAAAATACATACAAGTTGGCGCACACGACAATAACTATGATTGAACCTAAAATCTATCATAATTGAATTTATAATTATTCTCTATTGGAATCATAATATTTTTGGGGTTTGCACATTTCATCATATCATATCAGCTCGTATACGTCCCCACCGAGGGGCTCGAGCCTACCCTGAATTAGGGCGTTGGGGCCTTAGTCGACCTTGCGGGCCTAGTGCGGGTTGATCGACTTCACAAACAAACTTCGAGTTTCTTCGCAGTTGTGTGCAGGTTTCCTGACGATGTTTTCCTCACCGTTAAAGCAATCGGTGAGTATATGTACATAAGTTTCGAAAAACTCATTGGTACATTGGCCGTCCGCATTTGAACCCGGCACCTCTGGTTTGGAGGACCGAGGCGTTACCGGTTGAGCCACCGACGCTTTTTTACACATTTTTTTTGCACATTTGTTTTGGTCAAATTAATCATAGTGCAAGGGAGAGTTGCATGGTATGAAACTACTTAGAATGACTAAAGAGCTTTACATATCATTGTGTACCATAGCAGGAGAAAATGAACCGTAGAGGAAAAACTCAAAACAGAGCATTTTTATATTGATTTTATGATTTTGGTTTCACTTTTGTCTTATCTTTCGTCCGATTACTACAATAAGTAAACGTTTTCTTTTAGTTCAATATTATCAATAAGCGTTTTCTTTAAGTTAAATTTACTATCAATGAGCGTTTTCTTTTAGTTCAATACTATCAGTAAACGTTTTCTTTTACTTCAATGCTATGAATAAACGTTTTCTTTTACTTCAATACTATCAATAAACGTTTTATTTTACTTCAATACTATCAATAAACGTTTTCTTTTACTTCAATACTATCAATAAACGTTTTCTTTTACTTCAATATTATCAATAAACGTTTTCTTTTACTTCAATACTATCAATAAACGTTTTCTTTTACTTCAATACTATCAATAAACGTTTTCTTTTACTTCAATATTATCAATAAACGTTTTCTTTTACTTCAATACTATCAATAAACGTTTTCTTTTACTTCAATACTATCAATAAACGTTTTCTTTTACTTCAATATTATCAATAAACGTTTTCTTTTACTTCAATACTATCAATAAACGTTGCAGTTTCTTGAGCCCATAAAAAAATGACTCCTTTGATGAAATAATAGAAACCTCGGATTTTCCAAACTTAAAAATGTAATACTTATATTTTTATATTCTGCTCTGGAGCAAAATTCGAATTATAAACTTCAAAACGAGTTAATATTGATCTTCTTTATAAACACCTTACCGAAATTTGAAAATAGAATGATATTATAACACTTTTTCTTTAAAAAAATAATGATAAAAAACATTTTTTTCCATTACGATACAGAAAAAACCCAAGAAGTTAATATCACCAAGGAGATTCCATCAATTATCTTTGTTCTAATGAAACGCATGTGCGGCGCGCGCAATTTATATAGCGTTACAAAAAAGTTTTTATTCCAATTTTACCTGCCTGTGACAGCGCCTGCTTTAATGCATGCGCAGTTTTGTGCTACGTTTTGGCGCTATTTTTTGTACTGAATTTCGTGGGAAAATAAATTGTAATAAAGTAGGTAGGTACCTCATACCTCTCATACAAATCCAGGTAAAATGTTACTTTTGCTCTACAATTGCTCTAAGGATTTAAATGAAACTTTGTTAACCCTCTTGTTACTACTGTCGTTTCAAAACAAAATTTTTCAAACAAAAAAAATAATTTCACAAGTTTTTTTATTATTGCCATTATATTTTGAGTGGCACGTACGATTATAATACAAATTTTGGAATATTTCTTTAAGTAAAAAGTGGGTTAGTCATATGGACTTAGTATGGCCTACTGCACTGGACAGTTCATTATTCCAGAAAAAAACACAATAAGATACCTCCCATACAAACCTAAATTCTTTGTAAAAAAATGCATCAAATCTAATACATCGAATTTTATTACTAATAGGTCGGCGTACAAGTGGGTCTTAAAATGAACATGGACAAGACGAAAGTAATGTTAAATGTCCGTGTCGCACCCACCCCTCTAAAGGTTGGAGACTCTACACTGGAAGTTGTTGACGAATATGTATACCTGGGACAAACAGTCCAGCTAGGCAGGACCAACTTCAAGAAAGAGATCAATCGACGAATCCAACTCGGCTGGGCAGCGTTCGGGAAGCTTCGTAATATTATCTTCACGTCCCAAATACCGCAGTGTCTCAAGACTAAGGTCTTTGACCAGTGTGTGTTGCCAGTGATGACTTACGGAACTGAGACATGGTCGCATAATATGGGCCTCATAAGAAGGCTCAAGGTCACCCAAAGGACAATGGAGCGTGCAATTCTAGGAGTTTCTTTGCGTGATCGAATCAGAAACGAGGAGATCCGCAGGAGAACTAAAGTAACCGACATAGCTCACAGAATCGCTAAACTGAAGTGGCAGTGGGCAGGGCACATAGCTCGTAGAACAGATGGGCGATGGGGCAGTAAAGTTCTCGAGTGGCGACCGCGCACCAGAAAAGGTAGCGTAGGCAGGCCTCCCACGCGGTGGACCGACGACCTGGTGAAGATCGCGGGAAGCCGATGGATGCGGGCAGCGCAGGACCGGTCGTCGTGGAAATCCTTGGGAGAGGCCTTTGTCCAGCAGTGGACGATTTCCGGCTGATATGATGATGAGGTCGGCGTAATGTTTATTGTTGGTTTGTGTATTTGCGACCACGCCAGACTAGCCAGACGGTGAAGGCTTCGCGGGAAAGTAGGCTATACTTACTTACTCCTACGTGCAGTTTATTACTACACGTAGGCGTAAGTAAGTAAAAATCCATAAGAAAATAATTACTGAATACACTCGTGAAATTTTATGCTCGTTTGCAATTTAAACGACCAACAAATTTAACTTTCAGAAAGTATAAAAATGCATAATTTGCAAGAATGTAAAGATTGGATAAACTTTTTTATTGTACCTATAAAAATATGCGCAACTCTTTACGCACCCACTATACATAAAGGTAGCGTAGTTACATATAATCATCTTAAAATACAGCGACATCAAAAATACATCAGATCTCATAACACAGAAACCACGGTAAACACAATTGAGTTTAGCAAAAAAAGCGCTCTATGCCCTTCCAATAAGGGTCAGTGCGAGTGGTGTGGTATATTGTTGATGCGTGCGCGCAGCGTGCAGCGCAGCGTGTGAATCTAGACGAGTGATGAGAAACTACTCGTGTCTCGTACAGGTAGGGTTACCAGATGTTAAATTGAAAATTCCTGACAAAATGCCTGATTTTTATCAAAAAGTCCTGACATTTTACTGAAACGGGCGCGCGTGACGACGCACAGTCAAAGTAATAAAATACAATTTATGATATTTCTTTCTTTCGCCGACTCGCAATCCGCCATAGAGGCTACTCTTACTCTCCACACAGTGAAAAATCACCATTACATTGATGAGGAACAAAAAACATGTAAATAATGCAAAAAATCCTGTCATTTTCAAAGTCCGAACGAAGTAGCCTAAAAATCCTGACATGTCAGGACAAATCCTGACGTCTGGTAAGCCTGCGTACAGGCAGTAGGCAGCAGGCAACAGGCAACAGACAGTAGGTCGCCGTAGATGGGACTGATTGATTTACGTACAGACTACAGACAAACGAACGAATTCTGTGTTTTCTTAACTGATTGCGGTTTTTGTGCATTTTGTAATGTTGTGCAACTTGGAATAACAATTGGTGCTTACCTAGTACCTCGAAATATAGAAAAATAATAACAACCGAATTCCCTTTCATTTGATTTCTTCTCTTTTTATATAAATACTAGCTTTTTCCCGCGGCTTCGTCCGCGTGGACATCCTTTTAATGACTGTCTTTAAGGGTGATTAGTAAATTATGTCGTTTCCCACCTACTCAACCATCTCTGTGCAAAAAATCACAAAAATCGAGTATTTTTTAAGTTCCCTCAGGAACTGTATCAGATTATTCTGTTTTCCCGAGATAAATGTCTTCCCCGTGACACAGGCTACCTGCATGCCAAATTTCATAAAGATTGGTCAAGGCGTTGAAGCGTGAAAAGGTAACAAACAAACAAACACATTTATAATATAAGTATTAGTAAGGATTAGGTATCAATTTTAATTATCATAGTAAAGTTCTGTACGTTTAACTATAAGATGTACCAAATAATGAAATATAGTGTAAAGTTTAGGTATAATATAACACAATTATTTTACGTTACGTGGCTTGTACTGAAATTAAAAGGTAAAAATGTGAAAAACATACGAATTTTTAAGAAATAATTTTTTGTTTCGAGCGATGAAGGAGTGAAAAAATTTTTTGATGGCCTCAAATTAAAAGTAATATTTATTTTATTTTTGTTCTGAGGTGACGGCAAAAAACCAAAGTTGAGATTTTGATGGGGATCGATTATCTTCACTTATAGTACAACAAAATTTAAAAATAATAATGTATGTATGTACTTATATATTGTGTGTGTCTCAAGGTCACCCAAAGGTCAATGGAGAGTGCTATGCTCGGAGTTTCTCTGCGCGATCGAATCAGAAACGAGGAGATCCATAGGAGAACCAAAGTAACCGACATAGCTAACAGAGTTGCTAAACTTAAGTGACAGTGGGCGGGGCACATAGCTCGTAGATCAGATGGCCGTCGGGGCAGTAAAGTTCTCGAGTAGTGACCGCGCAGTGGAAAACGAAGAGTATGACCTGGTGAAGGTCGCGGGAAGTCGCACGTCTTTCGGCTGATATCATGATGATGATGATGATATTGTGTGTGTGTGTGTGTGTGTGTGTGTGTGTGTGTGTGTGAGTGTCTATGTGTTTGTGCGCCCGTCAGGTGCTCTAGTGCCTAAACTACTGAACGGATTTGAGTGCAATTTGGGCGAGAGCAATAAATTTTTCACATCTCCAACGTCTTTTGTAATTTTTTCTATCATGATTTTTCAAGGTGGCCACCAAATAACCACTTATTATTATTTTTTCCTTAAAAATGGCTCTAACGATTTTAATGAAATTTTATACGTTACCTAAAAAACTTTATACGGCCTACTATACCATTAATTTCAATATTCCACAAAATATCGGATTCTTTGTATTTTTTCTCAAAATGGCTTTAACGATTTTAATGAAACTTTCTGAGTTACTACAACGTGATAACTTGATAGAGCATGCACTGCGTACACTGGGTAGTTCACTGTTCCAGAACAAGCTACCTCCCATGTACACCTTGATAGTTCGTCAATTGTTCATCGAGTCTTATCTAAGAGTCTTATTACACCTCTTTTCTTTACGACTAAGTTAGTGTGTTTTTGGGTATACGTAACAGGTAATAAGACCCCATTAATAAGCCCACGCTGCCGTCCGTCTCTCCTACATTCAAAGGGCTGTATCTTTTGAACCGTAACGGGTATCTGGCTGAAACTTTCAAAGAATAGGTGTTGAAATGGCGGATTTACTAAAAGACAATTCAAATAAAGTAGATATAAGGGAAGTGGGGAGGGGAGGGGGGGGGGGGTGAAATAGAAATATTGTGACTTTAAAAGTTTTATTCGCTCTAAAATCGTTAATATATACAAGCATGAAACTTTGTATGATTATAGTACAACAAGTACTACCAAATTAAAAAAAACCACCAACTCACACTGGGGGTCCGGAATGAATGAAAAAAGGAACTTTCGCTCTCTTTGATGTCCTTCGATTGACGTGAATAGCTATAATTGTTGTACTGGTGGGATTGTCCGGTATGCCGGTATGCCGGTATGCCGGTATGCTAGACAGGCCAGACATTGAAAGATACGCAAAAAGTATTTGCAGTAATTTACATTTTATATTAAAATCAAATAAGAATCAGTGAAAACGGAACATAGGTACGTTTAAATAAAATCAAAAATACGAGGTTTGTATCACGCGTTGATATCTTGTACCCATACGCTGACGGCGCGGTGTACGACACTTTTAAGGTTATTATCATAATTATTTTTGTTTTTTATGCATTTTGGATTTTTTTTTACCCGACTGCACCAGAAGGTTATGTTATTCGAGTGTATGTATGTATGTATATATGAAGGTTTATTTATTTCTTTGGCTCGCTCTGTAGACTAAACGGTTGATGGATTTTGGAGTGTGAGCTGTTTTTAGATTTGTGTTGATCCCGTGAGTGACACACTCGTAGTGACACACTCGTAGGTGATAGGATACATTTTTATCCGACGGTACAAAAAGAGGGATTCCGGTCTTATGCCGGCGGGTCAAGATTCAAGCTTCAAGATATTTATTCAAAATAGGTGCAAATTACACTCTTTCATAAAATAGTGATTACATAGTTTCATTTGTAAAATATCAAGAAATAAACAATCATTAGTTAATTACGTCAAAATACAATCCGTGATATAAAAAAAATATAATGTCATTAGAACATGAAAACAACATGACACGAGAAGTTATAGGTACATCAAAATTATTGAATGTCATGAACGCCTTTGACAAGTGTAGGCCAATTCGCACGGACAGCACCCGGTCTAGAATTTTTATTTATTTATAAAATTAGTTATGTACCTTCCTAACTGTAAAAACATTTTAAAGTGTTTCATAAGAGAAATTGTTTTCTTTTTATACCTATTAATCAATTCTTTATATTGGTATACCTATTTATAAGGTAATATTTATTTAATTTTTTATTTTTGGTACTTACTTTTAAATTTCTTGTTTTATAAGGATCATAGCTACAACAAAGTTTTTAAATATTTTTTTTATTTAATTTGTATGATGTAGGTATTTATGTTAATATTTAGAATATTAACAACCAATAATATTTAAATATTACATGTTGTCAAGGGTTTACCAATTGTGAATAAAAAAAATAAAAAAAACGTATTTTATGATTATTTCAAAATATCCAAAACTCACCTGGCACGTAATAAAATACAACCCCACACACAATGGCACTTCACTGAAAAGTTTTTAATTGTAAAACTTCAGATTTCAATTTTGGAACGTGCGGTCCGTCTCGCGCGGCGGCTGGGGTCAAAGTGCGTGCGGGCTCAGCTCACGCGGGTCTCATCCCGCGACTCGCGCGCCTGCGCAGTGAAAGTGCTTATATAGCCTATGGGATGCAGCCTGCGCGCGCGCCTGCTAGCTGCGAGCTGCCTCTGCTGACATCACTCCACCGGATTTATTGGCTGTAACAACAATAATATGTCCATTGCCTAGGAAATCTTTTGAAGATTTTGTGTTTTTGTATATAAGGTGTAGCTGAAATTATTTTAACTGGTGCTTCTACCCATCAAACTGAACAACTTTCCCCAAGCAACCCATAGTCAAATCGCAAAAAAAACGACTTTCCCATACTAACTCGATCAGCTGATCAGCCAACTTAATATGGGAAGTTCAATTTTTTTTTTGAGCTTTGACTATGGGTTTCATGGGGATAGTTGTTCAGTTTCATGGGTAGAAGCACCAGTTAAAATAGTTTTAGCTAATTTTGTTAGACCTTACATACACTGCTGGACATTGCCTAGTTTATTTTTTTTAAAAATTACAAGTTTTTTTGAAAAAAAGTGTGCAGTACGGGGTACAGAAACTTGCAAGACAGGCAAGTGCTATATTTACGAGTACCTTCTCAGTTCATATAAACAATCTGTGCCATCCTTCTATGACAATATTAAAATACAATTTTCATTGTCCGTGCGTCCGACAAAAACCACTTAAAACCAATTTATTTATAAGAATTGAGAGGATTAATATAGTACTTGCTGTTCTTGAAAGTTTTTACCATACACATGTCCTTAGTATTTTTATAGCTCTTCAAAAAGCTATGTTTTATATGAAAAGTCCAAAACTATCCCTAGGCAAAGTTGATGTGTGTATGTATATTATATTCCTTATTGAACACAAATAATAACACGAAAAACACTTACAAAGGACGTATACAAAAAAGAGTATTTTCATCGGACTTTGCTAATTCCACAGGATAATAAATAAAGTTTAAAAAAACGAAAAAAACAAGTTTTTAAAGCACATTAAAATAATAAGTGAAAAATAAGTCTTAATTAAAGCTGAAAACGATAATGAACGAAAAATACTAGTATCATTGTGCAAAAGCGTGGGTTGCTCGATCTACGAAAAATATGGCACAAAGCGCCCCACGCTTTTTTCACAATAATACTAGTGTTTTTGGTTCATTTTTTTTCAGCTAAAATTAATAATTTTCACTTTTTTGTGTGATGTGCTTTAAAAGCGTGTTTTATAGTTTTTTTTACTACATATATTATTATTTTTAATTTTAGTTAAATCTGTCCGTTTAAAGAGGGTCAAAATCGAGTGCAAAGTATTCAAGATTTAAGATTCAAGGTATTTATTCAAAATAGGTGCAAATTACACTATTTCTGATAGTCATAAAATAACAATAACATAATTTCATTTGTGAAAAATCAAGTAATAAACAATCATCATCATCATCATTACAGCTCATATACGTCCCCACCGAGGGGCTCGAGCCTACCCTGAATCAGGGCGATTAGGCCTTAGCCGACCAAGCGGGCCCAGTGCGGGTTGGTCGACTTCACACACAACCTTCGAGTTTCTTCGCAGGCATGTGCAGGTTTCCTCACGATGTTTTCCTTCACCGTTAAAGCAATCGGTAAGTATGTACGTAAGTTTTTGAAAAACTCATTGGTACATTGGCCGTCCAGATTTGAACCCGGTACCTCTGGTTAGATGTACCGAGTCGTTACCGGTTGAGCCACCGACGCTTTTAAAACAATCATTAGTTAATAATGTCAAAAAAAATAAATCCTAGAAATAAACCAGACTAAGTCATTAGAACATGAAAACAATATGACACGAAAAGTTATACATAAAATTATTTAAGAACCGAGTCATACATACATTCAGGTGAAGCTAATAAAAGCGTGATAAAAAGTAGTCGATGTCTTTCCCAGTGGCACAGGCTACCTGCATTCCAAAATTCGTCACGATTGGTCTAAGTGTTTTAGCGTGAAAAGATAACAAACAAACACACAAAAAGATTTATAATATTAATAAGAATTTTACATATAACTTAATCAATGAGTTGAAGGTCCTCCAGGCTTTGCATCATTTTGTAGAAAAACATGTTTAATTTTTTTTTTGTATGATAGGTACTATTTTTAGAGTTTTCCCGGAAATAATGCTTGTCATATTTTAGATTTTTGTAGGCGTTCAATGTAACAAAAAAATGAGAAACTTCCTTGGAGCTATTTATTATAGTATGGGAGATACTTTATAAACTGGAAAATAATTTACTTAACTTTGGTTGTTTCAAACATTGTTAGCCACAGAATAAATACAATTTATTTTTTCCTGAAACTATTTTGAATTGACAGTTAAATGTAATACAAATTTCCTTGGTGAAAATCATTGGCCACTTATGTGTAGTTATTTTTTTTAAATATTTATAAAGATTATCTGTCACTCTTCTTTTGTTTGCAACCAGTGGACGTCTCGCGGGAAGCTTTTTGTGCTATGATTTTCCTTGATTAAAAACGAGGGTCAACCTTCAAGGAATCTCACGAAAATTTACAAGTTGCTTTTTGGGAATCGGATCCTGCGTTAGTAACAGCTACATATACCAATAATGGTTTCGTGAATTTAAACGTGGTATAGAGAACCTAAATGATGACCCACAGACCCGACCGACCACCAACTGCAGAAACGCATGAAAATGTCATCAGGGTAGAGTGGCTATTGTGACAGAATAGACAAATGACACATGGGGTGATTGAGGCTGAACTGAATATTGGATCACAGATAGTTTCCGCCATCCTGCATGAACACCGTAAACTTAGGAAGCTTGCACTGCGATAGATACCTCATTCTCTCACCGAAGAGCAAAAATCCCGTCGTGTTGATTGGTGCAAATTTATGCTGGAAATCCAACATCCTTACAACTGATGAACCTTGGATCTACAGCTAGGATCCTCTTACGAAGCACAAATCCATGCAATAGGTGTTTGAAGAGGACCAGTTGCCGACAAAAGTTAATAAAAAAAATGATAGCAGTTTTTTTTGACGCAGTAGACCAGTAGCAGTAATTCCGCTAGAAGACCCTAGAACCGTTAATAGTGAATGGTACTGCGAAGTTTGCCTGCCTCAGGCTTTCGGGGAGTTGAATAGAGAGCGCTCAAGAAGCGGCGTCCGTGGCATTCTTTTTCACCAAAATAACGCGCTCGCTCAAACAGCTTAGAACCACAGACTATTTGACAACTTCGGGGGTACAAATGTTACCCCATCCTCTGTACAGTCCAGATTTAGCTCCATGCCATTATTTTTCCCACGGTAAAAAAATGCTCCGTGGGCGAAAATTCAACACCGTAGACGAGGCCGTAAGAATTTCGGCGGTTATTTTTCCACCTCGCACAAGATATACTACGTTTTTTAATTTTTAAATGTTTTGCAAGCTGGTTTATCCGAATGCATAAGTGCATAGGGGTATAAACTTTTTTTCATATTCTCACTATTTTTTGGACAGCCACGTATGTTCAAATTTTCTTCTAAATCCGTCCAGCAGTTTCTTCGCAAACGCAGAATGTTCACGGACAGGACACATGTACATAGTTAATACCATTTTTTAAGGTTTTCTAGATAAACACCACGTACCACGCACCATGTACGGCTCATTTCGTCTTTAAGTAAGTTTTGTCGATTATTACAATTTTATCAACATCCTTAGCAACATTTATGAGATTTTTTTTGTATGATTGCTACCCTTGATTTGTATTTATTTGTATTTACCAGGTTTGTATGATGAGATTAAACAAACCGGTAAAGCGCGAGTCGGACTCGCGCTCCGAGGGTTCCGCACTACTGCACCGCTCCACATAACTATGACAATGATTCCTACTCACTTAACAAACAAAAGAGATCAACGCGAGCGACAGAAATATAATTTTCTGTTCAGTTCAGTGATAAAGAGTAGGTACAGTCGAGTTCATTAATAGGTATATTGCCAGCGCCAGCGCCAGTGCCAATGGTTCACAACATTTTAAGCGTGAAAATAATCATAAAGTTCTATACAAACTTAGATATCAATAAAATGTTCTTCTTGAAATATCAAGTCACACTTAATGAAGTGTAGTTACATATTTATGATACCACAGATTGTTTACATTTGCATCCCAATTTCAAAGTCGTTTCGTGAGACGGACGGTCACATAACTTTTTATTTACCCCTTCGTCTTTCTAAAGTAAAAATCGTATTAAAAGATTCTTAAAAACAATTAAGTCTATCGACGATTTTGAAAATTTATGGGTAGTGCCTATATCTTTCATGTGTTTGTTAAATTTATTTATTTATTTAATAGTTCATTGTACACAGGATACATAAAATACAGATTTTAAACATTTTATTATTATTTATTTCCCAATTAACAACATCAACTTATATTTAAAAACTTCCTTAGTTTAAAGATACAACTGAAGGGTCAAAGAACAATCTTAAAAAAGATAAATAGATCTTTAATATACATAAAACAAAACAATGACAACATACGAGGTGCGTGGCTCTTCTCGAAGCTGCCCCCCCCCCCCCCTACTCATCAAACTTAACAACTTTACCCAGAATATGCACAATTAACGGAATAAAACATTTCGATCGTTAACTTTTTACTCTGCTATGTATTTAAACCACTGTTCTGAAGAATAGTGTAAATGCTGAGTTTCAAATACATATTCATTTATGATTTTTAGTGTTTAAAATGTCATTTGTTACCTCACTGTAACAAAAAGTGTTAGTATGACATTTTAAACAAATTATTTTTTGCTTTCAATCAAATTAACCTATCAGTCGAGAGTTTGCTAATAAATATTTATTTTATTAGCTAACTAGCGTTAGCGTTAACAACCGTTATTGAGTCATCAGGATTCACAAGAAATATGATGTTTATAATAACGTTTAGCCGCTACAGAGTTGAGTGTACCTACATACTCGTACCTTCCGGGTTACTAAATAAATTGAACGGCCACTCTGTGCTTACCTTCTCGTGTTGCCATCACTATTTTACAAAGAGACATCAATATTTTAAAAATCGCTTATGTACCTAGTAACAAAGAACAGAGATGTTTATCGAAAAACATCTAGACACGGCAGTGTGTCAGCCAAGATCGTAAAAGAAAAGAGCGACAATTGCATAATATGTATACTCTAAGGCGACAAACATCTAGACACGGCAGTGTGTCAGCCGAATTTGCAACGAAAAAGGGCGACACTGACGTGGGTTATATTATATGAACCATTTTGGGCCACTTTCGACCTCCCCGTAACTTAACCCTCAAGCGGTCGCGCGACGTCGACTTGACTGCATTAGACACATTTGCCGTCACAAAATCGTTCATTCTGGGTACATGTGTTTCGCATCTGTAAAAGCCTGTAATGGGTTTGATACATACGCAAAAAACTAAACCTGATGTTTCTAGTAGTTTCTACTTGCCTCCTGTTGTTTAAAAATAGATTTTGTTTTTTAGTCGCGGTGAAAGCGTCGATTAGTTTCTAACTACAACAGGGTGAGACGTTATGCTCATGGCAAGGGTATAAGATGTGTACAAACCTGCAATTTATTTATAAGTATTGATTTTATTATTATTATATCAGCTCATATACGTCCCCACCGAGGGGCTCGAGCCTACCCTGAATCAGGGTGATTAGGCCTTAGTCGATCACGCGGGCCCAGTGCGGGTTAATCGACTTCACACACAACCTTCGAGTTTCTTCGCAGGCCTGTGCAGGTTTCCTCACGATGTTTTCCGTCACCGTTAAAGCAATCGGTAATGATATGTACGTAAGTTTTTGAAAAACTCATTGGTACATTAGCCGTCCAGATTTGAACCCGGTACCTCTGGTTAGATGGACCGAGTCGTTACCGGTTGAGCCACCGACGCTTTTATGTAATTTAGGATCGATTTGTTAGCCGTTGGTCTTATACGCAGTTCGTCTTGCCTGTTCTCAGGCAATATTTCTGTATTAGCCGGGTCCACATAGTTTTTCTTTGCAATTAATGTTACAAAAATGGAGAGAATGATGCCAAGAAAACTAAACATAAATAAAATAGGTTCCATTTTAGATTTAAGTGAAAAAAGAATGGCGAAATTACAATACATCTTGGGTACCCTACTTATGACTACCCAAAGGATATGAAAAAGATTGCAATTACTAAGAATAAACTAAGGATAGACTAAGAAAAAAAAGTTATCACAGTCCATTTATACAGGGTGTCCCGCGATAAATTGCAACCCCGAAAGAGGGTGAAACTAGATCAAAAATTATCGTCAAAAAAATAGTTAAAAAAAAACTATTAAATTTTATATTGCAGATTTAAGATTTTAAATTTTACAAGGACTCTAATGTGCAAAAATATCAATTTCTTCCAAAGTAATAAGTCGATTTCGTTGAAATAACAAAAAATATTACGACAAATAATTGTCAAACAGAATAAAGTAGCATTTGGAAGTTTCTTGCGGATTTAAACACAAATTAATATAAAAAGCAAAATTAAAAAAACCCACGACGTTTAAAATGAAATTGGAAAAGGATAAAATAATTAAAAACCCCGACTTAAAGAATTTCTGTAACTAGTGATAATAAACGTAAAAAGCCTTATAAGAAGATTTGATCTCTCGCAGTGTCGGACAAATGAACAACAGAGTATCAGTTTTCATAGCACTTCCCTGCGTACCTATTTGGTTCCCGAAGATGTAGATGGTGGCAATAAAACATTCAACTTCCTATAAACTTAATAAAAAACCCAAGAAAATCCGTCGGGGGCTGCCATCACTCTTTAGAATTTTAACATAAATATAAATAAGTAGAGCAATAAAATATCTCCAATTATTCACGTTACTATAAAACTACAAAACCAGTTCATTTGATGGCAGCCCTAGACGAATTTTCTTGGGTTTTTTATTAAGTTTATAGGAAGTTGAATATTTTATTGCCACCATCTACATCTTCGGGAACCAAATAGGTACGCAGGGAAGTGCTATGAAAACTGATACTCTGTTGTTCATATGTCCGACACTGCGAGAGATCAAATCTTCTTATAAGGCTTTTTACGTTTATTATCACTAGTTACAGAAATTCTTTAAGTCGGGGTTTTTAATTATTTTATCCTTTTCCAATTTCATTTTAAACGTCGTGGGTTTTTTTAATTTTGCTTTTTATATTAATGTGTGTTTAAATCCGCAAGAAACTTCCAAAGGTCGAAAAGGCAACGCGCGACTGCTGCCGATCAAAATAACCGCGCGTCCACTTGAAGGATAAATTATGTTTACTTACACACATTTGCGATTTTGTGTGCTAGTAAGGCCCTCCCTGGTAACCTAGAATACCAATTTCCATAAACATTTTTTACCATTCTTTAGATGACCGTCCCAAAATCACTATTTATATGACTGACTCACTCACTCATCCAATCCAATCCAAGCCTGACAATTTTTCAATATTGAATGGCTATGTCTTTAAAGGATTAGCATAAAACTGTGCTGATACCTCTGCTATAGATGATTTTAATAGTACTTCGTTTCTACTCTCAAAATCAGCTTTCGGATATACAACTTCATTGCTTCTGTCAATCATTATCATGTTGAAAAGGGTAGAATATAGTTCTACGTCTCTTTGTCTCTGCGGTTGACTTAATTCCTTAAATATTGAGACTAATATTATAATATTTTAGGGCAGGCGGAGCGACTCCGAAAATTTTTGTTCATGTCTGGTCTTATAAAGGGGCTTCTTAGAAAAGTTATGGATCACAGTTAGTAGTTAATTAAGTAAATTTGAAGTAGTGGGTTGGATGACTTGGGCGAGTGGTTGATAGAGGCCCAGGGGGGTTATGACCCCTTAACCCTCACCCACCCTTCCTTCTTCTGGATCCACCGTTATTACTTCCAGATGAAATTTGACATCGATATAGGTTATTGGATTTATACAAAGAAATAATATTAAAATGGACAAGTGTGAGTCATGCTCGCGCACCAAGGGTTCCGGAGCAGAACCACTCATCAGAATTTTAGGCAACTTTCAGGTGTCTTGAAATTTGGCATCGAGGTAAGTCATTGAGCGTATGCAAAGGGAACATTTGAAAAACCAGCCAAGTGCGAGTCGTACGAGGGTTCCGTAGCACTACCGTTATGCTATAAAAATATATGATGTTACAAAATATTTACTTATTTATATTATGTTATTGTATTTATTTTACTCGAATAAAGAGAAGTGGTAAAAAGTAATAATATCCTATTATAAACATAACCCGTTTCACGGCTAAGTTCTTTTTAAAAATTGTTCAGGGACCTAACAGGGTACCAAGATCTATAGTGTTTTTATCTTAGCTGCGGTAATTTAAACTAACATATTTTTGTCCAAATAACACAGAATTCAAAACTTTTTTAGTTGCTTAAAAAAATTTATGTTCTGTGCTACTAATGGATACGGAACCCTAATTTTGCGATTCCGATTCGCACTTGGCAGTTTTTCTTTTTACTTTGTGTACATAATAACTTATTAAATGCCAAACAAGTTTCTAATTGTAAGTCTCCTGGAAGTGGTCTATAATTATAGTGGACCCTAATTTCGTGAGTTTGACTCGCATCTGGCAGGTTTTTCTATTTTGTACGCCTCATAACTTATCACAATTCCAAATTTTACGTTTATTAGTTACCTGGAAGAGGTCTGTATATTTTGATGAGTAGTGGTAATACGGGACCCTTGGTGCGCGAGTGCGACTCACACTTGGCCCTTTTTTGAATTTTTGCTTTATAAACATCCAATAACCTACTTTGAATAAAAGTTTCTAAGTCACCCGGAAGTGGTCTATAATTTTGATGGGTCAGTCAGTCATAAAAATAGTGATTTTCCAACGTCGTTATCTCAGAATTGGTAATAGATATATTTATGAAAATTAGGAATCTAGGTGATCTAGGGAATCTTACTAGACACACAAAATAGCAAGATTTAGTTTAAACAGATTTAGTTGAAACAGGGTGGTCGAAAGTTGCCCGAAATGGTTCGTGTAATTGAACGCACGGCCGGTGTCGCCTTTTTCTTTTCGAACTTGGCAGACACACTGCCGTGTGTCTAGATTAATAATTAAACCTTTGAGATTTACGTAGGAAATAAGGACAATAGAGATTATTATACTCGTCCTTTTTTATGTAAATTCAAATTCAAACATTACTTTGGTGTCAAATACCGAAATTTCTGAAAAACTGCTATTGGATTTATTTATTTTTTGCTAAGGATACGCGAAAAAAATATCGAATAGGTAATATTGATATTGTAATTAATATTATTCAATACATTGATCAATTACAGACAATATTAAATTAAGGAAGAAGTATTGTTGACGTGTGAATAGAAAAAGAGCATTAATCAATTGTATCAATTTGTATCTGTTTATGATTGAAGATAAGAACCACTTCGTGCAAAGCTTATTAAGGCTCCATAGATAATGTGCGTGACCGAATCTCAGGCGAGAAGGAAGACATATAGAAAACTGAAGTCAATGACATAGGTCGTGGCGTTTGGGTGAATTGCAATACGCAGGAGAACCGATGATCAAAAGTAAAAATACGAATATAATTGAAAACGCTTAACACGTTAAAAAACCGACTTCCATCGCAACAACTTAGTACATTTTTGCATTATTATTTGTGGTTTTTGTTAATTTTCTAATAAAGTACTACACCGATTTTGATAAAATTTATATGGGACCATACGGCAAGCACTAGCTTTCAAATAAAAAAATAAATATCAAAATCGGTTCACCCAGTCGAAAGTTCTGACGTAACACACATAAAAAAAACACTAATTACCCGTGGACCCGGTGATTCGACCCATTGACGGGTCCACGGGTAATTTTATTTCCCTGTAGACCCATTACAGTAGAGGTTATCAGGATTTATTCATACATATAATATGTAGTATCGACAATATCGTCGATATTATAATAACAAAACTAATAGACGAATAAAATTAAGGGTCCAAAGGAGTTCACATGTTATGAAAATAAATTCTTTTAGGTTATTATTTTTTTATGTCACTTTGACGTAATTAATATATATGTCATTGACATGGACATTATTCATTATTTTACAGATTTAGGGGATCCTTTTGGAGGAAAAGTCCACGTGAATCCCCCAGGGGATCCAAGCAAGGGAGCCTAGTGGACGGAGGGAAAAATAGGTACTCACTTCAGTAACAGTTACAGACCCCTTGCATTGATGTTTTCGTTTCATAGAACAATTCGAAAGAGACGATCCATTTTTGTATGTAGTATGCTTGTAATACTGATGTGTTTCATATAGTAGAACCGCACCTTTTTTTCTATAAATTATTTTAATTTTATTTTCCATGTTACTAGCCCAATTCAAAAGATTTTGACCAAATAATAAAATGTCAATGACAAATATATTAATTACGTCCAAGTGACAAAAAAAAATTAATAACCTTAAATAATTTATTTTCATAACATGTGAACTCCTTTGGACCCTTAATTTTATTCGTCTATTGGTTTTGTCATAATAATATCGACGATATTGTCGATACTATATATTATATGTATGAATAAATCCTGATAATCTCTACTGTAATGGGTCTACAGGGAAATAAATTACCCGTGGACCCGTCAATGGGTCGAATCACCGGGTCCACGGGCAATTAGTGAAAAAAAAAACATACAGAAGAATTGAGAACCTCCTCCTTTTTGGAAGTCGCTTGATAATTAATTGCCCTCAACCAGGTGAAACTCCTATTAAGCCGCTGAATATATGACAAACTCCGTTATCGCAAAGTTTTAGTTCAGGGATTGCCCCAAGTTTCCCTACGTGATTAAATCACAAATAAGGAGATCCGTATTAGAATCAAAACGACCGATATACGCGACAAAGCTTACAGCTAAGTTATAGAGTGACGACATAGCATGAAGTGATAGGAAGGCAATATGTAGGCCGATTAACTCGCAGAATTGATAATAAAAAAAAGGTATTCGATTGTTCTTCACCAGCTGAACTGAAGAACCTGTGAAATATAACACTTTAAACTTTCACGATTATTCATACTGACCAATTGAAAACAGGGCTTGACGTAATTTTATATAATTGATGTTGTTTTTATCACGTCAAGCCCCGTTTTCAATTTGTCAGTATAAACCTGTGGAACTCCCAAAAAGCCGCTGAATGCATGTCAGGCTCAGGATCGCGCTCAGTTGTTTCCCTCAGTGTTTGAATGAGAAATAAGGAGATTTGCATGAGAACCGAATCGCTAAACTCAAGTGGTAGTGGACAGGGCGCATAGCTTGTAGAATGTGCGGATGGTGGCGCATCGGGAGCCGGGTCGTTCCTTTCCCTCTAATATGGTTGATGGGAGCGATGGCTGACTCTCGCGTTATACTCGTGACCGGGTGATGTCCGTGTGAACTGGCCTACTCTTGTTAAATGCATTCAATGATTTTTATGTATAACTTTTCGTTCATATTGTTTTCATGTTCTAATGACATAATCTGGTTTAGATCAAGGATTTCATTTTGACGTTATTAACGATTGATTGTTTTATTTCTTGATGTTTCTCAAATGACATTATATTGTTATTATTTTATGACTATCAGGAAGAGTGTAATTTGCACCTATTTTGGATAAATATATTGAAATGAATTGAATTGACTAGACGAACGTTCGGTTCCACGTGACGCCAGTCACACCGCCCCGCCATTCAGGAAGATGGACGTGGGTAGGACGTCGCACGGACAGTCGGACACGTCACCGACCAAGTGTCGTGAGTTGTGGACGTGTCCACTCCGCCGTCCCGTACCACTCCGTCCGTTTCCCCCCTACCATAGCTATAAGTTGCGATAACAATGAAGCTCCAGTTACCGATAGTGTCACTTCATGAATGACACAGTCCCCCCTCACTAGAACATAAAAATGTAATTCATAAAGCGATAGCTCCCTTCAGGAGCTCCTCGCGCAGTCACTGAGCGCTTGTTTTTGCACTTCCCGCCTCCCTAGGGGAGTCGCTCAGATGAAGGGTTCATAAGTCTTAGCAGAATCCAGGGAGGTTTTTTAGTGGGTATGCACTGGGTGAGCCCCACATAACCAACCTAGGACCGGACGTTGGTTTATATGCATTTTTTAATCCTCCCACCCTCCGAAAAGGGGACAAAAAAAGGCTCCAGTCAATCACGTAACTTCTAAAGTAAAGTTCACGAGTGGTGACCGCGTACCGAAAGACGTGAAAAAAGCATGCCTCACACTAGGTAGACCTACGAATTGGTGAAGGTCCCGAGAAGCCGCTGGATGCAGGAAGCACAGAACTGGTCGTTGTGGAAATCAGTTTTGTTCAGCAGTTGACATCTTTCGGCTGACGTCATGGGCTGGACGCTACTTCTTCCGATGCGCGGTTACTACTCGAGAACTTTAATAACCATATGGTCGTCCGTTGCGTACCCTGCTCCTTGAATTTAGCAATTTTGTGAGCTATATTGGTTAACTTGATTCTCCTGTGGATCTCCTCGTTTCCGAATTATTTCAGTTCTGAAGGGTTTTAGTATGGATCTTCTCGTTTCTGTTTTGCTCTCGCTCAAACTATCAAGTATACCTCCCGTTAGTGAAATAAAAAATAATATCCAAAGTCACTGGCAAATAATTTAAAACTTCCATTTGTAAAATTTCATCATAATATAGATTATTCTAGTATTTTAATAGTTTCTCCGCACACAGGTGTAGGGATACACATAATAATATGAACAGTGCAGACCACGTAAAGCATTTATGAATAGGTCTTGCGTCTGCAAATAAAAAATAAATCACGCTCAGCGTCGAGTTGCCAGCTTATGTCTAACTTTATGTGGTCACACATACACTTCAGTGACAGTATTACAATATAGCGGCTTTCAGTAGTGCAACGAATGTACTTACGCAGATCAACGGAAGGGTACTTGCGGAGCACAGCCTGGCAAACTCCGCGAGTTTGCCAGGCTGGCTACAGGCTAGTACTGCTATTACCTACGCCGTGGCGGCGTTTTGCGACATAAAAAGTGTTGCGCTACTGTAATCCATATCGTAATACTGTGCTTCAGTGTTTAGGTGTCTCTCCTGCCGGTTTACAGTATTTACTACATTTTCATTAACATTTCGGAGTCCATTTTTAAAAGATCAAATAATTCTATATTATTCCTTCAACATTCAGTTTAGGTTTTATTACTTGCTTGCTTAGTTACTCATTTCGATCCCTACTCGCGTTGATACTTAATCATGTACTTACTCGAATTTTATACTCACACAGATGTATGCGTCAGCGCAGTTAGATCACGCGTCGATCCGGAAGCGGATCTGAGTAGCGAGTGCCCTGATGCGCTGGTCGTGCACTGACGTGCGTGTGCGCAACGCGCCACGGGACTTCTCACAAGGACTTAGTAGACTAGATGTGACGTCTAAACCCTTGATAAACTACTTTTATCGCGGTAAATGTCACAAAAAATAGATATTTTTTTAATTTCATTAATAAAACATGTGCATTTCGATACGATAGTCAGTGCGAGCTTCCGCCAACGTCGCCGATGCACTACAGTTGTGGCAGCCCCATAGCAACCTGAACCCTTAGAGCATTCAGAACATTCTCTAAGCCTGAACCCATTGTTATATTAAACTCGCAGAGCGCTCTGTAACTTAACCCACAGAATGCACGTGTAAAATGACTGGCAGTGTGATTTAAAATGCCTGAAACAAATTCTTCCATCCGTGCGACATACCCGTTAATTGCATACGGCGCCGAAACAAAGACACTGACAGTACAGTTAGTCCATAAGTTTGTAGTCACACAGCGTGACATGGAGAGATCTTTACTCAATTAAAAAAAAAAGTTTATTTGTGTATTTTTATTTTAAAATATGTGTGTTTCTATTTCTATACGATAGTCAGTGTAAGCGTCGGCCAACACGCCGATGCACGACAGTTGTGGCAGCCCCAATAGTAACATGAACGCCGACTGACCCACAAATTGACCGTACAATTAGTCCATAAGTTTGAAGTCACACAGCGTGGTATCGAACGAGCTATGCTCGGAGTTTCTGTGGGATTTAATTCCAAACGAAGTTATTCGCCAGAGAACCGAAGTTTAGACAGCTCAGCGAATTAGACGATTGAAATGGCAATGCGCCGGACACATCTGTTGCAGAACTGATAACGGTTCAACAAAGCGAGTTCTGGAGTGGAGAGCGCGTTGGCTAGGTGGAGCAGTAATTTGTGAGAGGTTGCTGGTGCCAGCTTGGTACGCAGGGCCAAGATCGTTGTAAGCGGTAAGCCATGGGGAAAACCTATGTTCAGCAGTAGACTTACATGGGCTGATAATGATGAATGAAGCTTTAAAAAGTACGTGTGCTACGTGAAAATCTGCCCAGCATATTACATCTGACCGCCAACGCTTTGCGTTCCCTCTTCAAGTCTATTTCACCATTTCCTCAGGGATCCTCAGGGACTCAATGTCTCAAATACTAAATATCATTTTCATATGGACAGACAGGTGGTATTGTCGTATGGAGAGCCACAGTGATAAACGGGTGGTATTTTCTTATGGAGAGCCACAGAGGTATACAAGTGGTATTGTCTTATGGAGAGCCACAGAGGTATACAAGTGGTATTGTCTTATGGAGAGCCACAGAGGTATACAAGTGGTATTGTCTTATGGAGAGCCACAGAGGTATACAAGTGGTATTGTCTTATGGAGAGCCACAGAGGTATACAAGTGGTATTGTCTTATGGAGAGCCACAGAGGTATACAAGTGGTATTGTCTTATGGAGAGCCACAGAGGTATACAAGTAGTATTGTCTTATGGAGAGCCACAGAGGTATACAAGTGGTAATGTCTTATGGAGAGCAACAGAGGTAGACAGGTGGTATTGTCGTATGGAGAGCCACAGAGGTAGACAGGTGGTATTGTCTTATGGAGAGCCACAGAGGTATACAAGTGGTATTGTCTTATGGAGAGCCACAGAGGTATACAAGTGGTATTGTCTTATGGAGAGCCACAGAGGTATACAAGTGGTAATGTCTTATGGAGAGCCACAGAGGTATACAAGTGGTATTGTCTTATGGAGAGCCACAGAGGTATACAAGTGGTATTGTCTTATGGAGAGCTACAGAGGTATACAAGTGGTATTGTCTTATGGAGAGCCACAGAGGTATACAAGTGGTATTGTCTTATGGAGAGCCACAGAGGTATACAAGTGGTAATGTCTTATGGAGAGCAACAGAGGTAGACAGGTGGTATTGTCGTATGGAGAGCCACAGAGGTAGACAGGTGGTATTGTCTTATGGAGAGCCACAGAGGTATACAAGTGGTATTGTCTTATGGAGAGCCACAGAGGTATACAAGTGGTATTGTCTTATGGAGAGCCACAGAGGTATACAAGTGGTATTGTCTTATGGAGAGCCACAGAGGTATACAAGTGGTATTGTCTTATGGAGAGCCACAGAGGTATACAAGTGGTATTGTCTTATGGAGAGCCACAGAGGTATACAAGTGGTATTGTCTTATGGAGAGCCACAGAGGTATACAAGTGGTATTGTCTTATGGAGAGCCACAGAGGTATACAAGTGGTATTGTCTTATGGAGAGCCACAGAGGTATACAAGTGGTATTGTCTTATGGAGAGCCACAGAGGTATACAAGTGGTATTGTCTTATGGAGAGCCACAGAGGTATACAAGTGGTATTGTCTTATGGAGAGCCACAGAGGTATACAAGTGGTATTGTCTTATGGAGAGCCACAGAGGTATACAAGTAGTAATGTCTTATGGAGAGCAACAGAGGTAGACAGGTGATATTGTCTTATGGAGAGCCACAGAGGTATACAAGTGGTATTGTCGTATGGAGAGCCACAGAGGTATACAAGTGGTATTGTCTTATGGAGAGCAACAGAGGTAGACAGGTGGTATTGTCTTATGGAGAGCCACAGAGGTATACAAGTGGTAATGTCTTATGGAGAGCAACAGAGGTAGACAGGTGGTATTGTCTTATGGAGAGCCACAGAGGTATACAAGTGGTATTGTCTTATGGAGAGCCACAGAGGTATACAAGTGGTATTGTCTTATGGAGAGCCACAGAGGTATACAAGTGGTATTGTCTTATGGAGAGCCACAGAGGTATACAAGTGGTATTGTCTTATGGAGAGCCACAGAGGTATACAAGTGGTATTGTCTTATGGAGAGCCACAGAGGTATACAAGTGGTAATGTCTTATGGAGAGCCACAGAGGTATACAAGTGGTATTGTCTTATGGAGAGCCACAGAGGTATACAAGTAGTAATGTCTTATGGAGAGCCACAGAGGTAGACAGGTGGTATTGTCGTATGGAGAGCCACAGAGGTAGACAGGTGGTATTGTCTTATGGAGAGCCACAGAGGTATACAAGTGGTATTGTCTTATGGAGAGCCACAGAGGTATACAAGTGGTATTGTCTTATGGAGAGCCACAGAGGTATACAAGTGGTAATGTCTTATGGAGAGCCACAGAGGTATACAAGTGGTATTGTCTTATGGAGAGCCACAGAGGTATACAAGTGGTATTGTCTTATGGAGAGCCACAGAGGTATACAAGTGGTATTGTCTTATGGAGAGCCACAGAGGTATACAAGTGGTAATGTCTTATGGAGAGCCACAGAGGTATACAAGTGGTAATGTCTTATGGAGAGCCACAGAGGTATACAAGTGGTATTGTCTTATGGAGAGCCACAGAGGTATACAAGTGGTAATGTCTTATGGAGAGCCACAGAGGTATACAAGTGGTATTGTCTTATGGAGAGCCACAGAGGTATACAAGTGGTAATGTCTTATGGAGAGCCACAGAGGTATACAAGTGGTAATGTCTTATGGAGAGCCACAGAGGTATACAAGTGGTATTGTCTTATGGAGAGCCACAGAGGTATACAAGTGGTATTGTCTTATGGAGAGCCACAGAGGTATACAAGTGGTAATGTCTTATGGAGAGCAACAGAGGTAGACAGGTGGTATTGTCGTATGGAGAGCCACAGAGGTAGACAGGTGGTATTGTCTTATGGAGAGCCACAGAGGTATACAAGTGGTATTGTCTTATGGAGAGCAACAGAGGTAGACAGGTGGTATTGTCTTATGGAGAGCCACAGAGGTATACAAGTGGTAATGTCTTATGGAGAGCAACAGAGGTAGACAGGTGGTATTGTCTTATGGAGAGCCACAGAGGTATACAAGTGGTATTGTCTTATGGAGAGCCACAGAGGTATACAAGTGGTATTGTCTTATGGAGAGCCACAGAGGTATACAAGTGGTAATGTCTTATGGAGAGCAACAGAGGTAGACAGGTGGTATTGTCTTATGGAGAGCCACAGAGGTATACAAGTGGTAATGTCTTATGGAGAGCAACAGAGGTAGACAGGTGGTATTGTCTTATGGAGAGCCACAGAGGTATACAAGTGGTATTGTCTTATGGAGAGCCACAGAGGTATACAAGTGGTATTGTCTTATGGAGAGCCACAGAGGTATACAAGTGGTAATGTCTTATGGAGAGCAACAGAGGTAGACAGGTGGTATTGTCTTATGGAGAGCCACAGAGGTATACAAGTGGTAATGTCTCATGGAGAGCAACAGAGGTAGACAGGTGGTATTGTCTTATAGAGAGCCACAGAGGTATACAAGTGGTAATGTCTTATGGAGAGCAACAGAGGTATACAAGTGGTAATGTCTTATGGAGAGCCACAGAGGTATACAAGTGGTAATGTCTTATGGAGAGCAACAGAGGTAGACAGGTGGTATTGTCTTATGGAGAGCCACAGAGGTATACAAGTGGTATTGTCTTATGGAGAGCCACAGAGGTATACAAGTGGTATTGTCTTATGGAGAGCCACAGAGGTATACAAGTGGTATTGTCTTATGGAGAGCCACAGAGGTATACAAGTGGTAATGTCTTATGGAGAGCCACAGAGGTATACAAGTGGTAATGTCTTATGGAGAGCCACAGAGGTATACAAGTGGTATTGTCTTATGGAGAGCCACAGAGGTATACAAGTGGTATTGTCTTATGGAGAGCCACAGAGGTATACAAGTGGTAATGTCTTATGGAGAGCAACAGAGGTAGACAGGTGGTATTGTCGTATGGAGAGCCACAGAGGTAGACAGGTGGTATTGTCTTATGGAGAGCCACAGAGGTATACAAGTGGTATTGTCTTATGGAGAGCAACAGAGGTAGACAGGTGGTATTGTCTTATGGAGAGCCACAGAGGTATACAAGTGGTAATGTCTTATGGAGAGCAACAGAGGTAGACAGGTGGTATTGTCTTATGGAGAGCCACAGAGGTATACAAGTGGTAATGTCTTATGGAGAGCAACAGAGGTAGACAGGTGGTATTGTCTTATGGAGAGCCACAGAGGTATACAAGTGGTAATGTCTTATGGAGAGCAACAGAGGTATACAAGTGGTAATGTCTTATGGAGAGCCACAGAGGTATACTAGTGGTAATGTCTTATGGAGAGCAACAGAGGTATACAAGTGGTAATGTCTTATGGAGAGCCACAGAGGTATACAAGTGGTAATGTCTTATGGAGAGCCACAGAGGTATACAAGTGGTATTGTCTTATGGAGAGCAACAGAGGTAGACAGGTGGTATTGTCTTATGGAGAGCCACAGAGGTATACAAGTGGTAATGTCTTATGGAGAGCAACAGAGGTAGACAGGTGGTATTGTCGTATGGAGAGCCACAGAGGTAGACAGGTGGTATTGTCTTATGGAGAGCCACAGAGGTAGACAAGTGCTATTGTCTAATGGAGAGCCACAGAGGTGGATGTTGGTATTGTCTTATGCTTCGTATTGCTTGCCTTGAAAATGAGAATTTCGCTTTTCTGGGCATTAAATTTGGGACAGTGGGCCACCGTATATTTCGCATATATCTTAAACAGTTTTCTTAGGGCACTGATCTATGGCTCAGCAAAACTATTTCATCAGTCTATCTGAACTAAATATTTAACTTTATGGTATTTTTTTCGTATTTTGAATGAATAGGGGAAGTATTTAGTGAGTCATGTAGCGCAAGGTCCCGTCAAATTATTTTTTTTCGACAATTAAATTGTGCATACTATTTCGCTCAATGAGCAAATTCGGTGTCAGTCTGACAAAGGCTTACGTCTCCACTGCTGGGGCGTTGGAGCGCGAAGGCGCGGGGGCGCGGGGGCGCGTGGGCGCGGGGACGCGGGGGCGCGGGGGCACGGGGGCGTGGAGTCGTGGGGGCGCGAGGGCGGCGCGGGGTCCGTGGGGCGCGTGTCTCTTCCCAAGCAATGTAACAAAGTTGATTTTTGACTTGTAATGGAACGAATAGCGATGACTATTCCAGATTCAAACTCTTGATTGTTGGATATCGATTCAACCAGCTGGCCTGCTGTCTTAATCAAATATTATATTTACTAGCACATGCGTTAACGACTTATTGGCCAGTACAACTTGTCATCTTTAAGTTATTTTCATGACACGTTAATATAATAAAGGCATTTAAATAACGAATAACAATTATTTTAATATTGTAATCGTTAACGTTTATTCATTCGTTGTATTGCGACAATTGTTATTCCTTGCGGTAATGAACACTTACCTATTATTCTAACAAGCGATTTATTAACAGAATTAACGCGTCCTAATGTGTGTGAATATAACAAATTTTGAATTTTAATCGAAGATAGTCAAAAATTCACAGATCTCATGTATACATGACCTTCGTGTAGTTCGTGTACCTTAAAAATGAACTTAGGCATTTTTTTTCGAAATTTTATTAATTTCTTTATTTAAAAACAATTTTCAAACAGAAATTTTCTGTATTTTCGGCAGTAATGCAGAAAATCGAGCGGCTACCGCGCACCGGAAGATAGCGTAGGCAGACCTCCCACATGGTAGACCAACGAACTGGTGAAGGTCGCGAGAAGCCGATGGATGCGGGCAGCGCATGACCAGTAGTCGTGAAACCCCTGGGGAGGCCTTTATCCAGTAGTGGACGTGTTTCAGGTGATATGATGATGATGATGATTTTCTACATACATAAATCGAGTCCGCATGTATACTTACTTATGAACTGCGGCGCTGAACGTGCGCGCGCTCTAAAAATCGCATAAGCGCCCAAGCAGCCCGCATCAGGGCCCCGTCACTCGGTCGAACAGGCGAGATAAGTACCTACACATTGGCGCGGCCTACAGGCACAGATGAGATACTAGTTACTTCGTCTACAGGCCGCGCTCCGCTCGTCAGCGCTAGAACGCCGTACTATCGCCGCCGCAATTCGCGCGCAGTTACGCAGTTATAACCGCTAAGTCGAGCGCCTTAATACCCATGTTTCCGTGTCTGGGAAGGAGTAGGTGAATAAATGCGTAGGTATTTTCGTGTTATAAAGAAGTGCAATATCTGCTACGAAGTAACTAGTATCTCATCTGTGCCTGGGTCATCCGGCGCGGCGTACCCCTAAAGCGACTCAAACC
Organism: Coleophora flavipennella; assembly: GCA_947284805.1. NCBI lineage: Eukaryota > Metazoa > Arthropoda > Insecta > Lepidoptera > Coleophoridae > Coleophora > Coleophora flavipennella. The sequence continues at coordinate 17,315,318 of OX369274.1, forward strand.
GAGCGAGCGGTTCGCTAGCAAGATAAAGACGATGACAACATTAAGAACTTGTGCTTCGACAACACTGGACCCTCCAGCTCGGTGCAAAACAGCCCGTTCAACATTATTAACAATCCGTTCGGCCTGGTATTCGTCCAAGGGCCTGGCGTGTTGGTGTGTTGGATCTGCAAACTAACCCGTCTTTCCTTCCTAAAGCACAAGTCTGCCCATGATTCCATGTCTACCGTCAGTCCCACGACTACCGAGGCATTTTTGGGGTTGCAAAGTCAACAAGGAACCTTTATAGTTTCGCCATGTCTGTCGGTCTGTCTAGATAGATGTCCGCGGCTTAGCTCAGAGACCATCGGTACTAGAAAGTTGTAATTAGGTATGGGTACACATTTAATTGCGCCGACATAGTGGTACAAAAAAATCTTTAAAAAAAAATTTTAGGGCACGTCCCCTACATGTATAGAGGGGGTATTTTTTGTCGTTGATGTACCGTATGGTGCGGGGGGGGGGCGAAATATTAAGCTTTAAGTCGAGGTAATTGATTGGAAAAGTTGTCTCTGTTTTTTTCTTTACATGTAAAGAGTAAAGAAAATAACCACACTTTTGCACTTTTTCAATGTTTTTATTTTTATTTTCAATTTTTGTAATGAAAGTATAAAAAATAAAAACATTTCTTACTTTATATTATCATAACAAATATTGTTGTATTTAAAAAAAAATGTATACTTCAAAATACTAGTCATAACTAAAGTTGAAAGTAACGGACCTAATTTTGGGATTTTTTCTATCGAGCCAAAACTGCACAATCGTGTGTCTAATAGCTTTTGACTCTAAGGAACATCATCATTACAATAAGAGTATTTTTCTTCAAACTTGGGTTTTCTATCGTTCAGGAGTAATTCACGTCAAAATAACGAAAATCTGTAATATTACCCAGCATCAACGCTAATTTTTGTTAAAGTGACTCTCAATCAACTCTGTCATAAAAGCAGTTTTTTTTTAATTGTTCGTGTTCCAGGAATGTTGACGTGTTATGTTAGTCTTTGACTCTTATTCGGTGATTATTTTAATTTTAATAAACTGTCCAAAATAACAACGAGAATATATGTTGTTTTGCTATTCAGTTAATTATATAGTTTAATTTGTTTGTGATACTGATACTAAAGTATATACCGTTTGTTAAAAAAAATTAACGAATTTTTGAGGGGACACATATTCTATAACTTTTCTGATATCGCAAAAAAATCGGACGTCATACAAATAGATCAGCTAATTTGCCGACTTTGTATGGGAACTTCAATTTTTTTGCGATTTCAACATAGTTGTATAACAAAAGTAGTTCAGTTTCATGAGTAGAGGCTCCCCTCAAAAACGATTTCTATTTATTTTTCGTAACACTCTGTATATTGAGGTGCGTAAACCTAGCGTTTGATGAGTTACACGTCCTTACCCTATTCTAAATAACTAAAATTAGCAAATGCTCCTTCAAACAATAAAATTATATGTAACTGCAGTTAAAGCAATGCCACGATTGTGTAACAATTTTATTTTCGGTAGCGATAGCATCGCGCCGCCGCGCCGCGCCGACGGGTGTCCATTATCGTCCGGCCGCTAACTGGCGCGCGCTACGGCGCGGCGGTCAGCTCTGAAACAATACGCACCCAGCCCACTTACACGCTCCTGTCTCTTGTTACGAAATCTCAATTTGCGTGGAAGCCTAAGTAGAAAAATAAGTAGACAAAAGTTAGTGAATAGTTCTGAAGGTAACATTTTACAAAACTTAGCATAGGTACAGCCGTTGTGTATTATTGTGCATATGTACGGCCGTTGTGCATTATTGTCCATAGGTACGGCCGTTGTGCATTATTGTGCATAGTTACGGCCGTTGTGCATTATTGTGCATATGTACGGCCGTTGTGCATTATTGTCCATAGGTACGGCTGTTGTGCATTATTGTGCATAGGTACAGCCGTTGTGTATTATTGTGCATATGTACGGCCGTTGTGCATTATTGTCCATAGGTACGGCTGTTGTGCATTATTGTGCATAGGTACGGCCGTTGTGCATTATTGTGCATAGGTACGGCCGTTGTGCATTATTGTGCATATGTACGGCCGTTGTGCATTATTGTCCATAGGTACGGCTGTTGTGCATTATTGTGCATAGGTACAGCCGTTGTGTATTATTGTGCATATGTACGGCCGTTGTGCATTATTGTCCATAGGTACGGCTGTTGTGCATTATTGTGCATAGGTACAGCCGTTGTGTATTATTGTGCATATGTACGGCCGTTGTGCATTATTGTCCATAGGTACGGCTGTTGTGCATTATTGTGCATAGGTACAGCCGTTGTGTATTATTGTGCATATGTACGGCCGTTGTGCATTATTGTCCATAGGTACGGCTGTTGTCCATTATTGTGCATAGGTACGGCCGTTGTGCATCCATGTGCATAGGTACGGCCGTTGTACATTATTGTGCATATGTACGGCCGTTGTGCATTATTGTCCATAGGTACGGCTGTTGTGCATTATTGTGCATAGGTACAGCCGTTGTGTATTATTGTGCATATGTACGGCCGTTGTGCATTATTGTCCATAGGTACGGCTGTTGTCCATTATTGTGCATAGGTACGGCCGTTGTGCATCCATGTGCATAGGTACGGCCGTTGTACATTATTTTGCATAGGTACGGCCGTTATGCATTATTATGACTTTCTAAGTAAGTGCTACAGATATTTTATGTTCCTCAAAATAACAAATTCATAAAATAAAATGAACGAACTAAGGTTCATGCAGTTTAGCGTAGATATGATATAATTATTTTCTGCAAGTTGTTTACTGACTTTTACAGAGTACTTCGTTGAGTAAAAAAAAACTGAAAGAAGTGTTAATAAATAAAGGTTATTATAAACTATCAGAATACACGAATGATCAGTTTTAGTGTAATAATTAATAAGGTATAACCATATTTTAGACAGGTAAGTAACAGTATAATGTTAGAACAATATTTTCTCTTCTCTTCCTCCTCCTATGCGATGCGATCTTAAAATACAGTTAACAACTTTGCAATGCCGCTGCCGCTGTGAAATGCAAATAAATATTGAGTACTATTGCGTGACACTGAAAACTCTTTGCTATCTCTACTTAAACTTATCTTTACCGACTTTAAGATGCGATACGGTAGACATGCCAAAACTGAATAAGCACAGAGGCCAGCACATAAAGCTAGACACTTTAAGCTTTGTACCGTTCTCACGCCGTATGCGAATGGATCAGAATGGCACTTCGAGTGTCGAGCTTAGTGTGCTAGCCTCTGTACATACTAAAATAAAGGGTACGACTTCTCAATGATATACTCTTCGTAATAAACGAAACAAGATTTCCTAAAAAACCTACAACAAAATCAGCAGCCTTTATTTTGATTTTCATCAAAAGCTTTTATTTGACTTGCAATGTTTGTATGTATGTATGTAATTATGTATGTATGTTTGTTTAGTCTTGCGATCGATTTTAGAGTGAGTTCCAGTGGTCCGATTGAGCTGATATTTGAAATGAAGCCATATTTCCGGTGACAATAAATCCTTTTAGTATTTTGAAGCTGATCTCATGTAGAGCTTTGGAGGTGGAATCAAGATCACAGAATATTTTTTTTATTTACAATAGAATCAATCAATCAATCAAATATGCTTTACTGTACAATAACAAAAATATATCAAGAGAATAGTACAGAATACACAGTAAAATTAGTAGAATCGTATGAAACCTTACATTAAAAACAATGTAGTTACAGAGTTTCTTACACTAATCTTATCAAAAGGTTGGGTAACGCTTGTTCTGTTATACAAGCTGAGTTTTTTTGAAGGTCAGTATGGAGAAATTCTAAACTATAAGAGATAAAGAAAAACGCTCTTAGGAACCGTCATCTCAATTTTTGAGAAAAAAAAACAGCTTTTAAAAAATAAAAAAAATCTTAATATTATGTTTGGTTTTTCGTTTTTTTTTTGTTATTTTGATTGCATATCACTATACAAACCAAAAATTCTACGGAGACCATAAGTCTAAAGTTACCAGAAGTTGTTGAAATTAACATTTTAGTTTTCTTTAATAGTTATGTGGAAACTAAACTTACTGGCCGATTTTCAAATGAAACATTCAATCAGACTTAAAAAAAACAAGTTGTGTGTTGCTGTTATTCATTAAATGCATAATTTAGTCAATTAATTAGTTGTGTTGTGAATTCAATGGTGAACTAAATATACAAAATGCCTCAATCGTTGTCAAATTACAGAATTTTGATTTATTGAGAGGGTATCATTTAGGTAACAGGAACCACTACGGAAATGTCTAATTGCACAGCGTTCTGTAATGAGGATACTTAAAAAATAAAAGTTAAAAAAAACTAAAAACCGAATTCAAAATGAAATTCACTCAAGACTTTTAGGCGGGAATTTGTAGCGTTCACAGTTTGTCATTTTTCTTTTATTATCCGAAAAATTACATTTAGTGGTTTTTGATGTATAATATTGATAGTGTATTTATCAGCGAAGAATCATATAAGTGTTTCTTGTGTAGGATAATGAAATAAAAGTGTGTATACTGTTTTTCGAGTTCCCACAAGAAGTCCGAGCAAGCTTTAGCAAAAGTGCTATCATTTTGCTAGAGTATGTAGGTTAGTTTATAGACAATGATATGATGTGAACGTGAAGAAACTACTGAAAATTACTGAAGACGTGAATTCTACAATTGAATACTACTGAAAAACATATACTGAAGACTAGGCGGTATGTCCAATGAGCCTTAGCCTGCCCTAAAAGGGTGAAGAAAAAAAAAATTTCACTCAAAAGTATGAAATAATATTATTATACATACTTAAATACACAACATTAACCAACAATAACGAAATTAAAGGTGGGTACGAATTAAATGAGGGGCTTTAATTATTTTTTTAAGTTCGGTACCAGGACACAGTTACTTACGTATCAAATGTTTTAGATTCGATGGTTTGCTAACACCGACCTCAAAAAAATATTTAAGCCCCTACTTTTTAATTCGTACCCACCTTTGATTTCGTTATTGTTGGTTAATGTTGTGTATTTAAGTATAATAATATTATTTCATACTTTTGAGTGAATTTCATTTTGAAGTCAGTTTTTAGTTTTTTAATTCTCGAAAACTAAGGTTGTAATAGCCATGCCGCCTAGTGTGATGGCAAAGGCAAAGATGACATACTACTATTCGAAGGGTCGGCCCGTGAATGTACGACCCGATAATTTTTTAATTTCATAAGTATTTTGTCACATGTTACACATCATATGCGAGTACTGTAGGTCTCGCTGGTTTTTTTTAAACTATTATTTTAGTGATAATGCTATCTATCTTACAACGTTAAACCCAATCACCTACTCACCAACAGGAATAACATGAAAGTTATGGAGTTAATCGTCCATCATCAGCTCATCTGAATAACCTGAAAGAATACAATCTATCGGTCTGTGCATACCTACGTATATATCTATGTATGATATTAAAAGAATTTTTCTCCAACTCCTAACCGTTAAGGAGTTGGACCTTCCTTCATCAGCTTATCAACATGAGATGATGACTAACAGACGCAAGTATTTTAATGGCTTTAGAAAACATATGAATCACGTAATAAGTGCCTACGTAATGAGTTATTTGAGGGTTGCTCTTGATTTCCCTGGGATCCCCTCATCAGATCCTGACTTGGTGACAATGGAACCCCCTCGGGAGTACACGCTTTAGAATAAAAAAAGAACTTTGAAAAGCGGTCTACAATTGATGGAAAAATCGGTGATAAAATACATTTAAAAAAAATACAGTCGAACATAGAATCTCAATAAATACAAACCGTATCGACAAGGATGTATTGTTCAGAAACTTCTCGAAAGCGATCATGCGAGATCAGCATTCTGTGATTGGGTTATCCATCGTGTAACACGGGACACAATTTTTGAGCCGAATTTTTGAACGGATGAGACTAACTTTTCAAATTATGGTAAACTGAGATTATTTCTCCGACATAATAATTTCTTTTTTAAGCGTTTTTATAACGTAAACTTAATAATGCTATGTATCATTTTAGGGATGTATAACCTGCGCAACAACCATTACTGGTCCACAGAAAATCCTTTGCGAACCGCTGAAAGCAGCAACCAAATTAGTTTTCATTTAATTGTTGGTGCGGGATTTTGGACAATAAAGTTGTGTCCATTTTACGGTGGGAAACTTCGAGGTCCAACGTAACTGGATATTTTAAGAAATCTTGATGATGATTTAGAAGATTTGCCTTTGGCAGCAATACAGAACATGAAGTTCCAACATGATGGAGCCCCTGTGCACAATAGTCGCCTTGCACTAAATTAAACTCAACTCAACGAAAGATTTGGGACCACGTGGATAGGTACCTATGTGCTATGGCGAAGTCCAGTGGCCAGTGGCCAGCGCGGTCACCTGATCTAACGCCCATGGATTTTATGGTTACATTAAAAAATGAAGTATACAGAAATCGCTATGACACTGTTGATTATTTAAAATATTCAGACCGTCAAATGATTAACATTATACCATACATTTCACTGCGAAATGTAACTCGGGGAGTGTTTCGCCGAAGTCGACTGTGCTTAGGCGAAAATAGAGGACATTTTGAACAATTTTTAAGATAAATTTAGTTTTGTGGGACTCAGGCAAGTGGCAGATTTTTGGTTTTGTTTCATTTCAATTATCCATTCTATCAATTGGATAATAAAATGTATCTTTAATAAAATTATAATTTTAACAACTTTTAGCAATTTTAGACCTATGGTCTTCATATAATTTTTGGTTTGTATAGGGAAATACAATTGAAATAACAAAAAAATAATTAAAAAAGCCACATCTCCGAACCGATTTTGACACTTTTCGCGTAATTGGCAGCGCACCAATTAGATCAATTGACAAAAATTGAAAAGGACGTGAACAAGGTTTTGATTTACACATCAAACCAATACAGGGTGTAACTATAACAATATACTCATTACATCAAATAAATACTTAAAATAAAACACCAAAAATACCTAAAATAAAACACCTAAAATAACTTAAATCACACCTAAAATCACTTACATAAAACACCTAAAATAACCCGTCCCTCATCATTCCCGGGCAAAAGTGCCCATAAAACTAGCTATATTTCCACGCTGAATGGCTATAGACAGCCTCTGCACCAGGAACGATCCGGAGCGGGAGTCAAAGGGCGATGCCCTATCTCCCTCACAAATCATATTCAAATTCAAAATATTTATTTCAGATAGTTAATCCATAATGTGTTAGTAACAGACATCTTATAAAACTAGGTTAGTATCGACGTATCTCCACACTCCAGCTCCCCGCTGTCTCCACCGCAAAAGTATTTCTCACGGAGTCTGCTATACTTTTCCTCCTTTTTAATTGCCGCAAACTCTGCAGCCGCCCCGGCGCCGCGGCAACATGTGTCGTGCGTCCCAAGTGTCTAGCGGCGAAAGTATTTACGCAGGTTGCATCCCACAGTAAGCACTACCCGTTCCGCCACGGTACCAAAGTCAACCCGTCAGGACGCTTGCCATCCGTGCGACAGATGCGGTGGTTCGAGCACACTTGGGACGTTTGCTGACACAAGAGCCCTGCGGATGAGATCGTTCAGGCTGTGGTGCCTCGGAAATCATCATGGAACCTCAAATACATAGCCAAGGCGCAGTGCCACCTACACACGCAAAGAGTCGTTGTCCAGTAGCGTTAGTTGGGGTGACGGAAGCGCGTGCAGTCAAGCCCCGGGTTCCGGCCGAGAAACCGCCTTTGGTCGGGCCAGATCCGCACCAGTAGCACCCTCAACTAAACGATGCACCACCGTCTCGGAGCCCACCTCATCCCGGGCACGCTGAGTTGCCGCAGTCACTGGAGCAGGCGTCCCAGGGTGCTGCGCCGACCGAGTCGCCAAAGCCTCCGACACAAAAGAGATGCTCGCCTCGCCACCATCAAAAGATAGTATACAAACCAATGGTATTCGCGTTTTGATGCTTGTATGCGATACATTCTTTGCATTTAGAAATGAATGTTGCTAAATCTTTGTACATTCCGGGACAAAAGTAACTAAGTTTTAAAGTTCCAAAATGTGCAGTGGTGCATATTATTAAAGTGAAACTTTTATTACATCGTCTTAATTTTGTTCTTCTGTGTGTTGCATGACGCGTGACGGTCGCTTTCGTCCTCTGTACCGTAGCGAGAGCAGGCATGATCGTTTCGTCCTCTGTAAAGTTTCATTTTTACCGTGGTTTCATAAAACCACACACTTATTAAATTGTCCCTGTATTATAAAGAAATATTGTTTCACTTGTAAATGAAAAGGGAAAAATAAAGAAATTGATAATTTTCTATTTTAAAAAAAAAAAAAAAATTAATATAATGATAAAAAAAGTTAAAACAAAGAATTAAAATATAGAAAATAATATACTAAGAAATAAAAATAATTGAAAAAGAAGTTATAAAATAATTATATTTTTCATGTAAATTTTAAATTTTCATTATAGTTGTATTAGGATATTTAGGATTCGTCCATATATATGATTCCTATGATTCCACATAGAGGTCCTGGCACTATAATTGACCAGAAAAGTTAATGTGGTCGTTGGAGAATCCTGGCACCAAGTTACTTACACACCTACCTATATAATGTAGTAGGTGCCGAGTAGTACCTACACCACTACTTAGAAACATAATTACAATTAGATATAGGTTATGTTTATAGAGGGGTGTAACAAAATTTGGTATAGGTCCCGTTAACTGGGGCTTCTACTCATCATACTGAACAACTTTTGTTCTACGACTTTGCTGAAAACGTAAAATAATTTTTAAGCTATTGCATAGCTTCTATCGCGGGCCTTGAGCGCGGGGACCGAATCCAGAAATTCCGTAACGAAAAAACCTCACGCTTGAAGGCCGTGCATCGTCTAACGTCGTTTCAGTTCGGCAGTCTTCGACACGGCGTTGTGTGCGTGCGATTAGACGTATTGTACGACTCTAAGAAACTCGCACGAATCGAGACGAGCTGCTCCGAAATCGGACGAATACATAAGCAGCTGTTTATGAGAAAGTATATAGGTGTATAGGTATTTATGTACAACAGTGAATAGCTGTACTTGTAAAATTTGTGTATAAAGTGTTTTTGTTTACCAACGATATCGGTTGCCAAGGCAACAATATCGGTTGTCAAAACAATTAAAACAAACATACCTATAAGATAAAAAAGATTTGATCATTTTCGGAGAATAATAAAACTCTTTTCATAAACTGTATATACCTCCATATGACAAAAAAGATTTGATTATTTTCTGAAGACTAAGTATTTACTTTCAAACATATATTGATGGAGCTAAAGAAGTTTTACTTCAGTCGTGTGGTCTAAAGCACACTCGTATTTTAAGCTATTGTAAGTATAGCTTTTATCGCGGGCTTTGAGGGACTGAAAAAAACCTGACACCCCAAAAAAAAAAATATTGAGTTCTAAAAAACTTACAGTGCCATCTATCTATCCATCATGATGATGGTGATGGTGGTGGTGATGGTGGTTGCGATGGTGGTCGCGATGGTGGTCGCGATGGTGGTCGCGATGGTGGTCGCAATGATGGTCGCGATGGTGATCGCAATGGTGTTCGCGATGGTGATCGCGATGGTGGTCGCGATGGTAAATAATTATAATTGCATAAGTTGATAAAAAATGCTATGCAATAGCTTTACCGCGGCAGTCCCCGAGTGCCACACGTCTTTTTTTTACTCTTCATACAAATCGATCAGCTGATTGACCGAATTTGTGAATTTTAGTGTGGAAGGTCCAATTTGCTTTCCTTGGAGAAAGTTGTTCAGTATGACGAGTAGAACCCCCAGTTAACGGGACCTACACCAATTTTTTTACACCGTGTAAAATCTTGACACTCTGTGCCTATACTTAGTTATTACGGGATTAGGTATCTAATATTTTTTTATTTACAATTTGTATGCCCTATGCGTTATCTCACCTGATGATAAGTGACGATAATGCCGAAGATGGAAGCGGGCTTACCGAGATTCCCCAATGCAATGGGGACCTAGCTATCTTATCTTCAAGCCGGAACACATCAATGTTGTAAGCATTGATGTTTGGCGGCAAGACCTAGATAAGACGGTGGTAGCTAGCCAGGCGGACGTAGAAAATGCCCTTCCATCCACCAACTAAACCGAGTCTTACAAAGTTAGACTCCACCGGGAATCGAATCTGCGACCTCCTTATTTGAAGCTAAAGGCCTTAACCAAGGAGGTGGTCAATAAAATATTAATAATAGACGGATCATCTGCATCTGCATAGATAATAAATAGATAGGTAAGTACCTTCTTACGAAATAGAACAACTTACACCCCTACCTCTCGTCACGGGGAAATCTATGAAATTGTAACTCCATGTCTCAACTTAAATACCCTCACCAGACCTACCCGTAACCGGAGGACTACAAGCACTTTCTAGAGTGCAATGGTTATAGAGGTGGACACTGAAGATCCTACTGGATCGTAGTGGCGCTGTTACTGCAGCCCTTCATTCACAAAGATAAGATGACAACCATGACTTAAAACCATTCATAATAACTTATTACAAGCATATAATAAAGTAAAACGAGTTCCTTAAAAGCAAATTGTAGTCTAGCCAGACACAGACCGACAATGCGATTAGTATGCAAATCCATGCAGGCCTCGTTATAACAGGTCCATTTTTATCATAATATCGTCTTCAATAGACAATCGACATATTAACTAGAAAAAAGGAGTATTAACGCTCCGCTTGTGGCATAAAAGGGGATTGTATTAAAAATTGAATTCCTAAAGATGATAAGCATCTACAAGTCCTTTTGTGAAACAAAGGGAAATTCCGTGGCGTTGGAGTCGATGTCACCGGAAACACTAAAACTGTGGACTTGCGCCCAGTTGGAGTACCATAATAGCATCTAAACCAATAACTAAGTAAAAATAGTACATTATCATTCTAGCGTCTGGCTAGCGTGGTAAATAGGCGTTTGAAAAACGAGTGACCATTCACGCATACGACTTTTTTCAAAACATTTTTTCAAAGTAAGGTTAGGCCACACTCCACACGCGGGGGCCAAGTGTGAGAAAACAATACCTAAAAAGTGGCCAAGTGCGTATCAGACTAATGCGCAAATTGGTATGCGAGTTCGTTGACCCAAACACGACCGTACGTACCAGAGCAAATAATTGAATTCGGATTTTAGGAGCAATTTTTTTTTGTCTCAAACACATTATGTGATCAAATAAAAGGGCTTAGTTATGAGGATCATATTTTTATAAGTATGGTGTGACACTTCAAAATAAAAGCGTTTGTTGTGTAGATTAAAAATATATCAACTTTGCGCACTATGGCAAATTGAAACGCACTGTGCGGTAAAATCAATTTTGCGTACAGTAAACTAACATATAAAGTATAGTGCGTGCCAATAAAGATGAGGCTTGACACACCATGTAAAACATTAAAAAGACTTAGTGGGAAGATGGTTTATGACGTCAGAGAAACTCGCAGGTTGTGTGGGAAGTCGACCAGCCCGCACTGGGCCCGCGTGGTTGACTAAGGCCCGATCGCCCTAATTCAGGGTAGGCTCGAGCCCCTCGGTGGGGACGCATATGAGCTGTAATGATGAATAATAATATATTGTGGTAACTATTTCGTACACTTCCTACTTTTTCTTTTAATGTTTTACGAGGTGTGTCATGTCTAATTTTTAGTGGCACGCATTATATTACTTTTTGATTTAGGTGACTTTATTTGTTTAAAGATTAATATCGACAGTACACTTATTTTTCCAATTATTATTTCTCACCCTTATAGCGCGACCCTGGAGCTCGCAGCTCAGTGCACTCAGGTTAACTGACCTGAAGCACGTACATTACCTGGATGGGTTTGACTGTTAGTGGCATTTCTATCGACTCTTTCTGTGCTTTTTATGGCACGTTAAGCCTACAAAAGGATGCCCATAAGGTGGCGTTCTGTCACCAACACATTAGAGCCTAGTGGTCAACTCGCTTCTACAGGAGCTGAACACCGGACCTCTTTACACGATTGGTTATGCTGAGGGTCTAGCTATACTAATCAGCGGCAAATTTTCGAACATAGTATCGCAAATAATGTAAAACACCTCGCGTAAAGTTGAAAAGTGGTGTGGTGAAAATCACCTGTCGATTAAACCTAGCAAGACAACGGTTGTACCATTCACAAGGAAAAGAAACCTACAAGGTTTACAAACTCTCAAACTGTATGGTAGGTACAGAACTAAACTGTTCCACGAGCGTCAAATATCTAGGCATGACCTTAGATGAAGAACTAACGTGGAGTCTGCACACAGAAAGGATCATAGTCAAGGCCATTAGAATCTTTGGTATGCTTAAATCTGCGTACGGAAAGACCTGGAGCTTGAAACCCAGAGTCATACACTGGCTATACACAATAATGGTAAGACCCATTATTACTTAAGGCAGCATTGTGTGGTGGCCTAGAACGGAGTTAGGCACGTGCAGGCAAACACTGACAAAACTTCAGCGGTTGGCCTGCCTGGCAATTACTGGAGCATTTCGTACAACACCTACTGCATCTATGGAAATGCTGCTAAATCTAAAGCCGCTTCAAATACACATTCAAACAGAGGCGGCCAAGGCGCTACACAGGTTATCGTTAAATGGCATGTGGAATTTTGACATGCACAAAACCAGACATACCAATCTACCATTAGACACAGGTATGGAAAGGCTTATGCGCATATGATGTGACAAAATATATAATGTTTAAAGACACTCATAAAAACGATGTCCACGCGGGTGAAGCCACGGGAAAAGCTAGTATTATATATGTGAAAATGTGTTTGTTTGTTTGTTACCTTTTCATGCTTCAACACCTTGACCAATCTCAATGAAATTTGGCATGCAGGTAGCCTGTGTGACTGGAAAGGACATATTTTTTGTCCCGTGAACATAGCAGAGTCCAATGCAGTTCCTGAGGGAACTGAAGAAATACACTTTCTTTGGTTAATTTCTTTAACATCGCAATGGGTTGTTGTGATTTTGTGATGTTTTGCACAGAGATGGTTAAGGAGGTGGGAAATGACATACTTTACTAATTAGCATATCTTGACATAGTTCCCGAGGATCTGAGGAAAGTTAACTTCCACGCTCGCGCAAGTGACGCAATTCGGCGTCGCAATGGAGCAACGGATTGAAGTGATTTTTGAGTATAGAATTAGTTGAGGGGGTGGAAAGTGACATAAACTGCTAAACTGAATAGCCCGATACAGTTCCGGAGGGATCTTGAGAAAACGCATGTCCTAAAACAGTCCAAACACAGTCATAAAAACGATGTCCACGCGGGCGAAGCAGCGAACAAAAGCTATTTTCAAAATAAAATTGTGTATCTACTGAAATGATTGATATTTACATAGTTGTAATTACATTGTTAATAGTTTTAAATTTGAACAAAGTGCATACATGTATGGAAATAAAATTGATATGATGATGATTAAACAAAAACTAAAAATGACATAATAGGTTACATAATGTTATAATACACAATTCAATTCAATATATTTATTCAAAAATAGGTGCAATTTACACTCTTTCTGATAGTAATAAAATAATACACAAGTTTGATAAGGTTTGCAGTTTAAGTGGTCGTGTCATAAATTCATTATGTACCATTCTTTGTGTACAGACAGCCTCCTCATTGTATGCCAATTCAACTTATATAAAGCTCACCGAGTTAGAGCCGCGCGGATCCTGTGTACAATTACAAATAACATGATTTATTTACTAATAACTAATGAATAACACCGTGATTTATCGCTTAATGATGATGCGTTTGTGAAATATTCGACGGCCTTTACGCTTGTTTGTAACCTTTGTGAGGTTTGTAGGGAACAAACTAAAGTATGTTTTGACATTGGGCTTTATTAACCGTAAATCATCTGTTATATTATTATGTTCAGATAAAGAAACAGGAAATTCTATGAGATCTCGACGTTTACTATTTTCAAGTTAAAACTCAATCCTTTTGAGTTTAATGGATGGCAGGCAACGCTAAGAACATAGGCACCACCAGGTACACTGTGGTTAGTAGATATCGGTAGCATCGTGCCTGTTGCTACATGACCCAGCAGCTTACCCCCATAAGGAGCATAAAAGTAGGGTGATTCGAGAGGTCTAAACGTGCAGCAGTGCGCCAGTCCAAGTTCTAGCGAGTAAGCGTGTATTTTTACACGAAGCCTTTCACTCAGTTTTTCAAACCCCCCCCCCCCCCCCCCATATCTCTCTCGGTCTATCCTTACTAACTTACGTTGGGACAGTAAAGTCTAGAGTGGCAAACACGCACCGGAAATTATAGCAAAGACAGGCCTTCCACTCGGTGGACCGATGACCTGGTGAAGGCCGCGGAAAGCAGCTGGATGCGGGCAGTGCAAAACCGGTCTTCGTGGAAATCCTTGGGGGAAGTCTTTGTCCAGCAGTGGACGTCCTTCGGCTGATATAATGATGATGATGATGATGATCCTTACAAATATTATAAATGTGAAAATGTGTTTGTTTGTTTGTTACCACAACCAATCTTGACAAAATTTGGCACGGAGTCATGGGGAAGAATGCTACTTTTTTCCGTGAAAATAGCGTAGTCTAAGTTCCTGAGATAACTGAAAAAAATAAAGACGTGTGGCACTCGGGGACTGCCGCGGTAAAGCTATTGCATAGCATTTTGTATCAACTTATGCAATTATAATTATTTATTTATTTTATTCATGCAGTATTTCTTTTTCTTTGATATTAATTCAAGTTACACTTTTTGAGCGTGGTGACCGATAAGAAAACATTTTTTTCTTTTATTAAATAAATAACAATATTTAGAAGTGATTATCGAATTTCGCGCGATGTACATTTATATAATATCATATATACTTTCTCTGCGCGGCATTCATGTGCATTATCTATACACCAAAAACAAAGGTACATATATCAAAAATTTAGGTCACCATTATAGCAGTATTATATTTTCAATTCAAAATTAATACTGCATTTGTGATAATAATAAAATGTATGTATAAAGAGTACTCACTCATTTTCTTTCACTATTTTTTCGTGACTTTCTTCATTAATAATAAATGCACTTTGTTCATTCATATTTATTATTTATTTTCTCTTAACCGCGCTTTTATTACTTTCTTCATTAATAATAAATGCACTTTGTTCATTCATATTTATTATTTATTTTCGCTTAACCGCGCTTTTTTACATCTTTGTTTTTTTTGAAGCAATGGTAGTTGGAACTATACAGCCAAATATGGAATAAAATCTTTTTGTACTTTTTTTTTAAGCAATGGTAGTTGGAACTATACAGCCAAATATGGAATAAAATCTTTTTGTACCTATCTCTATAAATACAAACAGCTGTGTCTTAAATAAAATCTTTTTGCATTTGATAAATAAAAAATAATCAAATCTTTTTTGTCATATGGAGGTATATACAGTTTATGAAAAGAGTTTTATTATTCTCCGAAAATGATCAAATCTTCTTATATGTTTGTTTTGACAACCGATATTGTTGCCATGGCAACCGAGCGTCAGGTTTTTCTTCGTTACGGAATTTCTGGATTCGGTCCCCGCGCTCAAAGCCTGCGATAAAATCTATGCAATAGCTTAATAATTTTTGGTTGATTTTTTAACATTGCAATGGAGCAACGGATTGTTTGAGATGTTTGAGAGGGTGGAAAATGACATAGACTTCTAATTATCATAGCCCGAGATAGTTTGCGAATAGCTGGGAAAACTCATTTTCGAACTCGTGCACGTCACTGTCGTAACGCAGCAGCAAATTAACGTGACTTTTAGCATAAAAATAGTTGAGGGGGTAGGAAGTGACATAGATTGCTAATCAGAATAGTCCGATTTAGTTCCTGAGGGATTTGGAGAAAACTCCTGTCTACGGTCGCGAGCTGCTTGGGACACGCGCACCACTAACTCTCTAAAACATTCCTGAAAACTATTCCCACACGAGCGAAGCCACGGGTAATAGCTAGTCAATAATAAAGTTTTAAAATTTGGAAAATATATTTTCTACATGTTACTCGAGACTCTCTGAAAATTTCAAAACGTTATGTCGGAACCTCACGGACAGAGATAATTTAAAATTTGCAAAATTGTAACCAACTCACTGAATGCTCATCAAAATTCTGAGGCACTTTAAGACTAGTTTGAAACCTAAAATCATCCTAAAATTTTGCATGGTGAAAGATTTTGATGTGTACTTAAGTAAATTTATGTATTAATTCCTATCAACTTAAAGTGCGACATTTTAATTGCACTCCAAGTAGGTACCCTAAAATGGGGTCGCTTTATTTTTACACTTGAGTTTTTGAAATCACCACAAGATGGCGCTTCGAGATCACTTAATGGTGTTTTACGTATAATGCACACGTTCTTTAATGATAGAATAGTGAGATTTTATTGTACTTGCCTATTTTTTAGTATGATGAGTTTGACAATGTTTGAACTAGAACAAGGTCGGAGTTATCTAGCACGACTTCGTAGGAACTACAGGTAGATAAAGAAATAGATTAGGTTTGAAAGAAGATGCGTGCTTATAGTTTAACGTTTAATGATAATTGTGGAAATGTAGGATGAAATTTAAGACCTAAAAAGCAAAAACACGGTAATTTAATGTCTATAATACTCTTCTACACACACACTTCATACACCAACATATTATAAATATAATTTATGTCTTACCCGAGATGGGTCTTTTATCTATTTTTAAGTATCCGTTTCTGTTATTTTACATTATTTTTACATATAAAAGTTTAGTTATTTATATCCAATTAGTAGTGAAAATATTGAAAATTGAAAAGGATTCGGATTTAAATTTTTTAATGATATTGACAGCGCATGCGTAAAAGAAGAAATATATAGAATGAAAAAAGATCGATTGAAAGACAGCGATACCGCGTTTCAGTTTACCATATTAATGCTCTGTTGTATTTTTGTGCGGATAAGCCTACGTTCAGAGTAACTACCTTACAGGGCATTCACCTGATCAATTTTGATCTCTGTCAGGCTGGTGCTATGTAGAGTAATTTTATCGACCAGCCCCAAATAAACGTCTACACCTATAGATCCATTATTTTAAAAAAGAAGTGACATCTCACTTATCATTGAAAAAAGTACCAAGTTCCCTTTCCAAAAGTTCTGCCTATCGAAGTAATGATTTATCTCTTTTTCTGCTTTAAACCAAGTTTCCATTATTGGGAAGTTTCTTACGCCCATTATTCTTTTATTAAATTCCTGCTGATGACCTGCTCGTGAAAAACTTAGCTGGTTTTAATTAATTAATTTTATATATAAAATATTTGGTCTGTGGTGCAGCCTTGGAATAATGTCACCAGATCTCTCCCCGAGGATATCAGGATATCGTAAGAGACAACTCGAATATATCACCAGATCTCTCCCCGAGGGTATCGTAAGAGACAACTGGAATAATATCACCAGATCTCTCCCCGAGGGTATCGTAAGAGACAACTGGAATAATATCACCAGATCTCTCCCCGAGGGTATCGTAAGAGACAACTGGAATAATATCACCAGATCTCTCCCCGAGGGTATCGTAAGAGACAACTGGAATAATATCACCAGATCTCTCCCCGAGGGTATCGTAAGAGACAACTGGAATAATATCACCAGATCTCTCCCCGAGGGTATCGTAAGAGACAACTGGAATAATATCACCAGATCTCTCCCCGAGGGTATCGTAAGAGACAACTGGAATAATATCACCAGATCTCTCCCCGAGGGTATCGTAAGAGACAACTGGAATAATATCACCAGATCTCTCCCCGAGGGTATCGTAAGAGACAACTGGAATAATATCACCAGATCTCTCCCCGAGGGTATCGTAAGAGACAACTGGAATAATATCACCAGATCTCTCCCCGAGGGTATCGTAAGAGACAACTGGAATAATATCACCAGATCTCTCCCCGAGGGTATCGTAAGAGACAACTGGAATAATATCACCAGATCTCTCCCCGAGGGTATCGTAAGAGACAACTGGAATAATATCACCAGATCTCTCCCCGAGGGTATCGTAAGAGACAACTAAGGTATCAAAACCGAAGGATGTACAGCAGAGTCCTTTCCGAGTACCGTAAAACGGGGTCACATTGATTAATTTTAAAAATTAAACAGCTGCATTTTTTTAAACTGTTAATTAAAAACACGAAAAAAATGTCATGGAACGACTGAGTACCTACATAGATCAATTTTATTTTTCAAAAGTACATGGCGCACTGCGGTCGCCGACCCGCCTGCCAGCGTGGCGATTACGTCAAAACGGGGGTTTATCCTATAACATTGATGTTCGGCGGTAAACTTAGATAAGATGGAGCTAGCTAGAAAGTGCCCCACCACTAACGACACCGAGTCTTACATAGTTAGACCCGCCGGGAATCAAACCCGCGACCTCCTGCTGTGAAGCGAATGGAAGCGAGGTTAAAAGGCTTGTATACAGCTGTGCATTTTTGTATCACGCTTCCGTTTTTGGGGGGAATTGATTACCTGTAAGTTCCTTGAATAAAGTTTATTTATTTTATTAATTTCGTGACGAATAGATGTCTCAGTTAACGGTCCTGATCAATTTTATTACACCCTCTATATATTTTTAAACTTATTTAAAATTAAAACCTATTTATCTTTATTGAAACTCCAAAACCATAAAAAGGTAATAATGCTTTTTCCCACGTCAATCCGCATACGTGTGCGCACCTCGAGCTCATCCTCGGTGAAAGGGCACACGTCAAGGCCGCCCGTGCCCGCACCCCGCGCCCGCACCCCGCGCCCGCCGGCCACCCGGCTGACCGGACCGCACCGCATCCGTATGCGTCCATTGAATCGCCACACTTGTCGATATTTCAACAATAGGGATGACGAATGCTAGTCATCTGAGTTACTTTTTATCATCTGTCAAAAATGACATTTTGTTCTAAATGTTTTTGTAATACCCAGGCGTGACGTCATAGTTTAGCAGCGTCATTTATGTACTTTTTTGTGATTTTGGTGAATTAAAAATCGAAGACTTGATGGAAAACAAAACGAGTAAGGTTTTCCGAGGTTTAAGTAGGAGGGCAATTTAGTGATCAAGAGTTCATAATTTATTTCTGATGCTGTCGTCATGTCTATTTGCTCACAGTTGGTACTTACTTTAATGTTCACCTATGGAACTAGTTTTAGCTATAAATGGTTCATCATATCAGCCGAAATCGAATTAGAAATGAGGAGATCCGCAGGAGAACCAAAGTAACTGAATTTAACTGAAGTGGCAGTGGGCAGGGCACATAGCTCGTAGAACAGATGGCCGTTGGGGTAGTTAACTTTTCGAGTGGCGACCGCGCATTGGAAGAAGTATCGTAGGCAGGCCTCCCACGCGGTGGACCGACAACCTGGTGAAGATCGCGGGAAGCCGCTGCATGCGGGCAGCGCAAGACCGGTCGCCGTGGAAATTCTTGGGGGAGGCGTTTGTCACTGGACACTACTACTGAGTAGACGTCTTTCGACTGATATAATGATGATGATCAGCCGGAAGACGTCCACTGCTGTACAAAGGCCTCCCCAAGGGTTTCCGACGACGATTTTGTTTTTGTCATTCCCTCCCTGCACAGTTCTTGTTATTTGTTTTACTTATCTTCTTTTGTTTACCGTATACGCATTATGTATCTACTGTAAGGCTATGAGAAATAAACTATCTATCTATCTATCTATCTATCTATCTATCTATCACAGCACTCTTATGTTATTTATAGAGCCCCAGACACCCACTTTTTTCCTGTAATCTATGCATTCAACCTCAGTTACTGCCAGTTTTTCAAGATTTTAGGCCCAGTAGTTTCGGATATAATGGTCAATTTTTACCTATTTTTGAAATAAATGCAAAACTATTGAATTTAAAATTAAAAATGACATATGAAATATGGTAACGCCATCTCTCATCAGGATAACTACATTTAAGTAAAAGCTTATTAGAATTCACCTATCCTCTTTCCTTATCCCGCAAGCGCATTATTGTATTGCTGCATTGCACTCGCCGGTCGAGTGCAAAGATGAGAAGAAAAAGAAGCCATATTGTTTTTCTGAGCCACATCGAATCACCAACCCGGCTGGTCAAAATCTTCAAAAATTAAAACAAGCTGTGTGTGTTTTGTGTAAAAATATAATTTAAAAGGTATAACGCGTGTGCACTAAAATTAATATCTGGATATTTTGTAAAAAAGAATTGGAATTCCTTTCGCGCATAAGCTTAACTCGCTCCGCTTCCATGTGCTAAGGACCCTGGAGGACGTCGCCTTCATCAGACGAAAACCAGCAGCAAAAGGGTGAGTGCGCTTGCAGTTCTCCTTCCCAAATCTTCATTTCCTCGAGATATACAGTCCATTAAAATTCCGGCAGTACCGCTGTCTCTTCACGGACAGGCTTTGTCATATTAAAAATAAACCGCGTCACCAAAATATATTTTGAAAAACTTTAAAAAAAGAATTCAAATTTTCTCCCTAAAAGCTGTTTAAAATTCATTTATTTACGTTACTCGTTCGTATTCGAGTCACCAACCTCCATGTGTAGATATACTGAATTTCAACTGAATCGATCCAGTAGTTTCCGAGCAAATCGGCTGTGACAGACGCACGAACGCACAGACACACGAGTGATCCTATAAAGGTTTCGTTTTTACCTTTTTAGGTACGGAGCCCTAGAACTTTATTGGACCCTCTAAACAAATCAAATCAACGCCCGCCTGTCGTGGTGTCGTGGTGTCGTGGTGTCGTGGTGGCGTGGTGTCGTGGTGTCGTGGTGTCGTGGTGTCGTGGTGTCGTGGTGTCGTGGTGTCGTGGTGTCGTGGTGCCGTGGTGGCGATAAATACGATTATCAAGTTATTACCTACTGGCGCACGCAGCTGTATCAGTCTCTATTGTGATGAAAATTTATAAAATAATACAACTAAGAAAAAAACTAATACTTAAACATGTATCATTTTTAAACTGTGTTTGTAAGCGTGTGTGTGTGTGGGGGGGGGGGGTTCTCTGGTGTAGGCGGGGAGAGGAGGGGGAGTGACAATGAAGTAAGTTATAGCTTTAAACAAATTCTCTACTTCTGAATAGGTTTTAACTTGTAAGTATTTTTGAACTTTCTGTTAAGCTTCATAAACTTTTCAGTCTTTGATACTACAGATTTCCACTAATTTGTTGTAAATATATGGAGAAAGAAAGGTTTTAAAACGTTTAGCAAATATAGTTTTAACCGAAGGGATTTCCAAAGCGAAATCCCTCTTCTCTACATACGTTCGTAGCATGGAGAGTGAATTATCTGATTATGTGTGCAAGTAGACAGTCCTAACACGTGGAGTTCCCTCACACTCAGTACCTTGGAGTCAACATACAGTGCAATAGTGGAGTACCTTCTAGAATTCCCAAGAGCTACTTTAAGGCCCGCTCTTAGAGCCCTTTCTACCTTTAAGATAACTGAAGAGGCAGCACCAACCCATGCTAGTATGCAATAGGTTAAAACTGACTGGTATAATGCAAAGTACACCATTCTTAAATACATATCTATAAAGTCGATTTTCATAATGTGGATGATTTTGCGAACTCTGCCTGCTAAGCCTATGACGTGGTCCTTGAAGTTAAGCCTATCATCTAGTACTATTCCCAAATACCTAAATTTATCTACTCTTTCAACTGAGTTGTAGTCACATAGGTCTGTCAATGAGTAACGGTCTCTGCGGTGGAAATTAAGTCTATCGAGATTGGAAATATCGTTTTTGTTTTGTGAACCCAGAGAAACCTGGTTTTGCTTACATTTAAACTAAGCAAGTTGGTTTCTAGGCATTCTACTATTTTGGATATACCACTTTCAGCAGCTCTGATCACTGGATTTTCCATTGAAAATCAAAGCAGTATCATCAAAACATGCAAATGAATTGAGAACCTCATCCTTTTTTGAAGTCGGTCAGATGGTGCCGGCTCAGAGCCATAGTCACCCGTTTCTAGGAAAGGGTTACCGTCACCAGGAGTAAGAGTAAGTCGGAATATGCCTGCCTCAGGGCCGGCTCGGCGCGGGCGTCGTGTTCGTCTGCCTCAGGGACCGTTGTCGAGAGCGCGGCCTTCTAGCACAATGATTTTGAAGATTTTTGGTGATACCAAAGACCATTTACAACTCACGACAGCTCACACAACTTCCCCGTAGTAACCTGCGTAACTTAATTTATTAGCGACATCCAGCAGTGACTTGAAACTTCGTATTGTAAACGGAGATTAGGTAATTTAAGTTAGGGCGGTTGGTAAAAGGAACATTGCGGAAAGAAAACTTGTGGTTTTCGTATTTTCTTAGAATACCTGTTATTTTTTTACCAAAAATTACAGGAGCTCTCGTGGTCGGTGGCGTAATGGCTAGGTTCCTGTCCGGGAGGCCGTGGTTCAAACCCTGCCACGTCCCAATTATCAATATCATCATATCAGCCGAAATACGTCTACTTCTGGACAAAGGCCTCCCCTAAGGATTAACACGACGCCCGGTCCTGCGCTGCTAGCATCCAGCGGCTTCCCGTGACCTTCACCAGGTCGTAGGTCGACCGTGTGGGAGGCCTGCCAATATTTTTCGATTTTCGATTTCATATGTACGTTTACCCGACGCTGCCTGATGCACACGCCTGCAAAGAAACTCGCAGGTTGTGTGCGAAGTCGAACAACCTGTACTGGGCCCGCGTGGTCGACTAAGGTCCGCTCGCCCTAATTCAGGGTAGGCTCGAACTTTTAGATTCAAGATTCAAGGTATTTATTCAAAATAGGTGCAAATTACACTCTTTCTGATAGTCATAAATTAATAATAACATAATTTCATTCGTGAAAAATCAAGAAATAAACAATCATTAATTAGTTAATAATGTCAAAATTAAATACTAGAAATAAACCAGATTATGTCATTAAAACATGAAAACAATATGACACGAAAAGTTATATACATAATTATTGAATGTCATTGAAACCTTTGACAAGAGTTTTCTCACGGACAGCACCCGGTCACGAGTATAACGCGAGAGTCAGCCATCGCTCCCGTCAACCATATTAGAGGGAAAGGAACGACCCGGCTGCCGATGCGCCACCATCCGCACAAACATTTAAGCGAGCATGCACCTCCTTAAGCTCCTCGGTGGAGACATATATGAGCTGATATGATGTTGAGCGGCAATTTTTTCCTTACTGAAGATAATAACGTAACGTGTAACCTTGAGCACCCAAGATTTAAGTTGGAAACGTTTAGCATTTAATCATTATTTAACGTCAGACCATCACCAACACAACCTTTTGTGGCGTCCAAAATGTATCTATTCAGAGGCTTATCTATTGTAAAATCAATTAAATGCGCGCCTGACCGTGAACCCCACAATCAAACAACCGGATTTGTAGATGGATTTTTACGTCTTAAGTTAATAATAAATAGCCATTTGGATTAAACATATTTGTTTGTCTGTATCATCTTTTATGTGTACGTATAAACAGCATAACATACTCATACAGGACGTAACAAACTGGTGGAGCGCCCGCGCCCGTCGTATAACGATTATTCTCATCAAACTGTTCTACAAGTTTACAGAAATTGCAAAAAAAATTACGCTCTCTATAAAAACAATCAGCTGATTGACCAATTTTGTGTATGTTTGTATGGAAAGTCTAATTCTTTTTAGAACTTATTCTTTTAGAACTGACTGTTTCCTTGGGGAAAGTGGTTCAGTAAGTATAGAACCCCCAGTTAACGGTTCCTGCACCAATTTTGTTAAACCTGCATAAACCAATGTACAACACATGGTGCATTTTTAAAAATTTACTTGTATTCACTTACCACCAGGTGAGATGTTGTCAAGGGTTTACCAATTGTGAATAAAAAAAAAAAAAAAAAAAACATAAACTAAATTCTTCAAATGTACCTATTTTTAACCGATTTTGAAAGTTTAATTGTGGCTTGTTTTCTCTACACATCAAACTGA
Organism: Coleophora flavipennella; assembly: GCA_947284805.1. Classification (NCBI taxonomy): domain Eukaryota; kingdom Metazoa; phylum Arthropoda; class Insecta; order Lepidoptera; family Coleophoridae; genus Coleophora; species Coleophora flavipennella. The sequence continues at coordinate 17,339,432 of OX369274.1, forward strand.
AATTTTTTCCCCAAAAACCTCATGATAAATTAGCAACAAAATATTTGGACTCCTTATAGAAATCGATCAGCTGATTAGACAACTTCGCACGTTTGTTTTTTTTGGAAAAGTGGTTCCGTTTCCTTTAGAAAAATATGTCGTCAAACATTTTTATTACTTACCAAATATTGAGGTTAAATGTCATTATGAGTGAAGAACAATTAGAAACTATTTATTGCCAAAACAAAAAATCAGATAAGAATAAAAAGAAAATAAAAATAATATAAATAGCTATATACTAATGTCATGAAATTTTTACAAATATATACTGAATAGGTATTACAAACAGATCGGTGTAACTGGCAAATCAGTGCACCAGCCTATTCAGCGCTGGTGTTCAGCCAACCCCCCGAGTTTCCCGACGCCGCAGCCTGAAGTGTGGAGATAAACTGTAATTAATTGTATCGTAGACCGAGATCACTAAGTATGCCTATGTTTCTAACAAAAACCGTGTATTCCTTAGAAATTTATTGCAGAAAGGAAAAAAGCACATTCATCAATCATATTATGATACAAACAAAAGTGAACTTGAAGTCTTGAACATACATTTGATATTTAAATTAAAGGTCAAAGCTGTCGAGATTATCTGGGATACACGATTTTTTTTAATTCCAAGAGCAAGCTCTTGTCGGTGTAACGATCGCCAGTCATATCTTCTTTGGGTCATGTCCTTAACTCTCTATAAGTCGTCACTTTAACCTTATTTTTCGGTTGCTGGCAAGAGCCTCTCCTAGGTCTTCCCTGCTTCTCTTTCCTTCTACTTTCTCTTCCATGATCACCGTTGTGAACTCGTCGTTTTTAGTAAATATCCCAGCATTGTGCCCGGTCTGTACGTATTTACGGGGTAATTTTGTATAATTTCCATAATATTTTCTATTCTGAAACTATTTTCTAATTCTACGAGTACATGACTTATTTCACGTCACAAATTAAATTACAAAGAACAATAAATCGACCACTAGCTTCGTCACGTTGAGATCCCGTCCCGACTCTTACCCGGCCCAAATGTTCCCATGATTGCAGCCGCGGTGCCGCGCACGCGCTGGATAGCCACAGAAACACGTTGGACTAGGTAGGAGCCCGACCGACATGAATTAACAACTAAATAGAAACGTGGTGGTAACTAACCTTCGAATCATCTTTATTGAGAAAAAATCAATCTCTTCTTATATTAAATTAGCTGCTTATGATTCTTATCACTTATGAGAACAAAAACTTTCTTTAAAAAAATTCCCTCCTGGAATCAAAGGTTCAGTTACTTGCTTTTAAAAGCATACACACACACACACACAAGGCTAGAACAGCTCACGAATAATTAATGCCGCGGCACCTGTTTATTTTTAAATAAAGATGACTGATTGTACAAAAAACCCTAATATTATTAAAAAAAAGACACACACGCATACGCAGTAACAATAACATTGATCTTATGTAGAAATAAACAGCTTTTCTTTTTTGTTTAAACAGCTTTGTACAGGACTCTGGTACTATTAAAGAATCCGCGATACCCAAACGCGGCCTCAAACTCCCTGGTGTTACAGCAGTAGGTGTACCCTCTGTCGACGTGCCGCCAGGTGTCCGAGCTCATCCAGGCGACCTGGCTGCAGATGTCTCGGCACAGAGTGAAGCGGCTGATATCAGACTTCGAAATGTCGGGAACGTTGACTTGGATTACAGCCAGAGACTCCCCGGTGAAAGGATCCAATACAACCTAGAAAGAATATATATAGATAATACGTAAGGAGATAACCAACTAAGTGGTAGCAGTGCTGGTGTATTTTTTTTTCGAAAGGACACGCTTGTTGTTGGCCGTTGTTCACAACTTCACCGGGCAGGGGAGGCGAGTGCGGAGGGCACTCAACCTTAATTGCAAGCTTGATCGTGTACGTTTCAGCGCGCTATGTCGTTTTGAGTAGGGCGCACTAAGCTGGGGCACACCGTGACACCGCCAAGACGAGCCAAGCGAAGCCCAAGGGCACTACCACCTCTTTTCAAAGCGCTTCGTCGTTTTGTTTGAACCCTCATAACTTGGGTTTGCATTATGCCAGACAAACAAAATTCTCGTGATATGATGTCAATAGTAGACTCATTAAACATATAAAGTTTCAATTGCATAGCTACTTTAAATTTTATTGATATCTAAAAACCGGCCAAGTGCGTGTCGGGCCACGCGCAATGTAGGGTTCCGTAGTTGCCATATCTAATTTTCAAATTTCCAAATACAGCGGTTTAGTTGTTACGGCGTGGAGACACACGAGTCCAACAAAATTTAGCACTTTCAAGCCTATTTTTTTTTTAAACGGAACCCTAAATTATAAAATAGTCTTAGAAGACTCACAACTATTTTAAGCTCTAACCAACGATACCCCACACGACTGGGTTTGACGAAAAAAAAAATATCCCCACTTTACCCTTAAAAATATTTATTTTACTAAATTTTTTTTTCAGGCTTCTCCGCGTTATTATTATATACTCGTATATCTTTGCCAAATTTCAGCTTTTAATTACTAATAGTCAAGGAGCTAGGCCGCGGACAGACAGACGGACAAACAGACATAACGAAACTATAAGGGTTCTTTGTTGTACTACGGAACCCATAAAACCCCGATTTAGTCACTGACTCACTGGTGATCATAAAAATTCTTAGGGTACTTCCTAAAGTCCTAGAAAGCTGAAATTTGGTATGTAAGCTAGTATTAGTACACAAAGAACGACAAAATTCTAAAACTTGGAACTTTTACCCATGGAAGTTTGTATCTACCGACACCTTACCAGGAACACACGCAGGATCAAAACTTTGTCAACCTAGCCAAAAAAAAACCTAACCGTTTCCAGGAAAACTATAGGAGGGTCCAAACTTATAAAAATTTAAAAGTTTTCACTTCTGGCGGCACTCTCGGAGTGGTTAGTTTTTTATAAATAATAAAATACTTATTTCCAGGTTTTTAGTAAACGACCCCCCACCCTTTGAGTTAGGGGATGGAATTAAGCACGCAAGTAACTCTATACCTTAGTCAAAATTTGTGGCTTGCCCGTTTCGCTACTGTCACATGGTGGGCGTAAGGTGAAATAAATAGAGTTTAAAAAAACTAAAAAACACGTTTTTAAAGTTCATCAGACTAAAAAGTAAAAAATAATTCTTAATATAAGTAGAACATAATAATAAACAAATTACTAGTATTATTGTGAAAAAGTGTGGGTTGCTTTAAAGACGAAAAATATGGCACAGAGCGCCCCACGCTTTTTCACAATAATACTAGTAATTTGTTAATTATTATTTTCAACTTATATTAAGAACTAGCTTTTGCCCGCGGCTTCGCCCGCGTGGACATAGCTTTTATGACTCTTTTTGAGGGTGAGTGGTGCGCGAGCCGCAATCAGCTCGCAAGCGTGGACATGAGTTTTCTCCCGGTACCTCAGGAACTGCATCGGGCTATTCGGATTAGCAGTCTTTGTCACTTCCCACCCCTTCAAAAAATTCTATACAAAAAATACTTTAATCCGTTGCTCCGTTGCGATGCCACCGACGTACGCGAGCGTAGAAAACAGTTGTCCCCAGATCCCTCGGGAACTATGTCAGGATATACTTATTTTTTTTTAATTTTTTTATTAAAAATTTGAGTGCGTTTGACTGCAACTCACCTGATTATTGTTATTTGTAAATTATATCATTATCCTCCTCATCTCTGTGCTAAAAATCACACCAACCCATTTTTTCGTAACGATTTTAAATAACTTAACGAACAAAGAGTATTGTTTTAGTTTCCTCAGGAACTGCATCGGGCCATGATAATTTCCACAGATAAAAAGTAGACTATTTCATTCCCAGTGATACAGGCTACCTACATGCCATATTTCATCAAGATTGGTAGAGGTGTTGAAGTGTGAATAGGTAACAAACAAACAAACAAACACATTTTCACATTTATAATATTAAGTAAGGATTTCTTAATCTTAAATAACATATAGAGCGTCGGTGGCGTAACGGTTAGGGCCACTACCTCCTGTCCGGAAGGCCGTGGTTCGAATCCTGCCACTTACCAATATCTATACGAATATCGATTTCGTACTGGTATGTACGTTTATCCGACGCTCTTATGGTGAGAAAAACATCGCGAGGAAACCTGCACACGCCTGCGAAGAAGCTTATGTGTGAAGTTAATCAACCCGCAATGGGCCCGCGTGATCGTCTAAGGCCTGATCGCCCTAACTCAGGGCAGGTCGAGCCTTTTGGTGGGGACGTATATAAATTGATATGATGAAATAAAACATATACCTGTACTATCAAAAAACTAATTCAAATCATTATATCAATCAAGTAAAAAAATTCCTAAAAATATTAATATGCGTCAAATCCGCGAGTCGTAGCAACTTCAAAGGAGCCCATAACGCACTTCTCGTTGCCGCGCTGGATGGCAATAGACAACCCAAGCAGCAGGTAGGACCTCATGTCACATCTCCTCTCTCGAAGGCGACGGCCAATCTCCTTTGTGAAGGCAAAGGCCTCTGAGGATTCAGCAGCCGGTTGTCTCACAGACCAGCGGCACAAAGCAGTAATTTGCCTCTAAGACCGAGTACTTATTATGCTTCTTTCTCGCCGCAAATTGAGCAGCAGTACCGTATGGGTGAGGAGTGAGGCAGAAAAAGTCCCAAAGCAAGCACGTTCCTCTCTGCCATAGCACCTGTTTAAACCCTCCGGCCTTTTGCCATCAGATCGACTAAAGCCCGGCGGCTGCAACAAAGATGGAATATTCCATCTGGCCGAGACCAGTTCCCTCCGAGTGAGGTCATTATGGAATTGGTGACGTGGGAATCTTCACAAACAACGACCGCAACTCAGTGAGTGATGGCCAATTGCCTCCACAGTGGACCCGCAAATACACTGATGAGGTTCACAGATATTGATATTGCAGGCGGAGAGCAACTGCCACACGCAAATAGTCGTCGTCAGAAGAGTTTCCGTATCTGTGCCTCCTGATAAAAGATACTAAACTCGATTTATGTGTTTTTAATATTTTTACACGATTGGAATCTGTAAAAAAATACCTATCTGTTCGTCTATGAAACACATCGCTACGTGCCATAATTCCAGAGTTAGATTTGTGTAAAGTAACTTATGCTGAAAAATACATGAAAGAAATCCACTCAAAACTATCAAATAATCTTTTAATGTTTTTAACAACTTAAGCGCGTTTTATTATCCCTGCAGTGCCATCTATTGACATTCTGCTGCCAAAATTATAATGTGTGGTATGTGTAGTTAATATTATTTGGAAAAAAGTACTCTATTCTTATTATTGTAAGTATCGATGGATAATTTCCCACGGGACCTCTTTAGTTTTACGGGATAAAGAATACCCGACTATACAATGATGATCAAAACACCCCATCCAAATGTAAAGGTTTCATATTGTTACGTTAAGCCATTCTAAAGATACAATTTTTTACATTCCTGAAGGAACCCTTAATTTTTTTGGGATTCACTTTGTCCCAGTTTTAGTTCGCGATGTTGTTTTTACATGTTGATATTGATTGTAATAGGTCAAGCCACATATGCGTGGTGACCCATTCTATAAATGAATACTTTTGATTTTCCCACGGGAACTCTTGAATTTTCTGGGATAAAAAGTATCCTATATGTTAACCCGGGCTATAAGGAACCACCATACAAAATTTCATCAAAATCGGCCTGGTAGTTTTTGCGTGATGCGCGAACATACAGACAGACAGACAGACAGACAGACAAAAATTCCAAAAGTTGTTGTTTTGGCCTCTGTATCGTTAGTAATGTCCACCACAGTTATTATTTTCCAAAAATATTTCATGTACAGACACGGCTCCGTTACAGTTTTATTATATTACTAGCTTTTGCCCGCGGTTAGCCCACGTGGACATAGCTTTTATGACTCTTTTTGAGGGTGAGTGGTGCGCGAGCCGCAATCAGCTCGCAAGCGTGGACATGAGTTTTCTCCAGGTACCTCAGGAACTGTATCGGGCTATTCAGTTTAGCAGTCTTTGTCACTTCCCACCCCCTCAACAAATTCTATACAAAAAATCACTTTAATCCGTTGCTCCGTTGCGACGCCACCGACGTGCGCGAGCGTAGAAAACAAATGTCCCCAGATCCCTCGGGAACTATGTCAGGATATACTTATTAGTAAATTATATCATTTTACACCTCATCTCTGTGCTAAAAATCACACCAATCTATTTTTTCGTTACGATTTTATATAAAACGAACAAAGAGTATTGTTTTAGTTTCCTCAGGAACTGCATCGGGCTATGATAATTTCCACAGATAAAAGGTTGACTATTTCATTCCCAGTGATACAGGCTACCTGCATGCCAAATTTCATCAAGATTGATAGAGGTGTTGAAGTGTGAATAGGTAACAAACAAACAAACACATTTTGACATTTATAATATTATAAGTAAGGATTTCTAAATCTTAAATAAAATATAGAGCGTCAGTGGCAAAACGGTTAGGGCCACTACCTCCTGTCCGGAAGGCCGTGGTTCGAATCCTGCCATTTATCAATATCTATACGAATATCGATTTCATACTGGTATGTACGTTTATCCGACGCTCTTACGGTGAGAAAAACATCGTGAGGAAACCTGCACACGCCTTCGAAGGAATTTGAAGCTTATGTGTGAAGTCAATCAACCCGCAATGGGTCCGCGTGATCGTCTAAGGCCAGATCGCCCTAACTCAGGGCAGGTTGAGCCCCTTGGTGGGGACGTATATAAACTGATATGATGAAATAACATATATAATTACCTATATTATCAAAAAACTAATTCAAATCATTATAGGTATCAATCTAGTAATAAAATTTCCTAACAATATTAATATGGGTCAAATACTCGAGTCGTATCAGCTCCTAAGGAGCCCAAGACGCACTTCTCGTTGCCGCGCTGGATGGCAATAGACAACCTTAGCAGCAGGTAGGACCTCACGTCACATCTCCTCTCTCGAAGGCGAAGGCCAATCTCCTTTGTGAAGGCAAAGGCCTCTGAGGGTTCAGCAGCCGGTTGTCTCACAGACCAGCGGCACAAAGCAGTAATTTGCCTCTAAGACCGAGTACTTATTATGCTTCTTTCTCGCCGAAAATTGAGCAGCAGTACCGTACAGTGAGGCAGAAAAGTGGCTTCCCAAAGCAGACACGTTCCTCTCTGCCATAGCACCTGTTTAAACCCTCCAGCCTTTTGCCATCAGATCGACTAAAGCCCGGCCGGCGGCTGCATCAAAGATGGAATATTCCATCTGGCCGAGACCAGTGCCCTCCGAGTGAGGTCATTAAGGAATTGGTGACGTGGGAATCTTCACAAACACGACTGCAACTCAGTGAGTGATGGCCAATTGCCTCCACCGTGGACCCGCAAATACATTGATGAGGTTCACAGATATTGATATTGCAGGCGGAGAGCAACTGCCACACGCAAATAGTCGCCGTCAGAAGAGTTCCCATATCCTGTGCCACCTGTTAAAAGATGCTAAACTCGATTTATGTGTTTTTATTTTTTTACACGATTGGAATCTGTAAAAATATACCTCTCTGTTCGTCTATGAAACGCATCGTTACGTACCATAGTTCCAGAGTTTAAAGTAGCGTATGCTCAAAAATACATAAAAGAAATCCACTCAAAAGTATGAAATAATATTTTAATGTTTAATACAACTTAAGCGCGTTTTAATATCCCTGCAGTGCCATCTATTGACATTCTGCTACTATGATTATAATGTTTGGTATGTGTAGCTAATATATAGAAAAAAATACTCTATTGTTATTATTGTAAGTATCGATAGATAATTTCCCACGGGACCTCTTTAGTTTTCCGGGATAAAGAATATCCGACTATACAATGATGGTCAAAACACCCCATCCCAATATAAAGGTTTGATATTGTGACGTTGAGTCATTCTAAAGATACAATTTTTTGCATTCCTGTAGGAACCCTAATTTTTTTGGGATTCACAATGTCCCAGTTTTAGTTCGCGATAAGGGTATCAACGTGTAAAATTTGATTGTAATAGGTCAAGCCACGTTTGCGTGGTGAGCCACTCTATAAATGAATACTTTTGATTTTCCCACGGGAACTCTTGAATTTTCTGGGATAAAAAGTATCCTATATGTTAACCCGGGCTATAAGGAACCATCATACAAAATTTCATCAAAATCGGCCTGGTAGTTTTTGCGTGATGCGCGAACATACAGACAGACAGACAGACAGACAGACAGACAAAAATTCCAAAAGTTGTTGTTTTGGCCTCTGTATCGTTAGTAATGTCCACCACAGTTATTATTTTCCAAAAATATTTCATGTACAGACACGGCCCCGTTACAGTTTTATTATATTATAGATTATTTTTTACTTTTTAGTCTGATGTACTTTAAAAGCGTGTTTTTTAGTTTTTTTAAACTCTATTTATTTTTTACTAGTTTTTTCCGCGGCTTCGCCCGCGTGGAAATCGTTTTTATGACTGTTTTTAAGGGTGATTAGTAAATTATGTCGTTTCCCACCTAATCAACCATCTCTGTGCAAAAAATCACAGCAATCGAGTATTTTTTTGGAGTTTACTCCTTAAGAATCGATTTGCATATATAAGGGGCCCGGTATGAGAAAAATGTGAGGAGTAAAATCTATCGAAATCTAGCGTTACGAAAAAGTTTCGATACAAAAAGGTCGTGTTCAATAGTAGAAATGAAGTGAGTTATAGTTTTTTTTCAAGCGCGAGTAAACTCCAGTCGTGCGTCGGAGCTGACACACACAATTTTTTTAGTTCCCTCAGGAACTGCATCATATTATGCTATTTTCCCGGGATAAAAAGTAGCCTATGTCCTTCCTCGTGACACAGGCTACCCGCATGCCGAATTTCATAAAGATTGTTCAAGGCGTTAAAGTGTGAAAAGGTAACAAACAAACAAACACATTTTCACATTCATAATATTAGTAAGGATTTTTTAGTTCAAACTTATGAAATTATTACACTGTCGTTGATTCTTGATAAGTCTACAAAGTTTGAATTAAATCTGTCCGTTTAAAGTGGGTCAAAATCGAGTCCAAAGGAGTCGGTTACATACAAACATACAGGTGAAGCTAATAAAAGCGTGATAAAAAATATTCAGTGTTCATTATGTTCTGTTATGCGAGTACAATAGCTCTAGTAGTAACGAAACGGCCAAGCCACACATATTGACTACTTCATATCATCAAGTTGACTAAGGTGTAGAGTTCGTGAAGTTAGGGCTTGTAGAATTAGGGCGCGTAGAGTTAGAAGCTTGACTCTACATGAGATCTAATAACTTTTTGACAGTGCGAGCCATAATTATAATATCTTCTTGGAAACATTATAAATAAAAATGTTTTTGATGGGATTGAAGACTTTGGTCTGCAGGCATTGTGGTATTAGCGACACGAGGATACATGATTCATCATTCGTCTAGCTTCCCGAATGCTGCCCAGCTCGGTTGTATTTTTACACTGGTCCTCTGTATCGAAGTGGTTCTACCTAACTGCATGATCTGCTTGAGGTAAATACATCTATGAACAACTTCAAGAGTTTCGCCATCGGCTATAACATGACCCGGAGTGATGTATTTATTAATCAAGATCTTCCTATTGTCCATGTTCATTTAGACCGACCAAGATCTCTCGTACATCTAATAAATTCACTAAACTGCGGCACCAAGGACATATTATTATAGGGACGGCCGCTATTCCTGCCAATGCCATGAGACGAAGGCAAGGACATGCCAGCTGCAGTAGGTTCTGCCGCAAAACGCTTGTTCTGATACTTATAAGTGCCTCGTGGAAGGTACCACTACCTACTCTCCAGGTAGGTAGACCGAGCAGCATTTAGGCTACTCAGCATTAGCAGATCGAGCAGTCCAAAGTGAGTACAAAGAAACAAATTAACACTAATTAAACACAGCAAAACCCCCCGCCCAACCCACTGTACAATAAATAAATTTATTGGCATAACTCACTTTCCAAAAATATCTTGGAATAGGTTGCACCCGTTCACTCCAGTCACTTAAAAATAAGGCCTCCATTTTTGACTTCCCTCTCATTTGCAGTTGTCCAGATATACCAGTCCAAACTTGTAGAGGTCTCTTTATAATCTTCGCCAGCCTTCTGACACTTCTCTCAATGCTTTCCCAATTCTAAAATCAAAGAAAAATAATGAAGTCATTTTCTCACATACGCTTTTAGTATTGTTTGGTTTCTAGTTAGAGTTCTTTGGTTTCTCGTTGACAGACACAAAACACAAATAGAAAAATCAGCATTTATTAGGAATGATAGGTTATTAATGAAAACGAGGCGTCTAGCGTGAATCGATGTAATGCAAAAACCAAGTTTTTGTAAAATACTTGATTACAAGAAAATTCTTTAACGCCTGGCAAAATGATAACAGCAAAGACCACATTCGTTACAGTTTCACTAACCCTCGGCCGGCTAGGCGGCTGCGCTGGAAGTCGTAGGCGCTTCTGTCCTTTTGTTTAATATAACAAGTTTACAATGGAGCAAAAATGTGTATCAAAGACACTATTTTTATTGGTAGGTAAATAAACAACATAATATTTTTATCTCTTACCTTCTCGTTACATGTACTCCAATGGGGAACAACATTTAAATGGCTGTAAGCAGCTACTTGAGGCAATCCTGGTGAAACACTCAGAGGGTCAACAAGCTGTCTCTTAGAGAAACTGCAGTCATCATCGTCGTCAAGATGGAAATATTTTCCCAACGCCAAGGAAATATATTCATTTAATGTGGTCCGGTCATACATCTCATCAAAATTAAATGGCATTAGCTCATTATCATACCATTTTGGATTTCTTAAAACCACACCAGACATTGATTTGTTTATCTCCTGCTTTACAAAGAGAGGCACTTTCCTTTTCAGATGAATACAAACTTCATACACCTCTAAAGTAGTTCCTCTAATGTCGTACCCTATCTTTATTAATTCAGTGTCTTTAGATAAACACGTTTTGTAAGTTCTTTTTACTTTTGGTTGTAATTCTTTTCTGCACTTAAAATCGGCGAACTTGTAGTTAGTCCCATCGACGGTAAAGTATGTTCCTTCGTTACATGTAGCGTAAACTTCATTTAGTCCTGGAAACTTAATAAAACCATCAGGACAGCTGATTATTAACTTTTCGTTTAAGGGTATGCGTACGCTTTCATCGATGTTTTCAAATGAAGGTAATTTTAAATCGACGGACAATACAAGGGGTTGGTTTCCCGAAAATTCTCTGTGTATGTTCAGCTTACACTCTAAAAACAAAGAAAGTTTCAGTTTTAATTAAGACAAATTAAAGCATCAGAATTATGACTGACGATGAAATACTAAGAACTTTATTTACCTTTCGAAGATATTTCGAAGGATCGAATAATATATCCGTAGATATTGTTGGCTAGACAAATGTACGTTCCTCGTTTAGCAAAATCCATGCGAAGTGTATGTTTCATGCCGGTAACATTTAGCTTATGACCATCATGCCACCATGTTACCTGCAATGATATAGAAAACTTATAAATTCAGATGTTTCTGTCTAGTTATTACTTTCCAAATCAAACAACAAGTTCGTTTTTGGATTATCATGTTTCAACTTTTATCTTTAGCACCCTCTAATAATATTCTCAGTAAGTTGCAATTGCAAGCAAAGCACTTACCTTAGGCGCTGGTTCACCACCAGTAGTACAGTCCATATAGGCTGTTTCTCCTTCTCTAAACTCAATATGAGAGTTGACTTCCATTTCATTATACAAAAAGCGTGGTTTATATCCAACTTTGACGTTCACATAACCGGACTTCGAACTGAGCAAGGTGCTAACTCGACATATGTATAATCCAGAGTCAGTTCGATTCACATTAACCAATTTCAGCTCTCCCGTCCATATTTGTTTACCATCCTGTAATTTGATGTTTTTTTCATGTGCGTTTATTCTAATAAGTGATTGGTTATGTATTTTATTTGGAAACTCCGTATAATTGATCTAGTTGGAAGTTTTGAATACAGGTACAATGAAGTTTTGTCGCAACTATAACTAACATATATATGTAACTACCTTGAACCACCTTAATTCATCTGTTATTGCATGAGGCACTTCACAGGGGATCGTGGATGCTTTACCTTCGTGTATAGGCCAAGAATTTTTAGTACTTTCAGGGTCAGGGTAATCTGAAAGTTATCAAAAATTTAGGTTAGGTATTACATGGTATATGGCCCTAACAAAAAACCTGTAGCTATAAATCACCTTCTGTTTCTCCTTACCTTTCACTTGTAAATAAAAAGTTTGCGTCGCCTTGCCCATCCCGTTCTTAGCTTCGCACGTGTAATAGCCCTCTGATTCTTTGTCAACATGTTTGATGATCAAAGTACCGTCACTATCGTAATCATACCGTTTTGTTTCTGTAATCGTTGCATGTCACCATAAGTTAATTTAATTACGCAATTTTGAAGTGTTTTATAAAAAGCTAGCTATTATAATCTTTATAAATTGAACATGATACTTTGGAATCAGCCAAAAAAGTTAAATTAAAAACTGAAATATACGAAGATTCAGCTTATATGTTCAATTATAAATAGATAGCAAAACAGTACATTGCTATTTTATAATATCATCATATCAGCTCGTATGTGTCCCCACCGAGGGGCTCGAGCCTACCCTGAATTAGGGCGATCGGGCCTTAGTCGACCACGCGGGCCCAGTGCGGGTTGGTTGACTTCACACACAACCTGCGAGTTTCTTCGCAGGCGTATGCAACTATGCAGGTTTCCTCACGATGTTTTCCTTCACCGTAAGAGCATCGGATAAACGTACATATGAATTCTAAATTTGAAATCACATTGGTACGTGGCAGGATTCGAACCACAAACTCCTGGACAGGAGGCGGTGGCCCTAGCCGTTACGCCACTGACGCTCATTTTTTTTAAATATACTAGTATTATATTTTTACGATACCTTTATTTAAAATTAATCCTTTTGACATCCAAAGAATATCGGGTGTTGGGCTACCTAAAGTCTTACAAGGTATCCTGAAGACTAAGTCTCCCGAGACTGCTGAAAGTGTCAAACCAGGCTCTCGCACTATGTAAGGTGGGGCTGAAAAAAACCAAGTTATTTTCAGAACCAACAATTTTTAGATCGCCGTTCACTTTGTTTTTATTTAAATCTTCCTTGATCAGGAAAAACGAAAATAGACGGTGTTTCATGCATGTTGTATGAAGTTGTCTTTAAAACGAAGTTATTTAGCTTTCACGGTACTGCGGCTTTACTAGCAGACCATACGTATCTATAAAAAAAACCTTAAAATTTGGTGTCATAATCGCGTTCACGTTCAGCATAGGTAAGTATGGTAACTTACAAAGTACTTCGACTTGATAAGTGATATTAGTTGTTCCTCCAGCGTTACTGGCGACGCACGTGTAGTATCCCTGTTCGGTGACTTGTATTCTGGGCAGTGACAGCGATCCATGTTTGTCAGGCCTGAACAAAATTAAAAAAAATATTTATAGCACACTGTCTTGTATTAGTAATTGGTTAAATTACCATTTCAAAGACCTATGAGTTTTTTTTATAACGTTCCCACTACTGGAGTACGGAAAGTAACCAGTATCTCATCTGTGGTACAGGTCTATTCCTGAACTCGGGAATGTTACGCCATATTTTCCACACACGGAGGCCAAGTCCAGATTAGTGGAGGTTCAAAGAGCAATTTAATTAAAAGCAATAGATTTGATCAAGAGGATGTTACAGACTTATTTGAACTCAATTATACAACTTTGCGTTAACAAAACAGAAGCGAACCTCAGTACTTCTGTTGGTTTGTTTTGTTTGTCACTGAAGAAGACCCATCTCACGTTCGGTTCAGGATACCCGTGAGATTGACATTCAAGAGTCACATTAGAACCCACCGCTGCCTTCTTCATACTCTCCTCCGGAATATCTATATTGGCTGGTACTGTAAATTTAAAATCAAATTTTAACTCATAATTTCAAATCATACAATAGATAATAGTTTTTAAGTTTATTGGTTTTCGACTAGATATTTTCAAGCGATAATTACTCAAAACTCCTTTTAACATTCAAGGTTGACTGAAAGATATTCCGTAAAGGATAAGTCCGCCTTTGTAGGTACTTTTTGTGTGTGTGTGTGTTCTATTACTCTATTTAATTTAAGAGTTTTCAAATAAACGTAATGTTTACATATTCTCATATTACATACCACTGACGTCTACTATTGTTGATTTTCTGTCAGAACCATAAGTGTTGGCGGCTTCGCAAGTAAAATTTCCTGTTGTAGTTAAATCAGCTTTGAAACTGTAAAAAAAGTATGTTTTCTCGTAAAGTCATCAATCAACATTAAATTGAAACGTCCCCACTGCTGGGGCACAGGTGTCCTTCCAAACACGGGACGGTTAGGTCGCACTCCACCCATGTGATTCAAGTCCATATAAACAATATCAAATGTTAAGGAATTTTCTTATAATTAACTGAGTAATTTATTTTGAAAACATAGGAAATTAAAAGCTTTTTAATAAAAAAATAAACCGACGCAAAAGAAAAGGAACTGAAAAGCGAAAACAAAAAGAAACTTTTTAATCTAAGTAAACTAAGGATGTAAAAAACACCAATGTAAATAAGTAGATACTTAAATAAGTGAGTGAGACAAACACCCGTATGACACTATTAAAAACCTCGCCAAGGCTCGGTTTTTAAACTCATACTCGTGTTTTAACACCCCTCATTATACAACAGTTTCATAAACTACTGTTATTGTACGGCAAAAAGCAAGACAAGCACGTCAGTAAGATATTTAGGGAGATCGCACGGGCGAGTGGTTTATTAGTAATCCTTGCCAACTGATGTTCAGTACACATTGCACTTATCGATTGCGAGGTAAAAAACGCACGACTGGGTTTTTGCTGCATTAGGTCTCAACGATTTTCTTTTGAAGTAGGTACTGTGAGTGTCCAGAGTCATCGTTAGGTTATTTAACCTCACACTCACAGTACCCAGTGTATGTACTCTGTTTTGTCTGTAAAGCTATTGCAAGATCGTCAGCATATAAGAGACGTGACGTATTAGTGGTGGAGGGTTGGTCATTGGTATATTTACAGAGTAGGGGCTAACACGCTACCTCGTGGAAGACCATTTTTCAGTGAGCGCCATCTGCTTTTTTCGGAAAGTTGATGAAACTATAAGCATCTGGATTAGTATCTAAGCTAATAATCCTGACGAATTTTCTCTCTGGTTTATTCCCCCACTATTTGAAGAAACAGTTTTGATTGTTTGATTGTGTCATGTCCTGCAGAAAAGTCAACAAAAACGCAGCTGTGATCTTGTTCACCTCAAATCCTTCCTCTATGAACTGCGTGAGCCTCAGAGACTGACTAGTACAGGACTTTCCAGGTCTGAAGCCCGTCTGCTCTCAAAAACGACACTTGTAACCTTGTTCACCTCAAACCCATCCTCTATGAACTGCGTGAGCCTCAGAGACTGACTAGTACAGGACTTTCCAGGTCTGAAGCCCGTCTGCTCTCAAAAACGACACTTGTAACCTTGTTCACCTCAAACCCATCCTCTATGAACTGCGTGAGCCTCAGAGACTGACTAGTACAAAAATTTCCAGGTCTAAAGCCCGCCTGCTCAGTAATAAGTTTGGGGTCAACAGCACCAAAGAGCCGATTGAGAAGCACCCTCTCGAAAAGCTTGTAAGTTTGACAGAGGAGGGAACGTCTTAGTGTATTGAGCGCTAGTACTGGTACTGGCAAAATGAGATCTGGGTAAAACCCACGTTTCCAGAGTCTGGTAGTTTTGAGTTGTGATTCAGCACAATATTATTTGCTTTTGCCCATTCCTCTTCTACCTGGCCGTCTTTATCTGTTTTCCATAGCTCCAGTTAGTTCTGTGGCTGTTGAAATCGCCTATCACTATTTAATCTGGTGCTTGTCGAAGTTTGATCATGTGTGAAAACGGAAGGGTGTTCCTGGTGGTTTGTATACTGACGTTCCGAGCAGTTATCAAGGTCTACAGTAATGTTTCGACAGTGTTTTTAAAAGAGCTGCAAGCTGAAATTACGTTTAAGCCGCAAAAAATACTGCATTACCGTGCTTTGGTTCTGGGATCCCTGCTATTAAAGTCATTCCGGGTATGTATGGCCTACTCTGACCATCGTCGCGATTGGTTTCAAGGATACACAGTGCGTCACAGTGTGTCTTCTTACACAGATTTTAACGAATCTCTGATTTAATTGCAGAGAAACCCTGGATTTTATGAGATATGACAGATGGAGCAGGATCGGATAGTGTCCGATTGGTTGGCCCTGAAAAGGGCGATTGGTTATTAGGGTGAGAAATCGCGTTGGAAGGATAAGTCAGCCACGCAGAGGTGACTGGCCAGGTGCGCCGGACGTCGGAAAATGATTTGTCGCTCGGGAAGGCGATTACTTAGGTAAGTAATTCAAAATATAGGCTTGAAGTGTCATTAGAACTAATTATGGTGCCAAGTTTCAACAGAATCGATTCACAAATGAAAATTCAGTGGATGAACAATCAATTACTTCCTATTTTTCTACCCTTAGGGAGATTTATTTTAAATTCAAACTTAAATGGGACCAACTTTGAAGTACACCCTGTTCATCAAAAGTAGAATTATCTAAATTGGACTAATTTGTAAAAGCATATGCGTGACGTGATCATACATATTTTTTCGTCGGTTAAATATTAAAAAACAGGTAGTTCCTTACACCTACTACAAAATAAATACAGGTAGGTAGTTTTTAGGGTGCCGTACCCAAAGGGTAAACACGGGACTCTATTACTAAGACTCCGCTGTCCGTAAGTTTGTCTGTCTGTCTGTCTGTCCGACTGTCGTCAGGCTGTATTTTATGAACCGTGATAACTAGACAGTTGATATTTTCACAAATAATGTATTTCCGCTGCTGTAACAACAAGTGCTGAAAATTATAAAGTTAAAGTCTCCATACAAAAAACTTATTTTTTTTAACGTGAAGAAATTAGCGCCATCTAGTATAATGGTACGGAATCCTTTGTGCGCGGTTGTGACTCGCACTTGACCGGTTTTTTTTACAACCGAAGGTACTCGTACGTTACAAAATTAAAGATTTTGATTGTAACGTCTCACTAGATAATTGCTTCTCCAAGAAAGTTCTTACTGCCACAGTAATTAGTTGGCGAGTTATGCAACTCTCACCACTACGTCCATGTGTTATAGTACGTATACATTATTTGGTACCTACCTTATACTGAAATCCTTGTGAATCCAGTACTGCTTTAAATTCTTAACTTCATTATTGTTCAAGTACCATCTAACGCTAGGCACGGGTATCCCGTCTACCGTACACGGTAGACGCACATTTTCTCCAGCAATCGCTTTTATTGATTTAGGCATAACAAATAATATAACGGGCGGATCTAAAATAAAATCATAAAAACATTACTATTCCAAGTTTTAAAATATTTAATCATCTTGTCATCATCATATTAGCTAAAAGACGTTCAGAGCTCAACATAGGCCTACTCCAAGGATTTCCAAAACGACAGGTTCTGCGCCGCCCGTATCCAGCGGCTTTATGCTGTTTAAAACGTTTTCCAATGCCTTTTAGGTCAGCATTAACACTATCATTGTAATAGTAAATTTCTTGCTTACATTCCACAATTAAGTCAATGTTGTGTAAATCTTCAGCGACATCGTTGTGCGCCTCACATGTGTAGGAGCCAGCGTCGTCACGTGTCACTTTCTTCAAGGCAATCGTTTCACTACCTTTGATCTGCCTTACTGATTTTGCTGTATTGATGTTCCATCGAAGAGCTGGTTTTGGCGCACCTCGAATTATTCTAAAAATATTATTTTAATATAATTTAGCCTGAATACTTTTCAATAGAATTATAGTTTCTTATTTTATTTTACTTATTTATTTTATTACCTACCTGCACGATAATTCAACATCTTCACCTTCCTTGGTGCGTTTTTCGTAAATAGTTTTATCGATTTCCGGTCGTTCTGAAATTACACGATAAAACATGAATATTCAAGAATTAATTTTTTCACTTCTTCTATGTTATGTTATCCAACATAAAATAGGAAAAATGAGAAATTATCTGTAACATTACGAACTAGCGAATTTATAAATATATTCTCAATAAATTACTCACCTACTCCTGACGTTTCAACAATGAACGTGAAGAGTTTCCTGTGATGGTAATTTTTCACTTTACAACTAAATTTGCCAACCATGTTCGGTTTCATTTTCTTAATAGTCAGAACAGTAGCTCCTGCACTTATGTCATAATGTTCAGAATTTCGTAGCTCCTTTCGTCCTTTGTACCACTGTACGGTCGCAGGCGGAGCAGCGTTTACTCGACACGCAAATCGTCCCTCTTTGTCATGTTCGATTACTGCACCTAAAATATACAAAACGGTGTGTAGATTAAAGCACAATGTCCCAAATGTAAGTATTATTATATACAAGTAATTCTATCTTACTTTTTGGTTTCTCCACTACTTCAAAGTATCGTGTCCTTTTAGTTTTGACATACACCTGTTTGCTGTCGGTGCCATGACCATTACTTGCTTTACACACGTACGTATTATTATTTTCCACTGATTCTATTTCAATATACGAGACATAGTCATACGGCACTTCTACTTGAGTTACCTGAAATATTTTAAATACAATTTACAAAACTGTCTCGTCTTCTAAATTGAGCCCTCAATTTTGATACTGAACAAGCCTTTTTCCGCGGTTTCGCCCGCGTGAACATCGTTTTTATGACTGTCTTTTAAGGTGAGTGGTGCGCGAACCGCAAGCGGCTGGCGAGCGTGGACATGAGTTTTCTCCAGCCCCTTATCCTAGATCGAAATTTAACAGTCTTTGTCATTTCCCACCCCCTCAACCAATTCTATACAAAAAAAAACACTTCAATCCGTTGCTCCGTTGCGACGCCGACGTGCGCGAGCATGGAAATATTTTTTTCCCAGATCCAGCGGGAACTATGTCAGGATATGCTTATTGGTAAATTATATCATTTTCCACCCCTCCCCCCTTCCCTCCCCTACTATTTCTGTGCAAAAAATCGCAACAATCCATTGTTTGCGATGTTAAAGATATTAACCAAAAAAGAGTATTTTTTCAGTTCCTTCGGAAACTGTATCGGGCTATGCTATTTTCACGGGATAAAAAGTAGCCTATGTCCTTTCCCCTAACACAGGCTACCGGTTTATACAGGTTATTGAAGCGTGAAAAGGTAACAAAACATTTTCACATTTATAATTAAAGTGAAATTAAGTTATCAAACAGAATACAATGAGTTGTTCAACTCAAAATTTTGATTTGCCAGTAATACAACAATAATATTATTATATTATTTAATATTATCTACTTGTCGATAGCGTAACGGCTAGGATCGTGATTCGAATCCTGCCACGTACCAATGTGTTTTCGAATTTTGATTTCATAAGTATGTTTGTCCGACGCTCTTACGGTGAAGGAAAATATCGTAAGAAAATGTAAAGGTTGTGTGAAGTCGACCAACTCGCACTGCTTGCGTGGTCGATTAAGACCTGATCGCCCTAATTCAGGGTAGGCTCAATCCCCTCGGTAGGGACGTATATGAACTGATATGATGATGATGATATACTTACTGTGGATGGAACTGAGGTACCGTCTTTGTCTTCCCATGTGATGGTTGGTTGGGGAAAAGCACTCACTTTACATTTCAACTGCAGCGGCTCTTCGTAAGGTACATTCACTTTAGATGTACCTATAATACTGACTGTGGGTGCCTTCTCGATTGAATGTGCTAAAATAAATTTAAAACATTATTTGTGTAGGCTTTTTAGTAATTTTTACTTGTTTTAAATATATTTTTTGTATTTAACTAAGAGAAATGTGAAATTGGTAAGTAAAGACAAAAAGCTACAAATGTTATATTCTATAGTATCCTGGTAAATTACTTAACTACGAACTTAGTTACTTATAATTTTAAAGTAATACTATTGCATGGGAATAAATGGCTTATGTTATTAACTTATGTACTTATATTTTTTAGGTAAAATGTACCTTTCGTGGTATCCTGGGGCTTCATTGGCACTAGACTGAATCTTGTTATCATTGTTTTACTCATCACGTCAAATCCTTTAATCTAAAACATTAAATAATATTTATATACTTAATGTTCTTAATTATTTTTTATGCAACTTTAATAAAAGCAAAATTTATACATACAGCAATTCTGAATGAATTATTTGGTGGTTTAAATGTCTTAGATGTAACGTAAAATTGGTCTTCGACGTTAACGAGATCTAGCTGAATTTCTTCAATGATGTTCTGATTCAAGTCCAGAATTTGCACCGACTTCAGTTCCACAGTTCCCCCTTCCACGGACAGTTTGATAGACAAATATGATAGCTTGTCTGAAATATTGTTAAATAAAGCGAATTACATGTAGAAATATGCAAAAACTATATTTACGTTTTAAACTACCCATTTAAAACTTCTTGATTAGGTGCATATAAGCACGTGCTGTTTTACTTTTAAATACGTAGATAAAACATTTATTCAAAGCTACATTACAATTGATACACAAAAAGAAAACAAAAAATAAAAATAACTTCGTAAAACTTTACGGCATTAATGCTAGCTTATGTGTTTCTGAGGTTAGCAACTCGTATAACAAAAAACCAAAAAACATCTTAACATGGCTTGCGAAGTATGTTTTTGTAAACTCACCATATAGTTATAAAGTAAACGTTAAAGTCTTGTTTGTAAGAAACATAACATTGTTCCTGCAGCTGAATGAGCCTGTTTATCGAATGAATAAATATAAGTAGTAGATGGTTTTTCTATTTCAGTAATTTGATTAGCTATAGTCTGATATGGCTCTATCTAAACTTTATTTGACAGGAAGTTTTATGACCCGTAATGAATATCACGGTACTGCCTGCTCTTTCATAAATTATTGAGAAGATAATGAACAAATTAATGTGTTTTTTAGGAAAACTAAATTTACTATGTGAAAACCAATTACGGTTTTAGAGTAGGTAGATCGATAGCGCCGGCGGGTTCTTAACTCACTGAATTTGTTGTTTCCAGAAGTGATGTTTGGGCGTGTTTTAGGACTTGACAAAAGCTTTCGATATCTACTCAAAAAAAGGAGAAAATTGGCTTCAGGGGGACACCACTGAATTTACTTAAGGAACACCTGAAAAACAGGTCTCAAAGAGTGACAATAGATGGTTTATATAGTAATAACGCCCAAATGACCTTTAGTGTTCCCCAAGGTAGCGTTCTTGGGTCAACTTTATTTCTTATATACATTAATCAACTTTGTAACCTTAAAATGAAAAAAAGTTAAGTTTTCGCTTTTGCTAAGGATACTGCTTTAATTTTTTTTTGGAATTAGGTAAAGCAAATTGCAGGAAAAGGATTACGAAAAAAGCAAATTGGATTAATCAAAATCTGCTGACACTCATGGTCATATCTAGTCATTTAATACCTAGCATTCCTTGTAAATTTTTCATTTTTTTTAAATTTAATAAATGATTCGTTTACCTTCTATATTTTCTTGATAAGAACAGGGTATAGAGCTTGTTCATTGTTGCGAAAAAGACTATGTGAATATTGTGGATACATTACCTGGAAAAGGACGTTGGGCTGTTTCTTCAATAGAAGTGGGTTCGTAAAGAGAGAATCCGTATCGAAAGTGCAAGGTGTTGGTCGCGGACACGCGCACGTGTGTCTTAGTGTCACTCTCCACTTCTGTTTGGTACACTCCAGGTTTCACTTCACTCACTTTCACAATCTTGAAAATTTAAGAAACAGTTAAGTTGAATGGCACGTTATTGCAGGCTCATTCACAGTAGTTTTATTTTATATTAATAACTAAATTTATAAATAAATATTAAATGTCATTTAGTTTTCTCATTAAGCTTAGTCGATTGATTCAGCCTTTTTCTACTTTCTTCTTAGTTAGGAATTTGGAATCTGTTTTAAATTACACAGGGTGTAACAAAATTGGTAAAGAACCCGTAGACTAAGGGTTCTACTCATCATACTGAACAACTTTCCCCAAGGAACCCATAGTCAATTCTCAAAAAAAAAATTGGACCATCCATACAAAAATTAACAGAAATGGTCGATATGCTGATCGATTTGTATGAAGAGGTTTTTTTTGCCATTTCAGCAAAGTCTAAAACAAAACTTGTTCAGTGTGATGAGTAGATGCCTCAGATAAAGGGACCTACACCGCAGGGTAACCTTTTCTCACTGAAGAACGGCAGATGATAGTTCCATTTGGTCCAGTTGCTGTACCGCTGTCTGCTGGGCCGCGGGTAGTGGGTTCGATACCCCCCCCCCCCTCCCCCCAGGGTAAACATTCGTGTGACGAAGAGATTTGTCTGGTGGTTAAATATCTATGTGTGTATGTATTTAAACGTTAATTAGTACCTATATGTTCGTACATCAGTCTCTAGTTCCCATAGTACAGGGAACCCTAGTTTGGAACCGGGTCCCCTCATGTGAT
Source organism: Coleophora flavipennella (assembly GCA_947284805.1). NCBI lineage: Eukaryota > Metazoa > Arthropoda > Insecta > Lepidoptera > Coleophoridae > Coleophora > Coleophora flavipennella. The sequence goes on from OX369274.1 coordinate 17,362,033, forward strand.
TATCCAGCGGGAGGCCGAGTCCAGGCTGGGGGATGCTGTAGGGCCAGTGGGGGACTCCACTATCAGAAATGTTTCAAGCCGCCTATAATAAGGCACCTGACACGGCTTAACGACCACCATCCAGCAATAGCAACTGACATCAACGGCATTACGTAGCTTGTGAAGATTGGAAACTGGTCTAGAAAAATACCACCAACAGTCAAACCCATCCAAGCACTGACCATGATTCAGGTCAGTTAACCTGCATAATCGACGCTGGCGCGCAAATCATACTGAGCTACGGCCGAATAAAACCACCTTTTTCTTTGCTCAGCATGTAATATACGACTGCCAACATCAGAGCCTGACCCCAGCACACCAACCCACCTGGCGGGGATATCTCCCTCAGCTCCTAAACATTAGGAACACACCATTCCTACAAAATAAGGATAATGATGAACCATTTGCCGCTTTCAGTGAATAAAAGTTTCGCTGTATGTTGATCAAATTTTCAAAAATCTCGGGTATTATGAGGATGTTATTATTAAAATAGTACAAGCAAGTATTTAACTGTATAACGAATGAATGATTACGTTCTCACCGCAACTCTATCGGTATTCATCCATTCTTCTGTGTCCACCTTTATACCTTCGGGATCAAAGATATTTACGTGAGGGTGCAGCCCAGCCACGGCGACGACCAATTCCTTCATATTGCCATCTACTGTGTACTGCAAATAAAGAGTTAATAATTTTTGAAAAACCTAAAATCTTTAACGCACAATATTTTTATGATCAAAGTACTTGTCAATACGAATCAAACGAGCCCAAACTCGATGGGGTTGTGTGGTTTTTTTGCGAAGTTCCTATAGCCACCTTCCAGCTCCAGCATCAGATCAACTCCATGGCATCATAATATTGCATTGCCACGCGCTATATATATTTAGTCGGAAACCGGTAAGTGGGTCAAATTTAACTTGCAAGATTTCATTACTGACACCGGGAAAGGTAAGAGTAAAAAATAAAAGCTTGTAAAATAGGGTAGTGTTTAAACGCATATCAAGAAAACTGCTTTTTGTATAATAAAAGAATCCCAACTTCCATCAAAGTTTTTGATTGCACCGCAAAATACTTACCTCAAAATATAATTAAATAAGCAGCAATTTAGGTTCGCGGCGCACCACTATTTACGAGACAAGTATAGCGTTTATCTGGTGCAAACCGTTTTATTATTTCGTAAGTGAAATCCGCCACCCAGGAGGCTTCGCGAAGCTCCTCGATGGTATAATCAATCAAACTTACGAGCCGCTGGAGTTCGTATATCCCATACAAACGAAGTATTTGATTCATTTGTTAACCAAAGAACCGATTTTGAAATAATTTTGTACCGATAATCGGATGACGTATATCTGTGTCGGAATCGCATTACTTTTTTGAAAAACGAAAAAGGAATCCATTTAATTCCAACAAACTTCTTTTCCGTATTTTACCTTAAAAACAAGTTTATTAATTAATATTGGATTCCTGTTTCGTTTTTTAAAAAAGTAATGCGGTACAGACACAGATATACGTCACCCGATTATCGATATAAAATTATTTCAAAATTGGTTATTTGGTTAACCAATGAATCAAATACTATGTATATGCACTCCAGTGGGCTCTTAACCGAATCTATTATCGCTCGCTTCGCTCGCTCAACTCTAGTCCAGTTGATAAGGATAGATGATTTGATGTGCAATCAGTATTATTGATATGATTGTCATAAATAAATGATGAAAATAACTTGATAGGTGATTAGTTGTTTGATGAGCAATTAATAATATTCCGTACAAATAGTTTTTCTTTTCATGCATGCTTCTTATTAGTTTTCATTCATTTGAACACTGTCTCTATTTGCGATCTATTGCTTCAAGGTGCTTTTTGCACGAGTTACTTTCGTACGGTTCGGCTCATTTTAAAACACCGACACTGTTGATTGTTGTTTAGTTTCGGGATCGTACGTCTATGCGTATCCAGGATTCGTCGCCTGTGTAGATATCATAAACACCTTTTGAGCCACCACGATTGTATTTTTAAGATTTTCTTGCACTTTTCGACGCGAGCCTTTTTTGATCCTTAGTTAACACGTTCGACCGCGATGCCGAATGAACACGTTGCTACTAAGGATGGCAGTAATCAATCGCTACAAGCATTTTACACAGCGATCACAGTTGTTGCTTTTATAGAGATCGAAGTATACACGGCGTAAACCGTAATGACATTAATCAAAGTCCACCCATAACTGCGTGCACCGTTACCGCATCCGATCGTGTTAAGTTGTGCGGGACTCAACGAGAAAAATTTTTAAACAGCTAAATGTTCACGCAAAATGTTATTAACACTCGTCGTACATACTCGTACGGCTAGAGTCGCCTCTAACTTGCGATACTCAACATGACGATCATGCGCTGTAAGTCTCGCACAGCTTCAATATTTTGGTGTACAACGACAGATTTCGAGTGACTTTTCTTAAAATTCGTCCGTGCTCATATACTACGTTCACAATTGAACTCACTAAACCAGTGATACACAGTGATACACAGTGGTTCTCGATGGAGCTTCATTACCAAAAGTCGTAGTTAATTGATCTGTGCACTGTTGTTGAGTTAAACCACGACGAAAACCGTGATAAATCATAGCACGGATATTTTCACGAATGAGTTCCATTATTGCAGCGAGATGACATTTAAAACCCGCCAAAAACAAAAGACTAGCGTTCTTAAAAAAAAAATAGCGGCCAGTATTTAAAAAAGTTTTAATTTTACACTGGAGGTCAGATGCAGCGTTTAAAAATGTTTGAGTCCCGGATTCCGAACACATAGCGGCATTTTTTTTTCTCATGTGTGAATTGCAGCCTATGTAGAGTTGCAGCCTATGTAGAGTTGCAGCCTATGTAGAGTTCATAATTCATAATTTATTTATTCGCTTTGTACAGGGTAAAGATACAAAATGCAAGATAACAAAGCACAAAAAATCTCCTGGTACAACTATTAAAATAGCATGCAAACATAAATAAGTTTAATACAGTTATAATTTTACTTGGCTACACTACATATGCAAGTCAATAGGTATATCTTATTATTCATTTATATTATTAAATTACATTTCCGAATTATATTACATGTCAAAGTTATAATAATTAGTAGTCAAATTTTCCGTCAAGAAATTCCTTAACGCTATAAAAATTATGCTCTAATAACCAATTAAATAGCCTCCTCTTAAACAGATTTATGGGCAGAATAATTATATTATGTGGTACTTTATTATAAATTATGATGCACATATTGAAGCAATTATTTTGGTATAAGGTCGTTCGTTGACAATGATCTAGAACCAGTCTGTCTGGGTGTCTCGTGTTACGAGGGTAAATATCTTTGGCAGTTTTAAACAATTTATTGTTCTGTTTCACGAAAACACAAACTTCGTATATATACATACTAGGCAAAGTTAAAATCTTTAACTTAGAGAATAGTGGTTTGCATGAGTCGAAAGGATGGGCACTGCACATTGCTCGAATACACTTTTTTTGTGCAATGAAAACCCTATTCGCCAATGAACAGTTCCCCCACAACAATTGACCATATCTTAATATAGAGCATACACACCCGTGATATGCCATCAAAGTAGTTTGTAGTGACGAAACCTTAGTCAATTTGCCTAAAACATATACAAAACTGTTAATTCGACCACAAATATTATTAACTTGTGCATTCCAATTAAAAAACTTATCGATAGTCAAGCCTAAAAACTTTACCTCTTCAGCTTCTATCAAATATTGTTCTGCATATTTTATGTCCTAATTATTTTGTTTGCGATGTCTTGTAGAGAAATTTACATATTTAGTCTTAGTCAAATTTACAATTAAATTATTATTAGACAGCCAATTCACAATATTTTTTACAGTTTCATTTATTTCATATTCAAATATTTCAATGTCATTTACTTTAGATGTCACAATAATAGAAATCAGCAAAGAGAATGCATTTATGTTTAGTCACTTCAGGCAGATCATTAATATAAAGTAGGAAAAGTAGTGGACCAAGTACACTACCTTGTGGTACACCCTTCCTGTTATACTTTAAAACTGACCTGTATGTAGTCATTACTTTATCACTATCTAGATTGCTGATTTCAACACATTGTTTTCTATTTTGTAAGTATGAACGAATCCAATCTAGTGTCGGGCCTCTTATGCCATACTTTTCTAGCTTAAATAATAATATATTGTGATCTACATAGTCCAATGCTTTTGACATGTCAAAAAACAGAACAGATGTCAGCACCTTACTGTCAATATTTTTTAAAACATTGTTTACTAAATCAAATATGGCAAGCGTAGTAGTTTTTCCTTTTTGGAACCCATATTGTTCTGGTCTAATGATACCAAATTTGTTACAAAAATCTACTAGTCTCTTAAGCATACATTTCTCAACTATCTTGGAGATAACTGAAATTAGTGCTACCGGTCGATAATTGTCAATGATTGCTCGCTCCCCCTTTTTAAAGAGAGTTTTTATAATAGAAACCTTCAGCTGGTCTGGGAAAGTACCGGTCTCAAATGACAAATTAATTAAATGTGTCAATACAGGTGCTAGATCATCTTTACATGTTTCAATTATTTTTGTGCATATTTCATCTGGACCTGTGGCATTCGAATTTTTTAATGACATAATAATATTTGTTACTTCAGCTACGGAAAGAGGAAATAGAAACAAAGAAGATGTCAAATTATGATAACATGTCATTTTTAAGTTAGATTTGTTACTATGACTATGATTACTAATAATTTCAATAAAATTCTCATTGATTGTATTGGCAATGTCAACAGGGTTATTAATTATATTATGATCAATTTTGATTTCATTAATATTTTGACATAAATATTTATTCTCTGTCACCTCTTTTATGAGAGTCCAGGAAGCCTTACTTAGATTTTTACTATTATTCATGTATCTTGAGTTACAATTTTTTTGGGCAGCATTTACACACCATCTGAATATTTTTGTGTACGTGTTATAGTTGTTTTTGTGATCAATAGATTTGTGTTTATAGTAGTGAAATCTTAAGTGGCGTTTCGTTTTACTGCACACTTTTAAACCTTTCGTTATCCATTTAGGGCTCTTCATTGTATTTGTTATTTTAATTTTTATGTTCGGAAAACAAAGTTGGTAAAAAAGGCAGATTGTGTTATGAAACAAATCAAATGCTTTGTTGAAGTCTGATTGCTCATAAATGTCACTAAATGAAAGGCTACTTAAACAGTCTCGGATATTGTCTTCACTATAATCTTTTCTGTAAATATACCAATATAAAGGTGCCTCTATTTTACTTTTTACTTTAAAACTAATAATTTGAGCAGTGTTGTGGTCGGACATATGTAAATGCAACAGTTCTGAAGTAGCCCTCTTAATATTACTCAAAATATGATCAATACACGATGACTTCCTAGTTGGTTCATTTATATGCAATATAAAATTATAATTCTTACAAAAGTCACGCAGATGATTAGTAGTGTTATTCGTTTCCATTGTGTTGATATTCAAATCCCCTGTCAGAATTATTTTATGTTTTTTTATATTTCCGTGTTAAGTCATAAAAACAGCTTCTAATTTGTGCAGGAATAGTGAAACCATATTTTTTTTGGAATTCGATACAGACACAATAGAATTAAGTTATATGCTGGAATCTCTATTCCACAGCATTCAAAGTACCTTTCTGCAACATTCTTTTTGAAAAAATAAATTTCCCTATAATTTAACCCCTTTTTAACAAAAATACAAGTTCCTCCCGATTTTGATTTCCTACAGTAACCAGTTGCCATTTCATAACCGTGTAATTTGATATTCTTTTCATCACCTAATTTAATGTGAGTTTCTGAAAGGCATATAACATCAAACTCTATATTTTTATCTTTTAATTCTGATAAACTAATCTCAAGAAATTCTTTTTTTGATCGTAAGCTATCGATGTTTTGATGCATCACTTTAAACTGTTTATTCTTTTTCTTTTTAGGGACGAAAAAATGTCTTCATTGGGGGGAGCTATGATTTTTCAATGATTTATTTTTATTTATAACGGAAAAGTAATCGAGAATAGTATTCTTTTTTTAAGCGACTTCCAAAAAGGAGGAGGTTCTCAATTCGTCTGTATGTTTTTTTTTGCTGTAAGCAATTTTTTGAAATACTTGTAGGAGAAGAAAAATAGTTTGTCTTTTCTGAACTACTATTTCGTTTTTCCATACGACTGAATAGATAGGGAATTGTGTACTGCCGTAATGTATTTTTACATCCTTCATCTTTTTTGTGATTTGATTTGGGGTGAGAACGTGAAATTGTATTGAAATTCGGGTACTTCCTATTGTAATCCATACAGTCAATGAGCATATCGACGGTAAAAAGGAAATTGGGCATAAGTGACAAAAAACAAAATGTTCAGGAGAGCCGTTCAAAGTTTTAAATTTTAGAAAAAACAGACGTATTTTTGTCATTTATTAAGATATCGTGAAAAATAAAACAGTTATAAAATCAGACAAAAATTAAGCAGTTTCCTGTTTTTTTAGTTTTAATGATTTGACGCTATTTAAAGTAGTTTGTGTCGCTTATAACAATAGCTTTTAATTTTCCAATGAGGAAATATGGCATAATATACAAATAACAAAATAAAATATTAAAGGATAAGAAGCCTAAGGGACATATCGATTTTTCACATCGCAAGGTAAAAGGGTATAAGAGACTAGACAGTTCACTAAGAGTTATAGGAAAAGAAGGATAAAGTACTTTTCACAGTGGTTGTATAAAATATAATAGAGCGCAAGAAACAATCGGGTTTCAAAACAATACTAGAATATAGGACATTAGTAACACACAATGTCTTTTGAAAACAAAGGAAAAGCAGGATAATCAACATTTGGCATTGCGTGAGGCTATGGAAATATGGATGAAAAGACACCCCAAAAATATAGAAGTAGCGCAACCAACATGATACTTCATCAGAATAAGAGCTAAAACGGGTATATTACACTACACTGTAATTGTGTGCCTAACTCGTAAAATAGGGTGAAGTACCTTATAAGTATTAGGGAGTCGATTTTCATAAAAAAAGACTAAGGATCCTTAGTCTTAGGGGTTAGGGGCCTGTTTCAGCATACCCTACCCGTTCAAGTAATTCAAATTTACACTAAATGGTTGATTTAAAAGATGATAGTTCGTCATTATACTCATTTTCGTGTCACCTACCTACTTATTTACTAACAAGCGCATAGTAGGATGTTTTCAAATAAAAATAACATTTTTTTTAATAGTTTTTAATCAAGAAAAATCAAAGCTACTTAAAAAGAGTGGGTAGTTATCAACCAGCCAACAAATATTATCTCTATACTTAACAGCGCATAGACTAGCATTTTGATTCTTAGTTTTACTGTATTTTTTTCTCTAATAGTTATTTATTATTTTTACTTCTATTTTTAAAATTGGTTTTGACTGTTCGTACGCGCGTTTGACTGTTCGTACGCGCGTTTGGTACGCGCGTTTGGTTCGCGCGTTTGGTACGCGCGTTAGGTACGCGCGTTTGGTTCGCGCGTTTGGTACGCGCGTTTGGTACGCGCGTTTGGTTCGCGCGTTTGGTACGCGCGTTTGGTTCGCGCGTTTGGTTCGCGCGTTTGGTACGCGCGTTTGGTTCGCGCGTTTGGTACGCGCGTTTGGTTCGCGCGTTTGGTACGCGCGTTTGGTACGCGCGTTTGGTTCGCGCGTTTGGTTCGCGCGTTTGGTACGCGCGTTTGGTTCGCGCGTTTGGTACGCGCGTTTGGTTCGCGCGTTTGGTACGCGCGTTTCGTTTGGTACGCGCGTTTGGTACGCGCGTTTGGTACGCGCGTTTGGTTCGCGCGTTTGGTACGCGCGTTTGGTTCGCGCGTTTGGTACGCGCGTTTGGTTCGCGCGTTTGGTACGCGCGTTTGGTACGCGCGTTTGGTACGCGCGTTTGGTACGCGCGTTTGGTACGCGCGTTTGGTACGCGCGTTTGGTACGCGCGTTTGGTACGCGCGTTTGGTACGCGCGTTTGGTACGCGCGTTTGGTACGCGCGTTTGGTACGCGCGTTTGGTACGCGCGTTTGGTTCGCGCGTTTGGTACGCGCGTTTGGTACGCGCGTTTGGTACGCGCGTTTGGTACGCGCGTTTGGTACGCGCGTTTGGTACGCGCGTTTGGTACGCGCGTTTGGTACGCGCGTTTGGTACGCGCGTTTGGTACGCGCGTTTGGTAGGCGCGTTTGGTAGGCGCGTTTGGAACGCGTGTTTGGTAGGCGCTTTTGGAACGCGCGTTTGGAACGCGCGTTTGGAACGCGCGTTTGGAACGCGCGTTTGGAACGCGCGTTTGGAACGCGCATTTGGAACGCGCGTTTGGTACGCGCGTTTGGTACGCGCGTTTGGTACGCGCGTTTGGTACGCGCGTTTGGTACGCGCGTTTGGTAGACGCGTTTGGTAGGCGCGTTTGGTAGGCGCGTTTGGTAGGCGCGCTTGGTAGGCGCGTTTGGTAGGCGCGTTTGGTAGGCGCGTTTGGTACGCGCGTTTGGAACGCGCGTTTAGTAGGCGCGTTTGGTAGGCGCGTTTGGTAGGCGCGTTTGGAACGCGTGTTTGGTAGGCGCGTTTGGTAGGCGCGTTTGGAACGCGTGTTTGGTAGGCGCTTTTGGAACGCGCGTTTGGAACGCGCTTTTGGTACGCGCGTTTGGAACGCGCTTTTGGTACGCGCGTTTGCAATTGGAACGCGCTTTTGGTACGCGCGTTTGCGATTGGAACGCGCGTTTGCGATTGGAACGCGCGTTTGCGAATGGAACGCGCGTTTGCGATTGGAACGCGCTTTTGGTACGCGCGTTTGCGATTAGAACGCGCTTTTGGTACGCGCGTTTGCGATTGGTACGCGCGTTTGCGATTGGAACGCGCGTTTAGAACGCGCGTTTGGAACGCGCTTTTGGAACGCGCTTTTGGAACGCGCGTTTGGAACGCGCTTTTGGAACGCGCTTTTGGTACGCGCTTTTGGTACGCGCGTTTGCGATTGGAACGCGCGTTTGGTACGCGCGTTTGGTACGCGCGTTTGGAACGCGTGTTTGGATCGCGCGTTTGGAAAGCGCGTTTGGAACGCGTTTTTGGTACGCGCGTTTGGAACGCGTTTTTGGTACGCGCGTTTGGAACGCGTTTTTGGTACGCGCGTTTGGAACGCGTTTTTGGTACGCGCGTTTGGTACGCGCGTTTGGTACGCGCGTTTGGTACGCGCGTTTGGTACGCGCGTTTGGTACGCGCGTTTGGTACGCGCGTTTGGTAGGTTCGTTTGGTAGGCGCGTTTGGAACGCGCGTTTGGTAGGCGCTTTTGGAACGCGCGTTTGGTTCGCGCGTTTGGTTCGCGCGTTTGGAACGCGCGTTTGGATGGCGCGTTAGGAACGCGCTTTTGGTAGGCGCGTTTGGAACGCGCGTTTGGTAGGCGCGTTTGGAACGCGCGTTTGGTAGGCGCGTTTGGAACGCGCGTTTGGTAGGCGCGTTTGGAACGCGCGTTTGGTAGGCGCGTTTGGAACGCGCGTTTGGTAGGCGCGTTTGGAACGCGCGTTTGGTAGGCGCGTTTGGAAAGCGCGTTTGGAAAGCGCGTTTGGAACGCGTGTTTGGATCGCGCGTTTGGAAAGCGCGTTTAGAACGCGTTTTTGGTACGCGCGTTTGGAACGCGTTTTTGGTACGCGCGTTTGGAACGCGTGTTTGGATCGCGCGTTTGGAACGCGCTTTTGGAACGCGCTTTTGGAACGCGCGTTTGGAACGCGCTTTTGGAACGCGCTTTTGGTACGCGCTTTTGGTACGCGCGTTTGCGATTGGAACGCGCGTTTGGTACGCGCGTTTGGTACGCGCGTTTGGAACGCGTGTTTGGATCGCGCGTTTGGAAAGCGCGTTTGGAACGCGTTTTTGGTACGCGCGTTTGGAACGCGTTTTTGGTACGCGCGTTTGGAACGCGTTTTTGGTACGCGCGTTTGGAACGCGTTTTTGGTACGCGCGTTTGGTACGCGCGTTTGGTACGCGCGTTTGGTACGCGCGTTTGGTACGCGCGTTTGGTACGCGCGTTTGGTACGCGCGTTTGGTAGGTTCGTTTGGTAGGCGCGTTTGGAACGCGCGTTTGGTAGGCGCTTTTGGAACGCGCGTTTGGTTCGCGCGTTTGGTTCGCGCGTTTGGAACGCGCGTTTGGATGGCGCGTTAGGAACGCGCTTTTGGTAGGCGCGTTTGGAACGCGCGTTTGGTAGGCGCGTTTGGAACGCGCGTTTGGTAGGCGCGTTTGGAACGCGCGTTTGGTAGGCGCGTTTGGAACGCGCGTTTGGTAGGCGCGTTTGGAACGCGCGTTTGGTAGGCGCGTTTGGAACGCGCGTTTGGTAGGCGCGTTTGGAACGCGCGTTTGGTAAGCGCGTTTGGAACGCGCGTTTGGTAGGCGCGTTTGGAACGCGCGTTTGGTAGGCGCGTTTGGTAGGCGCGTTTGGAACGCGCGTTTGTTAGGCGCGTTTGGTACGCGCGTTTGGAACGCGCGTTTGGTACGCGCGTTTGGTACGCGCGTTTGCGATTGGAACGCGCTTTTGGTACGCGCGTTTGCGATTGGAACGCGCTTTTGGTACGCACGTTTGCGATTGGAACGCGCGTTTGGAACGCGCTTTTGGAACGCGCTTTTGGAACGCGCTTTTGGAACGCGCTTTTGGAACGCGCTTTTGGAACGCACGTTTGCGATTGGTACGCGCGTTTGGTACGCGCGTTTGGTACGCGCGTTTGCGATTGGTACGCGCGTTTGATACGCGCGTTTGGTACGCGCGTTTGGTACGCGCGTTTGCGATTGGTACGCGCGTTTGGTACGCGCGTTTGGAACGCGCGTTTGGATCGCGCGTTTGGATCGCGCGTTTGGAAAGCGCGTTTGGAAAGCGCGTTTGGAAAGCGCGTTTGGAACGCGTGTTTGGATCGCGCGTTTGGAAAGCGCGTTTAGAACGCGTTTTTGGTACGCGCGTTTGGAACGCGTTTTTGGTACGCGCGTTTGGAACGCGTTTTTGGTACGCGCGTTTTGAACGCGCGTTTGGAACGCGCGTTTTGTACGCGCGTTTGGTAAGCGCGTTTGTACGCACGGTGGGCGTGCGTTTGGTACGCGCGTTTGGTACGCGCGTTTGGTACGCGCGTTTGGGTTGCACGTTTGGTACGCGCGTTTGGTATGCGCGTTTGGTAGGTTCGTTTGGTAGGCGCGTTTGGAACGTGCGTTTGGTAGGCGCTTTTGGAACGCGCGTTTGGTTCGCGCGTTTGGAACGCGCGTTTGGAACGCGCGTTTGGATGGCGCGTTAGGAACGCGCTTTTGGTAGGCGCGTTAGGAACGCGCTTTTGGTAGGCGCGTTTGGTAAGCGCGTTTGGTCGCGCGTTTGGAACCCGCTTTTGGTACGCGCGTTTGGTACGCTTGTTTGGTACGCTTGTTTGGTACGCTTGTTTGGTACGCTTGTTTGGTACGCTTGTTTGGAACGCGCGTTTGGTACGCTTGTTTGGTACGCGCGTTTGGTACGCGCGTTTGGTACGCTTGTTTGGTACGCGCGTTTGGTACGCTTGTTTGGAACGCGCGTTTGGTACGCGCGTTTGATAGACGTGTTTGGATCGCGCGTTTGGTAAGCGCGTTTGTACGCGCGTTTGGTGGCGCGTTTGGTACGCGCGTTTGGTACGCGCGTTTGGTACGCGCGTTCAACGCGCGTTTGGAACGCATGTTTGGAACGCGCGTTTAAAACGCGCGTTTGGATCGCGCGTTTGATAGACGTGTTTGGATCGCGCGTTTGGAAAGTTCGTTTGGAACGCTTTAAAATGTTTTCTTTAAACTTGCAAAAATCGGGATAAAAATAACACTCTAATACAAAAATAACATCCTATCCTGGTAAGGTGAAAGAGCAGGTAACATCTTATTTCAAAAATCTTAATACAAAAATATAATTACTCGACAATAATTACTCGACAATAATAGGACGATGGCTGACTCTCGCGTCATACCTGTGACCAGGTGCTGTCCATGTGAATTGCCCCACTCTTGTCAAAGGCATTAATAACATTCAATGATTTTAATGTATAACTTCTCGTGTCATATTGTTATCATGTTATAATGACATACCTAATCTGTTTATTATCAATGATTTTAGTATCAATGATTTTCACGTCATTCAGGGGCCTGTTTCAGCATACTCTACCCGTTCAAGTAATTCAAATTTACACTAAATGGTAGATTTAAAAGATGATAGTTCGACATTATACTCATTTTCGTGTCACCTACCTACTTATTTACTAACAAGCGCATAGTAGGATGTTTTAAAATAAAAAATACATTTTTTTTAATAGTTTTTAATCAAGAAAAATCAAAGCTACTTAAAAAGAGTGGTCACTAATAGTTATTAACCAGCCAACAAATATTATATCTATACTAAACAGCGCATAGACTAGCACATTTACTGTTTTTCAACACACTTTTTGATTCTTAGTTTTACTGTATTTTTTTCTCTAATAGTTATTTATAGTTTTTACTTCTATTTTTATAATTGCTGTTGTTTTCTAAATTTATTTGATAGTTTTTTTTTTAAACAAATATGACAGATTTTTTACCGTTTATAGGAGTAGATTTAATAATTGTGGAACTTGTTGTTGGAATGTAATTATGGACTTACCTTTCTACTTATATTTCATCCCTTAAATATCACTGTACATTACCGTTTGTGTTCTCCTGATAAAAAAAAAAAAAAGCTAATCATTTATGGAAACAATAACACTGCAAGGTAGGTATCTTAAGAATCAATTACGAAAACTTGGTATGTAACCGTAATATTAGACATTTAAAAAAGTAACAAACATTATAGAAAATAATAAAAAGCTTCGAAACTTAAGACTTATTTGGCATTGTTAAACATAACATGGTATCTAAGTCAACAACATTCAAAGAAACACAAGAATATAAGGGATAAAATAATGTTTTTATTTACAACTAAGTACGTTTACATTTTTAAGCGTTGAAGATTCGTTTCAAAATAAAAATACAAAGTCGCACTACATACCTAAATAATCAGTCAAAAAGCAAATAAAGTGGAGAAATATTCACTCATCATTCATATCAGCTCATATACGTCCCCGCCGAAGGGCTCGAGCCTACCCTGAATTAGAGCGATCGGACTTTAGTCGACCACGCGGGCCCAGTGCGGGTTGGTCGACTTTACACACAACCTGCGAGTTTCTTCGCAGGCGTGTGCAGGTTTCCTTACGATGTTTTCCTTCAAAATACAGCACACACAGATACGCATAGAAGATTAATGTATAAAAATTGTTATCAAAAGTGACAATTTGGTGTGTAAATTTCAATTGACATTCCACTCTTATGAATCTCAGTTTAAGAAATAGTTAACTTGTTATGTAGGCTCTCCTATTTTGAAATTTTCCTGCTCTGCCGAAGTTGATAGGTACCTACTTAGTATATCACATTGAAGAGGACAGTCTTAGATCAATTATCATTGCTAATAATTACTTACTTTATAGCTATCGAGACCAACATTAGAAATCACAACTATTTCTTAACATTAGAAATTACAACTTTCTTAATCAGTCTTGATTCGAAACCTAATATCTAAATATTCTTGGAAAAAATAACATAAAAAATTATCCAAATAATACTATTAATCTCAATTATCTGCTGCATTTTTGCTAAAAGTAAAAATCAAAGTACTCTGACTGAAACTGTTAAGGTATAACTTTGTCCGAACAAAGTTTCACCAAATCTTTGTGCTTACGCTCAGAAATTTGCAGGAGCGTGGCATGGCAGTCCGGTAAATCAAGAAACTTCGTTTTTGATACGATTTCTTTACAAAACTCGGGTGCCTCCGGGTCCATCAAGTATTTGACCTGATGATGTGCGGTTATTTTTAAAAGTAGCGATTCGTATTTTGCTAATCTTGCCGACAAGAATACCCACGAAGTATTTGTCAGCGAGAAGGTCCCATCTCTTAAAGTCTGTGTGATTTAACTTCTCAACATCATAAGGCTTTGGATTTTGTCTTGCCGTCTGAAAAACTGTATACCATTGCGAAGAAGCCCAGATAATGGTATTTTTAACCTGGTTTTCAATTGTTGCGTGTGCAAAATCGATTGTCATATAGGTGTGCTCCGTGAATAAAAAAATCCAAAATGTCCCTTTTCCTTTTTCGGCCTTTCCTTTCTATTTTTGAACCTAAAATAAACACCATTGAATGAAATACGTAATCACAAGTAATAAAATAGAAGATATTTTCAAAAACCAATAGCTTACCGGTTTGTTCTTTTTGAAAAAAGGAGCGCACAAGTTTCGCGAGCTCTCGCCGTCACAGCACGCGGCAGAGTGTTTTTCGGACAAGCGACGCGCTTAAAAACTACTTTTGTGATATCAAATGGCATAAACACCGACTCTTAATTTAATCCTTATTGGGTATTGCATTACAAGTGACGTATAAGTATGATTGTAGAACGTAGAAGTAGTAATTAATCGACACCATGATATCTAATTTAATTTAAGTAATAAGGTATAAGCGACAAAACTATATTTATTTTGCAAACAGAAGTAAGGTATTTAAGTGTGATATTAAAATAAATTTAGGTAATAGGGCATTACCTACATAGCTGTCATAACTACTGAATGGTAATAGGGTATAACCGACAGAGTAATATGAAAATGAACTTTGTATATTGGGTACAAGCGCCATAGCTATGTTAAATTACGAAATGGAAGTAGGCTATAAACAACGTTGTACTTTTTGAGGGAAAAGCTTAAAAGGCATAAACAACCGAAAGCTCGATACCCTTATGAAGTAAAAAAGCATTACCGACTACAAACCCAAAATAAATCATTTTTGTGGGGGTACAAGCACCTTTATAGCAAAAAAGACCTGATATTTCGTCGGTTACGAAAAATAATACTAGGAAAATGATATTTTTTGCTAGGGCATAAACGCCAAAAAAGTAATCGTAGAGCCATAGGAGTAAGCGCATTCGAAAGAGCGGAAAATTTTACGTAAGATGGCATTTATAACTTATTTTTGACCAAAATGTCGCTTATGCCCTACTTCCTTTTTACCGTCGATATTTATTTTAAAACACAGTTTTTTTTATACATTTTGTCATTTCTGCATAAGTCACATATATCTAAATACTTACAGTTCTCAAAGTTATTACAAAGTAGCTTCAAATCATGATTTAATTTTTTTCACATAGATTTATATTTTGAAGAACGCTCAATACAATGACAGTGTTTTTTAAATGAGATTTCAGGAAATGGCTAAGTTCAGCAAATAGTTTTGTTGGGTTAATGTCGTTTTCCCCTACGCATATTATAAACTTATCCGTGTTATTTAATTTTCCAATATGAGAGAACTTCAGTATTTCTTCAGCAGGAGCCTCAGGTTTTATAAATGATGAGATCTTGTACACTTCATATGCGGTACCTTGGCGCGAATTCATCAGATCAGTTGCTAAACCAATGCACTGATTGCCTCCCAATATGTGAATAGTTTTTTCTTGGATTTCATCAGTAGCTCCCTCTGTGAGGAGCGAAGTGGAACTAATTAGATCGGTTCGTTGGTTCGATGTCGCGACCTTTGTGGTTATCGGTGAGTTCCTTTGAGTGTCGATAGGTTTAAATAAGTTTCCACCTCTACTCATAGATGGCATTTTATTTTCAGTAACATCTAATATTATGTTGGCTTTGCTACTGTTAATAACACTAATGTTCGTCTTATCTGTAGATATTTTGCGGCCTATGTAGAGTTGCAGCCTATGTAGAGTTGCAGCCTATGTAGAGGTAATAATCGAAAGTCATCATGCCTAAGCAACAACTACAATTTTACTAAATTTTTGTTTATTTTATTAAAAAGTGGTAAACCAATTTTGATGACATTTATATGGGACCATCTCATGAGTATACTATTTCGAATAAAAAAATAATTTTCATATTTGGTCTACAATTAATGGAGAAATCAGAGGAAACCTATAAAAAAATATATTATGATGAAATTAAAATCGTGAACCAAACTTGAAGGACATACTCCACTCATGAAACTGAAAAAATTTCCCCAAGAAACCCATACAATTTAAGTCAAAAAAAATTGACTCTCCATACTTGTTGTGTTGTATGGAGAGTCCACATTATATTCGTAAAGTTTGGTTCACGATTTCAATATCACATGTATGTATGTTCGACTGTATCAAAGTATATACATATATTAGTACTAACATACAGCATGGACACTCCCTGCGCTCTCTAGATTGCGACCTCACCCCCTCGTCACCCAGATTGTTAGAGATTGGTTATATGTAGTTTGGTTCTCGAACGTATAGGATTTCGCCGTGATTTTGCTTGCTCCGTCATTTGTGTTTAGAGACTGTTGTATGCAGTGTACGGGGTGTGACTGTAAAGGCGAACATAGAACCTTCTCCTTTTTTGAAGTCAGTTAAAAGTGTTTCACCTTTCTATTCATTAGCACGCTTTCCAAAGGCACGGGGTTGATAAAGATATAAATGATTTTGAAACATAATTAAAAATTGTATATGACTAACTCACATCGAACTCGTGTGTTCCAGCTGGAAACTCTTTGGAAACAATTACGGTTTTCCTACTTTTCACTTGCTCCTTGACATACTTCAGTATCTGGAAAACAAAATGTTAAGAGGTTAATTTTAAAAAATAAATTTAAGTACGAGTAACCATTATATTTTTGTTATCCTGAATAACAATCAAAGATTTAAAATAAAAAAACCGTTTATATGCAAGTCGGAGTCGCGCATCGATAGTTCCGTGCCCCCGCACCTCTCCACACGAGCTGGTACCTTTAGTTCCAACCACACGACAGCGGCGGGAAAATTCAGTTCGGTATCCGTGGCGCGAGTACGACTCACATTTGGCCGATTTTTCTTTTTTTTTACGATAGTGAGCAAAAAACACGTTGGTAAGTACGCCAAACTGTAAAAATTTCAGCCGGCTGCCTGTTACGGTACAAGATATAGCATCGCTCATACTCGCACCTGCACAGCAGACACACAGTTGTCGGGCAGCGTGCAGCGCGGCCCTCACCGCGCGGTCCCGTTAGCACTGTGCGTACATAACCCTTAGACAAGATACACATAACTCTACAAAAATGTAAACAGTGTGGTGACCATATATCTCAACATCATATCAGCTCACATACGTCCCCACCGAGGGTCTCGAGCCTACCCTGAATACCACGCGGGCCCAGTGCGGGTTGATCGACTTCACACACAACCTTAGATTTTCTTCGCAGCCGTGTGCAGGTTTCCTCATAATATTTTCTTTCACTGCAAGAGCGTCGGATAAACGTACATATAAAATCAACATTCGAAAACTCATTGGAACGAGGCAGGACTCGAACCACGACCTCCCGGACGGAAGGTAGCGGCCCTCACTATTACGCCATAACTATTGACCATATATCTACTAAAATCTACTTAAAACCAAAACGACAGTATAACGATAGTATGAAGACAGTATAACGACAGTATGAAGACAGTATAACGATAGTATGAAGACAGTATAACGACAGTATGACGACAGTATACGCATGAGAAATATCTTTCTTTTAGTCTATGCTCTTGTTATAATTTTAATACTTTGTTAAAATCTCTGTCTCATTGTGGCACAATTAACCGTGCTATCCAAGGGATAGACGGTGGTTGCTCGGTGTTGCACTGTGATCGAGCTCACTTGTAGGGTATTTGAGATTTACACCTACGGATGTATGCAACACGACCTTCATACACATCTGAAAGCAGATGTGCAGGTTTCCTCACGATGTTTTCCTTCACTGTTAAAGCAATCGGTAAGTTCATAAGTTTTTTGAAATGAGCGACATGTAAGTGACTGACTCGTCGGTCCAGTGGCACTAGCGCTTCCGCCTGCTTAGCTGAAGGTCGTGGGTTCGATCCTCACCCAGGGCAAACATTCGTGTGACGAACAGGTTAGTTTGCTCTGTGTCTGTGTGTTCAATATCCATATATTAGCATGTATATCATTTTATGGTTCCCATAGTACAAGGAGCCTTAGTTCGGGCGCAGGCGACCTGTGGAATTTGTTCCTGTATACTGTTATCATTACGCTAATGCCCTGAAATTCAATATAACAAGTACTCGTAACATAAGTCGTATGAGTAATGAAAGCATCCGTAGCAGCTGGACAGCTGGACAGCTGAAAAGATCCTCAACCGCGGTCTTTCTTCTGTAACTGTCAGATCCACCTCCGCCACGAGGCACGAGGCTCTTCGACTGTATCGTCGTATTGTCGTCAAACCTTACGAACCTATTATCGCTCGTACGTACGGACTAGAGAATCTGTCCAGCTGCTGCGGTACGTAACGTTACACTTACATAGCCAACTTCACTTTTGTATAAATTGAAAACTTGGCCCTGTGTGTCCTCCGCCAAACTGTAGAATACGTCACTGTTGCCATCTCCTACTCTGCATTCTCCAGTTAGAACAAACACAATCTGAAAAAAGTTATGCATGCCATTACAAGCTGCCGACTCAAGTCACTGAAGCTCCCACACTGGCAAGGTTTAAAGCAAAGTTAAAGCGTTGGCTTCTCGAGCACACGTTTTATAGTTTGAATCAATTCCTAAATTTAAAATAACATTATCTTTTGATAAGTAATTTTTATTTTATGATGACATATTATTATTATTTTGTATTGACTGACTGTTTTTACAATCCAGTATTTTAATTTAATGTTAACATCTAGTATTTTAATATTTTTATTTTGTATTTTAATGCAATGGTTAAATCGAAATTGACGTGTAAACATTGTTTATCAATAAATTATTATGATAAAGATTAAGAGCATCGAAGTAAATCGACCAAAGAAACCCGATAATTGGAGTTTTTACTTATCATACAGCATAACTTTCTCCAGAAAATCCAGTCAAAAAAAATCGACTGTCCACACAAGCAGCCACAAAATTTGTCAATCAGCTAGGCGATTTGTATAAAAATGACAATGGGCCTCTTAGGAAAAGTTGTTCAGTATGATAAATAGAGGCACCAGTATTTTTTACCAAGTGCAGAAAAGAAGGGTTATGCTTTTTAACCCGACAACGGAAAAAGGAGGATAATTTTTTTACCTGATTCATGATAATACTCATTATGTGAATGTTTCTTAAACTAAAAGGTTTAGTTTCATTTTATGCATAAGATCATCACTTGTTATTTTGCGAATTCAACTTTAATTAAAAGAGAAATACGCGCTCCAGCTCTCATTATTGCTATTTTCTGTGACCGAATCTCTATATTTGGTCACAGAACATAACAATAATGACACAAGTTTTATTGATTATTGTTAAATTAAAGTTTTTATTTATTTTAAGTTTTTTTTTTAAATATTGAAGCCCTTAATTGTTGATTATTAAGTTGGTCAGACAATTACCATCATCATCATCATCATCATATCAGCCAAACAAAAGCCTCCCCAAGGATTTCCACGACGACCGGTCAGCAACAATATTAATAAATAATAGACAACAAACATTTCGCACATTTGATTGCAAGTCCTTATTCATATTTGTGGTCATTCTTGAAGTAAATATAAAAATGACATTTCTGCTTTTAAGATGATCACCTCCCTCTGCCTGACCAGCAGCGCCACCATCAATTAAAATATAATTACTCACTAAGTACATGCTTTATCGAAAATTTTCGACGATGAATTTGAAGAAAAGTTACTGCAGCAAATTTCAAAAATAAATGTCGGCAATTTTGAGATATGTCGAGTGATTATTTATTAGCTGATGGTGGCGCTAGTTAGCTGGGGGAGGCCCTTAAATTAACGACTACTTAGATACAGTACTAATATGATACATATGTTGACCTAAATAAATCCTCTAACTAAAAGCAAACAGTAAACACCCTTTCCTAAATATTTTTAATAAAAACGTGTCAAATGTTTAACTTTGTTAAAAGCGCTCTCCTACCAAACCTGCACATAGTACTAATCAAAAAATTTCAAAAAAGCTTCTTTTGTAAGTTGAGAAGCAAATAATATTGTTTATTTTTTTTCATTTTGCAAAAAACGGTTTACAGATAGGAGCACATGTGAAAAGAAGAAGTTAATCTGCATTACATTTCCTAAACACAAATGCTGAACTTGCATCGATACGACGAGGAGTTATTAAAATACACACTACCGACATTGCATGAACAAGTTGAACATTATATTTTCTTTATCTTTCTTCTTAATTTTTAGGTAAGTGACACCAGTTGAGAAGCAATTATCTTCAAACGTTTTAAAGCTTATGAATCCTACTAATTTTTAATTGTTTTATGACTGTATTCGAGGGTGAGTGGTGCGCGAACCGCAAGCGGCTCGCGAGCGTGGACGTGAGTTTTCTCCAGTTCCCTCGGGAACTATATCGGGCTATTCTGACTAGAAGTCTATGTCACTTCCCACCCCTCAACCAATTCTATAAAAAAATCTCTTCAATCCGTTGCTCCTTTTTAACGACGCTGACGTGCGCGAGCGTGAAAATAAGTTTTCCCTAAAGCCGTCAGGGACTATGTCGGGATTTGCTAATTAGTTAATTATGTCATTTCCCATCCCCTCAACTATATTTGTGCAAAAAATGTCAACAATCCATTGGTCCGTTGCGATGTTAGAGAAATTAACCAAAAAAGAGTATTTTTTCAGTTCCCTCAGAAACTGCATTAGACTATGCTGTTATGACGGGATAAAAAGTAGCCTACGTCCTTTCAATAGCACAGGCTACCTGCATGCCAAATTTCATCCAAATTGGTTGAGGTGTTGAAGCGTGAAAAGGTAACAAATAAACAAACACATTTTCACATTTACAATATTAAGTAAGGATTAAGTCGTGAGTTATGGTCTTGAAGTTTCGCCATGTCCGTTTGTCTGTCCAATGGTATGTCAAAGCCATTTTAAACAAAGACTGATTTAAGATCTCAAATAATTACTATCGTGTGGTTTCTTTCATGATTTTTCATAATTTGTCATGTTAAGTTACCCGCGCTGACAAAGTAGTAGGCAATAGTTAGTTATAATGAAAATAGCTGAGTCGGTGGTGTAGCGTCAGGGACGGCCTGCTGGGCCAGTGGGTCGTGGATTTGATCAAACAGCAAAATATTGAAAAACGATGAATGTTATTTGAAAACGAGATAAAACATTATATGTTACATACACAATACATCCAAAGACAACCAAAAATAGTTGTTTAAATAAACTTAGATTTCTTACCTGAATCCCTTTTTCTTTAGCTAGTTGACTGACAGCCTCATATTTTCTATAATCTTTAGACGCTGCATCAGTGAAGACGTACAAGTAGGAGCCTGGTCTGCTGCTACGGAGAGCTACTTCGATTCCTGACATTGAATATTCAGGACAATCATAATTTCCCACCAACTCTATAGATTCTAGTTGTGTTTTGAAATATTCTTTATTGTTTGTCACAGTGCGAAGATTTACATCTGAAATAAAGTTTGAGTTTACGAGTAGGCGTTCTAATATATACACTTTGGATAAGGCGAGCCAGAATCCTTTCTTGATTTGAACTTCCAAAGTAAATTAGAGCGGAATGGCAATAACATTTCTGGAACACCGTTTCTGCATATTTTAAACTACATTTTAATAATTGTAAAAGATTAAAAAAAATGGAGAAGTAACTATCAATTGTAATTACAGCCTATTTGTTTAGAATTCCTGCGGGACATTCATTGTGCAGGAGAGAACTAGGGCCGCTACCTCCTGGAAGACGTTGTTCAAGTCCTGGCACGTACTAATGTGTTTGCGAATCTCGATTTCATATGTACGTTTTTCCGACTTTCTTATAGTAAAGGAAAACATCGTGAGGAAACTTGCACACGCCTGCGAAGAAACTCGAAGGTTGTGTGTGAAGTCAACAAAACCGCGCTGGGCCCGCGTGGTCGACTAAGGCCGATCGCCCTAATTCAGTGTAGGCTCGAGTCCCTCGGTGGGGACGTATATGAGCTGACATGATGATAATACAGGGTGTGAATAGTGAATAAGATCAAAGGGGAGCCACTCATGCATGACACTGAATATTTCAATGCTTTTTCAACCGACTTTCAATAAGGAGGAGGTTCTCAATTTGACTGTATGTTTTTTTATGTGTCAGAACAGAACTTTTGACTGGCTAAACTGATTTTTTATGATTCATTTTTTTATTTAAAACCTAGTGCTTCCCGTATGGTCCCATATCAATTTAATCAAAATCGGTGCAATACTTTATTAGAAAAAACCAAAAACCGAAAATAATAATGCAAAAATGTCCAAATGTGTCCAGTACAATAACGCTTTCAGGGTGCTGTTGGGGCTGCCTCGCTTCTGCAGTGCTTCCGGAATGTTTGCGGAAGCGCGTGTAGATGGTTTCCCAGCCATAATGCGCAAGCGAGCAGCGTCGCTGATACGCAGAGTGCGGGCCAGCGGCAACAGCATCCTGCAGGCGGTGGTGGACAGCTGGAACTGTTCTGTGCTATGGCATTGCGTGCGAGTGGCCTCTGGGCATGCTCAATAATTTTTGTTTATAACACGTCATATTCTTTACTAACATAGATTGTAAGACCTTTGTTACTCACACTTAAGGATCAACGTTATCCGAAATAAAGGAATAATAATAATAAAAATTTACGTAAGTTTTTGCGATGGAAGTCGGTTTTTAACGTGTTTAGCGTTTTTAATTATTAAACCAAACGAAATGTATCCCACGTTGCGATTTACATTTCGCTGGACGCGGTGAGAAGAAAATGTCGCTTCAGCGTTTTTGTGCCAATATAGCGCATTACTCGTATTAATAGTCAGGACGCATACTATATCCTTAGATTATGTGGGAAATATGTTTCTACCGTCCAACATGCCAGAAATATAGTCAATAGCTTTTGTCCGCGGCTTTGCTTGTGTGAGCAACATTCTTATGACTGTCTTTGAAGGTTAGTGGTGCACGAGCCGCAAGCAGCTTGTGACCTTTGAAAGGACTTTACTGCAGATCCCTCTGGACTATATCGGGCTATTCCAATTATCTGTCTATGTCACTTCTCACCCCTTCACCTCATTCTATCAGCCGACAGACGTCCACTGCTGGACATAGGCCTCCCCCAAGGATTTCCATCACGACAACCGGTTCTGCGCTGCCCGCATCTAGTGGCTTCCCGCGACCTTCACCAGGTCATCGGTCCACCGAGTGGGAGGCCTACTTACGCTACGTTTTCTGGTGTGCGGTCGCCACTAGAGAACTTTACTGCTCCAATGGCCATCTGTTCTACGAGCTATGTGCCTAGCCCACTGCCACTTAAGTTTAGCAATTTTGAGAGCTATGTCGGTAACTTTGGTTCTCCTACGAATCTCCACGTTTCTGATTCGATCACGTAGAGAAACTCCGAGTATAGCACGCTCCATTGCCCTTTGGGTGACCTTGAGCCTTCTTATGAGGCCCATAGTAAGCGACCATGTCTCATTTCCGTATGTCATCACTGGCAACACACACTGTTCGAAGACCTTGGTCGTAAGACACAGCGGTATCTGGGACGTAAAGATATTGCGAAGCTTCCCGAACGCTGCCCAGCCGAATTGGACGATTAATCTCTTTCTCTAAGTTGGACCTACCTTACTGGACTGTTAGTCCCAGGTACACATATTCGGTCACAATTTCGAGTGTAGAGACTCCAACCTTCAGACCCGACACTATACCGAAGATATACCGGACGTCAGAATGTACGAGATTAGAATGGGTCTCCAGCAGCTCAAAAAAAATAAGGCACCGGGTGATGACGGAATTACGGCTGAACTTCCGAAAGCAGGTGGAACACTGGTACTTAAAGCTCTTCAGAAATTATTTAATTGCGTTATACTTGAGATACAAACGCCTAAGGCATGGCATAATAGTGTGGTCGTGCTTTTCTGTAAAAAGGGCGACAATACCCTGCTGAAGAACTACAGACTCATCTCACTTCTGAGCCATGTCTACAAGCTGTTTTCGAGAGTAATTACAAATCGTCTCGCACGCAGGTTTGACGACTTCCAGCCTCCCGAACAAGCCGGTTTCCGAAAAGGCTTTAGTACCATAGATCACATACATACGCTGCGGCAGATTATACAGAAGACCGAAGAGTACAATCAGCTACTATGCTTAGCGTTCGTGGACTATGAGAAAGCCTTTGATTTGGTCAAAACTTGGGATGTGTTACAGTCTCTCCAGCGTCTCTCCATATATCGAGGTACTGAAGTGTTTGTATGAAAACGCCACCATGTCGGTTTGCCTCCAGGATCAAAACTCGGAACCTATCCAGCTGCAGCGAGAGGTGAGACAGGGAGACGTTATAACTCCGAAACTGTTCACCGCCGCTCTGAAAGATGGTTATAAGCTTTTGGACTCGGTATCAATATCAACGGCGAGTACATCACCCACCTTCGATTCGCTAACGATATTGTGGTCATGGCTGAGACTATGGACGACTTAGGCACAATGATCGATATGGCCTCAGTAGAGCCTCTCAACAAGTAGGTCTTAGAATGAACATGGGCAAGACGAAAATTATGTCAAACGTCCGTGTCATACCTACCCCTTCACCTATTTCTATGTAAAAAAAAAACACGTCAATCTGTTGCACCGTTACGACGTCGACGTGCGCGAGCCTGGAAATGAGCTTTCCTCAGATCCCTCAGGAACTATCTCGGGCTAGGTTAATTACTAGTTTATGCTACTTCCCGAACACTCAACCATCCCTGTGCGAAAAACCAGAACTTTCCGTTGCTTCAAAAAAGAGTCGTTTTTCAGTTCGCTTAGAAACTGTTTGGACTATGCTATTTTCACGGGATTAAAAGTAGGTTATGTCCTTTTCCATGATACAGGCTACGTACAAATGAAATTTCGTTAAGATTGGTTGAGGTGCTGAAGCGTGAAGAGGTAAAGAACAAACTCATTTCTACAATTATAATATTAGTGAGGTTTAGCTTGCCCAATTAGGGTGACTTATAAACTAGGTATAATTTGATAGTATTGTTCTGTTATCTTAAAATAAAACCGGCCAAGTGCGTGTCGGGCCACGTTCAATCCAGGGTTCCGTAGTTGCCATATCTAATTTTCAAATTTCCATATACAGCGGTCTAGTTGTTAGGGCGTGGGGCGTGGGGACACTCGACTCCAACAAAATTTAGCACTTTCAAGCCTATTTTTTCGAAAACGGAAACCTAAATTATAAAAAGGTCTAAGAAGACTCACAACAATTTTTTTAGCTCTAACCAACGATACCCAAAACGACTGGGTTTGACGAGAAAAAAAACCATCCCCACTTTACCTTCAAAAAGTTTTTTTTTTAAATTTTCTAATAGTTCTTTCCGCGGTATTATTATTGTATATCTTTGCCCAATTTCAGCTCTTAACTACGAATACTCTAGGAGGTAGGCGCGGACAGACAGACGGACAGACAGACATGAAGAAACTATAATTAGGGTTCCTTGTTGTACTACAGAACCCTAAAAATCTAGTCAAGTGCAAGTTGGACTCGCGCACCGAGGGTTCCGTACCAAAACACATTTGGGTGCTAAACCCTACAAACATCAACGAGTACAACAATCAAATTGAAGGACTCGCTTGGGACTAACGTACCTCGCGGTCAATTCTCCAACTGCAAATATAAGTTTGCTACCGCTAAATATACAGGATGACAACGCCTTTTCCATTAGGACTTCTACTCATGAAACTGAACAACTTTTGTTCTAAAAATTTGCTGAAATCGCAAAAAAAAGTTGGACTCACTCAAATCGATCAGCAGGTTGATCAATTATTTATGGAGAGGCCAACTTTGTTTTGAGAATTGACTGTGCTCCTTGGGAAAAGGTGTTCAGTTTCATGAGCAGACGCCCTCCTGAAAAGGGCGTTATCGACTAAAACAACACCCTGTATTTTTTAATGTCATAATACCTAAAACTACAGACAGACAGACAGACAACGAAGTAATCCAATATATTTTCTATTTTTATTGAGATATGAAACTGTAAAAACGAACTCACAAAACCGAAAAACAAACACATTATGAGAAATTGAAAATTTGGACACTCACCCGGGTCTCTAAATGTAACTAAAACAAAGTCTTCTATTTGCGACGCCGCGGAGTTCATCACCGTGTCGAATATGTTGCTCGCTTCCTTCTTCACCTGGTCGATATCGTCATGCATCGAAGCAGTAGCATCTATTACGAACGTTAGACTGCTTTTAATGTCACCGTTGTTATTGCAGTAAACATCTTGCCGTGTTAATACTAATATTAGCAGACATAGTGTTATTAAATTCTCCATTGATAATAAAAATCGTATTGTTCAATGGTCAGAAGATAATTGGAGATACACAAACTCGTGCGCAACACGATCACAAACTAATAAGTCGCCAGGTTTGGTTTGTTATATATACGAGTATATATCTGCGGGCTCTTCCCATTACGCTGTCGTAAGGAGTTTATGTTATTAAATTGTATTTCAGTACATAACAATAATGATGAGTAATACCATTTCGATAAGGCATTTTATGTACGGTAGGTACCGACCAGGGATTTCCAAGTTTTTTTTAAAATGTTACATAAAATATTATTAGTTGGTAACTGCGATAAAGAGAGTAATCGTCGAATCCAACTCAGATGGACAGCATTCGGGAAGCTTGGCAATATCTTTACGTACCAAATACCGCAGCGTCTCAAGACTAAGGTCTTCGACCAGTGTGTGTTGCCAGTGATGAGATAACACACGGAACTGAGAGACGGTCGCTTGGACATTGGTCGTACTCAAGGTCACTCAAACGGCAATGGAGCGTGCTATGCTCGGAGTTTCGCTGCGGGATAGAAACAGAGACGAGGATATCCATATGAGAACTAAAGTAACCGATATACCACTTAGAATTGCTTAAGTGGCAGTGGGCGGGGCACATAGCTCGTAGAACAGATGGCCGTTGTGTGTAGTGGAGTTCTCTAGTAGTGACTGCGCACCGGAAGATATAGCGTAGGATAGGCACCTCCCTCGGCGGACCGACGGCCTGGTGAAGGTCGCGGGAAGCCGCTGGATGCGGGCAGCGCAGGACCAGTCGTCGTGGAAATCCTTGGGAACGCCATTGTCTAGTAATGGATTTCATACAGCTGATATGATGATATTGTATGCTTGCGATAGTAGGTTCTTGGTGGAACACTGAAATGAACATATTTAGGTTTTTCCTTGGTATCACACTACCCTCGCTTATGAAATAAAGTAGTCTTCCGCCTGAAGATGATCACGAAACCGTTTGCAGTATAAACAAATTTGTGTTTTATTTATATTAATTGTGGAATAGTGCAAGGAAAAACCTAAATACTTTGATATGATGATGACGATGATCGAATATTTCCTGTCCTCACCACCGGCTGCGTTACCACTGGGGACGAATGGGAATTTTTCCATTCGTATAACGAGTGGGGAATATAAATATTAACATTTTTATTTAACATTACCTTATCACTTCGCATTAAAGATGACGGTTGGTGTTATCCAAACAGTCTGTCATCAAAGTAAATGTAGTTAGAAAAAAAACGGCCAAGTGTGAGTCGGACTCACGCAAAGTAGGGTTTCGCAGTCTTCTCAAAAAATTAATGTATATTTTAAAAAAAACAAAATTATATTTGCAGTTAGTAATAGAACATATTTTGTATGGAAAATCTATGAACTTTTACAAAGCAAACTGCACATCTTAAGTTGGTTGACTATTATTCCTAAAGTAAGAAATTGATTATCTTTCCTACTATTTTTTTTTAGATGTCCTCAAATAGTGGTTTAGCTAAGCTTAATATTTCGCAAACCGATCACTCAGTCGAAGAATAGCTCTAGCAATCTCTCAGTTATTTTAAAAGACCTGTTCAAAGACACCCGCACGAGCACGATGCGGCACGTCAACGCAAACAGTTCACCCCGTCTTTACAAGCAGGTACCCTTAAAATAATTGTTTTCAATATATTGTCGTTGTGATTACTATGTACGAGTGTGCCTGTGCCAAATTACAGCTTTCTAGTACTAACAGTCTCCGAGCTAAGCCACGGATAGACATTTCGAAACTATAAGGGTTCCTTGTTGTTGTTGACTTTGGAACCCTAAAACTGATGATACAGACAAAATATTCAAACACAAATAACTAAAATAATCATTATTATCGTAAGACATAAACATACGAATGATCCGTCCCGTTGGCGTAAATACAAAGGCGGCTGCAACAAAGACACCCATAGTCTGTGCTGCATTCTCTTGCGGATGGCTTAAAGCAGCTATAGTCTATCCAAACCCAGCTGCAACACAGCGGTCTGTAGTGCAGCCGCATTTGTTTCTATAATTCAATAAAAGAATTAAAAGGTGGATTCAACACAGACACACGTAGTCTGTGCTGCAATATCTTGCGGATGGCTTAAAGCAGCTATAGTCTATCCAAACCCAGCTGCAACACAGCGGTCTGTAGTGCAGCCGCATTTAGATAGATAGATAGATAGATAAATAACACGTTTATTTGTCGCTGCAATCACACACATATTATTACAATCATACATAATATAAAACAAAACATAACAAATTAAAAAGAGCAAAAAATAATAATAATACAAAAACATATGTGTGTTGCAGTAGTACAAAAGGGCCGTGACTCAGTGTGTTGATTTGCTCTTGCGAGCAATACACTGGTAATTCTGCCACAGCCCGAGGACTGTGTCGATTACAAGAAAAATAAAAATAAAAACAGCATTTGTTTCTATAATTCAATAAAAAATTAAAAGGCGGATTCAACACAGACACACGTAGTCTGTGCTGCATTATCTCGTGAATGGCTTAGCGGTTTGCAGCGCACCTGCATTTGTTACTATAAGGCACTGAAAAGGCGGATTCAACACAGACACCCGCAGTCGGTGTTCTTAGGATTAAATCATATTTTCTACTAACCTTTATACAATGGTATACAATGGGGAGGTCAATTAAAATGGCCGTCGCGGGCAACCGAATTTCATGCGGGAAAAGTCTAGTAAAAACTTTAATAGGGAATTTGCATGATTTTTATTATTCGTATTTCATAACAAAATATGAAAACCCCGTAAAAGAGATGAAAAAATCCTAACTAATATTATAAATGCGAAAGTGAGTTTGTTTGTTTGTTACGCTTTCACGCCTTAACTTATGAACCAATCATCATGAAATTTTGCATAAACGTTGTCTGGGGCACAGAAATGGACATTGAGTACTTCATCCAGAAAAAAATGTTCAGTTCCCGAGGGATAGCAGTCTATATTAACGCGAGCGAAGCCGCGGGCAGAAGTCTAGTGTAAAAATAAAATTAAAATCACCCAAGAAATTCGGATGGTATAAGGATTGTTAACTAAGTTTTAGACAGAGATTAGACAGAGACTAGTTGTTGTCTGCGTAGAATTCGGTTACATCGCATTGCCTAGGAAACTCATTGAAAATTCGAGGCGCCTTAAGATATACCTACCTCTACATACTCACACGTAACGTCTAAAGGATTCTATTGGAGTCTATTGGAAAATAACAAAAGCTATAACGAGATCAAAAATAAATCCTACAGCATAAATTGCATAGCTGAGTGTTCATCTGATCACAAGATCCACTGGAGTCTATGAATACCATTTCATCTGCATCTCCGTTCGAGAACAAGCGTTTCATTATAGGTGTTATGACCACTACAATAAGAGGATCTTCTTTGAAATGTAGTAGTATTCCCTCTTCCAAATGTTGGCTAATATGGGACTTTAAAATGCTCACGATATCATTCTCCGTTCGTCCACCATAAGTTTTCTTCCGCCAGTTTTCGTACATATGTTGAATTTGCCTCAGAGTGGGATTAATCTGAGCGTTGGCCAGATTTTTTATTAGATCCTCGCCTTCATAAGTAGAACAAAATCCATCTCATGATACCTCTTTGCAACTGTCATTCCTTGTTGAAACTATGTTTCAAATGTTTCCTGCGTGTCTACATCACAATGCAGACTTCCGTACGCAGACGAAACGTGAATGCGATGTTAAAGGCTGTGGTTAAAGTCAAAATTAATGACAAAATTTTGGCTTGTTCTCAAAATAGCATCATTTTTAATAGTATTTCTATTAATTTTCTTAAATTTGAAGTCTACTGTAGCACGACACATTAAGTTTCTTGAACTCTGTTCATCCTTATTTCTTGATGAATGTTGACACCCATACAGTTTACGAAATTCTAAACGTTGCACGCTGGGACGCCGACCTATCACTATCCAATTCGTTGAAGCGAAATTTGAAAATTTTCGCATAAACGTCTGACACTCTTCTAGTCGCGTACCGAGTGCTGGTAATTTACATCAAATTTTGGCGGTAAAAGACTACTCTTGTGCCTGTTCAAAATTTAATATCGTGTACTCCACAAAGGACCTATTCAAAAAAGTAATTAATTTGTCTTTATCAATCATTTTTCACTCCTTTATGCAGTTGTTTTAAGCGATAACTTCCGCACGCACCGACTTGGCGCTAGGTCAAGGGCAAACTAAAATTCACAGACTAAAATCTGCCGCATTTGTGCGACGTTGCCGTTCCGAACGCCATCATAGTACAGACAGACACTAGCGAGTAGCACAAGAGCTGTTCTGTATTGCAGCTGTTTTTGTTACAACAATGTCTTTCGAAGCCGATCACAGTGCAGACAGATTCCAAATATCTGTGGTGCAGTGGTGTTTGTAATTATTTATACATACGGACCCGGCCGCGCTACAGAACAGCTACTGTCTGTGTTGCAGCCGCCTTTGTATTTACGCGCCCCGTTGTTTATAGGAGAGGTCAGGGTTAGGTGAGTGTTTGATACAGTTTAAAATAGAAAAGATAAACCTCTGCATGGATACATTTTAAATGCCATCAAACGGTGGATTGGTCTTCGGTGTGTAAAATAATGATCAAGCGCTGAAAGTGTCGAACCCTCATGTGGGTGATATACTTAAAAAGCGGCCAAGTGCGAGTCCGACTCGCCCATGAAGGGTTCCGTAGCAGCAAAACTACTTACTAGATCTCGTTCGAACAATTTTAGGTGGAAGTTTGCATGGTAATGTGCATCATATATTTTTTTTACTTTTATCATTCTTTTATTTTAGAAGTTACAGGGGGGGGGGGGTTTTATCATTCTCTTATTTTAGAAGTTACAGGGGGCGAGGGGGGGGGGGATATTGCTCTTCTTGATATTCACGGAACACACCGACCACCTCCACCTCCTCCACCTCCGCATTCATCAAATTGTAAGGATATGTTTGTTGAAGAACTTCAGGCACCTTACTTTGAACTGTAGGTAACACCAACACAAACAGATCTCTTTATTGCCTTTAATGTAGGAAATAGCAATTGCTAAAACTACTAACAGTCTAAAGAAAAAAACTAAGCCAGTCAGCAACGTTTTGCCATACCGTCTCCACGTCTAGTTTTATTAATTTCCATTTTTTTCATGAATTCTCTTGAAAATTGGTGATACTCTCCCAGGGCAATCATGGTTTCATCAATGAGCAAGAAATAACAGCGCCTTAGGTTTAGATTTATTTTGATTTAATTGGTACTGTCAAATTAGAAAAGAAAACACTGAAAAGAAGGTTTGAACTAGTATTTAAAAATATTTTTTAAATATTTTATACCTACTTTTATTCTGTTTTTAAGACAATACCTACTATTTGGCTAATGTCAAATATTCCCGCACCGAAAACCCCGACGTCTGATAATTACTTACATTATCTTCCTCATTTTTTTAAATTCGTCGGCTTCGGTTACAAAATATTTATAAACATTGTAGATATAATTTCGCGTGACCGGCATCGTAAAGGTTTCCCTTTTTTCCCCATATATATTCGAAATTAGCCGATTGTTTGTTTCCAAAGGTCGATGTGCAATGAGTCATAAGTATGCCTGGATTCTGAGCGGGATTGTTTTTTATTAATACCCAAAACTTTTGGTCGAGTTCTGTCCATGCAACTTTCCCCTAGAAACATCAGTCGAAATAAAATACATCGTATTTTTCAGGACTGTCTAGATTTATTTATCATCATACTTGTGGATGTATATATGTATGGATGTATGTAACTTTTTCACGCAAAAACTACTGAACGTATCTGGCTGAAATTTGGTAGTTGGACAGATTAGGACCTGTAATAACATTGTAGGCTACTTTTTACCACGCTCGCGAGCCGTCCTCGAAGATAGTCATAGAAACTATGTTCACGTGAGCGAAGCCACTGGCAAAATCTAGTCACTAAATAAAACTGACAAAAAATGCAATACAAATAAATGCTAAACAAATCCTACGAATATTATAAACGCGAAAGTTTGTATGTATGGATGTTTGTTACTCTTTCACACAAAAGCTACTGAACGTATCTGGCTGTAATTTGGTAGGTAGACAAATTAGGACCTGGAATAGGCTATTTTTTTGTAGTGATAAATTCTATAGGCGCGTTGGGCATTTTTGAGATTGGAAATACTTTTTGTACTCCCGACACCGTCACCGACACCGTAACTGACACCTTGAAGTGAAAACTTTTTTGAGATGGGCAAAATGGCATTTCATATGAGCCTCAAATTATTTTCTGGATTTACTAGTACCGGAATATCTATGTTGTTATCACGCTTTCATTAGATTCACATATATTTATGTTTGTAACCGACTCCTTTCCACTCGATTTTGAACTACTTTAAACGGACAGATTTAATTCAAACTTTGTACATTTATCAAGAATCAGTGACAATACAATTTCATAAGTTTATTTTATTATCCTGAACTAAAAATTAAAAATAAATATAGTTAATAAATTTGAAGCACATCAAAATAATTAAAAATTTAAAAAACCCCCCCCCCGCAAAAAAGTAAAGCGGACATTTAAAAAGTAAAAAATAATACCTTTCGTTGAGCCATCAAATTCATTTCAGAAATACCTATATATATTTTAATTATCGAAATCGATGGATGGCACGATAGGGTTTGCTCATTAAAATGGCGCTATAATGTCGCGTCGGGGTACCGCTTTAGTGAATCAGACCCTTCATTTGATTGACTATCTATTATTTACTAGTATTTTTGACCAACTTGCGACGACGATCAACTTTTGTGACAAATCTAGTAAAATTGGGTGTTATGAGTCTGGGAGCGTTATGAGTTTGAAAGTTCTCTATTTTAGCTATGTAGTTTATTATATTTGGGAAGTTAGCAGCCTCATTCACAAAATACTAGTTATTGCTTTAAACTTAGCGGTACCCCGACGCGACAATATAGCGCCATTTTAATGAGCAAACCCTATCGTGCCATCCATCGACTTCGATAATTAAAATATATATAGGTATTTCTGAAATGAATTTGATGGCTCAACGAAAGGTATTCTTTTTTACTTTTTAAATGTCCGCTTTACTTTTTTGCGGGGGGGGTTTTTTAAATTTTTAATTTAATTTTTATTTCAAAATTTTTAACTTATTTTCAAAATAATTAATGACAAGTACAGTTATATCTAAAAGGATATAGATTTGTCTATAAAACATTCATCATTATGTTCGGTTGTTTTGTTTTTAAACCAAAATGTTTGGAAGTTATGTAAGAGATGCTAAATTATTTAGGCGCGCGTTGAAATATTTTATTATGAAAGGCTGCGTTAATACATCAACGAGCGCCACTTTTTTTCCTTCTTAAAAATATTTATGTTTTCTTTAACATTTTTATTGAATACTCGTAAATTATTAGGTAGTTATTGAATATAAAATTTAGTTTTTGTGTGTACGTACATGTGACATAAATTACTGAAAATCAGAACAAGAATCGAATAGAATCAATTCCTAAAATTTTTGGAAATCATTTTTGGTGAGATCGTTTTTTTTTTTTTATTTAAAGCCATGGGATTTTAGCTCTAAAGGCTGATTTACACTTCAGAAAGTAATAAGCACTTAAAATAGAAGTGCGATAAGATAAGATAAGATAAGATAAATACTCTTTATTGTACCCAAAAATATAAAATAATAATAAAAAAATAAACACAATGTAAAACTTAGAAACTATAACTTAAAAATTAAACAAAAACACAACTTAAAACAAAATCTTATAAGCGGTACAATTTGGGCGGTCTTATCGCTCAAAGCGATTTCTTCCAGACAACCCGGTGTTTGCGATTTGTGAATTGGATCAAAGAAAACTATTCAATTGTCCACATGATAAATCAGCATTGGAAGAATTGCAAAGAATAAGAAATCAAAGCGAAGGTTTATCTCAATAATATTTAGTTTACAGTTAGTCATAGTTTCAGGTACGTAGGTATGTCAAAAATTTAACGGATTTTAACAACATCAGTTCACCGTGTTGCCACCATTGCATTGTATGCAGAATCAAATACTGATCAAAACGAGTCCAAACACGACATATCTGCTATATTTTTTTCAAGGATGTGCTAGTGCTCTGGATATCCTGGCCGCAGCATCAGCTCACCGTGTTGCCACCATTGCATTGTATGCAGAATCAAATACTGATCAAAACGAGTCCAAACACGACATATCTGCTATTATTTTTTTAAGAGTGTACTAGTGTGCTGGATATCCTGGCCGCAGCATCAGCTCACCGTGTTGCCACCATTGCATTGTATGCAGAATCAAATACTGATCAAAACGAGTCCAAACACGACATATCTGCTATATTTTTTTCAAGGATGTGCTAGTGCTCTGGATATCCTGGCCGCAGCATCAGCTCACCGTGTTGCCACCATTGCATTGTATGCAGAATCAAATACTGATCAAAACGAGTCCAAACACGACATATCTGCTATTATTTTTTTAAGAGTGTACTAGTGTGCTGGATATCCTGGCCGCAGCATCAGCTCACCGTGTTGCCACCATTGCATTGTATGCAGAATCAAATACTGATCAAAACGAGTCCAAACACGACATATCTGCTATATTTTTTTCAAGGATGTGCTAGTGCTCTGGATATCCTGGCCGCAGCATCAGCTCACCGTGTTGCCACCATTGCATTGTATGCAGAATCAAATACTGAACAAAACGAGTCCAAACACGACATATCTGCTATTATTTTTTTAAGAGTGTGCTAGTGTTCTGGATGTCCTGGCTGCAGCATCAGACCAAGAGTTCCATAATCCTGCATATTTATTAAGCATACATGAGTGTTTCAAGTTTTAGGTCACATGTATGTTTGAAAGTAAAGAATACACATTAAGAGTCTAAGAACCCTACCGCAGCTAACAAAAGAGCTGATGACCTTGAAACGGCTGAACCGATTTTGATAAAACGTATCTAAGAACCATCGCCAAAAACCCTGCTTGTAAATAAAAAAAACGCATCCAAATCGGTTCACCCGTTTGAGAGCTACGGTGCCACAGACAGACACACAGACACACACACACACACATAGCGGTCAAACTTATAACACCCCTCTTTTTGGCGTCGGGGGTTAAAAAGTGAAAAATAATTCTTAATATAAGCTGAAAACAATAATGAACGAAAAATACTAATTTATGTAAAAAAAGCGTGGGCGCTTTGTGCTATATTTTACGTATATCAAGCAACCCACGCTTTTTAGGGTTCCGTAGCCAAATGGCAAAAATGAAACCCTTATGGATTCGTCATGTCTGTCTGTCTATCACAGCCACTTTTTTCCGAAATTATAAGAACTATACTGTTGAAACTTGGTAAGAAGAAGTATTCTGTGAACCGCATTAAGATTTTCACACAAAAATAGAAAAAAAACAATAGATTTTTGGGTTCCCCATACTTAGAACTGAAACTCATTTTTTTTTCATCAAACCTATATAATATGAGGTATGTATGGATAGGTCTTCAAAAATGATATTGAGGTTTTTAATAAAAAAAAAACTGAACTGAATAGATTGCGCGAAAGACACTTCTAAAGTGATAAAATGTATGACGTCCCACCCTCGCCCCCTGTAACTTCTAAAATAAGAGAATGATAAAACTTAAAAAAATATATGATGTATTTCGGATCATCAGAAGGGTTTTGGCCGTATCTAAGAAATAAACTCGTCTTTGAGAAGTTTTGGAGTGTACAATCAATATTCACACACGTTTGCAGCACGAGGCTTAACGATGATTCGGATGAAAACCGATTATTTTATAGACTGCGATGAGTTCGGCACGGGGCTGGCTTCCCAAGTTGACAGTTCAGCTGCTCGATCAAAAGTGCTCGTAAAATAATTGGTGCCTCTGTCGTAGCCTCTGTAGGTATGCTGCATTGTCTTTAATGGTTCGATAATCACAACGATTCTGATTGGCTAACTAACAAGTACCAACACTACCAACTTCCGGGTTCCGGTCTCGCACAGACCACGCCTTGACCAAAGATGACTATTATTACTACCCTAGCTAACAGCTTGACGTTTCAAGATAAAACACACCGGTGCTTCGACGCATGCATAGATGGCGCCACGTCCTTGCGCTCCGACATGTACATTACCATGCAAACTTCCACCTAAAATTGGTTTGAACGAGATCTAGTAAGTAGTTTTTTTTAATACGTCATAAATCGTAAACCGCAATTTACCTTTCAATCAATCAACTCATATATATAAAAAAAAAACAATTAATTTCATAAACATAAACCTTATGCATAAACCGTGAACCATTATTTTCTAATAATAAATCTGTAATAGGTGCCTAAGTAAATAATAATTACAATTAGCGCGGGGCGTGGCTTGATCGGTAGCGGGTGCGGCGCGCGCGGGGGGCGGGTTCCCGACTGCGCTTACCCGAGCCGAGCGGGCAGCGGCAGACACGTGAGGGCAGACGTCGTTGAAACTCGTGCGCGCGGAGCTCATTTTTCGGTACATTTGCGATTGCTGAGTATTGTACGTTTACGATTTGATACTGTTTTTTTCTAAACGTGAAGAAACTAGCGCCATCTAGTATGGTGGTACGGAACCCTATTTGTGCGGTTCTAACTCGCACTTACCCGGTTTTTTCACAATAGTACTAGTTTATGTCGTTCATTATTTATTGAGTGCTATTGACGTTGAAATTGACAAAACACAATTTGACACAAACACCTCCGCATCGGACGGCCATGCGCGGCCCCGCCCGGGCCCCGACCGACTTACGGGCACTAAAGTGTTAGTACCCGTATACCTAACTGAATCCCTAGAATCTCCGCTTGATCATCACGACGGTCCGGGATACGAAAATGAAATAACTACACAAATTAATTAAAAATTAAAAACCCGACTGCATAAAACTTAACCCCTCTTTTTTAGTTAGTAAGATAAAACACACTTTGGGTCGTTGAGCCAGCGGAGTAAGTAAGATAAAACATAATATCCTATGTCACTCACGGGATCAATACGAATCTAACGACACCTATATATATATATATATGTCGGAGCGTCATTGAGAACGCGACCAATACCAGCTCGAGATACGTTTAACTTTATTTGGATCAAACGTCAGGTATTAGTACCTGGGTGAAACCGGTGGTGGCGTGACAATCGCTTGCACTCGTGAGACGATCGTTTGTGGTAGCAATGATGACGTATTAACGGAAGGCTGTTTGCGATTAAGGTGGCAGTACTGAGTTGAGAATTTATTAGATCTGTGGAGAAGCCATATTAGCTGGACGTCAGTCTCTAGGCAGACACTTTTTGACGAAGCGTCGAGCAGAATACAAGTAGTGGTGATCTGTGAGCAAAATAGACGTGTCACTCGCCGCGTTTGCATCCATTGTAATCCAAGGCATCCTGTACAATTTCGATTGCCGAATGATCAATATTATTGAAGAAGGACCTCTGCGATATAGCTGCATTGTTATTTCGACGCCCATGACCGAAATAGTTGAGGACTGAACCAAGAGGTAATCCATAACCACCAACCCCCTTCGACATATACATACATACACTCGCAAAACATTAGCCTTTTTCTGACGCAGTCGGGTAAAATCACGTTCCTTGGAACTCCCTTTATTTATCACTTTTTTTATTATTTGTTCGTAAATCCTCCGTAATAACAAATATTCTGTGAAAATTTCAGACAAAACCTTCTAAAAGTCGGACAAACAGACGGACGGCGTAGGCTTGGTAATAGGGTCCCGTTACCTGGTATGGAACTCTAAAAAACTATGAAAAGAACAGAAAAACTTTTTAAAAATTTACCTATTGACGGAGAAGATGTAGCACCAAGCAGCTATCGAACTATCTAGGGCTAACTAACTGGGGCTATCGAAACGCAGATAGAGACGGCCAGGTAGAAGAGGAATGGGCAAAAGCAAATAATATTGTGCTGAATCACAACTCAAAACTACCAGACTCTTTAAACAGCAGCCGCTGGAAACGTGGGTTTTACCCAGATCTCATTTTGCCAGAACCAGTACTAGCGCTCGATACACTAAGACGTTCCCTCCTCTGTCACACTACAAGCTTTTCGAGAGGGTGCTTCTCAATCGGCTCTTTGGTGCTGTTGACCCCAAACTTATTACTGAGCAGGCGGGCTTTAGACCTGGAAAGTACTGTACTAGTCAGTCTCTGAGGCTCACGCAGTTCAAGGATGGGTTTAGGTGAACAAGGTTACAGGTGTCGTTTTTTTGAGCAGGCGGGCTTCAGACCTGGAAAGTCCTGTACTAGTCAGTCTCTGAGGCTCACACAGTTCATAGAGGATGGATTTGAGGTGAACAAGAACACAGCTAGAATTGTCTTAGATTAAACATACATGGTATTAATGGCAGATTATCTAAGAAATAAAACTAAAAAATATTTTTCAAGAAACCTTAATATTTTAGTTATAAACTTGAATTTGAAAATAATTTTAATTATTTCATTTTTTTTTCAGCAAACCTTTTCGTTTGAGACCCATATCGTGGGGGTGAATAAAAATACCTGGTCCGCCATCTCTGGGAGTCCACCATATTGGATAAAGAATGATGTCAAATCGCTAACCATGCATGGCGCTCAGGTGTCTCCCCTAGATGTAACCATGCATGGCGCTCAGGTGTCTCCCCTAGATGTAACCATGCATGGCGCTCAGGTGTCTCCCCTAGATGTAACCATGCATTGCGCTCAGGTGTCTCCCCTAGATGTAACCATGCATGGCGCTCAGGTGTCTCCCCTAGATGTAACCATGCATGGCGCTCAGGTGTCTCCCCTAGATGTAAAGAGGGGGGGTGAGTTTTTCTCGTTGCCGCACTCCAACGCGCTGGGTATCGTAGACTAGGTCGTTACAACAAGTGAGGGTTTTCTCAAATTATTTTTCTAT
This sequence comes from Coleophora flavipennella, assembly GCA_947284805.1. Taxonomy (NCBI): domain Eukaryota; kingdom Metazoa; phylum Arthropoda; class Insecta; order Lepidoptera; family Coleophoridae; genus Coleophora; species Coleophora flavipennella. The sequence continues at coordinate 17,401,351 of OX369274.1, forward strand.
TCAAGGATCGGTTTGCGCAACATTAGGCTTTAAAGTACTAATTTTTGTTAGAGTCAAGTGTCCCCCCTCCCCCCCCCCCCCCCCTCCCACTACAAGCTAAACTGTTATATCGGAACATCTGATAATAAATGTAAATGTAGGACGTATGGAAGTAAAACTATCACGGCTAAGTAGGGTTTCTTAGTTTAGGAGTAATAGTCGACCAACTTGAGAGTTGCAGTTGGATTTGGAAAAAGTTCATAGATTGTTCATACAAAATGTTCTAATATCAATGTTCTATTATGTTCTGTGACTGACTCGGTGGCTCAGTGGTTTGTGCTCTTGACTGCTGATCCGCGAGTTGTGGGTTTGATCCCCACCCTGGGCAAACATTTGTGTGATGAGCAGATTTGTTTGCGCTGTGTCTGGGTGTTAAATATCTATTTAAGTTTGTATTTAAACGTATGTAAATATGTATATCAGTCTCTGGTTGTTATAACACAGGGAATCCTACTTTGGGGCCAGATGACCATGTGTGATTTGTCCCAGAATATTTTATAATTATTATTTATTATTTTCATCAACTAAAAATACAATTTTGATTTTTTTTAATAAACATTTATTTTTTTAAAGGACTACCGAACCGTACCATGCGCGAGTCCGACTCGCACTTGGCCGGTTTTATGTAAATGAAATTTGATCAGAATTGTAATCGATATGTAAACTAATGTAAAATATATTATGGTGTATTTTTAAAACCTATCTTAATCTATTTATATTAAGTACATATACTATATTCTTAAGGGCAATATCCCTTTTAGCCAAGTGACAATTGTATTAAGTACTTAAATACATTTTTTTCCAAATCTTTCGACGCACGATTGAACCAATATTTAAATACAAACCGATAATACTCGTATAGTCATTTTGGTCTAGGGCATCACGTTGCTAAAATATTTTGAGAGATACCTAGAAAGAGATTGAAAACCTTGTACTGCAAATATCTTAGCAGCGACGGCGACGCGACGCTTCAGGCCAACATGTCCCAGTATATTTGGGTTTGTATTTGCATTCTCTATCGAACAATATAAGTCCGATCGTGCGTCGAAAGATTTTGAAAAAATATATGTAAATATAATATTATCACTATTTCACGCGTCATATAAAAAAAAGTTCCAACCCCATTATGTTGGTTGGTGTTACTGTGGCAGCGTGCTACTAGCAGGTAATATTTTGTACAGGGTTTTGCAATATATGTATTAACAAAATGTTATCTGTGGCTTGGCTTCTACTTGTCACACGGAACAATTTTTCCCCAATGAACTTTAACTTTAACTTAGCCAACATTGTATGGGAAGTCCAAAACTTTGAGAGATTTCTTGGGAAATGTTTGATTTCATGAGTAGAAGCCACAGGAAGATATTTCGCCAACCGATTTAAAGTAAGCAATCGTGACTGACAGTACGAGTAGCCGACTGCATGTGTAGTTTAATATACCTAGACCACTCAGCACCTATTCTTTACAAAAACTGTGTTACCTGTGTATTCCTTAGAAAGGTAATTGTAGAAAGAAATGCAACCACAGTCATCAATCAGTTATAAACAGTGTTACAAACAAAATTGAACTTGAAAATAATTGCATTTGATTTTTAAATTAAAAGAAGCCGTCGAGTTTCTATCGGATGAACGATAATTTTGTACCATCATTACTTATTTTCAGAGTTTTAACCTTAGTCTAAGGTTTCAATCCAACTTTGGAACTTCCAACAAATAACTACTAAATGGCACCATGATGGTAACTTACTATATCTACTCATCTTCATTGAGAAAAAAACTGTCTTCTTCTTAACCATTTTAAGTACCTGACGTCACATCTTCATCATTATCATCAGCCGAAAGGAGTCCACAACTGGACGGAAGCCTCCCTCAAGGATTTCCATATCCGGTCGGCAATGCCAGCATCCAGCGGCTTCGCGCGACCTTTACCAGGTCCGCCGAGTGGGAGGCCTGCCTACACGGTACGGATTCCGGTATGCGGTCGACACTCAAGAACTTTACTTCCCAACGGCTTTGACTGACGTCATATTCCTTCCTGAACCTGCATGTTCATATTATGAAAATTCTGGTGAGGTACGGGAGGTGATCTTAGCAAAGACCTTGGTCTTCTTGGTAAAGGCCGTTCCAACTGTAGGTAGGTATGTTTAATAACAATATTTTTCTCTGATTAGTTCATTTACTTGGACCTAGTAGAGTAGGATTGTGCTATTTATATCATTTTGATTTGATACTAATTTTAGTATGTAAGGTCTAAAATATATTAGTAGCACATACTGAGCGAAATAAAAACAACACAAATACCTTTTTCCCTCGCGGCGCGGTGGAAGGTGAGACTCAGTCACTTACTTTCAAACGCATACAGAACTCAAAGACTTGAACTTGGTTATTTTCAACCGACTTCCAATAAGAAGGAGGTTCTTAATTCAACTATGTTTATGTCTTTTTTTGTGTGTTTGTTACACTATATCTGCGCAGATTGTGAACCGATTTACATGTTTCTTTTTTTATTCGATTAGGCTTGCTCCCGAATTGTTTTCATGTAAAATCATAATTGGTTGTAGTACTTTTTAGATAATTAATAAAAACCAAAAATAATAATGCAAAATCGTACTAAGTTGTTGGAAGGTGGAAGTCAGTTTTTTAACGTGTTTAGCGTTTAAAATTATAAGGTATACGTGACTAACTGTACAAAAACAAATAAACACACAAACAGTTACGTAGGTAAAACTTGTGACGCGCAAAGATAAGAATAATTTTCCTTTACACAGCTTTGTACAAAACTTTGGTGCTATTGAAGAGTCCATGGTACCCAAACGCGGCCTCAAACTCCCTGGTGCTACAGCAGTAGGTGTACCCTCTGTCGACGTGCCGCCAGGTGTCCGAGCTCATCCAGGCGACCTGGCTGCAGATGTCTCGGCACAGAGTGAAGCGGCTGATGTCAGACTTTGAAAAGTCGGGAACGTTCACTTGGATTACAGCCAGAGACTCCCCAGTAAAAGGATCCAATACAATCTAAAAAGAAAAAAAGAATAAATATTAGATGCGCAAGGAGATCATCAAAGAAGTGGTAACAGTGCCATCATCGCGATGATCATCCAGAGTATTCTTACTTTTCAGATTATTGGGAACGATATTTACTTCCTTGAAACAATCATTATTCTTACTTATTTTAGAAAACCGGAAAGTGTGTTTGTTACTCTTTCCACTAAAACTACTAAACAAATTTTGACCAATTGCTTCCAAAATCGATATCTGAGGGTTCCTGAGGTCTCTAATCACGAAACCGTTGTCAGAATTGAAAAAAGATGCCGCCATTTTGAACTTTTTATTTACTGGACCAATTGCTTCCAAAATTAATTTATTTATTAAATATGATCTTGGTCGAGGTTCATTCCGAGACCGATCAGAAAGGTAGAAGCATTAAGGCTATCGAGCATTTCCTATAGGTCCTAAGCAGGTATAAAGGTACTACTAAAAACTAATTTTACATAGCTAAATCCGCGAGCCAACCTACTGTAAAATTAGTTTTATTTGCATAACTCACTTTCCAAAAATATGCTGGAATGGGTTGCTCCTGTTCACTCCAGTCACTTAAAAATAAGGCCTCCATTTTTGACTCCCCTCTCAGTTGCAGTTGTCCAGATATACCAGTCCAAACTTGTAGAGGTCTCTTTATATTCTTCGACAGTCTTCTGACTCTTCTCTCAATACTATCCCAATTCTAAAATCGAAGAAAAATAATTATGTCTTTTTCTCATATCGTTTCATAAAAGGTAGGTACTCGTAGGTAATAATTAGTTTTTGTTTACACACACATAATGCAATTAGACAAATCAATAATAGGTTATTAACTTAGGTTATTAATAAATGAAACGATGCGTCTAGCGTGAGTCGATGTACGAGTACCTAATGCCACCTAATGCAAAAACAATCATTTTTGTGAAATACCTGCAAACAACAAAATTCTTAAATGCCTGGCAAAATCACAAGAGCAAAGACCACATACGTTACAGTTTTACTGACCCCCAGCCGGTTGTGCTGGAAGTTGGAGGCGCTTTTATCCTTTTGTTTTATATGCCAAAACAATGGAGCAAAAATGTGTATCAAAGACACTATTTTCATTGGTAGGTAAATTAACAACATAATATTTTTATCTCTTACCTTCTCGTTACATGTACTCCAATGGGGAACAACATTTAAATGGCTGTAAGCAGCTACTTGAGGCAATCCTGGTGTAACACTCAGAGGGTCAACAAGCTGTCTCTTAGAGAAACTGCAGTCATCATCGTCGTCAAGATGGAAATATTTGCCCAACGCCGAGGAAATATATTCATTTAATGTGGTCCGGTCATACATCTCATCAAAATTGAATGGTACTAGCTCATTGTCATACCATTTTGGATTCCTTAAAACTACACCAGACATTGATCTGTTTATCTCCTGTTTTACAAAGAGGGGCACTTTTCTTTTCAGATCAATACAAACTTCATACACCTCTAAAGTAGTTCCTCTAATGTCGTACCCTATCTTTATTAATTCAGTGTCTTTAGTTAAACACGTTTTGTAAGTTCTTTTAACTTTTGGTTGTAATTCTTTTCTGCACTTAAAATCGGCGAACTTGTAGTTAGTCCCATCGACGGTAAAGTTTGTTCCTTCGTTACATGTAGCGTAAACTTCATTTAGTCCTGGAAACTTAACAAAACCTTCAGGACAGCTGATTAGTAACTTTTCATTTAAGGGTATGCGTACACTTTCATCGATGTTTTCAAATGAAGGTAATTTGAAATCGACGGACAATACAAGGGGTTGATTTCCCAAAAATTCTCTGTGTATATTCAGCTTACACTCTAAAAACAAAGAAAGTTTCAGTTTTAACGAAGACAAATTAAAGCATCAGAATTATGACTGACGATAAAATACTAAGAACTTTATTTACCTTGCGAAGATATTTCGAAGGATCGAATAATATATCCGTAGATATTGTTGGCTAGACAAATGTACGTTCCTCGTTTAGCAAAATCCATGCGAAGTGTATGTTTCATGCCGGTAACATTTAGCTTATGACCATCATGCCACCATGTTACCTGCAATGTTATAGAAAATTTATAAACTCTGATGTTTTGCCTAGTTCTTATTGTCAAAATAATAAGTCAATAATGTCAAGATAAACCTCGAGATCTCATTGGACAGACCGTTAACATACAAACAACATTACATTGACACAAAGCAGAAAGTGGGCATTCGTAACAATCTGCTGCGTTCATTCACCTCGGCCAAGTGGGGAGCTTCGCCTAAAGTCCCACGAACAACTAGCATTGCCATATCCTACTCGGCTGGTGAATAGGTTTACCAGCCCGGTTAGCAGCCGTTCTGCGCACATGCGAAAACTTACGAAAAACTTATTAAAAACTTATGAATGGATACGAACTTTTCTAGCTGACATGGAAGACTTTAAAGAGACTCCGGACTCAAGTTGGCCGAAGCAAGGAAAGTATGTGCAGGTGGCTACATTAGGATGTGCACGCCTCTCCCTAGACATACCTTAGCACACCTTTTGTGCTGCCCTACGTGTCCTAGCTCCTGTAAGCGCCAGGACCTTTACAATGCAACAAAAAATGCAGTCGGGTAGCATAGTATTGGTCTCAAGGCAAAATTTAATTGTGGCCATAGTATCTACTCGCTAAGAAGAACAAGACTGTCAAAATCAAACAACAAGTTCGTTTTTGGATTTATATGTTACAATTTTCGTTTTTTATAGCTGCTGTACGTTGCCATAGCAAGCAAAGCACTTACCTTAGGCGGGGGTTCCCCACCAGTAGAACAGTCCATATAGGCTGTTTCTCCTTCTCTAAACTCAATATGAGAGTTGACTTCCATTTCATTATACAAAAAGTGTGGTTTATATCCAACTTTGACGTTCACATAACCGGACTTCGAACTGAGCAAGGTGCTAACTCGACATATGTATAATCCAGAGTCAGTTCGATTCACATTAACCAATTTCAGCTCTCCCGTCCATATTTGTTTACCATCCTGTAATTTAAAATTAATTTGGTTCTGTGCGTTTATTCTAATAAGAGCTTTGTTACGTAATTGATGTAGTTAGAAGTATTGAATGTAGGAAAAATACATTATTAAGAAGAAAAAATCAGAAAAACATTTGTCGTAACTACAAGTATTATTTTTATTTTACTACCTTGAACCACCTTAATACATCTATTTTTTTATGAGGCACTTCACAGGGGATCTTTGATGCTTTACCTTCTTGTATATGTAACGAATTCTTAGTACTTGTAGGATCAGGGTAATCTGAAAGATTTAAACTCATATTAGGGTTCAATGAACCCTACCAAATATATGTAGCATTAAATCACCTTCTATTCCTTCAATCTTACCTTTAACATTCAAATAGAAAGTTTCTGTCGCCTTGCCCATCTCGTTCTTGGCCTCGCACGTATAATAGCCCTCGGATTCTTTGTCAAGATGTTTGATAATCAAAGTACCATCACTCTCGTAATCATACCATTTTGTTCCTGAAATCATTGCATGTCAGCATAAGTAAACTTAAATACGTTATTTTCAAGTATACCCGGAAAAGCTCATGCTTTCCAAAAAAAAATCTTGGTAAACTAAGTATGATACAATTGGCTGTGGCAAAAAAGTTAAGTTACCAAACATCCAAATCACTAAAATTTACAAAGATTCATCTTAAATGTTTAATATAGATGGTACAATTTTATATTATTAGAATTTTTTTAGGTACCTTTAGTTAAAATAAATCCATTTGACTTCCAAAGAATATCGGGTGTTGGGCTACCTAAAGTCTTACAAGGTATCCTGAAAACTAAGTCTCCCGAGACTGCTGAAAGTTTCAAACCAGGCTCTCGCACTATGTAAGGTGGGGCTGAAAAAAAAATGCAAAAACTCATTTTCAGATGTAATTCTGTTTAGATGGACGTTCTATAGAGATGAGGAAAACGGAAGTAGACGGTGTTTCAATCGTTTGTACATGACTCGGCCGCATGTCAGTGGTAACACTTTGATCATCTTCTGGTCTTGCTTTCAATGAAATTTTCTTTAAAATGTAAGTTGTTTAGCTTTTACTGGCACGACGGCTACACTAGCCATCTGTATATATCTATCAAAATAACTTTAAATTAGGTATTATAATCGCGTTCACGTTCAGTATGGGTAAGTATGGTAACTTACAAAGTACTTCGACTTGATAAGTGATATTAGTTGTTCCTCCAGCGTTACTGGCGACGCATGTGTAGTATCCCTGTTCGGTGACTTGTATTCTGGGCAGTGACAGCGATCCACGGCTGTCAGATCTGATAAAATTAAACAAACAAATTTCAGCAGTGGTCTTCAAGTTAATTGGTCAGCAAAAAGCTTCGGTGGCTCAACTGGTAATACTCTGTCCTCCTAACTAGAGGTCCTTGGTTCAAATCCGGACGGCCCCTTTTTTTTATTTTTATTATTCACAATTGGTTAACCCTTGACAACATCTCACCTGGTGGTAAGTGACGATGTTGCCGAAGATAGAAGCGGGCTTACCAAGATTCCCCAACGCAATGGGGAACTGGCTATCTTATCTTCATGCCGCAACACACCAATGATATCAACATTGATATTTGGCGGCAAGACTTAGATAAGATGGTGGTAGCTAGCCAGGCGGGCTTAGAAAACACCCTACCACCAACCAAACCGAGTCTTACAATTGACCCCGTCGGGAATCGAACCCGCTACCTCCCGTGTAAAGCCAGTGAACTTTGCTTCTGAGCTACGGAGGCGGATGGCCAATGGACCAATGAGTTTTCCTAAACTTACGTACATATACTTACTGATTGCATTAACGGTGAAGGAAAACATCGTGAGGAAACCTGCACATCTGATTCCAGATGTGTATGAAGGTCGCGTTGCACACGTCCGTAGATGTTTATCTAAATGCCCTTCACGTGACCGCGGGTGATGCTAAGTGCAACACCAGGCAATCGCAGTCTATCCCTTGCAGAGCACGGTTAATTGTGCCACACGATAGAAGAAGAAGACCAATGGTCTTATGTTATATATAACTACGGTTAAATAACCTTTTTAAATAGCAATAAGTTACCTCTCTGTAAAGTCCCCAGTGCTGGAGCGTAGGTCTGTTCCCAAACTCGGGAATGTGAGGCCATATTTTCCACTTGGTGGAGGTTTGAAGTTTATTTAAAAGCATAGATTTGACGACTTATTTTATCTGCATATATAAACGTGTGTTAAAAATGAAGAAGGAAACCTCAGTGTTTCTGTTGACTTTGTGTGTTTGTCACTGAAGAAGACCCATCTCACGTTCGGCTCGGGATACCCGTGAGATTGACATTCAAGAGTCACATCAGAACCCACCGCTGCCTTCCTTATACTTTCCTCCGGGATGTCTATAGTGGCTGGTACTATAAATAATACACAATTTAATATCAAATTTGAAACTAAAGATTTCAAATGATACATTAGATGCTGAGATTAGATTTATATACTCAAATATTCAGTTTATTGGTTGTAAACTAGATATTATATGTTCTTTTATTTAAGTCTGTTACTTTTAGCCTATCCTAATTGCTGATACATTTTTTTACCCTAAAACAAACGCAAGGCCTTGATCTTGATAATATATTATGTATAAAAGAAAAGTTTGATTCCCGGGTAACAAGTGCCCTTTGATTCCATTTTTTTAACTTAAAAAGGGCAATGAAGGGAGTTATTTTTTTTAAATATATTAAGTACCATTGTCTGTGTAGGAATTGAAAATGTGTTATAGTGATAGTATACATACATTTTTTGTATCTTTTACTCGAACCTTGCTTACGCATGTTATGATTATCTATCTATTTCCAAAACATGGGGATGAGGGGCGGAGAGGCGGAGGGGCGGAGGGGCGGAGGACGGTGTCAGCCGGGCCGAGTGGGAAGAGATCATATACAAGGTAATAGCAAAGTATATATATTAGTACTAACATACAGTATGGACACTCCCTGCCGCTCTCTAGATTGCGACCTCACCCCCTCGTCACCCAGATCGATACAGATTGGTTACAGTTTGGTTGTCGAACGTATAGGATTTCGCCGCCATTTTGTTTGTTCCGTCATTCCTTTTTTGAAATGTCATTTCTGGCCCGTTGAATGAAGTGTCCGGGTGTGGTAATAGTTTTACTATGGTAGTAGGCAGGTGATTCAAGGTGAGTACCTAACCTATCCTTGAGCGCGCTGATTAGAAATATGACAGTGAACAGTCATAAAACCTTTAAAGATGTAAATTACTACAAATTCATATCAAAAGTTAACGCACAAATAATAATAAAAATATATTTAACTAAAAAAGAAACGTTAGAACTAGCTCCTGGTTATTGTAATATTATTCTGACATCAACATTAGGTACATTATTTTTTCATAATAAGCCCAGCCATGTTTCCATACATTTTTTTTAATTAGACCATTGAAATGTGATATTTTGTAAAGAGTAAAAATATTTATTTACAATTATTATTATTATGTAAACTAAGGTTTGGGTTGGGTAAGTTCGTGTTGCACTCGGTAAGTCGGTAAGTCGGTAAGTCGGTAAGTCGGTAAGTCGGTAAGTCGGTGAGACAACTGTACGAGTATAATATAAGAATATTAAACATCAAAGAGAACCAGAAAACTCTTAAATAGTGGAGATATTATGGTACAACACAAAGGTATCAAAGACAGTTTGTTTAAAAAAAAAAGTTTTCTTGAAAACCAACCGATTAACATATAAGACGATTTTCGTTTTTTGGAAGCGCCATGAGATTGTAAAACAGCCACGGTCTATTTACCGGAAACCGGTCATTTGTTGTTTTGGCCAACAACGCCCGCGCCCGTTCCAGTAGGCCTTCTACTACGACAACGCCCGTTCCAGTAGGCCTTCTACTCATGAAACTGAACAACTTTTGTTCAACAACTTTGCTGAAATCGCTAAAATATTGCGTTTTCATACAAGTTGAACAGCTCGTTGACCAATTTTGTATATAAAGGCCATTTTTTTATTAAATTGACTGTGGTCCTTGGGAAAAGTTGTTCAGTTTCACGAGTAGGAGCCCTCCTGGAACGCGCGTTGTCGACTCAAACAACACCTTTATACTACCATTGTCTGTTACACTCGGTTTATAATTTTAGACTACTAGTGTCCCCTGACTTTAGGTGTCAGTTTTTATTAGGGTTCCGAAGTCAACAAGGTGAAATTGCTTTCACTTAAAGCCTCTGCTTAAGCATTCAAAAACTATACAAACACCGATAGCTTCTCAATGACATGCGTGTTAGACCACTAAAACATAGTACAGTTTACATAACTGCACTCACATAGCACTTAACAGAATATTTGACGGACAATAATCACAAAACTTCCAAACGTTTGCGTTACAAACTGATAACAATTGATACCACTCGACACGTCACCCACAACACAGACTCCCTGCAAGGACGAGGACGAGGACGAGTGTCGCACCGACTACAATTTGGTTACATTTTTTATTCGCGCTATTTTTTAAAGTACAAAACCGATTTAAAAAAAAATGTGAAACCAACTTTGAAGTATCCTATCCAATAAAAAAAGAATTATTGAAATCAGCTACTCTGTTAAAAGTTATGCGTGATCGATCATACATAAAATATATACATGCGGGTTAACTTGAAAACCTCTTTCTTTTTTAAAGTCGGTTGAATGTAGCTGTAACATTGACTTTGACATCAAAATTGACAGTTGTTATTAAGTGTACTTAATCTTGCCAGGTTTTAGATTAGAAAAATGATCTAAAAAATAACAAGAATTATTTAAAAATTAAAAAACACCACTGTTTAAAAATAACCACTTAGTTTTGGCCAATCGGGTAAAAATGTATCCTATGTCACTCACGGGATCAAAAAAAGTAAAACGACACATCGGACCCAAAAATCCATTAATCCGTTTAGGCTACAGAATCTGCTAAAGAAATAAACATATATAGATACATACATTTATGTATACACTCGAAACTTAACCCTCTTACTGGCACAGTCGGGTAAATACTATAACTTTCAAATAAAAGTGGCAACACTGTTTTATATAAGAAATTAATCCCAAAAAATACTATTACTTTTAAATTAAAGTGTTGCCAAGCAACAGAAAACAGATTTTTTCACACTTAAACTTTAATGGTACGTACGAGTATATGACGTTTATTTGATTAAGGCCAATACAAGGTTTGATTGGAAGAGATCCCATAAGAGTTAAGACCGCCTTTGTACATACTTTTATGTGTGTTCTATAATGTGCAGCTATGTAAAGTATTTACAAACAAACACACCTTATGTTTTAATGTTCTCATTTTACATACCACTGAAGTCTGCTATTGTTGATTTTCTGTCAGAACCATAAATGTTGGCGGCTATGCACGTAAATTTTCCCGTTGTATTTAAAGCGGCTTTGAAACTAAAAAAAAAACATTTTTTTAATTACATTATTATCATATCAATCAATATTTAACCAAAAACCGTCTTTTTTCAAACACGGGAAGGATAGCTCGCACTACACACATGGGGTTCAAGTCCGTATAATCAATATCAAATGTTTAGGTATATTCTTATTATATAACTAGTAATTGATTTGAAAACAATGGATGTAAAATTAAATTCTAATGATTCCTTGCGAACGGTATGTTACTAAATTAAACATTTTGATTAAACCACCTTCGTAAATAATCAATTGGAGAAGACCTTCTCTAAAACAAGAGCTAATTGCCAAAGTAGTTACTCGGTAAGCTACGCAATTCTTACTAACCTCTAAATCAACTGTTTGTTAATACGTACCTTATACTGAAATCCCTGTGAATCCAGTACTGTTTTGAATTCTTAACTTCATTATTGTTCAAGTACCATCTAACTCTAGGCACGGGTATCCCGTCTACCGTACACGGTACACGCACATTTTCTCCAGCAATCACTTTTATTGATTTAGGCATAACAGATAATATAACGGGTGGATCTAAAATAAAATCATCAAACGCATTACCATTAAAAGTTTTCAAATGTTTTATCATAAAAAATCTACTTCTGGTCAAAAGCCTCCCCAGAGACCCTGCGCCGCCCGAATCCAGTGGCTTTCCGTTGCTTAAAATGTTTAACAACATCTTTTAGGTCAGCGATAACACTGCCATGGTAATTAATTCAATCGATTTCTTGCGTACATTCCACGATTAAGTCGATGTAGTGTAAATCTTCAGCGACATCGTTGTACGCCTCACATGTGTAGGTGCCAGCGTCGTCACGTGTCACTTTCTTCAAGGCAATCGTTTCTCTAGCTTTGATGTGCCTTACTGAATGCGCTGTTTTGATGATCCATCGTAGAGCTGGTTTTGGCGCACCTCGAATTACTCTAAAAATATTATTTCAAATTGTTAAGCTTGCTAATTTTAGTAAGTGTTTTGGTTTCACATCAATTTGCGTTAGTTTTGTTACCTGCAAGAAAATTCAACGTCTTCCCCTTCCTTGATGCGTCTTTCGTAAATGGTTTTATCGATTTCCGGTCGTTCTGAAATTATATGATTGATCATATACGTAAATGGACAGAATAGAAAAATTTACAAATTATCTGTTACATTTCATAGCAAATTTAGTAAAAGTATTCTTAGTTAATTTTTTACCTACTCTGGACGTTTCAACAATAAACGAAAAGAGTTTCCTGTGATAGTCATTTATTGCCTTACAGCTGTACTTCCCGACCATGCCCAGTTTCATTTTCTTAATAGACAGAACAGTAGCTCCTGGACTTATGTTATAATGTTCAGAATTTCGTAGTTCCTTTCGTCCTTTGTACCACTGTATGGTCGCAGGCGGAGCAGCGTTAACACGACAAACAAATCTTCCCTCTTTATCATAATCGATTACTGCACCTAAAATACACAAAGTGTTCTGAAGATTACAGTGCATGACTGCATGTCTGAAATCTAAGTATTTTTTAAATTTATTGTTTACAGTTATTTTTAACTTTCTTACTTTTTGGTTTCTCTACTACTTCAAAGTATCGCGTCCTTTTAGTTTTGACATACACCTGTTTGCTGTCGGTGCCATGACCATTATTTGTTTTACACACGTACGTATTATTATTTTTCACTGATTCTATTTCAATATACGAAACATAGTCATACGGCACTTCTACTTGAGTTACCTGAAATATTTTAAAATTTATTTAAAAACTATCTAATATTCTTTATTGAGTTTTTATTGTTTAGACTTCAATAATATACATACTATGCTATGTACCAATGTATTTTCGAATTTTGATTTCATAATGTATGTTTATCCGACGCTCTTAGGATGAAGGAAAATATCGTAAAGAAACCTACGCACGCCTGCGAAGAAACTCGAAGGTTGTGTGAAGTCGACCAACTCGCGATGGGCCCGCGTGGTCGATTAAGAGCTGATCGCCCTAATTCAAGGTAGGCTCAATCCCCTCTGTGGGGACGGATATGAACTGATATGATGTTGATGTTATACTTACTTTGAATGAAACCGAGTTACCATCTTTGTCTTCCCATTTTATGATTGGTTTGGGGAAAGCACTCACTTTACATTTCAACAGCAGCTGTTCTTCGTAAGGTACATTGACCTCAGATGTACCTATTATATTGACTGTGGGTGCTTTCTCTATTGCATCTTCTATGGAATTAAAAAAAATTGCTAACGCTTTGTAGTGAGATTTAATTGATTAAAACAATTATAATTTGACCAAGAGAAATGTAAATTGGTAATATGCTTACCAATTCACGTTTCTCTTATATATTTTATTTAAATATTTAAAAAGGTATGCTGGTAACTTTGTACTTATATAATATTTTGTTTGTTAGGTAAAATGTACCTTTCGTGGTATCCTGGGGCTCCATTGGCACTAAACTGAACCTTGTTATCATTGTTTTACTCATCACGTCAAATCCTTTAATCTAAAACATTAAATCATCATCATCATCATATCAGCCACAAATCGTCCACTGCTGGACATTAAATCATATTTAATCATATTTAATGTTTTTAATTTATTTTTAAGCGGTTTTAATGTAAACAGAAAATTGTACATACAGCAATTTTGAATGAATTATTTGGTGGTATAAATGTCCTGGATGTAACGTAAAATTGGTCTTGGACGTTAACGAGATCTAGCTGAATTTCTTCAACCATGTTCTGATTCAAGTCCAGAATTTGCACCGACTTTAGTTCCACAGTGCCCCCTTCCACGGATAATTTGATGGACATATATGACTGCTTGTCTGAAATTTTTGATTAAAGCTAATCTTCATCTAGAAAGAATGATACATCACACGCAGTTGCAAAAACTAAAATCTATCAAGCCATTTAGAAGGTATCGTGGAATAAATAAAGAAACATACATACATTAGACCTAAAACAATGCACGCTTTTTTTGTCATTCGACTTGTTCGCCTATGTCGACATGTCGTAGCTCGTGTGACGGCCGATGTCAACATGTCTTGGCTCTTGTGACGGCCGAAGTCGACATGTCGTAGCTCGTATGACGGCCGATGTCGACAGGTCATGGCTCGTGTGACGGCCGATGTCGACATGTCGTTGCTCGTGTGGCGGCCGATGTCGACATGTCGTGGCTCGTGTGACGGCCTAAGTTAACATGTCGTGGCTCGTGTGACGGCCGATGTCGACATGTCGTGGCTCGTGTGACGACATGAATTGGAAGCGTTCAGAGTCAGGGGAAGTACCCGTAGTATGAGTTGATTGAGTTTAGTTCCATTCAGATAGTGTTTGTTCCAATCATGAAGATATAGATCATCCACAAACCAGACTATTTCATTTCTAGATTTTTAGGTTTTCCTTCATTGTTTAATACACCAAAACATGCTATTAAGTATAATCACTTATTGGCGTCATTTACACATAGTTAATGTTTTGTTTATCATAATGTTAGTATAAATGTAAAAGTATGATTGTTCCGTTTTTACACCCATAAAGCTGAACGGATTTGCATTAAATTTAGTGAATAGATAGATCAAGCACTGGATTAACACATAAGCTAATTTTTTTCCCGGAAAAATGCATGGTTCCTGTAGGATAGTTATTATTGTAAATAAATTGTGTCCGTTTGTATGTCTCGTTTTTTTTACTTTCCCAATCAAACAACTAAACTGATTTCGCTGAAATATGGCACAGAAGTAAAGTAAAGGTTGGAGAACAACATAGTATACCTGCTTTTTGTACCAGCAAATCTGGAATAAAATGATCCTTGCAGACAAAATTTAATTTCAAATGTCAAACGTCAAATATCAAATGCGAATCGAGGTGAGGTGCAACCAAACGTACTCATTTTTTTTATTCAAAAAAAGTAAAATTTAAAATACTAAACATCAGAAGTATGTTAAATTGAAGGCACACCTTTGAGTACCTTCGGCGTAGCTACGGGCAAATAGCTATCCTTAATAAAATTAATAAATCCGCATTAGTATATGTTTGTCTCTCTGTTTGTATGTTTGTTACTCTTTCACGCTCTTTCACGTACTGAACCAAATTCATTTAAATTTGGCATAGAGCCTAGAGTAAAAAGTGGAAGACAGCATAAAATACTTTTAATCCCAAAAAATATAAGTTCTTGAGAGATCTGCGAAAAACTTAATTCCAAGCTAACGAGCTGTCTGCGGCTCGCGCACCCTGTACCCTGCACTACAGTCCATAAAACGATTATCGAAGTGAGTAAAGCCGCGGGCATAAAATATAGGTTAGCTTTTTCCATCGGCTTCACCCGCGAAGATATCTTGTTTTGTTCGAATCGTAAAAATTCCCACAGAATAAAAATACTTCTCAGTTTTCTCGATTTTTCCATTTTGCCGCGCAAGCAGTTTGCGCCAAGTTTCACCGTAATCGATCAAGCCGTCTAGAAGTTACAGAATTACTAACAGATGCCACTATATTATTTTATCCAAGCTTCTCACGAGCTGCCTGCGGCTTGCGCACCGTGCACCCTAGAATACAGTCCATATAACGATGTCAACTCGAGTGAAGCTGCGGGAAAAATCTAGTACTCCTGTTTTCTTGATTGGGACAGGATATAGAGCTATATTGTCATAGGCTAAAGACTACCTACCTGGAAAAGAACGAGTGGCTGTTTCTTCAATAGAAGTGGGTTCGTAAAGAGAGAATCCGTGTTGAAAGTGCAAGGTGTCGGTCGCGGACACGACCACGTGTGTCTCAGTGTCACTCTTAACTTCTGCTTGGTAAACTCCAGGTTTCACTTCAGTAACTTTCACAATCTTGAAAAATTAAGAAATAGTTTAGTCTATTGGCACGTCAGTGCGGGTACTTTTACAGTTGTTTTGACGTGAATTCACCTAACGTCTTCCAGAAAAATAGCGTTACCAAAAACGCGTTTTTTTAAGGCTTCACATGGCTAAACTATACCAGATAAAAGATAATATCGAGCGACAATACAAAAATGTATATTTGGATCCACCCTGTTTCTCGCCGAGGATGTCATAGACCGCGCAATTGACCTCTCAAAATTATCGAATACACGAAAAAAAAATAGTGGCAGCAGCCTGGAGAGTAAACCGGAGAAAGGGCAACAGCATCCTCACCGCACACTTTGCCCATAACGCTCACTGCGATCGCCTACCCGCCTGCCAAGCGTGCCGATTACTGCTTGGGGGAGGCCTATGACCAGCAATGGCGTCTTGTGGCTGACGTGATGGTAGTCATCATCATCACATGCCAAAGCGGGCTGATTAAGGTTAGGGCCAAAAGCGGACACTTTATTTTACTGAGTTGATAGTTTCTGTATAAACTGCAGTACCTACCTATTCTTCAAATTCATTGTCGAAAATTTTCGATAAACTAAGTATGTACTCAACAAGTATTCGCTAGTTAGGTGGGGGCTCGCGTGAGATAGTTAGGTGGGGGCTCGCGTGAGATAGTTCCTCTTTTACTTAGTTTATTTCACTTCACAACGAAGCAAAGGATGGACGTGATATTTTACACACAAATAGATGCGGGGGCGGAGAGTGACACAGACTACTAGCCTGAAGTAGTTATCGAGGGATCTATAAAAAACTTCTTAGCGCAGCACGCCTCCTCGTAGACAGTCATAGAAACTACGTACACGCAAGCGAAGCCGAAGGCCAAAGCTTGCAAGGATAGTATTTCAAAATAATGCAAACACTAATTCTAATAGCTTAGCAGGCTTAGCCTAGTGTGGGGACCACTGTTCTATATATTTACTTGAATTGTATTTTTTCTTGGCAAATAAATAAATAAATAAAAAATAATAAAAGGACCAAGTACCTGGACCTGGCGCACGAGGTTACTGATATGTGGCGATTGGAATTCACCGAAATCACCCCCGTAGTCATAGGACGGGCTAATTTCAGCCGACCTTGAACGTCACCTAAGGCGGCTGGATCTCCGAGGCAGACCAATAATTGCAGCAATGCAGTAAGCAATCCTCCTCGATAATGCCCGGATAGTTCGACGCTTTCTCTCCCCGTCGCACTGAACTCCAGCCGACTGTGCTTCCGCTGGAGGTGCTCCTGCCACTTTGCCTCGTGCCAAGTGAGGAGAGAAGCTTTAATTTTATATGTTTAAAATAATAATAATAAATGGGTACTCACAGCGACTCTGTTAGTATTAACTAATTCTTCTGTCTCCGCTTTTATACCTTCGGGATCAAAGATATCTACATGAGGGTGCAGACCAGACACTGAGACGACCAATTCCTTCATATTGCCATCTATTGTGTACTGCAAATAAAAAATAAAGTTTTAAAACGTGGTTTCTTTTCAGAAGATGCATTTTGGGCGTGGTTTTGCTAAACAACACTCGACTCAAAAGTATTATACGACAGTTGATATTTTTGATTGTAGGTTCTTGGTGGAACATTATATCACGCATATTGGTATATATCACGGAACCCACCGCGTCCACTTTTTCAGAACATGTAAATGTAAAAACCACTGGTTTAACAAAGTCACTAATGTAACAATCCCTCAAACATGCCAAAAAGGCCGCAAACTGAATGCATTGGAGGCTCTGGAGATCAACAGACTTCGTGTTCTAAGTCAACACTGAAGAGTTAATTAATTACCACATCTGCCTATCGACATCCCCTCTGCAAAATTATTTTAAGTAATTGAAATCTTTTTTGACATTTTTTTTTACATTTTGTTCACAATTCATTTTGAAATTCTATTTTATTATAATCCAAGGCAAGAGTGAGTAGGCATTATTTGAGTTTGCATCAGTTTATCAATTGCATCATCGCTTACCATCAGGTGATTTACAGTCAAACGCACTCAAATTATTAATAAAAAAATGGTTTTATACTCTTATTATTGTTACATTATCATATAAATTTTCCCTGACTTTGCTATTTTTTACCAAATCAGTAGTTATCGTAATTTCCTGGTAAACTTAAATCGTGTAAATAAATAGTCTGCCTGAAGATGGTGTTCGAAACCGGTCGCTGACAAATTATAAACGCAGTTTTATTTCTTTCATGTGGAATTGGCGCAGTTATACACCAATATGTGTGTATTATACGACAGTGATGCCAAAAAGAAATTTTTAAAAGAAAATTGGACTTTTCATACAAAGTTGGCCGATCGGGCTGATTATTTTGTATAAAAACTTCACAAGGGGGGGTCCTGGGTCGGGAGGTGGGGACCGATACCACGCCCTCTTGATAAATCATATTTCTGTCTACGTCACATGATTATCCAAAAAAATGTTGCACTAAAATACGCAAAAAAAATAATTGAGTCTTACGCTCATGAAACTGAACAACTTTCATCAAAGAACGTATACTTAATTTGCCAATTGGACTCAGGTTGGAGTACCTGAGTACTGAGTTACTTTGTATGAGATACCCAAAAATAATTCCCTGGGGTATTTAAAAAAATTTCTTCTTTCAGCATTTTAGAAAATACTGGGCTAGCCCGTTACATACTGCGTGCTGGCGTCGTCGCGTCGTCGCGTCGTCGCGTCGAGGACGGACTGATACACAGTTATGTTAGTTCAGCGTTTTCTGAATCCAACAGAAACCACATATTCCTATTGAGTTTACATATTGCGTCATATTTAGCTTAGGCACCCTACAAAATTGGTTTGATTTATGGATTGACTTTATGAAGCGTCGGTTGCTCAACCGGTAACGACTCGTCTTCCTAACCAGAGGTCCAGGGTTCAAATCCGGACGGCCAATGTACCAATGAGTTTTTCGAAACTTACGTGCATAGACTTACCGATTGCTTTAACGGTGAAGGAAAGACATCGTGAGGAAACCTGCACACACCTGCGAAGAAACTCGAATGTTGAGTGTGAATTCGACCAAACCGCACGCGTGGTCGACTAAGGCCCGATCGCCCTAATTCGGGGTAGGCTCGAGCCCCTCGGTGTGGACGCACATGAGCTGATATGATGATGATGAATAGACACCAAACTTGACCTTAGTAGTCTAAATTTTATTAATTTTTAAGATTACATTACTATTTTTCAAGTCTAGATACATCAGGTAGTTTTTTTTAAAGTTATTTCTTTGGTGGTAATGTAATTGGTTGGACGGTAAAGTGTGGGCCGTAAAAAGTAGCCAGTAACACTTGTACAGTAATATTGTAGAAAATTTATTTCTTTTGGACAGTTATATTATAGAATATGGGCAGTTATTGGTGGAGCCAATATGGGTGAAAGAGACAGGCGCACAGACGGTGACCAGTGCGAGGAGCGAAGCAACGTGTCATGTTGAGTTTACTTTCATAATTGGAACTGGGCAAAGCGCCAGAACTAATTTCATTCATTTCATTGTACACTGCCCAGTTGTACATTTTACTGCCCATTTAAGAAAATTTTATCGGTATATTTCAGTTACTCTACCGCCCTCATTTTACGGCCCAATCAATTATTGAACCGCCCAATTTATATTGCAATATTGTATTATTTTTGCTGAATACAAAACGTTTGGTACTTGGTCTGTCCGCCACGTCGAGTATATATACGAGGAGCTTGCCACCAGCACCAGCACCAGCACTAGCGCCAGCACCAGCACCAGCGCCGGCACCAGCACCAGCGCCAGCACCAGCGCCAGTACCAGCACCAGCACCAGCACCAGGCTGCTTGGGCTCCGTTTGATCTATATGTAACATCCATGTTAAATGGGAATGCTCCACTCAAAACGTTGCACCTTGTTGTCCACAGCACGCCTCCCAAAAAGAACCAAATGCTGTCAAAAGGTAAGTGAAAATTGTTTTCAACTTACATTAAAGTGGTGCGCTCCAGCTGAAAACTTTTCCGAAGCAATCACTGTTTTCCTGCTTTTCACTTGCTCCTTCACATAATTCAGTAACTGAAAAACAAATGAAGACCTTTACTACTAATATACAGGATGCTTGTTGCATCGTGTGCCAAATGGAATTGGCCGATAGGAGAATTCAGTAGCTATCCCTTCAGCCTTCATAATTTTTCCTATGTACCTAGGCTGTTTGATAAGTACCCGTTTACTAAATATATTAATATCACTGGCCGAAAATAAGTATACCACCTTTTTAAGCCATTTTTCAGAGGCGGGAAAAAGAAAAAAAATGCATTCTTTTGTTTTTTTTCTCATTTGACAGCGATTTAGTGAAAGCGTGAACTTAAAATTGTTAAAATGGAGAAAGAACGGTATCGGTCTGTAATTAGATTCTTGTTTTTGGAAGGGAAAACATGTGATGAAATAAAAGTAAGAATGCAAGCGGTTTACCATGAATGTGCTCCTTATATGACAACCGTCAGATATTGGTATAACGAGTTTAAGCGGGGGAGAACAACCGTCTTTGATGAGGATCGCCCAGGCCGGCCAATTGCACCTCAATTACAGACGATATGGTTAAGAGAATTTAAAATATCGTTTTAGCCGACCGCCGAATTAAACTTCGAGAAATCGTTGATGGTGTAAACGTTTCAATCGAGAGGGTACAACACATATTAGAAGAAAAATTGGGTATGAAGAAAGTATCGGCGAGGTGGGTGCCACTTTTACTCACAGGAGCAAAAACGGAACCGACTGACTACTTCGGAGCAGTGTTTGGCCGTGTTCAAACGTAACCCGAAGGAGTTTCTGCGTCGTTTCGTAACCGTGGACGAAACGTGAGTTCACCACTACACCCCTGAAATGAAAGAGCAGTCGAAGCAGTGGATTTTACCGGGTGAACCTGCTCCAAAGAAAGCAAAAACCGTCCCTTCGGCTGGAAAGGTTATGGCGACTGTTTTTTGGGATTCGCAGGGTATTATACATATTTACTACTTAGAAAAGGGGAAAACGATAACAGGGCAGTGCTATGCTAATTTATTGGATGAATTTGACGCCGTCGTAAAGGACAAACGACCCCATTTAAAAAAGAAAAAAGTACTGTTTCATCACGACAATGCCCCGGCTCATTCGTCCAGAGTTGTGACGGCTAAATTAGCACAGTTACGCTACGAACTATTGCCTCACCCCCCGTATTCTCCAGATTTGGCCCCATGCGATTTCTTTTTGTTTCCCAACCTAAAAAAATGGCTCGGTGGTAAGCGATTTGGATCAAATGACGAAGTCATTGCCGCCACAGAGGCCTATTTTAATGACTTTCCAAAATCATACTTTTTGGATGGTTTATTGAAGCTTGAGTATAGGTGGAACAAGTGTATAGAGTTAAAAGGTGACTACGTAGAAAAATAAATGCATATATACAAAAAAAAATGTTTTTTTTGCCATAAACGGGTACTTATCAAACAGCCCTCGTACTACGGATTTTTGTAAATATTTTATTTATTTTTTTAAATTCTGCATTTAAATTAAATTAAAAAAAACTATGGGGTACTGTAGCCTCGAAGTTTAAATTTTATTTAGATAAGCACTGTAGTATGGTACTTAACTTCTGGAGCTTTCACAACCTTAGTAATATTCCTCTGAATAACCTCAAAATCTTTCAGACGTTTTTTCTTCATCGCGGTTTTCAATTTAAAAAAAGTCTGACTAAGACAAATCTGGCGAAAATGACAGGGTAGTGAAAGTGGTGATCGACCTTCGGGCCTAAACTTATGTGATGAGTATCGAGGAATGGGCTGGCGCGTCAGCTTAACATAACTATTAAATAAATAACTATGACGGATTTTTCTACGTTACTGCGACATATTATAGATTATTTATTTGTAAATCCGCCACAGTAACGATTATAAAACTCAATAGGCAATACAATTAGGCAAGTCAATACATTGGTAGAGACGGTTGAGAAGATTTAGTCCTGTGAAGATCGGGCTAACGGACGGATAGACAGACGCAAAGTGCAGACTTAGTAATAAGGTCCCTTTTGGTACGGAACTCTAAAAATGAAACACTCAGTGGTGGCCGATGGCCATAATATACCTACTAAAGAACTAATTACTACATGAAAATATTCTTTCTTGTAGTCTCCAGAAACTCTTCAGCCCATGGCGGCTTTGTTAAAACGACAGTTTATAATTAATGTTGCTGTTATCTTTAACAACCCACAGCGTCCCCACAGCTGGGGCGCGGCTCCCCTCGCAAGCTCGGGAAGGTCAGGCCATACTGCACACACGGGGGCCAAGTGGGGCTAGTGGCGAACCCCACTGTCGGGAATGTTTTTCAAGCCGCCTGTAAGGCATCTGACTCAGCTTAAAAACTGCCATCTAGTAATAATAACGGCACCAACGGCTTAACGTGCCTTGCGAAGCACGGAAACGGTCGAGAAAAATGCCACTAACAATAACGGTGGCGTTTTGTGAAACGGCGGATATTGAGTAAAAAACTACGAATAAAACCGATGATTTCTTGTACTGCAAAGCATTCTACTACCCAGTGGGAGAGGGGGGGCCTCGTACAATCCGGCTGAACGTGATGTCGCCGCATTACAAAACAATCAGGCATTATTTAGCGCGTTGTTTTGCAAACGGTGGATTCTGCAATACGGCTTCCACATAGATACGAGTATAATACAAAGTATTTGGCCACATTACATGCGCCAATAGACACTTACTATGCCCACTTCATTTTTGTGTAAATTAAAAACTTGCCCCTCCGTCACGTCCGCTAAGCTGTAATACACATCACTGTTTCCATTGCCTGGACTGCACTCTCCAGTTAGGATAAAAACAATCTGAAAAAAAAAAAGATTCTTATCCAAAACCAATCCATATCATCTCAGAAAAAACAGATAATTACCCAAAACCAATCTATATCATCTCAGAATAAAATATAATTAACCAAAACCAATCTATATTATCTCAGAAAAAAAAGATAATTACCCAAAACCAATCTATATCTCAGAAAAAAAATACCCAAAACCAATCCGTATCATCTCAAGGTAAATATGAAAGGATAGGATGGTCTATACGTAGTTATTTGTTGTTCAGCCGAAACCCCTTAAGTGGTGTTCCTACCCATGAAACTGAACAAATGCTGCCCAGATATAAAAGTACCTCCAGCGGTTTCCTCGCATACTAAATATTTATTATTTTAAAAATAATAATTTTAATATGAATATTATTTTAAAAGACTACGGTCTTTGACCAGTGTGTGGCCAGTGATGACATACGGAACTGAGACATGGTACTATGGGCCTCATAAGAAGGCTCAAGGGGCGAAGGAGCGAGCTATGCATGGAGTTTCTATAAGTTATCGAATCGGAAATGAGGAAATCCTGCGGAGAACCAAGGTAACCGACACAGCACACAGATTGATAAACTTAAGCAAACAAAGTGGCATTTATAATGGCAGTTGGGGTAATAAAGCTCTCGAGACCACGCACCGGAAGACGTAGCGTAGGCAGAACTCACACTCGGTGGACCGACGAACTGGTGCTGTAGGTCACGGGAAGCCGATGGATGCGGGCAGCATAGGATCAGTCGTCGTAGAAATCCTTGGGGGAAGCCTTTGTCTAGGTGGACGTCTTCGGCTGATACGATGATAATGGTTTTTAAAATTTAAAAATCGGTCTGAGAGAAAATAAATAAAAATTAGTTCAGTTTAGGTTCATTCTTGATCATTATTAAGTGGCAGTGGGCGGGGCACATTGCTCGTAGAACAGATAGCCGTTGGGGTAGTAAAGTTCTCTAGTGGCGACCACGCACCGGAAAGCGTAGTGTAGGCGGCCTCCCACTCGGTGGACCGATGACCTGGTGAAGGTCGCGGGAAGCCGCTGGATGCGGGCAGCGCAGAACCGGTCGTCGTGGATGTCCTTGGGGGAGGCCTATGTCCAGCAGTGGACGTCCTTCGGCTGATATGATGATGATGATGATCCGAGTCAGCTCGTTAACACAGAGCCGCGCCCGAGTCCACTCTGATAGAATGATGACGCCCGAGTGGGCTCAGATCACGTGGTCACGTGTGTCACAGTGCGACTAGCGTCCGCGTCCGAGAGTCATCCGAGTACTTGCACAGTGAAAACCGCACGTAATAAGCACACAGTGTTTTAATATTAACTTCTTACTTTGGTTCCTTTCTTTGTGGCTAGTTGACTGACAGTCTCGTATTTCTTATAATCCTTAGCCGCTGCATCAGTGAAGACGTAAAAGTATGAGCCTGGTCTGCTGCTACGCAGAGCTTCTTCGATTCCGGACAGAGCATGTTCAGGACAGTCGCCACCTCCAGACACTCGAATAGACTCCAATAGTGTTTTGAAATTTTCTTTATTTTTTGTGACCGTTAAAAGCTTCACATCTAAAATTAAATTTGATTTTGAGCCTAAATCTAGTTTTCTCGTGCTCGTAAAGTTGTCATTTATGTCGAGAGAAGGCTGCATAAGATGGTTTTTGATTAAAACATTACTTTATGCACAAGAGGTGTACAAAGTGATTTTTTCTTTTAACAGTAAGGCTATTAGGCCTTACAGCCATATACACAATACACCTTCATTTAAAAAAAATGTTTTTATTAGATTTTGATTACATCTTAATTTAATTACGTCATCATGTATAAATACATAGTTAAGATTAACATGGGAGTGCATTTACATTAAAAAAAAACAAATTACGCAAATATTAGGTCTTTACCTATGTAATTGCTAATCCCTATCCCTACTATCCCTACTAATATTATAAATGTGAAAGTAACTCTGTCTGTCTGTTACGCTTTCCCGCTAAAACTACTGAACGGATTTGGCTGAAATTTGGTAGGTAGACAGATTAGGACCTGGATTCAGACATAGGCTACTTTTTACCACGCACTGCGCACCCTCGAAAAGTCATAGAAACGTTGTCCACGCGGGTGAAACCGCGGGAAACAGCTAGTTGTATATAATTGAAAACGCTAAACACGTTAAAAAACCGACTTCCATCGCAACAAATTAGTACATTTTTGCATTATTATTTTTGGTTTTTGTTAATTTTCTACTTAAGTACTACACCGATTTTATAAATATATGGGACCACACGGGAAGCACTAGCTTTCAAATAAAAAAGAATCATAAAAATCGGGTCACCCAGTCAAAAGTTCTGAGGTAACAACATTAAAAAAAAAACATACAGACGAATTGAGAACCTCCTCCTTTTTGGAAGTCGCTTGAAAAAAGTTTAAGGATGAAAATTAATATTATGAATAATAGTTATTAAAACAAAATTTACTCTCAAAATAGCATTAGACTCTTAGAAATTAAATGGTGGTAAACATATGTATGAAATTGCCAATTGTATAAACAAGTTTAAAGATGAAAATAAATATTAAGAACAATAGATATTAAAACAAAATTTACTCTCATAATAGTCTAATGCTATTTTGAGATATATGCCTACAGTTTAGATATTTTGTGAGCACGGTGGCTTTAACCCCATGAAATCGGGTTTTTTCAATTTAAAAAAATATAAAAAATACACATTTTTAATTTTAAAGCTTTATCGTGTATAGTGTTATCGCAACAGTTTCTTCGTAACTAATGTCATATAAGGGAATACCCCCCATAAGATTTCGTCACTTTCAGGAAATTCAAGAAAATTAACTAGTCTAAGAAATCGCACCATCTGACCACTACGAAAACGCCTTTGTTCCATTCAATGCTACGTAGCTCAGGGGACTGGAACATGAAAGACATGCCACTAGTTATACTATTCTAAGACCATATGTAGTGTCACCAATAATGAAAAACAATAACTTTTTATTTTCACCAAAAAATGGCATTGAACTTCAAAAACTGAATCGGCAATTTCATAGGTAAAGTCATAGTCAAACGTCACAATTTAAAAATAAAAAATAAAATAAGTTATTTTGTGTGGCGAGAATTTAATTATTCGTCAAAACTAGCGAAATTTGTGGTATTGCGGTCGGAAATTCATTTAATTATTAGTAATTAAACATGTCTTCGAGTAGTGACGAGCGAATAATGATTTTTTCCCTTGCAATCGAAGTAAAAAGCAGTGTAAAACTGGAGCATAATACCCATTTCCAGTGGCCATCGACGTGGCCATCGACGTGGCCATCGACGTGGCCATCGACGTGGCCATGGGCCATATGGACGTCTCGAATGAAATGGCTCGTTTCATGCTCTTGTTGTACAATCTACTATTTTCAACCGACTTCCAAAAAGAGAAGGTTCTCAATTCGACTGTGTGTTGTTTTTTTTTCGCATATTCTGAACCGATTTTCATGATTCTTTTTTTATTCGACAAAGTATGCTGTCAAGTTGGTCCCATATAAATTTTATCAAAATTGGTACTTTTTGAAAAATTAACAAAAACCAAAAAACTGTACTAAGTTGTTGCGATGGAAGTTGGTATAAGATCCCTTCTTTCGGCGTATTCCCAGTTTTTACGCCTACTGCCTACCGGGTCAACGAACGGGCGAGCATTCGACTACTAACTGATTCCGTATGGATAACGATGACGATTTGTATGACAATAAGTATTTTTGAAAACGGATTTTTTAAATATTTTCTTTTGTATTTTATATCAGAATCCTGAAAGTATGACTTGATTTTTTTAACAATCTGTACAATTACGCACCCGTATTTCACGGGACTAACCTATACATAACATTATTATTAATATTTACCTACTAGCTTTTGCCCGCGGCTTCGCCCGCGTGGACATCATTGTAATGACTGTCATAGATGGTGCGCGGTGCGCGAGCCGCAAGCGGCTCGCGAGCGTAGTCATGATTTTTTACCAGATTTCTCGGGAACTATGTCAGTATATGCTTATTAATAAATCATGACATTTCCCAACCCCCAAACCATCTCTGTGCAAAAATCCATTGTTCCTTTGAAAATGTTAAAGAAATTAACCAAAAATTAGTATTTTTTCAGTTCCCTCAGGAACTGCATCGGGATTTGCTATTTTCACGGGATAAAAAGTAGCTTATGTCCTTCCTCGTGACACAAGCTATCTGCATACTAAATTTCATTAAGATTGGTCAAGGCGTTGAAGCGTGAAAAGGTAACAAACAAACAAACACATTTTCATATTTATAATATTAGTGAGGATAAGGATGCTCCGCCTGTCCATCAAAACCCACTACGGAAGGAACTAAAGGATTATGTAAGACACTCACTAGGATCATTAAATGTAACTAAAACAAAATCTTCTATTTGCGACGCATCAGAACTCATCACTGTATCAAATATGTTGTTGGCCTCCCTCGTCACCTGGTCAATATCATCACTCATTGAACCCGTGTCGTCAATTACGAATGTTAGACTACTTTTAACATCACTTTTACTGTTTATATGACGTTGTGTCAATACTATTATGAGCAAAAAAAGTGTTATTATTTTCTCCATTGATAACAATTAGGTATATTGTATTTTTTTATGGTCAGGGAGAGTCGGAGACACACAAGTCTCGCGCTCTCGTGCGCGAACCAATCACTGACTAATAAAGTTGCTAGCCAGACTGTCATATTGTGTCGGTTATTCCCGGTATCGGCCCCGGTACGCTATCGCAAGGGGTTTTTGAATTGCAAACTTAGTAAATTATGTTTTAGTTAGGTATAATAATAATGAGTAATACTAGTTTGTTAAGGAAATCGTGCACGATACCTTGGATTTCCTTGTGAGCTTCTACGTTTTATTTTAAATATTATAGTTTTTGAACTGAATAGAAACATTAAATTAAAAGTTTATCGTAGAAGATGACAGTAGGTACTCGTAACACTATAATCAAATTTTGTTTACAAACTGTAAACTGTACAGCAGTGAGCAGTGAGCAGAGCAGTAGCTCCAAATACTTACTCGAAGCTGCTGCTGCTGGATGTAGCTCCAAATACTTACTCGAAGCTGCTGCTGCTGGATGTAGCTCCAAATACTTACTCGCAGCTGCTGCTGCTGGATGTAGCTTCAAATACTTACTCGCAGCTGCTGCTGCTGGATGTAGCTTCAAATACTTACTCGAAGCTGCTGCTGCTGGATGTAGCTCCAAATACTTACTCGCAACTGCTGCTGCTGGATGTAGCTTCAAATACTTACTCGCAGCTGCTGCTGCTGGATGTAGCTTCAAATACTTACTCGCAGCTGCTGCTGCTAGATGTAGCTCCAAATACTTACTCGCAGCTGCTGCTGCTAGAGGTAGCTTCAAATACTTACTTCCAGCTGCTGCTGCTAGATGTACATCACTACATTGTGTGCACAGCACTCCAGCGGCCCGCCCGATGGCACTCGGCCACTCGCCGCGAGACTCCAGTAGTGCACATCCGACCAGCATAGCACTTGTATCGCTTCATTCATTCGTTAAATTATATACACAGTAAAGTTCGTGGCTCGCCTTTGTTTTATTTAATGTAGCAGCCCATAGCTTTAATTATGATAAATTGTACAGTCACGCTGTACATACTTTCTCTCGTAGACAATTTAAATTTATCTATATATTAATAGATTGATGATAAATTTTTCAAGTCCGTCCGGTCGTTCGATACAACCGATTTGCTTATTTTTTAAGTGAATGCTATTGCTGCACAGGTTTGCCATTAAACATTGGAAATCACCTGGTTTTCGCCCTTCTCAATATATTAGGAAAAATTATGAAATCTTATCAGAATCCGGGCGGCCGTTCTGTCGAACCGATTTATCTATTTTTTTAATGAAAGCTTAGGTTTTTATGGAAATCCTGTGGGAAAATCTGAAGTCCATTTGTTTTTACAGTAAAAATGAAGTTTCCAAATACTTTTAACACACTTTGGAAATTTCTTTTTTCCCTTTGAAAATTTTAAACACCATTTTCCAAGGAACACACTGTGGTCAATTTAAAAAAAAATCAACGCTTTAGACAAAAATGCACAAAATTAATATATTTCAATGGAGAAGTTGTTTTGCAAATTAACAACGAAAAAAGTTTATTATTAAGCTATTGCATAGATTTTATCGCAGGCTTTGAGCGCGGGGACCGAATCCAGAAATTCCGTAACGAAGAAAAACCTGACGCTCCGTTGCCATGGCAACAATATCGGTTGTCAAAACAAACATATAAGAAGATTTGATCATTTTCGGAGAATAATAAAACTCTTTTCATAAACTGTATATACCTCCATATGACAAAAAAGATTTGATTATTTTTTATTTATCAAATGCAAAAAGATTTTATTTAAGACACAGCTGTTTGTATTTATAGAGATAGGTACAAAAAGATTTTATTCCATATTTGGCTGTATAGTTCCAACTACCATTGTAAAAACAAAGATGTAAAAAAGCGCGGTTAAGCGAAAATAAATCTATAATATAATAAAACTGTAACGGGGCCGTGTCTGTACATGAAATATTTTTGGAAAATAATAACTGTGGTGGACATTACTAACGATACAGAGGCCAAAACAACAACTTTTGGAATTTTTGTCTGTCTGTCTGTCTGTATGTTCGCGCATCACGCAAAAACTACCAGGCCGATTTTGATGAAATTTTGTATGGTGGTTCCTTATAGCCCGGGTTAACATATAGGATACTTTTTATCCCGGAAAATTTAAGAGTTCCCGTGGGAAAATCAAAAGTATCCATTTATAGAATGGCTCACTAAATGCGGCTTGACCTATTACAATCAAATTTTACACGTTGATACCCTATATCGCGAACTAAAACTGGGACGTTGTGATTCCCAAAAAAATTAAGGGTTCCTCTAGGAATGCAAAAAAAATATCTTTAGAATGGCGCGACGTAACAATATGAAACCTTTACATTGGGATGGGGTGTTTTGACCATCATTGTATAGTCGGGTATTCTTTATCCCGGAAAACTAAAGAAGTCCCGTGGGAAAGTAGATCTATTGATACTTACAATTAGAACAATAGAGTACTTTTTTCCCCATATTAGCTACACATACCACACATTATAATCATAGCAGCAGAATGTCAATAGATGGCACTGCAGGGATAATAAAACGCGCTTAAGTTGTATTAAAACATTAAAATATTATTTCATACTTTGAGTGCATTTCTTTTATGTATTTTTCAGCATACGCTACTGTACACAACTCTAACTCTGGAACTTTGGCACGTAGCGATGTGTTTCATAGACGAACAGATAGTTATTTTTTACAAATTCCAATCGTGTAAAAAAAATTAATACATATAAATCGAGTTTAGCATCTTTTAACAGGAGGCACAGATATGGAACTCTTCTGACGGCGACTATTTGCGTGTGGCAGTTGTTCTTCGTCTGCAATATCAATATCTTTGAACCTCATCAATGTATTTGCGGGTCCACTGTGGAGGCAATTGGCCATCACGTTGCGGTCGTTGTTTGTGAAGATTCCCACGTCACCATTTCCTTAATTACCTCACTCGGAGGGCACTGGTTTTGGCCAGATGGAATATTCCATCTTTGATGCAGCCACCGGGCTTTAGTCCATCTGATGGCAAAAGGCCGGAGGGTTTAAACAGGTGCCATGGCAGAGAGGAACTTGCCTGCTATGTGACGCCACTTTTTCTACCTCACACCTCACCCGTACCGGTACTGCTGCTCAATTTCCGACGAGAATGAAGAATAATAAATACTCGGTCTTGGAGGCAAATTACTGCTTTGTGCCGCTGGTCTGTGAGACAACCGGCTGCTGAACCCTCAGAGGCCTTAGCCTTCATAAAGGAGATTGGCCGTCGCCTTCGAGAGAGGAGACGTGACGCCCGCTCCGGGTCCTACCTGCTGCTAAGGTTGTCTATTGCCATCCAGCGCGGCAACGAGAAGTGCGTCATGGGCTCCTTTGGAGCTGATACAACTCGAGGTATTGACCCATATAAATATTTTTAGGAAATTTTATTACTGGATTGATATAATGATTTGAATTAGTTTTTTGATAATATAGGTATATGTGTTATTTCATCATATCAGTTCATATACGTCCCCACCAAGGGGCTCGATCTGCCTTGAGTTAGGGCGATCAGGCCTTAGACGATCACGCGGGTTTCTTCGCAGGCGTGTGCAGGTTTCCTCACGATGTTTTTCTCACTTTAAGAGCGTCGGATAAAAGTACATACCAGTATGAAATCGATATTCGTTAGATATTGGTAAGTGGCAGGATTCGAACCACGGCCTTCCGGACAGGAGGTAGTGGCCCTAACCGTTCTGCCACCGACGCTCTATATGTTATTTAAGATTTAGAAATCCTTACTTCATATTATAAATGTAAAAATGTGTTTGTTTGTTTGTTACATATTCACACTTCAACACCTATACCAATCTTGATGAAATTTGGCACGCAGGTAGCCTGTATCACTGGGAATAAAATAGTCTTCTTTTTATATATGGAAATAATCATAGCCTGATGAAGTTTCTGAGGAAACTAAAACAATACTCCTTGTTCGTTAAGTTATTTAAAATCGTACCGAAAAAAATATTTTTAGCACAGAGATGAGGTGGAAAATGATATTATTTAGTATTAAGTATACCCTAACATAGTTCCCAAAGGGATCTGGGGACAACTGTTTTCTACGCTCACGCACGTCGGTGGCGTACGCAACGGAGCAACGGATTAAAGTGATTTTTTGTATATAATTTCTTGAGGGGGTGGGAAGTAACAAAGACTGCTAATCCGAATAGCCCGATACAGTTCCTGAGGTACCTGGAGAAAACTCATATCCACGCTTGCGAGCTGATTGCGGCTCGCGCACCACTCACCCTCAAAAAGAGTCATAAAAGCTATGTCCACGCGGGCGAAGCCGCGGGCAAAAGCTAGTAATAAATATGAATGAACAAAGTGCATTTATTATTAATGAAGAAAGTAATAAAAGCGCGGTTAAGCGAAAATAAATAATAAATATGAATGAACAAAGTGCATTTATTATTAATGAAGAAAGTAATAAAAGCGCGGTTAAGCGAAAATAAATAATAAATATGAATGAACAAAGTGCATTTATTATTAATGAAGAAAGTAATAAAAGCGCGGTTAAGCGAAAATAAATAATAAATATGAATGAACAAAGTGCATTTATTATTAATGAAGAAAGTAATAAAAGCGCGGTTAAGCGAAAATAAATAATAAATATGAATGAACAAAGTGCATTTACTATTAATGAAGAAAGTCACGAAAAAATAGTGAAAGAAAATGAGTGAGTACTCTATATACATACATTTTATTATTATCACAAATGCAGTATTAATTTTGAATTGAAAATATAATACTGCTATAAAGGTGACCTATATATATATATATATATATATATATATATATATATATATATATATATATATATATATATATATATATATATAAAAATTCATTCTTCATTAAGTATATAACAGAAACCATCAAACCAAGCACGTGTACTATTCAGTACCTTTGTTTTTGGTGTATAGATAATGCACATGAATGCCGCGCAGAGAAAGTATATCTTATCTTATCTTATCTTATATATATAAATCTCGTGTCACAATGTTTGTCCCCAATGGACTCCTAAACCACTTAACCGATTATAATAAAATTCGCACACCATGTGCAGTTCGATCCAACTTGATAGATAGGATAGTTTAAATCTCAAATTATAGTAGCAATTTTAATTAAGAATCAAGAAATTCCGTAACGAAGAAAAAAACTTCACGCTCGGTTGCCATGGCAACAATATCGGCTGTCAAAACAAACATATAAGAAGATTTGATCATTTTCGGAGAATAATAAAACTCTTTTCATAAACTGTATATACCTCCAGATGACAAAAAAGATTTGATTATTTTTTATTTATAAAATGCAAAAACATTTTTATTTAAGACACAGCTGTTTGTATATATAGAGATAGGTACAAAAAGATTGTATTCCATATAAATCTTCTGTCCGTGTGTTAGTCATTGAACTCCTCCTAAACGGCTGGACCGATTTCGCTAATTCTTTTTTTGTCGAGTTCGTTATTGTCAGGAGAAGGTTCTTATGTAGGGTAGGGTAGGGTAGGGTAGTGTAGTGTAGGGTAGGGTAGTGTAGTGTAGGGTAGTGTAGGGTAGTGTAGTGTAGGGTAGGGTAGTGTAGTGTAGGGTAGTGTAGGGTAGGGTAGTGTAGTGTAGTGTATGTAGTAGGGTAGTGTAGTGTAGTGTATGTAGTAGGGTAGGGTAGTGTAATGTTAGGCGGTACGAAGTTCGCCGGGACAGCTAGTAATATATATAAATCTCGTGTCACAATGTTTGTCCCCAATGGACTCCTAAACCACTTAACCGATTATAATAAAATTCGGACACCATGTGCAGTTCAATCCAACTTGAGAGATAGGATAGTTTAAATCTCAAATTATAGTCGCAATTTTAATTAAGAATCCAGAAATTCCGTAACGAAGAAAAAAACTTCACGCTCGGTTGCCATGGCAACAATATCGGTTGTCAAAACAAACATATAAGAAGATTTGATTATTTTCCGAGAATAATAAAACTCTTTTCATAAACTGTATAAACCTCCATATGACAAAAAAGATTTGATTATTTTTTTATTTATAAAATGCAAAAACATTTTTATTTAAGATACAGCTGTTTGTATTTTTAGAGATAGGTACAAAAAGATTTTATTCCATATAAAGGTAGGGTAGGGTAGGGTAGTGTAGTGTAGTGTAGGGTAGGGTAGGGTAGTGTAGGGTAGGGTAGGGTAGGGTAGTGTAGGGTAGTGTAGGGTAGGGTAGGGTAGTGTAGGGTAGGGTAGTGTAGTGTAGGGTAGTGTAGGGTAGTGTAGGGTAGTGTAGGGTAGTGTAGTGTAGGGTAGGGTAGTGTAGGGTAGGGTAGGGTAGTGTAGGGTAGTGTAGTGTAGTGTATGTAGTAGGGTAGGGTAGTGTAGTGTAGGGTAGGGCAGTGTAATGTAATGTTAGGCGGTACGAAGTTCGCCGGGACAGCTAGTATATCTATATAAATGTACATCGCGCGAAATTCGATAATCACTTCTAAATATTATTATTTAATTAATAAAAGAAAAAAATGTTTTCTTATCGGTCACCACGCTCAAAAAGTGTAACTTGAATTAATATCAAAGAAAAAGAAATACTGCATAAATAAAATAAATAAATAATTATAATTGCATAAGTTGATACAAAATGCTATGCAATAGCTTTACCGCGGCAGTCCCCGGGTGCCACACGTCTTTACGTCTTTTTTTCATTAATTTATGATGTGTACTTTACATATTATATTTAGTTGCACCCGCACCCTGTGCATGTGAGGGATGGGATGCAACCTTGCTTTTTACAAAGTTGAATATCTTCACAGAACAAGTAAAACATCATTTTTTTTAATAGTATGCTTGGTCATTTGTAAATTTAGTTATGACAAACATTGTGATACAAACTTGATATCGTCAACCGTAAACATTTATCTGCTGAGGTTAAATGTTATCTAATGTATAATATGATGAATGCAATTTATTTAAGGGTATGTAAGTTGTAGAATAAATAATTTGAGGCTTAACTCATCGATACAAAAAAACACTAGGTATAATCTGCTAAATAACAATAATATCAAAATTAATAATACTAATAAATTTATTTATTACCTATACAGAAACATTCAAAGTTAATACTAGAATAATAATATATTATAGATAACTAAGGTAAAAAATTGTCAACGTAAGAAAAATACGATAATCAATCAATAACAAATTAAAATAACAATATATTAACAAATCCCAAACTGTTTCATAAAATAAATGTTCAGTATGACAATAATTCGTATGCCACAAGGCGCTATACACCTACATATTCGTGTGCCACAAGGCGCTATACACCTACATATTCGTGTGCCACAAGGCGCTATACACCTACATATTCATGTGCCATAAGGCGCTATACACCTACATATTCGTGTGCCACAAGGCACTATACACCTACATATTCATGTGCCATAAGGCGCTATACACCTACATATTCGTGTGCCACAAGGCGCTATACACCTACATATTCATGTGCCATAAGGCGCTATACACCTACATATTTGTGTGCCACAAGGCACTATACACCTAAATATTCATGTGCCATAAGGCGCTATACACCTACATATTCGTGTGCCACAAGGCGCTATACACCTACATATTCATGTGCCATAAGGCGCTATACACCTACATATTTGTGTGCCACAAGGCACTATACACCTACATATTCATGTGCCATAAGGTGCTATACACCTACATATTCGTGTGCCACAAGGCGCTATACACCTACATATTTCAGGTAATTGTCAACAAAACGGTTGTCATTAATAATGAGTACACGCGTACAATAGGTACATGACGAATATTTAGAGACAAATGAAATCACACGCGGTCACCCGCCCCCGGCCCCCCACTGCGACCCCAAGTGCTCAGAGAACGGGAACCGGACACTAAGGCGCTTTGCACACGACGTGGCGGGGCGGGCCGGTCAATTTCGCCGCCAACGATAGCACAAAGGGAATCCTATACTTCCAACGCACATGGAGGCGGCGCGGTCTTTTTGTCCTCCATGTGCGTTGGTAGTATAGGATTCCCTTTGTGCTATCGTTGGCAGCGAAATTGACCGGCCCGCCCCGCCCCGTCGTGTGCAAAGTGCCTTACAGTACACGAGTATATATTGTATGTAACAGTTTTAAGCTATTGTATAGCTTTTATCGCGAGCTTTGAGGGGACCGAATCAAGAAATTTCGTGACGAAAATAAAACCAGACACCCCAAAAAAAATATATATATTGAGTTCTAAAAAACTTACAGTGACATCTATGATGGCGATTGATGATGGCGATGGCGATGGCGATTGATGGTGGCGATTGATGATGATGATGAACTTTCTTAGTGTAAATTTATTACCTAAACATCCCGCGCCCCAAGGACTATATGGTACTGGTAAATACTGCATAAATAAAAAATAAATAAATAATTATAATTGCATATGTTGATAAAAAATGCTATGCAATAGCTTTACCGCGGCAGTCCCCGAGTGCCACACGTCTTTTTAAAATATCAAATCAGTCTTGACTTTTATCATTACATCAAAGGACCATGCTGGACAAAGGCCTCCCCCAAGGATTTCCACGACGGCCGGTCCTGCGCTGCAGGTGAACTAGGTCGTCGGTCCACCTAGTGGAAGGCCTGCCTAAGCTACGTCTTCCGGTGCGCGGTTGCCACTATATAACTTTACTACCCCAATGGCCATCTGCTCTACGAGCTATGTGTCTTGACTTTAAATTAAACAAAGTCCACACGCATAGTTTACAAGTTGAATTACTATGTTGCAGGGTTCACTCGACAAGTGGAGCGGTCAAGCCCCACCAGCCGGCCCCACGCCAGCCCACGCCACCCCGCGCAGTCCCGATACCGCGACGGACGCTTGCATCAATTTACTAAAATGTATATGAAAAAAACAGTTATTTTTGTGACATTTTTTATTTTAACATCGTTTTTCGATGAAGCGGCTAGTAAGAAAAGCTTCACGATTGTAATCGATACCACACAGTCGATGGTCGAAGAAGTGGACGCTATAAGGACAAACTTAGGGAATGTAGTATATTCTCTGAACGACACGACAGATGTGGATAACTTCATTTTGTTATTCTTCAACGATGCAGGTTGGTACGTGTACACCTAAATATTGGATTTCACTAAATTTGTGTGAAGTGTTACCCTAGCTGCCAACGCCAGGTGTCTATCGCTGCTTTCAGCAAAAATCTATAACATGACCTATTTAATTAAAAACAAGTTAAAGAAAAACCTAAAAACTTTAAGGTACAGGCTTTATTCCAAAAGTAAATGTAAATACTTACACGTTTCAAAATGTTAAAAAAATAATAGTTAAAAAATCTAAAAACCGACTTTAAAATGAAATTCACTCAAAAGTATGAAATAATATTACTGTACTTAGATACACGACATTAACCAACAATAACGAAATCGAAGGTGGGTACGAATTAAATTAGGGGTCTAATTTAATTTTTGTGGTCGATACCAGTACACAGCTACTTACCAAATGTTTAAGATTCGATGGCATTGCTGACACCGACCTTAAAAAAAATTTAAACCCCTAATTTAATTCGTTTGATTTCATTATTGTTGGTTAATGTCGAGTATCTAAGTACCGGAACTTTATTTCATACTTTTCAGTAAATTTCATTTTTCAATCGGTTTTTAGTTTTTTAAACTTTTTTTTTATTTAATTTATTTTTAGTGATTTACTTATTCTATCTAACAATGTTAAACCCAATCACCTACTCGCGAATAAGAACCATCAAAT
The DNA here is from genome assembly GCA_947284805.1 of Coleophora flavipennella. Lineage (NCBI taxonomy): Eukaryota > Metazoa > Arthropoda > Insecta > Lepidoptera > Coleophoridae > Coleophora > Coleophora flavipennella. The sequence goes on from OX369274.1 coordinate 17,439,019, forward strand.
CATAATACATGTGTTTAATTAACGGATGCAGATTCCTGTGGCTTCTATCTTCATCTTTAAAGTATGAAAGTTAAGGAGTTAAATCTTCCATCGTCAGCTCATCTGAATAACCTGAAAGAATACAACTATTGGTCTATCCGTACCTAAGTATGTACGTAAAATATTTGAAGAATTATCCTTCAACTCCTAACCGTTAAGGAGTTGTACCTTCCTTTATCAGCTTATCAACATGAGATGATGACTATCAGACGCAAGTATTTTAATAGCTTTACAAAACATATGAATCACGTAATACGGCCTATAAAATTTTAGGTTTGCCCTCGATTTCCCTTGGATTCTATCATCAGATCCTGATTTGGTGCCAATGGGACTCCCTCGGGAGTATACTCTTTCGAATAAAAAAAGAATTTTGAAAATCGGTTCACAATCGGCGGAGATATCGCGTAACAAACATACAAAAAAAAACACAGTCGAATTGAGAACCTCCTTCTTTTTGAAGTCGGTTGAAAAACTGTTTCTTACGATTCTATATCAAATATATATAACCAGTCAAGTACGAGTCGGACTTACGCACGAAGGGTTCCGTACCATTAATATCACTTTTGTTGTATGGGAGCCCCCCTTAAATATTAATTTTATTATAATTCAATTATTCATTTTGAAAGTGAATAATACGAGTAGAACTCAACATTCTGTGAACACTTCCAGCGTCTCCCTGTTCCCGTCCCGTCCCGTCCACTGTCGAGTAGAACTCAACATTCTGTGAACACTTCCAGCGTCTCCCTGTTCCCGTCCCGTCCCGTCCACTGTCGAGTAGAACTCAACATTCTGTGAACACTTCCAGCGTCTCCCTGTTCCCGTCCCGTCCCGTCCACTGTCGAGTAGAACTCAACATTCTGTGAACACTTCCAGCGTCTCCCTGTTCCCGTCCCGTCCCGTCCACTGTCGAGTAGAACTCAACATTCTGTGAACACTTCCAGCGTCTCCCTGTTCCCGTCCCGTCCCGTCCACTGTCGAGTAGAACTCAACATTCTGTGAACACTTCCAGCGTCTCCCTGTTCCCGTCCCGTCCCGTCCACTGTCGAGTAGAACTCAACATTCTGTGAACACTTCCAGCGTCTCCCTGTTCCCGTCCCGTCCCGTCCACTGTCGAGTAGAACTCAACATTCTGTGAACACTTCCAGCGTCTCCCTGTTCCCGTCCCGTCCCGTCCACTGTCGAGTAGAACTCAACATTCTGTGAACACTTCCAGCGTCTCCCTGTTCCCGTCCCGTCCCGTCCACTGTCGAGTAGAACTCAACATTCTGTGAACACTTCCAGCGTCTCCCTGTTCCCGTCCCGTCCCGTCCACTGTCGAGTAGAACTCAACATTCTGTGAACACTTCCAGCGTCTCCCTGTTCCCGTCCCGTCCCGTCCACTGTCGAGTAGAACTCAACATTCTGTGAACACTTCCAGCGTCTCCCTGTTCCCGTCCCGTCCCGTCCACTGTCGAGTAGAACTCAACATTCTGTGAACACTTCCAGCGTCTCCCTGTTCCCGTCCCGTCCCGTCCACTGTCGAGTAGAACTCAACATTCTGTGAACACTTCCAGCGTCTCCCTGTTCCCGTCCCGTCCCGTCCACTGTCGAGTAGAACTCAACATTCTGTGAACACTTCCAGCGTCTCCCTGTTCCCGTCCCGTCCCGTCCCGTCCACTGTCGAGTAGAACTCAACATTCTGTGAACACTTCCAGCGTCTCCCTGTTCCCGTCCCGTCCCGTCCACTGTCGAGTAGAACTCAACATTCTGTGAACACTTCCAGCGTCTCCCTGTTCCCGTCCCGTCCCGTCCCGTCCACTGTCGAGTAGAACTCAACATTCTGTGAACACTTCCAGCGTCTCCCTGTTCCCGTCCCGTCCCGTCCACTGTCGAGTAGAACTCAACATTCTGTGAACACTTCCAGCGTCTCCCTGTTCCCGTCCCGTCCCGTCCACTGTCGAGTAGAACTCAACATTCTGTGAACACTTCCAGCGTCTCCCTGTTCCCGTCCCGTCCCGTCCACTGTCGAGTAGAACTCAACATTCTGTGAACACTTCCAGCGTCTCCCTGTTCCCGTCCCGTCCCGTCCACTGTCGAGTAGAACTCAACATTCTGTGAACACTTCCAGCGTCTCCCTGTTCCCGTCCCGTCCCGTCCACTGTCGAGTAGAACTCAACATTCTGTGAACACTTCCAGCGTCTCCCTGTTCCCGTCCCGTCCCGTCCACTGTCGAGTAGAACTCAACATTCTGTGAACACTTCCAGCGTCTCCCTGTTCCCGTCCCGTCCCGTCCACTGTCGAGTAGAACTCAACATTCTGTGAACACTTCCAGCGTCTCCCTGTTCCCGTCCCGTCCCGTCCACTGTCGAGTAGAACTCAACATTCTGTGAACACTTCCAGCGTCTCCCTGTTCCCGTCCCGTCCCGTCCACTGTCGAGTAGAACTCAACATTCTGTGAACACTTCCAGCGTCTCCCTGTTCCCGTCCCGTCCCGTCCACTGTCGAGTAGAACTCAACATTCTGTGAACACTTCCAGCGTCTCCCTGTTCCCGTCCCGTCCCGTCCCGTCCACTGTCGAGTAGAACTCAACATTCTGTGAACACTTCCAGCGTCTCCCTGTTCCCGTCCCGTCCCGTCCACTGTCGAGTAGAACTCAACATTCTGTGAACACTTCCAGCGTCTCCCTGTTCCCGTCCCGTCCCGTCCCGTCCACTGTCGAGTAGAACTCAACATTCTGTGAACACTTCCAGCGTCTCCCTGTTCCCGTCCCGTCCCGTCCACTGTCGAGTAGAACTCAACATTCTGTGAACACTTCCAGCGTCTCCCTGTTCCCGTCCCGTCCCGTCCACTGTCGAGTAGAACTCAACATTCTGTGAACACTTCCAGCGTCTCCCTGTTCCCGTCCCGTCCCGTCCACTGTCGAGTAGAACTCAACATTCTGTGAACACTTCCAGCGTCTCCCTGTTCCCGTCCCGTCCCGTCCCGTCCACTGTCGAGTAAAAACTAGCAAAAATATCACTTTTTTGTATGGAGACTCCCCTAATTTTTCACTTTTTCTAATTTTTAGTATATTTGTTGATAAAACGGCAACAGAAATACATTTTCGAAACAACGTAAATTAAAATTAATAGCGTTGACAAGCATGTACATTCTGGAAGTTGGAGCTCTTGTAAGAAATCATCCTGGATTCTTTAAAAAGCAGGAAATTGTCGATCTTAGGCGCATTTTCCTGATTCTGGACTCACTCACTGAGGAAGCGCAGAAATCAGCAGCGTGGACTTTAATATACGCAGACGTTGTAGCCATCTGCACTGAGAGCCGTGATGAGAACAAGAGACACTTTTAGCATGGAAGCACCAGCGATTGATTACCATGAGCGATCAATACAAGTATCTGGGTAATATGATGCACAGCTCTGGGAATTTGGATTGCAACATTCAGCATCGAATAGCCGCAGCGTGTCTCAAACTGGCGAGGCGTAGAGGTAGAGGTAGAGGATGTTACATGCGACAAAAGCATGCCAGTCAAACTCAAGGGTCTGGTATATAAGAGCATCATTCGCCCAGTCCTTATGTAAGACTGCGAAACGTGGGCGGTGACCCAAAAGGACGTGCATACCATTCAAGTTAACCTGTCTTTTTTGTCCAGTCGGGTAAAAATGTATCCTATGTCACTCACGTGATCAATCGAATCTAACGACTCCGCGCACTCCAAAATCCATCAATCTGTTAAGGCTAGGAGCCAAATAAATAAATTAAAAGCATACTCACATACCCACCCAAAGGGCAATGAAGCGAGCTATGCTTGGAATTTCCATACGCGATCGAATCAGAAATGAGGAGATCCGTAGGAGAACCAAAGTAACTGACATATCTCACAAAATTGCTAATCTGAAGTGGCAGCGGGCAGGGCACATAGCTCGTAGAACAGATGACCGTTGGGGCCGTAAAGTTCTCGAGTGGCGACCGCGCACCGTAAAACGTAGCGTAGACAGGCCTCGCACGAGGTGGACCATCGACCGGGTGAAGATCGCGGGAAGTCGCTAGATGCGGGCAGCGCAGGACCGGTCGTCGTGGACATCCTTGGGGAAGGCCTTTGTCCAGCAGTGGACGATTTTCGGCTCATATGATGATGACTTACATACACATACACTCGAAAAAATTACCGCGCAGTCGGGTAAAAAGTTATGGACATAGACAAACATTCGTCGATGGTTATGGAAGATGAAATAAGGTACTTACTGAGTGCTTTTGACCCATGTCCACTGCCCAGCCACATTCCTACTGGCCTTGTCACGAAAATGTTAGCAAACACATGCTATTTAAACAAAATCAGTGGCAACAGACTATCACCACACCTTTTTGTAAAAGAGTCAACCGGATTTTCCAGATGTGGGACTTCCTCAGCGTTTCTCAACGGCGAGCGAACTACTAGCAGCCGTCAACGCGATCAGGGTCGCGGGGGGCCGCGACTGTCCCGAAGACTCGTTGGCTGGCATACACAAAGCGCTGGAAGTTAGCGCCCCGGGATCCTACATTTTTCTATTCACAGATGCCTATGCAAAAGATGTCAGCAAGCTTGCAGAAATACAAAACAAATGTGGGCTCACTGGAAGTCAGGTGAGTTTTACTGTTTTCATCAAGACAAGGGTTCAGAATTTACCAAAGCTTTAGATAGACAGACATGGCGAAACTATAAGGGTTCCGTGTTGACTACGGAACCCTCAAAAGGTGAAAATTCAACAAAGGCCGTTTGTGCTATTCATAGACAAACAGTCAGTAGCACTAACTTGGTTCGAGCGTTTCTAGTCTGCACATTTTAACGTTTAAAACGATTGTGATCGCCCTGTGTCAATTTGTATACAAAATACGAAGAAAGTTTTCCCTGACCTACTACATGTATATATACATATTTGCCCAAAAAATGGTAACCTCCTTTTTGGGTTGTCGGGTAAAAAGGATTTGATTGTACTAGGAAATCATATTGTTTGTTCCCCTCACACCGGTTTGCCAAAAACTAATTACTGAACCAATTTCAACAAAATAAGTCCACAGTAAATTAATAATACTCACGTGATTGACACTTGATGTCAGTATCCTCCATCCATTATCACTTCTTAATATATTAAATTCCGGTGTAATTTGAGGTTTTAATTTTTCTCCTACTAAACGGCTAGACTGATTTTGATGAATTTTCTTTTTGGACTTCCTAGATTTTTTTTAGCTATACTTGGACACTGTAGGTGGTGCTGTGACGAGATCAGGATTTTTTCTAACGCCATATACCAGATCTAACTATAGCAGAGAACCATCCCAGTGACCCCATATACCAAAAAAATCATTAAAATTGGTCAAACTGGTTAAGAGGAGAAGAATTACAAAGACACACACAACTCCTCCCAAACAGATTCACCGATTTTGATTTTTTTTTTTGTTCTCATCGGGTCACCAGGATGGTTCTTGGCTATAGGTAGACCCAGTAGCTGGCGCTGTTGGCGAGATCCATATTTTTTAAGGCGAGGCACCGGAGGAGTTCCGGAGAAAAACTGTTTCGATAGATCAATGGTTAAGGCATTAGCTATTAATTTACGGTTCACCAAAATTACGCGCTACATGCTACACCGGAGGATATTGTGTAAAGAATTTAGTAATTTATTACACGATAAGATGTACTTTACTTGATCATGAAAAATCTAATTAAAAATGAGGCAAACTTCAGGAGAACCGAAGTAACCGACTTAGCCGGGGTTACCCACTAGTTATTGTATAGACGTTACTATAACTATAATCTAATGTTCCCCTCGTACCATTCCACAGGTGACAATATTCCTGACTGGGCGATGTGTGCCCACCCGATCATCTCCGAACGTAAGCGTTGATGTCTTCCACGACGTCGCCCAATCTTGCTCTGGTAACGTTTTTCGCTTGGAGCCTTACCATTTAGACCAGGTAATTAAATATCACTGACACTTTTTGGTCTAGTGGTTAGTGCTTCGGACTGTAAGAACGAGACTTGCGGGTTGGATTCTAATCCAGGACAAACAATCTTATGATGGACAGTGTTTTTTTCTAAAGAGCAGTTAATACGCTTATCTGTAGGCTTGGAGTATAATATGTCTTACTGTTATTGCATTGTGTAATCATATGCTAAACTTTTTAACTCTCATCTTCATGGTGGTAACCGATTTTTATTTTCGAGCGACGAAGAAGTGAAGAAGGTATTGTGATGGCAAAAAAATCGAAGTTGAGATTTTGATGGAGATCGATTGTCTTACACTAGAAAAAAAATATAGAAAAGATAGTGTCTGTACGTCCATCCGGTGCTCTAGTTCCCAAACTACTGGACGGATTTGGGTAAAATTTGGGTTAGGGCAATATTATTTTAAAAATCCCCTATCTTGATATTTAGGGTTGTCACCATAGTAAAAAATCACTTATTATTTTTTACTCAAAAATAACTCTAACGATTCTGATGAAACACGGTATCCTACTAATATTATAAATGTGAATGTTTGTGTTTATGGATGTATGTATGGATGTTTGTTACACTTTCACGCTTCAACCACTGGACGAATCGGGATGAAACTTGGAACACATATAGTTTAGGTCCTGGAATAGGAAATAGACTATTTTTTACCCGGGAAAACGTCATATCCCACGGGAAAACCCAAAACAACGCGGGCGTAGCCGCGGGCGGACGGCTATATTTACTCTAACTAAATGTATATTGCCTATAATACGCGGTAGTCTCTTTTTCCAAGAAAATGGGAATAAGGTACCTCCCATAAAAATCCAAGTTGTTTGTTACTTTTTCTAAAAAAATACTTTAACGATTTTAATGAAACTTTCTAAATAATTAGGACATAATAAGGTCTAATGCACTATATTATACCACAAAAATTTGAGGGATACCTTATATCTCCCATACAAACCCAAATTAATTATAAATTTTTCATTAAGCCTGATATACCTAGCTCCATTCTTTACTACTACGAATATGTAAATGTAATGTTTGTTGTTAATGTGTGCACTTGCGCCCGACTGCGACGACGGAGAAGGGTTCGCGAGAAAGTGTGCTCGGCGGGACTGTACTATTTGTTTACGTTCATCTATCAAAAAAATCCAAATCAGAAAGAAATATGTTATTTTAAAATTTCTTTTCATGTTTTTTCCATTGATTTTTTTATTAAAAATGATTTTTTGTCACCGTTTTTTTACTAAGTTATTTATTAAAAATCGGTAGTTAACAAGTAACCATCATTAAGAAAAGAGCTAAAGTATCAATATATAAATACTCGATTATTGATAATTTGATGGTATTTCTTTAAAAGTAGTAGAAGGTGTCATTAACAATCGATTTAATTAACCCCTATTTTGTTACAAGCAAAATTATTTTTAAGTATTTAAAAAATATAGGTTTTTTAAGTAAACCTCGAAAATTCATAAAATAAAACTATTTTAGATTATTCAGTTTTTTAGAGTTCCGCAGCCAACATTGTAAACAACTCATAACTTGGTAATGTATCCGTGTGTCACAGTGAACTTTCTTAGAAACTACTGGACCGATTAAGTTGAAATTTGGTACACATATGTAAGTCGGTGACCCAAAGACTAAAATTTAACGAAAATATATTAATTTTAAACATGGGGGCCAATTTTAGGGGGTGGATTAGAAAATAATCGCGTAAACTATATCGCGTGAAATATTTAAATGAAAGGGCTTGTAAGAATTTCAAATATACATTTTTTTAATAATTTTATAATTTTTATATTTAGAAAATAGGCGAAAATGGACCATTCTCCCCCTTAACTCCAAAAGTACTGGTCCTTAAATTTATAAAAAAATCACAGTATATGAGATTAAATGCATAGATTACAGAAAAACCTATGAGAAAATACAATGTCATTCAGTAATTACAGGAATAATGAAATTTACAAATTTCGATTATTTAGAAAATAGTGACACCTAGTGGGATCTAGTAGTATCTGCTACACAGTTAATTTGCGTAGCAACACGACAACAGCAATTAGTTCCCTTCTACTTATATCTCTAGATGGCGCTGTAGATGAAAATGAATTTTTTTTTGTTTATACGCTATGCGTGTTATCATAGCGGCGATAGAAATACACAATCTGTGAAAATTTCAACTTTACACCGATTACGGTTAGAGAAAAAATTAAATTAAAAATTTAAAAAACCCCCGACAAAAACCTCTAAAAAGTAAACAATAATATGTATTGACCCTTTGAGTTTAATTTAAGTCGTAATATTTTGATCCAAGAGTCGTCGCGTAGGGGGACCGCTAAGTTGTGAAGTTATTACTAATTAGTTGTAGTAAAGTAAATCAGTTGTATTCTGTTTTTATTTTATTTACTTAGCGGTCCCCCTACGCGACGACTCTTGGATCAAAATATTACTACTTAAATTAAACTCAAAGGGTCAATACATATTATTGTTTACTTTTTAGAGGTTTTTGTCGGGGGTTTTTTAAATTTTTAATTTAATTTTTATTTCGTGCTTTTTAAACTTTACATAACTATTACATACAATCGAAACTCTACCCCCACATTCATACAAATAGTTTCCGGGACGAAACACGATACTGCGACACAAAATCTAGCCTATTTTGAATCGATTAAGCCTGTGGAAGTTGCTCACCTCCCTTGTTTGAAGCTGCAATTAAATGTGTTATAACTCTAAACTTCAAATCCATGGACCCATGGAAGTTTTTTACTTTTTTAACCGCTGCTTCAGCAGATTCCAGGAGATGCTGCAGCATCAGGTCAAGGTTACCATATTATATCTAACACCTATTCATTGAGACTATTCTAATAATTTCTATTCTAATTCTATTTAAAAGTGTGTGTAACACCTATTTGAAATAAATTGTTTTGAATATTTTTTTTGAGCCCAAACACGATACTTCTACTGAAAGTTTTTGAGGAGTTGGGTATTCTGTAGATTCTAGGAGATGCTGCATCAACAGTTCAAGGTTATCATGGTTTTGCAATATTTTTACATTAACAGGGCACCAAATTTTGAATCGATCAGACCTGTATAAGTTGCCCAGATCCCTTAGTCACCTAGATAAGAGCTGATAACCCTCAAACGGCTGAACAGATCTTTATCGATTATAGCTAAGAACCACCGCAAGGAAACTTGTTTCACGTAAAAAAAACCGCATCAAAATCGGTCCATCCGTTCGAGAGTTGCGATGCCACAGACAAACAGACACAAACACACAGAAATTGGCGTCAAACTTATAACACCCCTCTTTTTGCGTCGGGGGTTTATATAAGAAATCAAAGCGAAAGTTTATCTCAATTATATTTAGTTCACAGTTAGTCATAGTTTCAGGTACGTAGGTATGTCAAAAATTTAACGGATTTTAACAACATCAGCTCACCGTGTTGCCACCATTGCATTGTATGCAGAATCAAATACTGATCAAAACGAGTCCAAACACGACATATCTGCTATTATTTTTTTAAGAGTGTGCTAGTGTTCTGGATATCCTGGCCGCAGCATCAGCTCACCGTGTTGCCACCATTGCATTGTATGCAGAATCAAATACTGATCAAAACGAGTCCAAACACGACCTGCTATTATTTTTTTAAGAGTGTACTAGTGTGCTGGATATCCTGGCCGCAGCATCAGCTCACCGTGTTGCCACCATTGCATTGTATGCAGAATCAAATACTGATCAAAACGAGTCCAAACACGACATATCTGCTATTATTTTTTTAAGAGTGTGCTAGTGTTCTGGATATCCTGGCTGCAGCATCAGACCAAGAGTTCCATAATCCTGCATAGTTATTAAGCATACATGAGTGTTTCAAGTTTTAGGTCACATGTATGTTTGAAAGTAAAGAATACACATTAAGAGTCTAAGAACCCTACCGCAGCTAACAAAAGAGCTGATGACCTTGAAACGGCTGAACCGATTTTGATAAAACGTATCTAAGAACCATCGCCAAAAAACCTGCTTGTAAATAAAAAAACCGCATCCAAATCGGTTAACCCGTTTGAGAGCTACAGTGCCACAGACAGACACACAGACAGACACACAGACACACACACAGACACACACACACACATAGCGGTCAAACTTATAACACCCCTCTTTTTTGCGTCGGGGGTTAAAAAAAGCCTGCTGCTGACAGATGGACAGACACACAGCGGAGGCTTAGTAATGAGGTCCCGTTGGAACCCTTTGGGTACGGAACCCAATTTTTTTTTTCAGATGGTATGTAATATTTTGTATTGAAAATATATGAACATTTTACAAATCCAACTGCACATCTAAAGTTGGTCGACTAAAAAAATGTGTGTAACAGACGAAAGGATGGAAGGACGGACAGACGGACAGACGGACAGACAGACACACGAGTGATTCTATAACAGTTCCGTTTTTATCTTTTGAGGTAAGGAACCCTAAAAAGACTTAAAGATTTTATTTCACAACTTTGTCGGCGTGACTATGTATAGCTATGTATAGCTATGTATAACTATGTACTGCCCGCGCCAACTCACAGCTTTCTAGCATTCCCAGTAGTTTCTGAGTTAAACCGCGGACGGACAGACAGACATGGCGAAACTACAAGGGTTCCTTGTTCATCCAGATATCCGACCACCTTGAGCTTCTTGGCGTGAAATTAACACCTAATCTCAATTTCGGTCGATACATTGAGTCTTAGGCAAAAGTTGCTGCAATGAAGCTGGGTATTCTCTCTAAGGTGAGACGGTATTTTACACCTGGACAGCTTCTTTCTTTATTTCAAGCACAAGTCTGATCTGTATGGATTACTGTTCTCACCTATGGGATGGATCAACCCGCTATCAGCTGGATACCTTGAATGCTATCGACCGACGCGCCCGTAGACTCATAGGCGACGATGAGCTTGTCAAAAATCACCGCAAAGTCTTTCGTTATTCTATCGAATTCATTTCGGAGAGTGTGCAAAAGAACTGCACAACCTCATTCCCCCAGCTCCATTCCACCTTCGGTCAACGAGACGCAGTGAGAGCTTCCACCCCTATGTTGTTGATATTCAGACTATAGGCACGAAGCGTTATGCTTCCTCATTTATTATGCGGACAGCGATGGAGTGGAACTCCTTGCCTGCGTCTGTGTTTCTCGACTACTACAATTTCGGAATCTTCAATGCGAGAGTGAATAGGCATTATTTGAGTTTGCGTGTACCATCCTCGACTAGATCTTCACTTACCATCAGGTGAGTTGTAGATAAACGAACTAATTTTTTTAATAATAATAAAAAAAATCAAGAGGTCGCGGGTTCGATTCTCGTCGGAGTTTAACTTTGTAAGAATCGGTTTGGATGGTGGAAGGGCATTTTCTAAGGCCTGGCTAGCTACCACCATCTTATCAAGTCTTGCCGCCAAACATCAATGCCAACAACATTGATATGTTCCGCCTTGAAGATAAGAGAGCCAGTTCCCCATTGCGTTAAGGAATCTTGGTAAGCCCGCTTCTATCTTAGGCTTCGTCGTCTTTAGCTATCAGGTAAGAAGATGCCAAGGGCTGACCAATTGTGATAAAAAAAAGATAAGACTACTAAAATGAGCAAACGAAAACTATTTTGGCAACGGAACAAAATGTTAATAATTTTTACTTTTATCACAAAGTTAAAAATATACTTACAATTAAGTTTATGATGATTTAGGCAGGTATTCGTGTGATTTCAGGCATTCAGGTTCATGAAAGAAATAGTCGGTCAAGATTGGGAGATGACGCAGGACACTTTTACGACGCATAAGGAAATTAGTGTAAGATTCGTTTATTTACATAGGAGAGGGACAGCTTTAGAGAGGAGAAGGCCCAGAACGCGTTTTGATCAACTTGCATAATTTGTAAGACACCTGAGAAAAATATGAGTCCAACTAACATTGCGTTCCTACCTGTCCCCGATTGTCGGAGTTGTTTGTGCGCAATAAGGTTACAACTAATAATGCGCATCGGCTGATATGATGATGATGAATATTAACATTTTTTTAATATTGCAATGTTACGAAGTATCTATCCCACCAAAAACATTCTTTATGCATATTTACTCCTTGAGACATCCAAGTCAACGGCCAAGTCACATAAAATCTAACCATAATAATAAAGAAATCGCAGTAAAGAACCCTAGACTAGGCTTGGCTTTGCTTAACGATTTCATTACTTTTTATAGAAAAACAAGCAGCTCAATCGAGACTTGGCTAGTTTTTACAGGATGTTTTTGGTGGGATTTCACTTATTTTTGTAGAAAACTACATTGATTCATGAACTGCGCCTTAAAAACTAGTAAATCAAGGAGTTCGGTCCTGCGACTGCATAAATAACTTTGTAATCCTATATATTTTATATGGGATTACAAAGTTATTTATGTAGTTTGTGTAACTAGAAAACTGGACCGAAATTGCAAAATGTTTGAGTTTTTCCTTGCTTTATACACTAAAGACTAATTGTATTCTAAATTTGAATCTTCTATGTCGGCTAGAAGTGCCTTGGAATTTTGATGATCTGTCAGTCAGTGAGTGACAAATTAGGAAACTTTGACTAGTTATAATTCTTAAAGTTCTGGTTCAAATTGAATGAAATTTGGAATATACCGTGCTTATAGGATGCCTGCTTGGGTACAGAAAATTCAGGCTTCTAGGTTTATCTACAACGAAGTTGTGGGGGGGTCGAAAATGGCCTGAACTGCTTCGAGAAAAGGATGGTAAGGCCGTGCCGCTTTTTTTTCTCGACTTGGCGGGGGCACTATCTATGACAGTGTCTTTGTTCGTGCAGTTGCATAAAATATTTTCAAGAACTAAGTATACCGGTGAAAAGTAATATTTTAACCTAATGTACATGTTTACTAAATGGATATCCTGTATATTTAGGGTTATCCATCTATGTTGGCTTTCCACACCGCCTACATCGTACGTACGTACGTAGTACGTACAGGATGTATGTTACTGATGGTGCGTCTTATAATATAATTTTATCTGTTAACTATAATTCAGATACAACAGGATCCTCTCACATCGGATCTGGTCGTTGCTGTGAATGGAGAATACTGTACGGAGATGCAGATACTGGGCGTGGACAATACAATCCCGCAATATGAGAACATTGTTAACACCACGAATTCCAAGGTAACAATACAACAGGTCAGGTTTCTCTGCTACAGTATGCTACAGTGCTGCTACAGTATGCTACAGTGCTGCTACAGTATGCTACAGTGCTGCTATAGTATGCTACAGTGTTGCTACAGTATGCTACAGTGCTGCTACAGTATGCTACAGTGCTGCTACAGTGCTGCTATAGTATGCTACAGTGTTGCTACAGTATGCTACGTGAAATCAAATGTTCTTGCAGAGCACTGAAAGCAGATATACGAGTATTCTTGTATGGTCTCGTCTAATAAAAAACGTACAGGGTGTTCCATGGCAGATTTAGAATTTCATAATTAAATTAAAATATGTTGTCATTTTAGAATATAAATGTATTTTTTATAAAAAGAAAGACGAGACATGCGGATTTTATTTTTTAAAGATCACTTTGTCCAAATGTTTTCCATCGCGGCGCACGCACTCGTGGAATCCTTCGAGAGTATTCTGAGCGAGGCGCTGCAGTACTGACCGAGGAGTAGCGTTCACTTCTCGCACGATATTTTCTTTTAAATAATACTGAAAGATCCGTCGGGTTGCTGTCGTACACTTTTCACTTAAGATAACCCCATAGAAAAAAAATCTAAAGGGGTGTGATCTGGCGATATGGGTGGCCATGCGATGTCCCCAAATCGGCTAATCAATTTTGCGGGGAATTATTCGCGGAGAAGGCTCATAGTGGCTCTTGCTGTGTGAGGTGTGGCGCCATCCTGCTGAAACCACGTGTGAGAGCTGTTCGATGGATGTTCTCTAAGTCTCCGAATAAAATATTCGTCAATCATGCGTCGGTACTCCACGAAAATTTTCAAAGAAAAACGGTCCCATTATTCCATTGGGAGACAGAGTTGCCCAAACGGTTATCTTCGGGTTTGTCCTCTCGGCGCCCAATAGCAGCAGTTTCGTTTATTGACAAAACCATTCAAGTGAAAATTAGCATTCATCACTGAACCAAATTGTGTTAACAGTTCGGAATCGTCTCAACATGTTATCACAGAACTCCTTGCGCTCTTTGTAGTCATTAGGGTTAAGTGCCTGTACCATTTGGACTTTGAAAGGGTGTAATTTAATGTTCAAGCTAAACACACGGTGTACCGTGGTTTTTGGAAGCCCCAAACTTGACGCACTCTTGCACACGGACTGGCGGGGATTTTCTCGCAAGGTGCTTTTAACACGTTTAATGTTTTCGTCAGTCCTTGACGTTCGGCTGGGGCCTGGACGTGGCTTGTTAGCTGTTGAACCTGTTGCACGGAACTATTTTTTTTAAAGCATCGTGAGGCTGTAGATCTTAATTTTTACTTTCAATTAGATCTTCAAGTAATTCTCAAGAGAAGTGGTCTAAACAGACAGAAAGACGGACAGCAAAAGAAATCATAAAAAAGTTTTTTTTAAGCTATGTAATCTTTTTAATTTATAGGTGGTCCGTTTATTAAATGCAGGAAATACTAATTACAACGTTCAAGTAACCTGCCGAGGATTTACTTCAGCAACTCAGTATCGGAAGACCAAAGTACCATTTCTCTATGGATTTACCACGAAGTTTCCAAGGATTCTGAAGGAAACAAGTGACAGCCCTATGCCAGGTTCAGATTTTGCTATATGCTCTCTCTGTTATGTGTTATATGATTATGTTAATTTTAATATTCGAGTAATAACTCGAACTGGTAAAGTATCGAATTACAGGTGGATTTTAGCCTTAAGAGTCCCCAGGAGGCTCGAGTTTCCATATTAACGTAGTTCCGCTTTAATACAAAAACTAAATGTCGGATTGAATCCAAATTTTGCAAATATATGTATTGAGTAGTAATTATCAATGTTTGTAATTAGTAGCATTATTATTTTATCCAGTGTCATAGCTTCTTTCTTCAACAGTAGGGCTGGGGCGCGTCTTTAACAATGTTTCCCACACTTGTATCTCAGTAGTAGGGCTAGGACGTGACTTTATACAATTTTTACCACACTTTTATCTCAGCAGTAGGGTGAGGCTCGTCTTTATACAATGTTTTCCACACTTGTATCTCAGCAGTAGGGCTGGGGCGCGTCTTTATACAATGTTTACCACACTTGTATCTCAGCAATAGGGCTTGGGCGCATCTTTATACAACGTTTTCCACACTTGTATCTCAGAAGTAGGGCTGGGGCTGTATCTCATATCAGCCAACACTTTCAGCGTTTGTATAGTGTAAAGATAAATAATAAGTTTTTACATACTTATTATTATATGAAAAATTATTCACAGTATTGAATTGGCGGAAGTTCGTTGTATTTAAACAATAGCTCAGGTTTTTGTTAGGTTTTTATTTTCGCAATAAGTTCCTGTGCTTCATCAGGGAATTATTTTTGGGTGTTTTGATGTATAGAGGACATAGTGAAACAACTTAGTTCAAACAACATGTTTTTAGTTTTTCCCTTTGCGTGTTGAACTGAACATCCTCATGCAAGCCTTTCAAATGTCTACAGTCATTACTACAGTCATTAAGTAGTCTGTAATTTTTTTGGAAATTCATAATAAAACTTCCCACTGTTGCAGGGTTTCCAAATTATATTTTAATTGTTCCCCGAGAACAGTCGGTTAAAATGAACTCAGTGGAGTTGCTGTTCGTGGATGGAGGCACGAGAAGAGTATTAGCTTTTGAAGAAAATCAATATGCCAACTCGTACATTGCTTATTCGTTCTTCGAGCCGGACATGCCTTTCAAAATTATTGTAAGTGTGTACAATGTATGAAAATACATGCTGGAAAGTGTAACAAACCGTACTTGTACCTTCATCATATCAGCCGACGGACGTCCACTGCTGGACATAGGCCTCCCCCAAGGATTTTCATCACGACAACCGGTTCTGCGCTCCCTGCATCCAGCGGCTTCTCGCGACCTCCACCAGGTCATCGGTCCACCGAGTGGGGGGCCTGCCTTCGTTACGTTTTCCGGTGCGCAGTCGCCACTCGAGAAGTTTACTACCCCAACGGCCATCTGTTCTACGATCTATGTGCCCCGCCCACTACCACTTAAGTTTAGCGATTCTGAGTGTTATGTCGGTTACTTTGGTTCTCCTACGGATCTCCTCGTTTCTGAGTCGATCACTCAGAGAAACTCCATCCATAGCCCGCTCCATTGCCCTTTGGGTGACCTTGAGCCTTCTTATGAGGCCCATAGTAAGCGACCATGTCTGAGTTCCGTATGTCATCACTGGCAACACATACTGGTCGAAGACCTTGGTCTTAGGACACTGCGGTATTTGGGACGTGAAGATATTGCAAAGCTTCCCGAACGCTGCCCAGCTGAGTTGGATTCGACGATTGATCTCTTTCTCGAAGTTGGACAAACCTAAATGAACTGTTTGTCCCAGGTACACATACTCAGCAACAACTTCGAGTGTAGAGCCTCCAATCTTCAGAGGACGCGACATGGACGTTACACTTATAAAATATTAAAACATTAAAAAAATATGCCATCTATAATATTTGAAATACTTTCCTTCTGCGTACGGTCCCCTGTATTTATTAAGCTATTGCTTACATTTTGCTTCCTCACGTTCAGACCATTCATAATATGTTGTTCGTTCGTCATCAAGTTAGATTTAAAAAAAAAATCGTCTTTTATTTATTAGAAAGATTGAAGAAGGTACATTATTTATTACCATTTTTCAGTTTAACGGCCAAGATATGAACACCTTCAAAGCCATAAAAGTAAATACAAAAGTACTGCATCCACAGAAACAAGGTAGGTGTCTAATTAAGAAATTTAACTACATACATAAAACGACATATTTAAAATCCCACATAATATCAGTTGTAGAAACTGCGTGGGCCCAACCGAAGGTGGAAGTTGTGGAACTAGAAACTCTGCTTGTTGATTACGGCAGGAGCGCCGCACTTGCCTGCAAAGTGACAGGTTATCCAGCACCTGACATTCGCTGGGAGACCCATGATGGAACTAATTTGACTTCAGAGGTGATTATTAACAAATAACATTACTAGGGGGTGCCCCGTGGCTGCACCTGCGTTTCAAATTTGAACAGAAGTTAAAATTTTAGAGTGCGTGTATTTTTAATTCTTCTCCTTTATAAGAATGCGGTTTAACAAATTTTGATGATTTTTGTATTCGACACCTGGATGGTTCTTAGCCATAGCTCGACTCGGTGGGTGGTGCTGTTAAAAATATTTCTTAACCTTGAAAATAGCGCGACCTGCTGGGTCCAAACTATAGCTAAGAACCATCCAGCTTACCCCAGTAGTACAGCAAAAAATCCATCAAAACCAAAATCAAGCCGTTTAGGAGGAGATTTGCGTGTACTTGCGATACTTGGCCTCTCATACGTCTTCACCGATTTTGATGATTTATTTCTGTACTTATGAGGTCGCCTGGAGGGTTCTTAGCTATTAGTTGGACTCCACAACAGCGCCACCTATCGGTTCCAACTATAGCGAAGATCCAACAAGGTAACCTCCATAAGAAACAAAAATACATCAAAATTTGTTAAGCCGTTTAGTAGGAGAAGAACTACGAATACATACGCACCTGAATCATATACATATTATACTTATAGCAAGCAATTGCCCGTGGCTTTGCCCGTCTAGATATCGGGGGGCTTGCATTTGTTTTTGCCTGCGTTCACCTTGAATGTTCATTCTGAATATTGGTGAAAGAATTTTTGAAATTGGATGAGTAGTACTACCTACTAGCAGCTCGTACACACAAACTTACAAACTTTACCTCTGTACAGTTTTAGTGTAGAATATTGTGTTGGTGTACATTTTCATTAAATATCCCACAAGGGGCGCGGGCGGGGCGACAAGTACAGCTTTCCCCAAACAATATAATTGCCTAATTATTCTGATAATGTGTGACACATAAGATTTGCATAGTATAAACATTTTTTAGTTGACATTTAAATTGGTTTGATAAATTTATAATTTAAAAGCAGGTTTATACCATGTAGGTAGCTATATTTTTAAGAAAACTAAACGCCACTGTGGGGTAGTGGTTATTCCACTCTTTTCATATCACGAGATCAGCAGTTCGAATCCCGGCGGGGCAAGACTCGGTTTGATTGGTAATAGGGCATTACCTAAGCCTGCATGGCTAGCTACTACCATCCTATCAAGTCTTAACGCCAAACATCAGTGTTAACGGCATTGATGTGTTCCGGCATGAAGATAAGATAGCCAGTTCCCCATTGCGTTGTGGTATCTCGGTAATAGTACCACTACCGTTTCCATCTTCGGTATCATCATCACTACACAGTAGAAATAGTTATACTTATATCATCATTTACAATCAGGGGAGATGATCTCAAGAGCTTATTGTGGATAAATAATCTGTATCTTTATTTTTAATAAATAAAAGGAAAAGGTGACTGACTGGTATATCAACAACACACAACCGAACCCACTAAACGGATTTCGCTGAAATTTGGAATAAAGATAGCAATTAGGACGTGGGCATCCGCTGAGAAAGGATTTTGGTAAATTCCCACGGGAACGGCAAAAAACGGGATCTGCGCGGGCGAAGACGCGGGCACCCACTAGTACCAATATAAAAGACTTCATGTTTAAATAATGGACGCTGCCGATAGCGCCGTTAAGGTAGTTGAGTTCTGAGCAGGAGAGACGTATTGTCGTGACACGATAGAAGAAGAAGAAAGACTTCATATTATTTTATAAAAGTAAAATGCACTTTCAGAATGTACTACTGAAGATACCAAATGAATACATTAGCTACGCCACCGTTGACAGAGTTGATAGAAACTTGACAATAAACTGTATAGCGAAAAACACTAGAGGCGAAGATACGGAAACAATTAATCTGTTTTATAATCGTAGTTATAGTTTTGATATAATTCAAACTCCAAAAGGCAAGTAAAATATGTTTTCTACTGAGGTCCATATTAAAATATTCTAATCTTGAAATATTATGCTCTTATCCTGTGACTGTGCAGTGTGGAAATCGGCCTCTCTTTCTCGCTGTATGAAAATAGACTTGTAAGTACTAAAAGCGATGAGTATTTGATCATGTTCTTAAAATTGCACCTTTTTTGTAGACAGTACATTTGAATATGGAACTGAAGCCAAATTGTTTTGTGAAGTAAATTCTTATCCAGAAGCCATTATAAAGTGGTATCACAATGGAACAGAATTAAGGTATTACCACAGCAACATCAAAATTGAAGCTGAAAAGTTAGTTATTAAAAACATGAGTTTGGATGAAACTGGGGAGTACTCGTGTGAAATTTCATATGAATCTACAAAAAGAACGTTCAATGCAACTATAAGTATATCCGGAATAGGTAAGCTGAAAGTATTTACAGGCTGATAATATTCAAAAAGTGAATTTTCGTATTATGACACCTAAAGTGGAAAATGGTTCATCTCCATGTGCGTGTTTTCCAGAGTTACCGGAGATATATTTACCAAATACTGAGATCGTACTGCGTGTTGGTGATTCTTTGGATATTGAATGCATGTAAGATTTTTTATATCATGCTTGCTACATTCTTGCCAGGTGTTTTATAAATTATTTATTCACAATTATACTTCTGCTTCGTCTTCGAGGTCGGGTAATTAGTTAAATTTGTAGTAACTTGTATCGTCTCGCCATTCATCCACTGTAGTTGTAATATGAAACATGAAAACAAATCACTTTTTCTATTTTATGTGGGTGGTAGTTTATCATGCCCCATAAGCGTTTTAGTGCACCGCCGTTCTCCACACTTTTCCTTGCAAAAATATTTGTCGGTGCCAATTGTCTACTATTTAACAAGTGTACTTATTGTTTTAAAAATATCCTTAAAATTCACAGTTAAAGAAGATAGTGATGTGGTATTGTGTATATTCGGAGGAGGTATGTGAAGAAATTGAAAAAGGAATCATAAAGAATTACCTATCTGTTAAATACTCGTACTGAAATGCAATGGTGTTATGTAGGTACGTCTCGTGGGGATGTTACCGTCACACCAGTGGATAGTTCAAGGGACTATCTCGCATAGAAACTCCATATAGTACCTCAAGATCTCTTTGTTTTTAACGCAGTCGTATTGTATAATCTCATAGGAATGTTACTTTCACACCATATTACCTAGTGCATAGTTTAAGGGATTATCTCGCATGTTAACTCGCAATAGTGCTGTGTACATCTTGTGGGAATGTTACCTTCATACCATACTACCCAGTGATTCAAGATTCAAGATATTTATTCAAAATAGGTGCAAATTACACTCTTTCTGATAGTCATAAAATAGTGATAACATAGTTTCATTTGTAAAAATCAAGAAATAAACAATCATTAGTTAATTACGTCAAAATACAATCCGTGATATAAAAAAAAATAATGTCATTAGAACATGAAAACAATATGACACGAGAAGTTATAGGTACATCAAAATTATTGAATGTCATGAACGCCTTTGACAAGTGTAGGCCAGTTCACTCGGACAGTACCCGGTCACGAGTATAACGCGAGAGTCAGCCATCGCTCCTCTAAACCATATTAGAGGGAAAGGAACGACCTGGCTCCCGATGCGCCAGTGAATAGTTCAAGAGACTATCTCGCATAGTAACTCGCAATAGTGCTGTGTACAACTTGTGGGGATGTTACCTTCACACCATACTACCCAGTGGATAATTCAAGGGACTATCTCGCATAGTAACTCGCAATAGTGCTGTGTACATCTTGTAGGGATGTTACCTTCACACCATACTACCCAGTGGATAGTTCAAGGGATTATCTCGCATAGTAACTCGCAATAGTGCTGTGTACATCTTGTGGGGATGTTACCTTCACACCATACTACCCAGTGGATAGTTCTAGGGACTATCTCGCATAGTAACTCGCAATAGTGCTGTGTACATCTTGTGAGGATGTTACCTTCACTCACACCATACTACCCAGTGGATAGTTCAAGGGACTATCTCGCATAGTAACTCGCAATAGTGCTGTGTACATCTTGTGAGGATGTTACCTTCACTCACACCATACTACCCTGTGGATAGTTCAAGGGACTATCTCGCATAGTAACTCGCAATAGTGCTGTGTACATCTTGTGAGGAAGTTACCTTCACACCATACTACCCAGTGGATAGTTAAAGGGACTATCTCGCATCATCATCATCATATCAGCCGACGGACGTCCACAGCTGGACATAGGCCTCCCCCAAGGATTTCCATGAAGACCGGTTCTGCGCTGCCCGCAGTCAGCGGCTTCCCGCAACCTTCACCAGGTCATCGGTTCGCTGCGTTTACCAGTGCGCGTTCGCCACTCGAGAACTTTGCTACCCCTATGGCCAACTGTTCTACGATCTATGTGCATCGCCCACTGCCACTTGAGTTTAGCAATTCTGAGAGCTATGTCGGTTACTTTGGTTCTCCTACGAATCTCCTCGTTTCTGATTTGATCACGCAGGGAAACACCATGTCTCAGTTCCGTATGTCATCACTGGCAACACACACTGGTCGATGACCTTGGTCTTAAGACACTGCGATATTTGGGACGTAAAGATATTGCGAAGCTTCCCGAACGCTGCCCAGCCGAGTTGGATTCGACGATTAATCTCTTTCTCGAAGTTATACCTACCTAACTGGACTGTTTGTCCCAGGTACACATATTCGGTAACAAATTAGAGTGTAGAGCCTCCAAACTTCAGAGGAGTAGGTATGACAAGAACGTTTTACATAATTTTCGTCTTGTCCATGTTCATTCTAAGACCCACATGTTGAGAGGCTCTAATGAGAACATCGAGCATTGTGCATAAGTCGTCCATTGTCCAGTCATAACCACGATATCGTCAGCGAATCGAAGATTGGCGATGTACTCGCCTTGATATTGATGCCGAGTCTACCCCAGTCCAAAAGCTTAAAAGCATCTTCCAGGGCGGCGGTGAAGAGTTTCGGAGAAATAACGTAATAATTAATAATCTACTTGTCTCACCCCTCGCTGCAGCTGGATAGGTTCCAAGTTTTGATCCTGGAGGCAAACCGACATGGTGGCGTTTTCATACAAACACTTCAGTGCCTCGATGTATCGATAGTCATTTTGGCACCGCTAGAGAGGCTGTAAAACAGCCCAAGTTTCGACCAAATCAAAGGCTTTCTTATAGTCCACGAACGCCAAGCATAGTGGCTCATTTTACTCATCGGTATTCTGTATAATCTGCCGCAGCGTATGTATGTGGTCTACGGCATTAAGCCTTTTCGGAAACCAGCTTGTTCGGGAGGTTGGAAGCCGTCAAACGCATACGAGACGATTCGTAATGACTCTCGAAAACAGCTTGTAGACATGGCTCATAATTGAGATGGGTCTGTAGTTCTTCAGCGGGGTATTGTCGCCCATTTTGAAGAAAAACACAATCACACTTCTGTACCATGCCTTAGGCGTTTGTCTCTCAAGTATAACGGAATTAAATTACTTATGAAGAGCTTTAAGTACCGGTGATCCATCTGCTTTCAGAAGTTCAGCCGTAATTCTATCACCACCCGGTGCCTTATTGTTTTTAAGCTGTTTGAGAGCCATTCCTGTGCTACCTGTTAAGTGCCGATACTGAGTAGACTTAAGAGGATACTTAAGAGGACTGTAAAACCAATCTGCGTCTTTCTTCCATGAGGTTGCTAGTCAAGTCCGAGATTTTTTTGGTCCTGTTTGAACGGCGAATTAAGTATATATCTTAAATCCGACCGTTTGGACAATTTCCACGAACCTGACATTATTTTGCATAGTAACTCGCAATATTGCTGTGTACATCTTGTGGAGATGTCACCTTCACACCATCCTACCCAGTGAATAGTTCAAGGGACTATCTCGCATAGTAACTCACAATGTGTACATCTTGTGGGGATTTTACCTTCACACCATACTACCCAGTGGATAGTTCAAGGGACTATCTCGCATAGCAACTCCACTATGATACCTCGAAATCTTATCTTACCATCAGGTGAGATGACGCCAAGGGCTTACCAATTGATGATTAAACGAACTTACCTGAAGTGAAGTTTTATCATAATTGTACGAAGGCTTCGTTCGAAGAAATTAGGCCCCTCCCTCCCGCAGTTTTCTACTTCCCCTATTTCGGGAATATAATTTAGGTGCTGAAGGGTCCTGAATATGTTCTGAACTAAAGAGGCATGCCGCTGCTGTATCGATGACGACGTGACAGGCCTATGATAAACTACCCACATAAAACGAAAAAGTTATTTGTTTTCATGTTTCTTATTTTAACTACAGTGGATGAATGACGAGACGATACGCGTTATTACAAATTTACCTACCTCATCTCTTCGGACGAAGCCTTCATATAATTATGATAGAACTTCACTTCAGGTAAGTACGTTTAATCATAAATTGGTAAGCCCTTGGCGTCATCTCACCTGATGATAAGTGACGATGATGCCGAAGATAGAAGCGGCCTTACCAAGTATATATGGTTCTAAAACAAAGTACTATTTCTGAGAATTCTATTTCATAAACTTATGGCCCAAATTACTAACATGTAAAATGGTAGTAATAACTATAATCTATATTGATTGTTACTTTAGGGTACAAAAAGGAAAACCACATCCAGTTACAACTTGGAAAAAAATATATGATGGTGCCATAAACGATACTCCAGCTGTTGATGTAACTATGGCTAAAAGTAGATTAAACATTCACCAAGCAACGACCGAACATTCTGGAACATACAGATGTCTGGCAGATAACATTTTTGGAGAAGATTATCGTGATTTGAACGTCGTAGTGCAGTGTAAGTTATTTAAAATAATCTAATTTTAGGGGTCCGTGCCTAAAGGGTGCCAGTGGGACCCTATTACTAAGCCTTTGCAGTCCATCTGTCTGTCAACGAGCTGTATTTTAGTACACAATGTAACTTTCACAGAGTGTGTATTTCTATTTGCCGTTACAACAAAATATAGAATGAACATTAAATTAAAAATTAAAGGAACCATACTAGAAACGTGTTGTTTTAAACGTAAAAAGTAACTATTTAGAATGGGATTACAGAAAACAATGTGTGGTCCAGAACCGAGGATAGGGCTACGAAGGAGCACTTTTATAAGGGCATTAAAGGAACAGGCCGAGGGAAGACACAGATTGACATGGCTATCCAGGGATGGACATAAACACTCTAAGCTCTTCATCGGTGAGGTCACCACAGGGGCAACCAAGTACATTTGGAATAACAGCAGGACGCGAGTCAGGGCGGTAACAGGAGCGTTGAAGGGCCACTTTGCCACAAACGTACACCTGCAAAAAATCGGCCTGACGAATGACTCGATCTGCAGGGACTGTGGTGAAGATACAGAATCAATGGAACACTTACTGTGTCACTGCGATGTCCTGGCTAGGAAGCGCATGTATCTCCTAGGTAATGGTTACCAAACCCGGAGGACTACAAGCACCTTCCAATCAGCGGAATTGCTGCATTGATGCAGCACATCTTCGAGTACGTTTGGGGTGCAAAGGGTATAGGGGTTGACACAAAAGATCCCATTGGGTCGAAGTGTCGGTGACTGACTCGTTGGCTCAGTGGTTACTGCTCTTGACTGCTGATCCGAGAGTTGTGGGTTCGATCCCGATCCAGGGCAAGCATTTGTGTGATGAACAGATTTGTTTGCTCTGTGTCTGGGTGTTAAATATCTATATATGTATGTATTTAAACGTATATAAGTATTTATATCAGTCTCTGGTTCCCATAACACAGGGAATCCTACTTTGGGGCCAGATGACCATGTGTGATTTGTCCCAGAATATTCATTTATTATTTATTTAACTGCAGCCTCCACTTACAAAGATAAGATAAGTGCATAGTGTTAAATCTTTTACGATGGTCGTGTGCTAGTTCAACTCGCGCTTGGCCGGTTTTATTATAAAAGGTGGCAAAACGCTGAGAGCCCATACATTTGAAAGTGGCTAACGCTACTATGCTACTACTATGCTACTATCTGCAAGACCAGGGGAGTTATAAATAAGCTCTTTGCTGACAATTTAGGTCTTGGGACTTACAAAAGTGCGGGGTGCGAATTTCAACATAATATTTTTAGGACTGTAATAATGTGCCCCCGCCAAGTCGAGCACACAGTCGTTTTTCCCGCAGCAAATAACGGAAATTTTAAGATCTTTTTTTTTGTTCTGGATATAGGTACACGTCTGACATATTAGTTACCACTAGGACTTACTCTATCTAATCCCAAATTACAATTTGGCACCTAATATTATTGGCAAAATATTTCAAAGTTCACTTATTTGTTAGTCACTCACTTAAAGATCACCAAAAATATATAGTACTTCAATCTTACCGACAATCTTGAAATTTGTAACACGGATAGGTTTTAGTACCCATAGAAAGGAAAGACTTTTAAAATGAGGATATTTTTTTATAAAAGTTCCCCTGTAAATAGTACTTTTCATACAAAAAGAAGTGAAATTACAACAAAAACATTCTGTATAAAAGCTCCAAGTCTTGATCTGGAGGCACGGCAGTGTCCGCCAAGTTCAGCGCAAAGCAAGTACTGCCTTAATACCTTTTATACAACCTTTTCGGCCCCTTGCATCTTAACATTAGATTCATAAAAAATCTGTGGAATCCCAACAAAACATTCTGAAAAAATGTGCCAAGTCATTATTAAAATTACTTGGCCATAACAAGTAGTGAGACTAAATAAAGAGCCGATTCTATGTAAATAAAATAAAATAAGTTACTTGGCCGTTAAAAAAATTATAAGACTAGTACATCCAGAGAGATACATCATAAAATGGGAATTTTATAAAAAAATTAAAAGCACCTACATATTAACATAGATCTACTACTCATACAAAATGTTCAACGGCCCAGTCACTCGTTTACTTTTATACATTTGGACTTCGGTCTGTATTTGATCTTACCATTTTTAATGGCCAAGTTATCTAAATACAGATTTGGCAGGTTTTTGCATAATGTTATTATTGAGATTTTAAGTCTGTCTCACAACACCATACTCAATTTCTTAAACTGTTAAAACTTTTAT
Source organism: Coleophora flavipennella (assembly GCA_947284805.1). NCBI lineage: Eukaryota > Metazoa > Arthropoda > Insecta > Lepidoptera > Coleophoridae > Coleophora > Coleophora flavipennella. Next base: position 17,465,187 of record OX369274.1, read on the forward strand.
AAGTTTTTCTTATTACCTTGTTGCAACTGTTAAACACTTTAATTATTTATGTTTTTCTAATTACCACTAATTTTAATTACTTTACTGGAATTGTGAAGATCTTTAATATCAAATATGTCTGAAATCAGTTCCTAATTTGTTGCATCTCAATCGTGATCATATTTGTTTTGAATGAAATTTTAAAGAATTGTATTGATTGACTGAGTTGGAGCTGAGTATTTTATGCATTTCATTCATTTTTAATACTTGCAGATGCACCTGTAATAAAGGACACGGAAGAAACTGTTGTTGTTAAGGAAGGTGAGCCGGTTGAGCTGAAGTGTGACGTCAAGGCCTTTCCACAAGCGAGAGTAAGATGGGAATTTCAACAGGATGACGTCATCATAGGCTTCGATGAAAGACACAATACCGACGACGAAAACGCACACAAGTAAAATAAAAATATAACTTTAATGTGCATTTATTTATGACACTTAGTGGGCTCCTAAAAGTGATTTGATATTTTTTTCAGGTTCATAGCTCTCTGGAAAGATTCAGGAAACTACCGCTGTCTTGCTGAAAACTCTGTTGGACGAAGTGAAAAAACAGTAAAAGTGAACGTCTTAGGTGCGATTATCTACATTTATATCGTAATGAAACTAAAGTGTCAGGGTGTTGCTTTCCCTGTGAACCTATATATGTAAATTTAAAAAAAACCTGCCACAGAACAATTAAGTGATCAGATTAAGAGTCTAACAAATTTTAATTAAGCCCTACTTTATATTCCTTGGAAAACCTAAAATCAAGAATTCATAGAATTATTTCATATTGGGCGCGAAGGCTCGCGAATTTTGCTGTGTTTTGCTATTGAGTATTTAATTTGATACTGCCTGCGCATCGCTGTACGAGTGTGAATTAAAACATTTAGATGAGTTTCATCATTCTCTATGCACTCGTAATAACATGCCTACTTGTTTCCAGTGGCTCCATACATCCAAACACCTCCAGCTAAGAAGCTAACTGTCAAATTTGGGGCATCTTTCATTTTGTCATGCAATGTTCTCTACGGAAACCCGGCGCCTACGACCAAATGGGAGTTCACGTCATTAAATTCAACCACAACTAGGATTATCTCAAGGTATACTAACTAAACTTAAGTGGCAGCTGATGGTGCATCGTAGCTCGTAGAACAGATGGCCATTGGGGCAGTAAAATTCTTGAGTGGCGACTTCGCACCGAAAGACGTAGCGTAGACAGGTCTCGCACTCGGTAGACTGACGACCCGGGGAAGGTCGGCGGAGGCCGCTGGATGGGGGCAGCGCAGGACCGGTTTTTACGGCAATCCTCAGAGGAGGGCTTGGTCCGTAGTGATGGACGTCTTTCCACTGAATATGATGATGATAATATTAACAAGGATAAAAATGTTAACTTGTTTAAACTTCTAATTATGACTCTGACTTTGACACTGGATCCCAACTAGTTGGGCTTACCAACAATCTTAAATCCACTTAGTTTAGTATTATATCTATGTTTAAGTTCTGTGATGTGGTGAGGTTGGCGATGGATAAGAGCAGATGGAGGCAATCCGTGCGCTCCAAAGTCCTTAGTCATGGGGGCCCGCCTACGCAGAGAGTAGGGCGGCTGTAGTCATGGGGGACCGGCTACGGAGAGAGTACGGCGGCTGTAGTCATGCGGGACCGGCTACGGAGAGAGTAGGGCGGCTGTAGTCATGGAGGATCGGCTACAGAGACAGGAGGGCAGCTGTAGTCATGGGGGACGGGCTACTGAGAGAGTACGGCGGCTGTTGTTATGGGGGACCGGCTACGGAGGGAGTAGGGCGGCTGTAGGCATTGGGGACCGGCTACGGAGAGAGTAGGGCGGCTGTAGTCGTGGAGGACCGGCTACGGAGAGAGTAGGGCGGCTGTAGTCATGGGGGACCGGCTACGGAGAGAGTAGGGCGGTTGTAGTCATGGGGGACCGGCTACGGAAAGAGTAGGGTGGCTTTAGCTGGTATCGAATCACCTTTATTGAAAATTTTGAAGTTTTCAGTTTTTTACAAGGCGTGCGTGACACGGTGACACGGCATTGCGATTGCCATCTAAGTAACAATGTAGCTCATATTAGTGCGACTTGCATGAATGCGTCGATCACGCAGGTTAACTGACCCGAACGAAGGTCATTACCTGGATGGGTTTGAGTTTAGTTGCATTTTTCTCAAACGTTTCCGTGCTTCGCAAGGCATGTTAAGGATCCCCAGGAGGCTCGAGTTTCCATATAAACTTAGTTCCGCTTTAATACAAAACCGGCATGCCGGATTGAATCCAAACTTTGCCAATATATTGCGAAGACACATATCGATGTTTGTAATTAGTTTTCATGGTAGTAAATTTAACGTAACTAAAAGAATGCTTAAATTAGTTTTGTTGTAAAAGTTTCAAACTGCTCTTTTTTTTTTTGCTTTATACAGGGTGTAACATAAAGGTGGAGTGATAATTTAGGGTGGGCTTGTACTCATCGAAGTGATAATTATTTTGTACAACTATTCTGAAATCACGATTTTTATTTATTTTTCATACAAATCAGTCAGCTGATTGGCCGAATTTGTACGAAAACCCAAAAAAATCGTGTTTCAGCAAAGTTGTAGAACAAAAGTTGTTTAGTTTGACGAGTACTACTCAATATATATGCAAAGTTTGGATTTAATCCGGCGCAGTTTTTGTATTAAAACTGGAACTACGTTCTTATGGAAACGCGAGCCTCCAGGGGACCTCAAGTTGTCGGTGCGCCGGTTACTATCACTAAATGTGGTTTTTCCATTAGCTGGCACGGCACCGCCACGGCAACGGCCCCGGCACCGGTACCGTGTCAGTGTCGTGCCGGTGTCGTGCCGGTGTCGTGCCGGTGTCGTGCCGGTGTCGTGCCGGTGTCGTGCCGGTGTCGTGCCGGTGTCGTGCCGGTGTCGTGCCGGTGTCGTGCCGGTGTCGTGCCGGTGTCGTGCCGGTGTCGCGCCGGTGTCGTGCCGATGCCGTGGCGGTGCCATAGAAAACAGCCAGTCGTTTAGGCGTGTTAAGTGCCTTATAGGTGCTTTCTCAGAATACAGAATAAACCGTAACATGCGTACGGCGATAAACGTGAGCCAACTTGTGCTTGCATGAAACTAGTAACACTCTGAATTGGTGTCGTTTGGACGTTTTGGCCTGTTTTGGTTGTGAGCAAAGAAGAAGTGGTTCTTTCTTACTTACTTAACTCAAAAATTTTTAAATTGCGACCTCAAATAGCAAGGGGAAGAGGGTAGGCGCAGAGATTTCGGCTTCAGCGCGCGTCGTAGTCAATGTGCGCGTGTTCTGGTTCGCTCTGAACTCTGAGGGTGCCTTGAAAAACTCCTGAGAGTGGAGCTCGCCACAACACTGCACCCTCTACTAGCCTTCACTTGGCGCACTGTATGGACAACCTTCCAGAGTTTAAGATTGCCACGTTATGGGCTATTAACAGCATAAGTTTATGTTCCATATAATGTTTTTTTTTTTTCAGAGATAAGGTGACACACAAACTCCGTCTGGAAAACATTTCTAAAGAACAAGAAGGGACTTACATGTGCCTAGCTGATAACGAAGTGGGTTCTGACAGTATAAAAATAGAAGTTAAAGTTCATGATTGATAGAATATATTTTTAAGATATTTTTTTGCGTTTCATTAGACTTGTTGTTTCATTGCGATAGTTTTTTCTTTTAGCGTTGACTCATTATATCAAACCTAATTACTAACGTAGGTTTACGTGATAAATTCAAGCCGTAACTGATGAAGAGCAAGATGACGGAGGTACGAGTGCACGCACCTACTCAAGTAATAGTCGAGTAACAAGAACAGGAACATACTAAGACACGATACTCGTTGGGCATTCATTATCAATTGTATTAAGGGCTTAACCAATTTGAAACGCTTGACTTTGAGTGTCTCTAGTGAAACTAAGGCACAGCTGGTGGCCGACAATGTTAATTCAAATTAAATTTTACCTTGTGCTTGATGTCGTAAGGTTTGATTTTATTTTCTTTATTTCGTTGTTGTAAGTTTAAAAAACTAGGGCCGTCGAATCCAAAAAAACTGCTTTTTTTCAAGGTTTTCAATTGTAGTCCTTCCATTTCAAGGTCAAACAATACAAGAATCTAGTGAAATAAAATTTCTCGGTATAATACTAGATCAAAACTGTGAGAGCTGTTCCGACTGCCGTCGCGAGCAGACGCGCAACGAGCGATCGATGCGCTTCCCTGCAACCCCTAAACCACGTGGCCCCGAAATACAGCTTGCCCGCCGCGCCGTTGCTGCTCGCGCGAGCGCAGCACCCGTTGATAAAAAAAATGTACATTTCCTTAGATCCTTAGACTTCCATAGTGCAAATGCAGAGTTTTCGAGTGTGCGATACCTAGATTCTGATAGTGCTTAGTGTGTTTAGTGATGTGCTTCGTGATGTGTTGGCGTTGTGTTGGAGCCGGTGATGGCTGGGCGTCACTCAGCGTCACACCCATACGAGTATTTCTGAAAGGGACAAATCCGGTGAGATTGTTTCAGTTTGAATAAAATAAAATAAAAATGAATTGCGGCAACTATATCTTTCTAAGTTGGCATGAGGACGTCGAAATTATGATTTAGTGACAGAACGGAGAAACGTAGATAGCACAGAGCACAGAATCACATCGCTCGAGAGGGCGCGGGCGAGAGTATTCCGTTCTCTGTGGTAGATAGATAGAAGACACGTTTGTATGTACTGCAGTCGCACACATATTCTTACATTACCTCACCTAAATTTTACGAGTAAGATTTAAAAAAACTTATCAAATGGATCGTATCGAGTGTTTTTTGCAATGTGTGAAAGTCCATTTCTTTGAAGTATATGTGTGTCATTTAGTTATTTCTTAGAGAACAATGGAAGACCGAAAGCAAATATAAGACTTGTAATGGTCTAATGTGGAGGTACCTACGCAACGAAATATAACCAGCAAAAATAAACAGTTAAGACCCAGAATACAAAGGAGTGGAAATGGAGACGACAGACGCGATGCCGTGACGCACGGTTTAAAGTCATAAGGACCTATTTTGAAACAAGTGTATGTTATGTGAAAATAAGATCGATTCTTGTGCGTCAAGCAATAACTTCGAGTGAGACTACGAGCATGGACTGGAGCAACTTTGAATAAAATGAAGGAATTATTTAGGTAGTGGGTGAATCTTGAAAATTACTTATTTTTGAATTCATAATTACTTGCATAGCAGGTCGTGTGAGTGAGTTTATTTGTAGGTATGTGAGTAAAGTAATGTTATAGTTATACTCAAATCAAATGTTAATTGTGTGTGATTAATTCTATCGATATCAAAGTATGTGCTTTTAATTTGATCTGTGGAGTGTCTAATTGGCATCTAATTGGTGATTTATATTTAAAGTTTGGAAGTAGCAATTGACAAAATGCACAAGTAGAGCCGCGAGAGGGTTGCGTGGGAGCGGAAAGATAACCAATTACTTCATACCGAAATCAATTGTTATTAGCTATAGAAGTGGATGTCGCTAAAATAATGTTTTTTTCTTGCGTCATGTATCTGGAGGGCTCACGAGAAACACAATAAGTACCATGAACGCACCATTTGGAAGTCATAAAACAAAAAAGTTGACCTGGCTAGTCGAGCCCAAGCTAGTATAGAAAGACCGAAGTTACTTTTATTGTTAGGAATAACATGGAATAACATTTGGTACCTACACAAATAACCTCAACCGCTGTTTTTAAACGAAAAAAAGCGCCATTGATCAAACGAAAAGGTTTTATGACTAACGCTGGAACTAGAAATTTGTGTGACTCAGAATTTATTCGGATCCAAAAGTAAGGACTTAACTAAACTCGACGAGATTTTCTGTGAGTGCGCATCAAAAGATTAGAAGAAAACAACTAGAAAATTCTTATAAAAAATTTAACCATGCGCACTGTTTATAATTGTACAGGGAGCGTTAAATGAAACACAGATGTTATCCGAAATGATTTATTATGGCTGAGTAATGGCATTTTCGTAAACAAGACATCACATCAGGTTCATAACATATATTCAGTGGATTTTGATATTCTAAAACATGTAGGCGCTAAAGAATGACCATTTAATGTGTTGGATGGCTATCGTTCTATGCTGAATCATAATGGTTGATAAATAGTGAATTTTATGGTATCTGAGAGCTTACAAATCTGTGACTAGTTCGCAAATTTTGTAGCTTTTTAGAGAATGAACGAAAATACACATAAAATGTCACAAATGAAGTCTATACACTCTATAAAAACTTAATGAAGATAATGTCTAATTACACATATAAAGTTTCAGAAACAAAGAAATCTTTTTACAACTCGAGATAATAAATAATAACATAAAAACATTGGCAGTTTTCACTAGCAAACAAAGAAGAAACCTAAATTACTCTATAATTATATCTATGACCTATTTCTTCTTAAGTAAAACATTAATTACGAAACAGTAGCTCTATGCATATCTTTATACACGATCCTGAACTATATAAACTTATCTACGGTATTAATGTCGCATATTTTAAATTTGCATAACTTTTATGTATTTTTTTTTACATTTTCATTTCCTAAGACCCTTAAAATTAACCCTTACCTCTAAATTAGAAAGAAAAAGACTATTTTACTTATATTATTTGACCACGAGGTGGTGTCATGCAATTGCCAGATACCAATAGCAGTACCGTACTTCCGTCGGAATTTCCCTACTCTCAAAATAATACTTTGTCCTGTTAGATAACGACTGCAACATACATATTATTAATATAAAAAGCACACGGAGAAAAAAATATAGTCAGAATAACTATTCAAAGTTATAGTTAAATTAGTTAAATGACGTATCGTTGATGTAGTCAACTGTTTTCTAGAATTGAGGATCTGTATAGCCAATTCAGCGATACAGATCCTTAGTTTGACGAAACAGTTGGCTATATTAACGATACGTCTTTTAACTAATTTAACTATAAACTTTGAATAGTTATTCTGACGATATTTTTTTCTCCGTGCACCCTAGGTCAGTCGGGCCAATGGAGAAAGAAAAGATAAGAGAGAGAGAGGACCGTCTTGGAATCTGAAGATTGTCTGAAAATTTCATCGAAATCGGTCCAGCCGTTTTGGAGTCTATAAGGAACATTTTTTTTTCCTTCACATAACACAGAGATAGACTGGATTCAAGTGCTAATAACTACAGCCTCCCTGATATAATAAAAGGATTTGAATGTAAATCACATGTTAAACGCTCATAAGAATTAGAAATGATTTGAACGATTAAAAATTATTCAAAATGATTACAAATCAAATCATTTTTAATCCTTTTTAATGATTTTGTTTAATCAGGGCTGTGATTAAAATAACTAAAAAAGAGATTATAAGGTTTTCTTATTTGTTTACTTAGCTTAAGTAATAAAAATATGTATCGTTTATTTAAGTAAATAAACTTTAAACAAAAAAAAATGTTCTGAGGACAGGTTATAGCGGTGAATACTTATAACCTGTTTTGTCCGTTAAATTTGGAACCATATTAAAATAAATAAACTCATGTGAGTCCAACTATGTAACTTAATTAATTAATTCATTAACTTTAATTATCTTAACGTTAGTTAAAAAACACTATAATATTAAGAAATTATAAAGTCACATGAACAATGCGTTCATAAATCTTATTATTGGTCAACTGACAGCCAAAACCGTGTGCTAACACTGGTCTTATGTACAGTTGGTAATATTACAAATTATACAGTCAGTCATTCAAATCACCTACCCAGATAACCAGGGTTGTCAATTTTGAACTACATAAATATAATCATAAAGTTTAAAAGACACTTACAATTACAAATTTTGAAATTACATGAATACAAACGCAAATTTAAATTTCCAACTAATTAACCAAGAAAGTGTAACAACGGTACTTTTTAAAGATTATTTTAATTTAATTAAATCATGGTAGATCTTATCTATGGTTTCTGTATCTTTCCTTTTATTAATTAAATCTTGATGCCTCTCCATTTACATAGATTCCATAATCAGACGCTTTTTATAATTATGTTCTGTATTTAAAATTTTTAATATTTTAAGATTTTAGCCTGCTTACCCTCGAGTAGGCTTTATCATTACAAAATACAAAAGCTTTAGCTCAACCTTTTTTTTTAAAATAAAGACAAAAATAATATAAAACTCATGGCATTTAAAAAAACAGAAACAAAACGATTTACAAAAAGTATTGTATCATATAACACTTGACAGCCCTACCAGCACATCACACACCAGAAACTATGCACTCGCGACTTAGCTTGCTCAATAGCAAGTAAGTGGTTGTAGCATCGTCTTGAATTCATCCAGGGAAGCAGCAGTTGAAACAGCAGGTGGCACAAAGTTCCAGAAAGCAACTCCAAGGACAAGAAAAGAGCTCTTGTACATTGATGTACCCGGAATCGGCGATAACAGCGTATAGTCCGGTTGTTCTCAGATCATTGCAGAGTCGGATCGATAATAGCTTCCAGGTTCTTGAGAATACTAACTTACTCAATATCTTTACCAGCTAACGACAGCACTGGCTTCTCACTGCTATCTATGAGGATAGTACGTTTAGACAAACACCAAAAAAAATGTTAGACACGAAATTCATGATGTGTGAACGGAAGATTAACACTTATTTTTTTTTTTTTCTTCTCCTCCTCGATAAATTTATTTATTCCGCAGTCTCTGCACCACCTCCAAAATGGGCTGAAATCGTACACTCGGCCACAATTGATACATATTTTTTTTTGGGACTCCATTTGACCGGAATGGGTGCAACAATATGAATCATTTCGACCCTCCGTCTCCGTTTAAATAGCAATGCTTATCAAAACTAGGGCTACCACTTTCTCATAACATTTTTTTTTGTTTAAAGTTTATTTACTTAAATAAATGATACATATTTTTATTACTTAAGCTAAGTAAACAAATAAGAAAACCTTATAATCTCTTTTTTAGTTATTTTAATCACAGCCCTGATTAAACAAAATCATTAAAAAGGATTAAAAATGATTTGATTTGTAATCATTTTGAATAATTTTTAATCGTTCAAATCATTTCTAATTCTTATGAGCGGAAAAAAAAATGTTCCTTATAGACTCCAAAACGGCTGGACCGATTTCGATGAAATTTTCAGACAATCTTCAGATTCCAAGTAGGTCCTCTCTCTCGCTTATCTTTTCTTTCTCCATTGACCCGACTGACCTAGGGTCCTTTTTACTTTTAAATTGCATATTTTTAAGACCGTTTTTCAAACAACTATCAAATGTCCACGTAAGTTATTTATCTCTTGTTATTGAAGTCTGGTTTTCCTTAATAAATGCGATGTACCTATGCCGACCACTCTTATCTAAAAAGTTTTATGTTTACATATTTTTAGTTCGGGAATTCACATGACTAATATAATGTGTGTGTTACAGTCGTTATCTGACAGAAAAACATATTGTTTTGAGCGTAGGGAAAATCCCAAAGTTCTGTCATCCACGGATTGTAAGTACAGTCACCATCAACCAACTGATCTATCTCAACTGATCTATCTCAACCAGTTCACGTATTTTGGGTACCAAGAAGCTAGAAGCTAAGAAGCTAGTGGGTGTTTGATAGACATAAAATTAGCATATTATTTGACTAGGTTAGGGATCATCTATTTTGAATGGAAATTATTTATTTAAATAAATGGTCAGATTTCAGACAAGTTTTGTCATCAAATAAATCCTATGTGAATGAACAAAGCACGCACATCACAAATGTTAGAAGAAACAAGCAGGTCAGTTTTATAGTTTTGTAAAGTTTGTATAAGATAAACAAAGCGCATTATTCTGACAACCCCCGGAAAAAAAGAAAGCTAGAACAATACTGACTGACTCGGTGGCTCAGTGGTTAGTGTGCTTGACTACTGATCCGAGAGTTGTGGGTTCGATCCCCACCCAGGGCAAATATTTGTGTGATGAGCAGATTTGTTTGCTCTGCTCTGTCTGGGTGTTAAATATCTATATATGTATGTATTTAAACGTATATAAGTATGTATATCAGTCTCTGGTTCCCATAACACAGGGAATCCTACTTTGGGGCCAGATGACCATGTGTGATTTGTCCCAGAATATTTATTTATTTATACACCCATGGTGCAAAGAAATAATACACGCCACTTGCGTTTGGATTCATTGACGGGCGGGAGGAACTATGTTTGAAAACACTATCAAATTAATAAAGAAAAACGGAGTTTGCAAAAAATCGGAATTACGTTAAATTCTACTCTAATAATGCTGGTCTATTCGTGAAGTAGAAACGACGAAAAATGGAGTACATAGAAATCATATCGTGCAAGACTCGGCAGACCAACCCAATAACAATAGCGAGCGCCCCTGCAGAAATCTTTTAAAGTCATGAAACTACAAACGAAAACCAGAAAACTACGAAGATGGCCACAAAAGCGGCAAATTAAAATGCATTGAAACCTTAACGGAACAGTGCAACGCTCATTCCCTTATTAATAAAACCCGTCACTCCTAATTTCCTATATTGGTGTCAGGCTGCACAGTGCACAGCCCGCTGATTGTGGTCGACTGGTTGCGGCTGGTCGGTCGTCCTCTCCCACCCCAGAGCGTGTCTCTCCTACCAAATACTTGCGCCCCCTGGTTTATCCGGCTCATCCGGGTCAGTCGCTACCGACTTGCTGGGCGTGGTGCCTATGTTCATGTTCATGTTCATAATACTAGATCAAAACTGTAATTGGTAATCTCATGTCCAATATGTATGCTCTAAATTAAGTAGATTTGTATACGCCCTTAAACGGTTAGGAAAGGTTAGCGGAGAAAAAATCGCACTAACTGCTTACCATGGACAATGTACACGTCGCGTCGGTGCTAAGATACGAGTACGGCACAATGACTTCTATATTACTGGCGTAAGGACCCTGCGCGACTAATGCTTTCAGTGAATTGGTGCGAAAATCGAAAGTTTCGCACATTCGCGGCTCAGTCGTCCGCGGGAAATTGCAGAGTGCGGTGGAAAGATATTCCACATGAAAATGCCTTTTTGTGTTATTATAGGCTGTAAAAATCATGAAAAAAAGGCTATAAAGAAACATGGGATATCGTATCATCGTTAAATAACCTTACATTTTATTTTTGCTTGTAAAACAATTAAATAAACTCATTTTTAAAGCGACAATTCTACCAAGGTCTTTTTAGCGTGGCACTGACGTTAACTCTCGTCCACGCTAGTTCGTATGAGTTTTGTCAGATGGCGCTACTTTTTCTATGTATGAAGAAAATCTGAGTGAAATATGGAGACGGGCGGATCCTTCTCTTACAATCTGTGGTACGGCATCGTTCTGCGCCAACTCAACGGATGCAACTAACGTTTGTGTTTGTCGCACAAAAGAAATGTGTGGGAGCAATAAGTGAAGCGGGACCGAGTGACACATGTCGTCCTCTTTATTCTTACAAGCTTGTACATTTTGGAAATAGGTACATTTTAAAAAAATAATACGAATCTTTTTAAACATGCTGAACAGCATCCTAGGTTAAGAGACAGTGACCTTACACGATGATGAGCACTAAAATGTAAAATCTCTGTATATGAGAGGAAGTGTCATTTTATGTCAATTAGGGTTTACAATCACATACCTCGTGACTTTAGGTAGCTCCCACTAAAATATTTCAGAAACAAACTTTTTAGTTGGCTTCACAGACAAATACTTTTATAACTTAAATGATTTTTTAAATCAATAATTTAATGCGAAGGTACTTAAACTTATAATTCAATATTGACATGTAATCTTTTTTTTTGACGTTGAGATTATAATTACAAATGTTTGACATTCTGTAATTTTTAAATATAAGTATTTTGTACGCCAGTTGTTGGCGAAACACACTGTTCCTTCTAATGGTACTGTGTTTCCACTAATAAACTAATTCATATTTCCTTTTATTAAATACTAGCTGTCCCGGCGAACTTCGTACCGCCTTGTACTACACTGCACTACACTGCACTACACTGCACTTCACTACACTACACTACACTAAACTACACTGCACTACACTAAACACTAAACACTACACACTACACACTACACACCGCACACCGCACACCGCACACTGCACACCGCACAACCACACCACAGACCACATATTACACTACACTACTTTTTGTGGATAATGCAAAATTTTTACACTATAAATATTATTAGTGTTTTAGTAAAGATCCCTTTATATAGCGTATAGGCTATAGGCTAAATAATAAAAAATATGATATAGCTTATAGCGACCGCGGATAGTGTCGCTTCTTGACAGTGAAAGATTTTTTCAAATCGGTAAGTAGTTTCGGAGCAAACAAACAATCGAATCTTTCCTCTTCATAATATTAGTATAGACCATAGACTTCTTACAAGTTTTCCTATAATCTATAGGTAAAGAACTAGTTGCTGTTTAAATTTAATTTAAATTTATTTATATTCTTTATTGTACACACTAGTGTTTTCAAAAACTTACGTACATACTTACCGATTGCTTCAACGGTGAAGGAAAACATCGTGAGGAAACCTGCACACGCCTGCGAAGAAACTCGAAGGTTGTGTGTGAAGTCGACCAACCCGCACTGGGCCTGCGTGGTCGACTAAGGCCTAATCGCCCTGATTCAGGGTAGGCTCGAGCCCCTCGGTGGGGACTTATATGAGCTGTAATGATGATTGTACACACACATTTAAATGACAAGAACTGAGAGAGGACGTGTACAGAGGTGGACATGAAGCAGTTTCGGAGATAGTCAAGTGGTGAATGTTCGCCTATTTTCGTAACTTTACAACTATGAGCGTCGGTGGCTCAACCGGTAACGACTCGGTCCATCTAACCAGAGGTACCGGGTTCAAATCTGGACGGCCAATGTACCAATGAGTTTTTCACAAACTTACGTACATATCATTACCGATTGCTTTAACGGTGAAGGAAAACATCGTGAGGAAACCTGCACAGGCCTGCGAAGAAACTCGAAGGTTGTGTGTGAAGTCGACCAACCCGCACTAGGCCCGCGTGGTCGACTAAGGCCTAATTCACCCTGATTCAGGGTAGGCTCGAGCCCCTCGGTGGGGACGTATATGAGCTGATATAATAATAACAACTATTTATTTTAAAAATATATGTTTTTTAAAGTCTCACATTAAGCTTTTTTATTTGATTTGTTACATGATATTACGAGTATACTAAGCATTTTATTTTGTTTTTTACTTTACCCCCCAAAAGTTTAAAATTCATTTTATTACGTTACACGTCCGTGTTTAGGTCACCGACTTACATATGTGTACCAAATTTCAACTCAATTGGTCCAGTAGTTTTTGAGCCAATTGGCTGTGACAGACGGACAGACAAACACGCGAGTGATCCTATAATCATTCCATTTTCTCCTTTTAGGGTACGAAACCCTAAAAATATCATTTTTTACGTGAAAACAGATTTTCTCAGGAACACAGAAACAACTATCTAGATAGACTTGAAATGTTAAACATTATTTAAATATAAAATTTCATCCAAGTCGTTAGAGCCGTTTTTAGTAAACCAAACGTATAACATATTATACTGGGTGTTAATAACACGGTATAGGACGCGTTAACTGGGGTTCTGCTCGCCATACTGAACCAACATACCTATAGCCAATTCTCCAAAAAAAAATTGGACCCTTCATACAAAAATGCACAAAATGCGTCGATCATTTGATTGATATTTTGAAGTTTTTTTTTGTGATTTCAGAAAAGTAATAGAACAAAAGTTGTTCAGTTTGCCGAGTAGCAGCCGCAGCTAACGGGACCTGCACCAATTTTGTTACACCCTGTTATATGTATAAAATTGGTTTTTCAGAAACGGCCGTTCTAACGTTTTAAATTTAAATGTATTTAGATAATGTTTTAAATTCCAAGTCTATCTAGGTATCATCTCTGAAAAAACCCGTTTTTACCCAAAAAATAATATTTTTAATTTACATGCCTAGAAGCCCCGCCCGAGCTCGGTCGCGCTCGTTCGTGCTCGGTCGCGGTCGGTCGTGCTCGGTCGCATTCGGTCGCGCTCGTTCGTGCTCGGTCGCGGTCGGTCGTGCTCGGTCGCTTTCGGTCGCGCTCGTTTGTGCTCGGTCGCGTTTGGTCGTGCTCGTTCGTGCTCGGTCGCGGTCGTTCGTGCTCGGTCGCGTTTGGTCGTGCTCGGTCGCGGTCGGTCGTGTTTGATCGCGTTCGGTCGCGCTCTTTCGTGCTCGGTCGCGGTCGGTCGTGCTCGATCACGTCCAGTCGCCCTCGTTCGTGCTCGGTCGCGGTCGGTCGTGCTCGGTCGCGTTCGGTCGCGCTCGTTCGTGCTCGGTCGTGCTCGGGCGCGCTCGGTCGCGGTCGCCTAGGTCATGTTTACATACTCGTGAGTACATCTATCACTTGGTCACGTTCGTAGTGAGTAGGTAAGTTACTCACAGACCAGCAGATTACATTGCTGATGTAATGCAGTCTGTTTTATAAAAATGCTTGAACTATTACTTATCGGCGACTTTGCTTACGAAGAATAATAATAATTGTTTTCTCAGAAACATTAACATTACATCAATAGTTTTTTTTTATATGCAAATAAAATATTTTCACTTTCAGTTGGTCGATGTTTAATTCTTTTTTTTTCATAATTAGTTAACTCTTGGCATCAACTCACCTAATTATAGGTAACGTTGATGCCAAAGATGGAAGCGGGCTTACCAAGATTCCTCAATGCAAATAAAAACTGGCTATCTTATCTACAAGCTAGAACACTTCTATGCTCATTGAACATTGATGTTTGGTGGCAAGACTTAGATAAGATGGTGGTTGCTAGCCAGGCTGGAAAAGTGCACCAACCAAACCAAGTCTTACAAAGGTAGACTCTGCTGGGAATAGGGCCGCGGCCTTAACGTGACGCTACTGGAGCGTTATGGTTACAATAGAGCCCGCGGCCTTAACGTGACGCTACTGGAGCGTTATGGTTACAATAGAGCCCGCGGCCTTAACGTGACGCTACTGGAGCGTTATGGTTACAATAGAGCCCGCGGCCTTAACGTGACGCTACTGGAGCGTTATGGTTAAAATAGAGCCCGCGGCCTTACGTGACGCTACCGGAGCGTTATGGTTACAATAGAGCCGCGGCCTTAACGTGACGCTACTGGAGCGTTATGGTTACAATAGAGCCGCGGCCTTGACGTGACGCTACTGGAGCGTTATGGCTACAACGCTACGGAGGTGGTTAAAGTGTGACTAATTATTGGCCTTTTTTACCATAACTTTCTCCTCTTTTATGTTTGTTATACAACTATCGCGTCGCAGTAAGTGTCCGATGATCGAACTCCGATCACATCTCCCCTTGTATTCTTAACTAGCAGTTTTACAGTGCCGACGCGACGGCTCCCTCCCGTTGGAAAACAAATAGCGCGTCCCGTTGACAGCGCCGCAGCAGCAGCAGCAGCAGCAGCAGCAGCAGCGCGGGACCGAGGGACGCGCGTGAATACATTCTCAGTGGTCGTCATGATACTCCTGTTGTCCTTCATTTTATCGATTATGCGTCATTAGTAGTTCTGAAAGTCCAGCTAAACCTTCCATTCTCCTACAGCACCTCATTTCAGAGCTTCCAGTCTCTCTGTCACGGTCCAACTTTCTATCCATCCATAAATCTCTCCAGCCGATCTCAAGTAGTGCGCTTACTTATTTAATTTTATTTATATACAGAGTGTAACAAAAGTGGTGTAGGTCCCGTAAACTAGGGCTTTGTTCTACCAGTTTGCTGAAATCGCAAAAAAAAAATACTCTTCATACATAGGCACTATTTGAGCTTGCGTGTTACATCCTCGGCTGCATCGGCACTTACCCAGGTGAGGTGCAGCCAAACGCACTCAAATTTTTAATAAAAAAATAAAATAAAAAAATCGATCAGCTGATTGACCAATTTTGGGCATTTTAGTATGGAGGGTCTAAATATTCTTTTGAAAATTGCCTATGGGTTCCTTGGGGAAAGTTGTTCAGTATGACGAGTAGAACCCTCAGTTAATGGGTCCTACACCAATTTTGTAACATCCTGTGTATATATATATATGTGTGTGTGTATATATATATATATATATATATATATATATATATATATATATATTTATTTATTTGATTTGGTTGTATTCGGGATATGTGTTTTCAATTTAATTCGCTAAAGGGTTTTGTACGTAGCCTGTTTGATATAGAGTTCATTAACAAACACACTTATTTTAATATAGATATAATTATTTCATTGTCAATAGTTTAACTGATATCGGTGACTCACAATATTTGTTTACAAATGTAATGTTGTTTGTGCTCGATTGCTGAGTTATAAGTCAGTTAATAATTTCACGAACCGGATGTGTTCGTTAGTGTCTCTTTTTAATAAATAAATTTGAGTTCAGTGGAAAAATGAAGTCATCTTTGATAATATTAGTTTTACTTACCGTATCACTTGGTGCAGACTGTTACTATCATACTGGAAAACACAAAGGCAAAAGTGAAGACTTGAATAACAGAAGAATCAAGCGTGAAATATTAGAAACTTTGAAAAATAAATCCTTTCAGCTCATAAACTATATTAGCGACAAAGGAAGAAGCATGAAGAATTTGTATTATAAAGGCAAAAATAAGGTAATGTATTCTTTAGGTTTCGGTGAAAATGAGAAAGAAAATGGTATGCTAAAAGGAAGATATAATAAAGAACAAGATTTAAATATATTAGAAAAAAAGGATAAGCAATGTTCGGATAAAGCCGTAGAAAACTTTATGACAACAACCCAACTAATAGCTTTACATGGATATAAGTCGGAATCCCACAGCATTGTAACCGATGATGGCTACATTCTGACTGTTCACAGAATACCGTATTCAAATTTGGCATCTGATAAATCAATTCCTCAAAAGACAGTATTGTTGCACCATGGGCTCCTAGCCAGCTCAGCTGACTGGGTGATTCCTGGCCCAGATAGAGGTTTAGCGTATATTCTGTCGAAGGCTGGCTATGATGTTTGGATGACCAACGTAAGAGGAAACACATACTCTAAAGCTCACGTGAAAAAAAACGTCGATTCTCCTGAATTCTGGAATTTTACATTTCATGAAGTAAGTCAGTATGACCTTCCAGCAGTAATTGATTACATTATTCTGAGAAAAGGTGAATCTGTTAAAATAGATTTTGTGGGATTTTCAATGGGAACAACTGTTTTATTTGCCTTACTTTCTACTAAACCTCAGTACAACGATATTCTAAGAGCAGGATTTGCTCTGGCTCCAGTGGCGTATATGAGCAACGTCAAAGCACCATTCAAAGTGTTATCTAAATTTAGTGACTATATTAATTATATAATGAATTTGGCTGGTTCGCACGAATTTCTACCAAGAAACGCCCTCCTTAAATATTTATCTAAACATTCATGCACAATTTATGACGTTGAGGATGCTATATGTGAAATTTCAATGTACACGGTATGTGGCCACGGAAGAGAGTTTGACTCGACGCTCTACCCCATGTTGTTGGGTCACGTGCCCGCTGGCGCGTCCACCAAGACATTGGTGCATTACGCACAAGAGATAAGAGCTGGGGGAAGATTCCAACTGTTTGATTACGGACCGAAAGGAAACAAGGAAATGTATGGAGGAACTACTGCTCCAGAGTATCCCGTTGCAAATATTACTTTGCCGATAGCTCTTTTTAGCGCACCAGGTGACTGGCTGTCTAATATCACCGATGCTTCTCGCTTGTACCACGTTTTGGTGAATCCAATTGAACACTACATCGTTCCATCGGGGGATTTCACTCACATAGACTTTCTGTTCGCCCGCAACTCCTCTGAACTTCTTTACAACGAACTGTTGAAACTAATGGAAGCTCCTCTTCCAGTAGTCAGGAAAAATAAAATCTCGTGATTATATTTCGAACTTATTAAATTTTATGCTAAGAAACAAATTTACTTTTATTATTTTTAGTAAAGAGCGTCGGTGACCTAAGGGCTAGGGCCACTACCTCCTTGTCCGGGACGTCGTGGTTCGAATCCTGTCACGTACCGATGTGTTTTGGAATTAAGATTTCATATGTACTTTTATCTGAAACTCTTACAGTGAAGGAAAAACACCGCGAGGAAAACTTCACACGACTGCGAAGAAACTTGAAGGTAAACTAACTAACATGAAACTTTAAGTCAATCAACCCGCACTGGGCCCGCGTGGTCATATACGGCCTGATTGCCCTAATTTCACCCTAATTATCTTCTTACAGATGAGTGGTACTTGTTTACCTAACAGCCATCCAAACTCTTAGCTGGTCATGAACCTAGGTATTTTTGCGAATTTAATAATCAATTTAACAAAATGGACCCAAAGTACTAAACCATCCGATATTGTTAAAATAGCCTGTTAAAAAAACTAAGTACTACTATTACCTACTATTATTTTAAGAAGGATATCTACTCTACAAAATGAAAAAAAAATCCTGAAGAAATAATTAATTTAAAAAAAACTACCTAGGTTAAAGCTCTCCGCACACGTCCTTAAATCGATGACCGACTTTGTGCAGAAGGAAAATGGAACATATGGATTGCAATGTTGAGACGCACGCGTCCTACAAAAAGTAGTCGAAGCAAAAAGTCGGTGGGTGGTTTAGGAGAACAGTGGAAATGGATTGTTGTGATTTTTTGCACTGAGATGGTTGAGGGGGTAGGAAATGACATAATTTACTAATTAGCATATCCTCACATTATTTCTGAGGCATCGCGCACGTTGGCATCGCAACGGAGCAACGGATTAAAGTGATTTTTGTATAGAAATGGTTGAGGGGGTGGGAATGACATATACTGCTAATCAGAATAGTTTCTGAGAAATCCGGAGAAAACGAATGTCCATGCTTGCGAGCCGCTTACTGCTCGCGCACCACTCACCCTCGCAGACAGTCATAAGAACGATGTCCACGCGGCCGAAGCCGCAGTAAAAAGCTAGTAGCTAATATATTGAAATTCGAAAGTCTTGAAAGTCGTAAAAACAGTTAATGAGTAGCCAACTTGCCAGTTTGTTTTTAAATGCCCTCATGTGACTACTGCTCGTAGTTATTTTTATCATAAACCCACATTTTCTGTTCAACATATCTTTAAGGTTATTCCAAAGTTTGGTTACACCAAACAACCACAAACACATTTTCTAGAAACAAAAACCGCAATGACGCTACGTTAATGATTTATTTTTAAATACCTATATTTCGGCGAAGCAATTTAAGCACAGCTTACAGTAACCAGGAAAACAAGCATTCATATGTGTTATTAAGTCTGATGAGGATAAAACGGGCATTAATTGTTTAAATCACACTCAATAAGTCGTCTCAGTGACACCGAAAATGTCACATCACGAGTTACGAGTAAGCATCTCAATTATAGTTATTTTATTAAAATCCATCGCGGTTTTGAGCCGAAAAGATGGAAGTCTTATATTTGTTATAGACAACACGGTCTCCATGGCTGATGAGATAAAACAAATACAAAACAGTGTTGATTCTATCATGGATGTCATCCTCAGCAATTCTAGCCAGATTCAAAATGTAGTTCTGGTAACGTTCAACGATCCCGGTAAGTGCCATTAATCTGTTTATATACTTATTAAATTGTTTGTCTTGACTGATCATCATCACACAGCTTAACCCAATGGACGGATTGGGCTGAAATTTGGCATTCAGATATAAATTATGACGTAGGATTTTGGGAAATTTCCACGGGAATGGCAGGAACGGAAGTGGCACACGCCACTATTATTTCATAGAATAAAAAGTTTTTTTAATTTTTTTTTATTCACAATTGGCAAGCCCTTGGCATCATCTCACCTGATGGCAAGTGACGATGATGCCGAAGATGGAAGTGGGCTTACCAAGATTCCCCAACGCAATGGAGAACTGGCTATCTTATCTTCATGCCGGAACACATCAATGTTGTTAACATTGATGTTTGGCGGCAAGACTTAGATAAGAATATGGTGGTAGCTAGCCAGGCGGGCTTAGAAAATGCCCTACCACCAACCAAACCGAGTCTTACAAGTTGACCCCACCGGGAATCGAACCCGCGACCTCCTGGTGTGAAGCGAATGGACTAACCATTACGCCACGGAGGCGGTTAAACGTTTAAAAGGTTAAACGGTTAAAAGTTTACTTCACGAATGATATTTTTAAAATTGCTGTTAGTACGAGTATCTTACTTCTAACAAAATATTAATTAAACATAATTAAAAACGCTAAAAACACTTTTAAAAACCGACTTCCATCGCAACAACTTAGTACATTTTTGCATTATATTTTTTGATTTTTGTTAATTTTCTAGAAAAAAACTAGACCGATTTTGATAAAATTTATATGTGACAACACGGAAATCACTACCTTTAAAATAAAAAAAGAATCATAAAAATCGGTTTACCCAGTCAAAAGTTCTGAGGTAACACACATAAAAAAAGAAACATACAGTCGAATAGAGAACCTTCTCCTTTTTGGCAGTCGCTTGAAAATAACGATACTTTCCTTCCAATATTTAAGACTGGTCTTGTCCCATACAAGAAGATAAAAGAACAGCGAATAGAGAAACAATATTGATGAGCAAGTCTTGCGATCGCGAAGCTCTGAACTCTGCGATGAAATCTATAACCACGCACGGAGGGGGGGATGGCCCCGAATACAGCTTCACAGGCATTTTGCACGCTCTCGAGGAGAGCAACCACAACTCATACATGTTCGTCTTCACGGATGCATCACCAAAAGATTATCAACTTAAGGAAGATGTGAAAATATTTGCACAACAAAAGGGTACACAAGTGAGTATCAATTGAAATTCATAAAAAAAATTAAATAAAACTAGTCTTCAATATAGAGGCACTCTGATAATGTTATCATCAGCGGCTTTTTGCACCTATAATTTTAGATTTCATAAGAGTTCAGATAGATTTCACGTAAATTTGATGTGAAGCCAATCAAAACTACTCCAAACCTGTACACGCACACATGGACATCAAAGCTAGAGTAGTTTTACTCGATAGTGTTTGCTAAGACGTCGTGGAAGACACGCACATACGCACACACACCGATACTGCATACACGTTTCAAAAAGTGGCTTCAACAGCTTCAGCAGGCTTCAAAAGTTAGCAACAATCAATCTGAACCCCTTTGCTCTAAGCCTATAGTAGACCATTCAGATAGTGTCCCGGAAGAACTGTCCTCTCTGCAGACACTGTGCAGCCTGCGCCTCGCACACAAGGAAACTCAGTGCTGGCCAAGACCGTCATAATCCACTCGGCCTAACTGGCTTACTAAACCCATACTCGTAGGGAGGCAGCAGGAGACCACCACATTATCGGGTTGAACACTGGTTCACCTAACTGGCTTACTAAACCCACACTCGTGGGGAGGCAGCAGAAGACCATCACATTATCAGGTTGAACACTGGTTCACTTAACTGGCTAACTCAACCCACACACGTGGGGAGGCAGCAGGAGACCATAACATTATCAGTTTGAACACTGGTTTACCTAACTGGCTTACTAAACCCACACTCGTGGGGAGGCAGCAGGAGACCACCGCATTATCAGGTTGAACACTGGTTCACCTAACTGGCTAACTCAACCCATACACGTGGGGAGGCAGCAGGAGACCACCACATTATCAGGTTGAACACTGGTTCACCTAACGGAAACCACATTCCGGGTTTGATCTTAGGGTTTTTATTTTTGTAGACGGGTAAGACCCATCTCTGCAACAGAACCTGCTCAATCTAATGGTTGCATTTTTACCCACTACTCAGCTGCGAGTATCTAAGGGTATCTACATGTGATTGAGGGGAATGTTATGGAATACGGAATCTTTGAACGTTATTTTCAACGAATTCAAGACGTCGTCAAGATTTGCGCACATAATAAAGAGGCCGATTATTTTCATTTAAATTATTAGAACAGTAAATTTAGTCATTTATTTGAGTAAATAATTTTAAAAAAAATGATTTGATTCTTGTGATATTCGTTAACCCTTTCAGAACGTATGTGTACAATTGTAGACATAAACATTTTTTAGTGTACAAAATAAAACAGAATATTGTATCACTTGACTCCGGTTGCATCCAATTGATCACATTATTATTTATACAAATAGTACCACAGGCTTTCGTCGGTTGTCTGCGGAGGCCAGCGCGTGTGCGGGTAAGTGCCTACGTTTTATTCATAAATCGTGTGATAAACTTGAGATTTTTCCAAAATAAAAATGTTTTTGAATAAAATATAGTGCAGGGCTCTGAATAAATTTATTTTATTTGCGAATTACAACGTATTTGTACCAAAATCAAAATGTTTTCGTAATGTGCTCAATCGTAGACATGCGGAACAAGTTGATGGATTCTTTTTGCAAGCATGTTTTTATGAAGTTGTACCCGCTCTTTACTTTTTGTATATTTCTTTTACATTTTGAACTTTTATTTGTTTTCTTCTTTTTTTTCAGAGTATCTAATGACTTGATGAGCCTTCATAAGAAAAAGATGATTTCACGGGAAGCTTTGAAATTGCTCGAAAAGGACACTGTATCAGATCTTGACTTATCTTCTTCTAAGGATGATAGAGATGATCTTCCAAAGTCGTCATCAAGGCATGTGCGTTTGGGTGCCGATAGTATAGCCTCAACTCAAATTGGGCACCCTGTTGATTCAGATGACGATGATATTACAGAGGAGCCTATTTTGGTGACCTTCTTCTCAAGGACTGCAAGTTGATCATGAACCGCTCATTTCATATGATTATCTTACACCTAAAGATAACATTAGACAGAGGCATAAAAGTAATGATAACCTGTTTCCGGCCGACTGCGATCCTCCCTTAATAATTGATCCTCTGGAAAGACTAACGATTGAATATTACTGTAAATATTTTACATCAGAGCTTTTTGATATTATGGCTGGTATGACTAATTTATACGCTGTGCAATCAGATAAACCAAGATTCAAACCAACAACCAAACCTGAACTATGGGAGGAGTTGATATGCTCGATCAACTAATGAGTTATTAATTATTATAGAACATTCATCAAATCAAAGAAGTGGAGCCTTCGGGAAATCTTCCATGCAACTGACTTGGCCGTGGTACAATCCTTCAGAGAATACCACCGCGAATGTGATTTGCTAGGTATTCCGGAGAAGAAACAAATGAAACTGCTGGGTTCCCGACGGCGGGCGCTTGGCAAAGAGCTTGATCTTAGAAACAAACATGTCGCAGCAGCTAAAAGAGGAAGACCAAGTACTAGTCTTGTGCCATTGCCTACAGTTATACCAAGAAGACCCGGAGAAAAACGCCCTCATTCGTAGGTGGCTAAGGATGGTGTTAGACATTTACGTGCACAGGACGATAAACTACCTACTCGATGCAAATATCCAGGATGTAACGAAAAGTCTCGCACCAAATGCGTAAAGTGTAAATGTTCGCTTATGTAACAAAAGACGAAAATTGTTTTGTAATTTCATACATAAAGAAACAATGGTTTGATAATGTTCCTTTTTGATATTTCATAGTATACCTATTTTTCGAGTCTGAAACAATAAATAAAGACTCCTTTTTATTATAAAAAAAATGTTTTATTAAAATTCTGTAGAAGCTCCCATAGGTATTTTCGTTTTCATCTAGGCTGGTTGTATCCATTTGTGCACATTAAGAAAAACATCTATATTCTCGAAAATTAATTTTCTTTTCGAATTTTCTTTAAATATTCCCTATACGAGTGTGGATACCTATCATAGAAAAAAAAGACATATTCATAGGTTTCAAAACAATAAGTCAGGTCTGAAAGGGTTAAAATGACTGTTGCTAATTAAATGGTAGTGTAATATATATTATAAACAGGGTTACAGATTAAGTCTAGCTAAATCCTATAGGACGATAAACTACATCTAATTGCTACAAAAAAGTCATAATAAACTGGGGGTCGGAAATCAGCGGTTTTGAAGTTACAGCCCATTTATTTTAAAATTTTGTATGAAAACCGCATTTGTTTAAATGTTTTGTGATTTTCCAAAAAAGTGATACTACGATTAAGGGTTGGCTGGAAGAGATCCCTGTTTGGGATAAATCCGCCTTTGTGCTTACTTCTATCATGTATCTATAATTGTATATTTTGTTGTACAATAAAGAGTTCACTAACAAACAAACAAACAGTCTTCTTCTTAGCGTGTCGATGGCAGACACTACACTGTAGCAGCCCAGAATTTGGCCACGTTAACAGCATTATCAGTCGCTGTAATGAGGTCTTCCAGCATACTACAGTTTCGTCATACTACAGTAATTGGCGCGCAAAATACGATATAAACTTCCTTATTTTATCAGCTTTCCAACAAATTAAAAAAGTTAAAATATACAAATTGGTTGTAACAAAAGTCAATGATGCTGTCAAGAGGGTGCCTCAAGTCCCATTCAATTTTTTTTATGTTGTTTTTTTTTATTCCAAGATTTGTTTTTCGCATTAACAGACATCTCTGACCCTCCAGCATAATGACTAACTTTGATGCACAAGCTCATCCAAAAAATTCGACTTGATTTTTTCCATAGAAAATTGTTGTATAATTAGTATAAACGATCTAAAACCTCTGATTTCCGACCCCCAGTTAATATGACTTTTTTTGTTCAATTAGACATAGTTAATCGTCCTATAGGATTAAGGTAGATTTAATCTGTAACCCTATAAAACTACAAATATGTCAAAAAAAATAGTGTCCAAGGATTTTTAAAGGCTAGTAGTTTATGTACTAAATGAAACAGGCGTAATAATAAATACATATATGTACGACCCTTTTCTGGCGCATACAAAGGTTTCACGAAAGCGGTAGAGTAAAGAAACCGCCCAGGTGCGAGTCAGAACCGCACACAAAGGGTTCCGTGCCATCATACTAGATGGCGCTAGTTTCTGCACGTTTAAAAAACACGTCTTTTGTATGGAATCCCTCTTATTTTTCACTTTTTCTAATTAGTATTTGTTGTTGAAGCGGCTTCAGAAATACATCATGCGTGAAAATTTCAATTATCTAGCTATCACGGTTTATGAAATACAGCCTGGTGACAGACAGACGGACGGACAGTGAAGTCTTTACCCTTTGGGTACGGAACTAAAAAAGACAGCATCACGCAATAAAACATATATATAGAGTAAAAATGCCTAAATGTTAACAAGGATGAAAAACGTGCCTGTATGCAGAGATTTGTTACCATAGATGGGTTATGCACTAACAAACAACATTTGAAAATCGAAGCCATTTACACACACAATGTTATAGGTAGCTCCCTTCTATTGCACCGAATGTTACTAAGAAAAGAGATGCCAATTGGCATCTTTTTTTTGCTTCACTTTTTAGACGCATGTAACCTATCTACCTCCCCTTATATATAGCATATCTCTGCCTGTATGTATTCTTTAGCAGCATTATAAGCGTAATAATCATTACAACCAAACTAAAAAATATGGCACAGCCCTATGTGTATTTCCGAACGGGACGACAGATAACCTACTGTTTGTATGTACTCGTACTATGGTTTTAGTTAGGGTTTCAAATACCTTGTTTGTGCACTTAAAATAAATGTTAGGAACTTTACATCATACTCGTACATGCTCAGTAAGTAGGATTTACTACTGTACAAAGAGGCTGTGTAAAAGTTGGCATTTGCAACACAATGCATTGTTTCTTTAGACGTTCCATTTTCAAATCACTTTACGTCACACTATTGCTTGAATAGTAATTTACAGTTCAAGCTATGCAAAACTCCATAGTGAAATCTCTTTTCTTATGTATAATGAAAAGAAAACTTTTTACTTAAAAAAAATAGAATTGGGGCATTTCACTTCAATTTATACTTGTTCACTCGCGACTGTAATAAAATAAGTTTTTACTAGTTACAAGTGTTAGTTCAGCGTGTCAAGTACTTCATCCAATCAAGAACTGGCCTGCACGCTGCACGCTGCACGCTGCACGCTGCACGCCTGATTTCTATCATCTCGAAGCAGAAGATGTCGTACAAAACTGTTTACCGAACAAATCCAGAGACCGATATAACTTAAATCCTATGAATATTTCAATAAATGGCGTGCAGAAAAAGGAATAAAATTGTTGTCAGAATGCGTATTGATTGTGAGTACACAGTATTTCAGTCAGCTCTCTACAACTTACAAACCATTATCAATGTGGAGTTTCTACTCTAACTTACCTCGCATGAATGATGTAAAGTAGAATGCTTAACTCGGTTGTAAGTAGCTATTACACCCGCGAACTATATTCTCCCCCCCCTCGCTTCGCTCGCTCGCTCGTCTTAATATCTCGGGTGCACTCGACCCATTGGCGCCCTCTGCGAGCGCCAAATTGGATCTTGTTCTGTAATCAGCTCTCTTACATCCATTGTATAACGATCTACTATTACAGGAGTGTTCTTTGTAATCTTAAGATGATGTTAAGACCAGGTGCCCCTTTCACTGCTTTGAATGGTTCCTTACAGTATTTTTTACAAGCTTCATATTAGCTTGCCGTGTGAGTTAGTTTTGGGAAAATCTTGGAAGCTAAATTAGAACAGCTTTCCAGTTTCCGATTATGCTGAAATTTCGCATAGAAGTTAAGTTTGGAGAACAACGCATGGTAAGCTAAGCAACGTTATTCTAAATCCAATATGGCGGACTCCCAAAGGTGGTTTATGGGTAAGTATCAAATAAAAGGGTTCCATGAGAAGAGTACGTATTAACTAAAGTTATTTTCAAATTATAGCTTGTACCTAAATGTTTCAAGTTTTTTTCAAAAATTATTTCATTTTACAATTAACGGTAAAGTTAGGGGACACTGTACACGACACAATTAATTAGTATCTGCTCAAATTTCAAATCTAAAAAAATGATATTTCTTGTAAATACTTATCGAAATTTTATAATTTTATTTTAGGGTTCCGTAGTAGGTAACGGGACCTTATTACCCTGCGCTGTCCATCTATCTGTCTGTCTAACCTATAAAAGGCTGTATCGTTTGAACCGTATCTATTTTCTTTAATATTTATTTATTTATAACTAGCTGTCCTGGCGAACTTCGTTCCATCTTACACTACCCTACCCTACCCTACTCTACCCTACACTACACTACACTACACTACTCTACACTACCCTACCCTACAGTACACTACACTACCCTACCCTACCCTAACTACACTACACCTACACTATACTACCCTACACTACCCTAAAACCCTATTTTTTATTGATGAATATCATAATTTAATACTTATTATCCTATTCCCGACGAAGACGAATGCAAAAATACAAAAATCATAAAAATTGGTCCAGCCGTTCTGAAGTTATAAATGATGTAACTAACACGACTTTCTTTTATATATGTATACTAGCTGTCCCGGCGAACTACGTACCGCCTTACATTACATTACACTGCCCTACCCTACCCTACACTACACTACACTACCCTACCCTACCCTACACTACACTACCCTACCCTACACTACCCTAACCTACACCACCCTACCCTACATACACTACACTACACTACCCTACCCTACACTACCCTACACTACACTACCCTACACTACCCTACCCTACCCTACCCTACCCTACCCTACCCTACCCTACCCTACACTACCCTACCCTACCCTACATACACTACACTACACTACCCTACCCTACACTACCCTAAACTACACTACACTACACTACCCTACCCTACCCTACCCTACACTACCCTACCCTAAAATAAAATAGATGTTGGCCGATTCTCAGACCTACTCAATATGCTCACAAAATTTCATGAGAATCGGTCAAGCCGTTTCGGAGGAGTATGGGAACGAACATTGTGACACGAGAATTTTATATTTATACATAGATTCAGATATAGATTATTGACCAAGCGAGCGCGAAACGTGTCCGTTCCAGCTTGGGCTAAATGCTTTCGTATGTCTGTCCAGCGGATGTTTGGCTTTTCTCCTCTACAGGTCGCAATTCTCAACAGATTCTCGTGAAATTTTGTGAGCAGGTTCTTTAATTATTTTTTTTTTGTCGATTTAGTTTTTTGATATTTTTCAAAATGGCGGAGCGTTATAAAATATCATATTTTAGTCCTGTCAAAAAACTCCCGAGGTCTGCAGCTCACAGAGCCACTAGTTATAGATGTTGGTACCAGTGATGAACATATGACGTTATGTTGGTACCAGTGATGAACATGTGACATTATGTTGCTACCAGTGATGAACATGTGACATTTTGTTGGTACCAGTTATGAACACGTGACATTATTTTGGTACCAGACAGTGATGAACATGTGACATTATGTTGGTACTAGTGCAGATGAACATGCTACCTAAAATTGAGCACTTAAAATGTGTTATCTACCTGTAGGTCGACTAATCGACTTGTAATCGACTCAGTAAAATACATAGTTTGTCACAGTAAAGCTACATTTTTTTAAGAACTTGTTTAAAATGTAAGCAATACAATAAATATTTCATTAATGAGGATAAACTAAACAGCGCATTAACTGCAATTGCAATGCTATCGCGTAAACAACGGCGGCTGTGCCACGGATGTGCTTATCTGTTGCGAAAGTACCTAAATGTACCGTCCGTGCGTCCGTCCGTCCCACGGTAATCTAAATATATATAACTCAAAGGTGACTGACTGACTGATATAGTGATCTATCAACGCACAGCCCAAACCACTGGACGGATCGGGCTGTAATTTGGCATGCAGGTAGATGTTATGACGTAGGCATCCGCTAAGAAAGTATTTTGGAAAATTCCTGCGGGAACCGCAAAAATCGGGATCTGTGCGGGCGAAGCTACGGGCATCCACTAGTTAGAAATAAAAGAACTTCATCTATCAGTGGTACCGATAGTTAGTGCAAAATAACCTACTTACGCTTTTTTAATTATTGTATTGTCATCGGCTCTAATTACGAGAGTTTTTTCAACCGATTTCACAAAGGAGGGGAGGTTCTCAATTTGACTGTATGTTTTTTTTGTATGTTTGTTACGCGATATCTCCGCCGATTGTGAACATATTTTCAAAATTCTTTTTTTTATTCAAATACCCCCGAAGGGGTCCTATTGTCAACAAGTCAGGATCTGATGATGGGATCCCAGGGAAATCGAGGGCAACCCTCAAATTTTATAGGCTCGTTTTACGTGTTTCATGTATTTTCTAAAATATTTTTTTTTTTTATTATTTTTTTTTTTATTTATTGCTTTAAAGAACAAACATACAGATAATTACAGTACAAAAGAAACCCTATCGGGTTTTTGTATTGCACAGAAGTCGAAGACTATTTAATTTAATGATGAGGGTAGGTGACACCCAAGACTTATGTAGTGTAGGTACTTAAATAAAAAGAATTGCCATAAAGATGTTTACAACACAAGAACAATGGTGACGTCAATGTGTACCCCTATCTGTGAAAGTACTTTAAGTGTGACTGTGTGTGAGTGTATGTCGCTGATGCAGGTATGATTTCTTGACAAACAGGATGTGACTTTTGGAGTATTTTTTTATTTTATATTATTATAATTTGTATGTTATTATATCTATTACTAATGTTCAGAATTTTATGATTATTCGAATTTTATATTAGGATTAGCAAGAAAGAATAATTTTAATTTATTTTTTATATTGTTTTTATTAATTTCTGCCTTGAGACCTGTAGGTTAGGTATTAAAGTATTTGCGTCTGGTAGTCATCTTATCATGTTGATGAGCTGATGAAGTTAGGTATAACTCCTTAACGGTTAGGAGTTGGAGGGTAATTCTTCAAATATTTTACGTAGATAGATAAAATTTTACGTATAGACCGATAGTTGTATTCTTTTAGATTATTCAGATGAGATGATGATGGAAGATTTAAATCCCTAACTTTCATGCTGTTGAGATGTCGATGGAAGCCACAGGAACAGGAATCTGTATCTGTTAATGAAACATATTATGCATTATGAATTGATGGTTCGTATTGCCGAGTGGGTAATTGGGTTTAACGTTGTTAGATAGATAGTAATATTACTAAAAATAAAGAAAATAAAAATAAAAGACCAAAAACAGACTTCATAATGAAATTCACTCAAAAGTATGATATAATATTATTATACTTAGATACGTCGTGTATGTCGGTGTCAGCAATTGTGGCGACGAAATAGGTGAGGCTGAACATTATATACCCTTACATCACCACACAACCACATACTTACTCACACCTATACAATTCGGATATAGGTAAAAGGTTTGAAGGCTAGTTGGTAATTAATATGATTTGCGGTTACGTATTTATTTCAGTTTAGTAATGAGATGTCACTATAGGTACTGAACAACTAATATCTAAGGTATACTAATCGCGAACCGCTATAGGTACCTAAATACCTATATCATCATTATGAGAGCCACTGTCGCTCTAGTGGACGGCAGAGGGCCGCATTACTCTCCGCACGGCGCTGGGTCGTATCCCGGTTGGACTCACCTCGACCAGCATTGGCCACCCGAAGGGGCCGCCGGTGAGGCTTGCGACATGAGTCCTCTCCTCCGTTAGGCAGTAACTGAGCACACTGGATAATGGGGCTGGGCCCCCCATCGGGTCTCCGCACACACCCCTACAACCCGCCTCTATGCCGCCCTAGTCTCTCACCCCTGTCTGTGGACCTGAAGTCCCGCCAGAACAACATGAGGAGAAAGTACCCCCCTTAACGGGAGTACCCACTGTTCCCCTCAACTTTTGGGTGGCCACCCCTACTTGCTTAGGCTGGATTGAGCGTCGCCCCTCAACTCCACCTAGAACAGGAAAGTGCTTCCACTTTCCTCTTTGTACGTACCCAGCGTACCGATAATCTGCATGGTGAGAGACTTCTGTGCTCAGCACAACTGTGACAACAAATTACAACATGACCTCCATTGGTCCTTGAAACTTTACTGTACACCACGATGTGACATCCCATGAACTTTACTGAGCACGTCTTAACCAGGCCATGGGGACTCACCCAGGTTTGGTCATATCTCACATAACCTTTTCACTCGAGCCATCTCCGCACTGGCTCGCACGCTGTCCAAGTTCCTTCTCTCCCGCGCTCAAATGCACGGCCGCTCCACTTGACAGCTCCTAAAAAAGGTAAGAAGCACAGACAATCATTTCTTGTACTTTTTGATTCAGTGTTGTCACATTCAAATTACAATTGCCACATAAATATGTCACTCACCCGACATAGGATTCGTGGAACTCCACGACAGCAATGCCATATGTAAAAATTTGTGAGTACCTGTGTGCTGCTACCGACCTCAAAAATAAATTTAGGTCCCTAGTTTAATTCGTACCCACCTTTGATTTCGTTATTGTTGGTTAATGTCGTGTATCTAAGTTTAATAATATTATTTCATACTTTTGAGTAAATTTCATCTTGAAGTCGGTTTTTAGTTTTTTAAACTTTTATTTTTTTAAATAAATGTTGATTGTGATCAGTTCTTATAGAAATAAAAATAATCGGTCTTTCTATGGAATTTAAATGATCTCAGATGTGAAGGGCCGCCAGGAGGCTCGAGTTTTCATACAACGTAGTTCCGCTTTAATACAAAAGCTACATGCCGGATTGTGTCCAAACTTTGTAAATATATTGCGTTGACACATACCGATGTTTGTAATTAGCTTTTGGTGTACTAATATATAACGTAAAAAATAAGAGCAGTTTCAAACTTTCAGTACAAAACTAATTTAAGCCTTCGTTTAGTTACGTTTAAATTTACTACGGTAAAATCTAATCACAAACATCGATATGTGTCTACTCAATATATTTACAAAGTTTGGATTCAATTCGGCATGTAGTTACGTTTGTATGGAAACTCGAGCCTCCTGGAGACTCTTAAGGTTTCGAAAAGCCACACCAACAAACGTCCTATTTATTTATGTTAAGATAAGAAAACTATTAATTTCCTCAGATATTTTTTGTTCTAACACCAAACTGCAATGAAGATGAGGTTGCGCTTGACCCGTACTACGACGTAGCAACCGCTACATTTGGCAGTGTGTTCCGTTTGGAGAAGGAAACTGAACTGCAGCAGGTATGAAAATATTATTTTAAAAAAAAGTTTGAGTTTTAATACTATATACCAACAACATTATCATATTAACCAAAAGACGTCCACTGCTGAACAAAGGCCTGCCCCAAGGATCTCCACAAACGACCGAGCGGGAGGTCTGCCTACGCTACGTCTTCCAGTGCGCAGTCGCCGATCGAAAACTTCATTTCCCCAACGGCCATCTGTTCTACGAGCTATATGCCCCGCCCAGTGGCTCTTTTACGACGGTTGCCTTGGTTCGTCTACGGAGCTTCTCATTTCTGATTTTATCACGCAAGGAAACGCCTCACTAACTAAAACTATCCTTAAAGTAAAGATATAAAAGGTCTTGAAATAAAAGGTTCCAGTCGTGAGTCTGAGAAATTGTTCCCAAGGGAAATCAAATTAGCCAATTCGTTAAAAAAAAACCTTTTTAAACGAACTACCCTTACCAATTGTTTTATAATTAAAATTTAAAAGACGACTGTAAATACCTATTTCACTTCCGGGATCAAGTGAAATGTTACGCCACGTCCCTCCACAGTCCATAAGGCCTTTTAGGCTATTGGCTCAGCCAAATGCATTCATACGAGTATGTAGATTCTTCCACAAATTGGTAATCAAATGAAAAATAGTAAGGATATAAAAAAGTTTATTTAGATGTTTTCAAGATATTCTCCTCCAACCTCTATGCCCGGTGAACTATATCTGTATCTTGCGGGAGATCGAAAAAAACCGCTGAAATTCTTGGACAGCCTCGTCTGCAGTGTTGAATTTTCGTCCACGAAGCATTTTTTTACCGTTGGAAATTAAAAAAATCGCATGGAGCTAAATCTAGGCTGTACAGAGGATGGGGTAACATTTGTACCCTCGAAGTTGTCAAATAGTCCATGGTTCTAACAGCTGTGTGTGCGCAGGCGCGTTATCTTGGTGAAAAAGAATGCCATGGACGCCGCTCCTTGGGCGCTCGCTGTTCAGCTCAATACTGCGACGTTTGCCTGCCTCAAGCTTTCGGGAGCTTGAGGCAGGCAAACGTCGCAGTATCATTCACTTGTAACGGTTCTAAGATCTTCTAGCGGAATTATTGCTACTGGTCCACTGCGACAAAAAAAACATTTTTTTTAACGCTTCGACCGCGAACAACTTTTGTGAGCAACTGGTCCTCTTCAAAAACTCATTACGTGGAATGCTGATTCGTGAGAGGATTGTAGCTGTAGATCCAAGATTATTCAGTTGTAACGATGTAGGATACGTTTTGCGAAGTCCCTCCTTTGAACTTTTCCACCATAAATTTTCACCTATCAACACGACGGGATTTTTGCTCTTTCGGTGAGAGAATGAGGTATGCATCGCGAAGCAAGCTTCCTAACTTTAAGTTGTTCATGCAGGATGGCGGAAACTGCGTGTGATCCAATTTGTAGTTCAGCCCCAATCACTCCATGTGTCATTTGTCTATTCTCCCGCAATAGCCACTGTACCCTGATGATATTTTCATGAGTTACTGCAGTTGGTGGTCGGCTGGGTCTAGGTTAATCGTTTAGGTTCTATCGACCACGTTTAAATTCACTAAACCAATAAAAAAATGCTGCAAACGCAGCAGCCGACTCCCCAAAAGCAACTTGTAAATTTTCGTGAGACTCCTTGAAGGTTAACTCTCGTTTATAATCATAGAAAATCATAGCACGAAACGCTTTCAGCGAGACGTCCATTGTTGCAAACAAAAAAGAATGATAGATAATCTTTAATAATATTTAAAAAAAGAACTGCACATAGATGGCCTATGATTTTCACCAAGGAGATTTGTATTGACATTAGCCGTCCATTCAAAATAGTTTCAGGAAAAAAGACATTGTGTCGATTCTGTGGTTAAACACCCCAAAACCATTACCCTCCTATTTTTTTAAATCCACAATTGATAATTCCTTGCCTTGGCATCATCTCACCTGATGGTTAGTGACGATGATGCCGAAGATGGAAGAGGGTTTACCAAAATTCCCCAACGCAATGGGGAACTAGCTGTCTTATCTCCAAGCCAGAACACATCAATGCTGTTAACACTGATGTTTGGCGGCAAGACTTAGATAAGATGGTGGTAGCTACGCAGGAGGGCTTAGAAAATTCCCTTTAACCAACCAAACAGAGTGTTACAAAGTTAATTTCGACAAATGTAACATAACTTTAATAATTACCCATATTCAAAAAATCGATTCGAAAACAATAAGGAGAATTCCGCCGAGCATCGAACCCGCGACCTCCTCGTGTGAAGCGAATGGACTAACCATTACGCCACGGAGGCGGTTTCTCCGTCCTCCTTCTAAGGCATTCGGATAAATAATTCCTCGTCTTACTGATATTTTTTTTTAAGTAAGTATATTTTATAATACTTATCTTAGTATATTTTACGTCATTATTATTATTAAGATATTTTATAGTATTTTAAAAGCTTGTATTTAACTTGTAATTTTTGTATGTATGTGTGTGTATGTATGTATGTATGTTTGTTTAGTTCAAATCTTGCGATAGATTTTAGAGCGACTTCCAGGGGTCCGATTTGAGCTGGAATTAGGAATGAAGCCGTATTCCCGGTGACTATAGATCCTTTTGGTATTTTGAAGTCGATGTGATGATGAACTTCGGAGGTGAACTTAAGGTAATTATAGGAAATACAGTCTCGTTGTGGAGTAACGACCAAATGTGTAAATAAATCGTTAAGTGTTTTCTAAAAATAAACCATTTTTAGTTGGTATGTACTCGTAAGTATTAAACGAACTACACACAGTGATTATGTTAATAAAATTCTCGTAAGAACATGTTCGATGTCCAAAATGTAATCTGATTATTAAGATAAAGTCATAAAGTGTAATGAATGATAAAATAATAAAGTCATTAATGACTTTTTTGACCATTACCAAACAACAAGACTTTACCAAAGTATACATATTAGACTTTACTGTGCTCACCTTTTTTCATTTTGGAACCGTGTGTCATGTATATTCATTTGAGCATTTGGCTTTTTTAAACATAAAAACCCTTTTCAAACAAAGCTTATATTAAAAAGCTGTTCGGTTTTTCTGAAATGATTTATGACATTTTGTATTATGTTATGATTTAGATGTTATATAAGTAGTGTTTAGTATATTTTCCTTTTTGCAATCTTGTTGCATAATGTGTTTGCTTTGCGCAGCCCTTATGTTTATGTAGATGTATCCAATCTCTTAGCTGCCTGGAAGAAATTGCTATAAGCAACAAGGCTGCCTAAATTGTACAATTGACATTTTTACTATCAATTTGTTAAACAAAGCACATTTGATTGATTGAAATAACTAAAAAGAGAGAATTAAAATTGTGTTTGGTCCCAATTCATTAGTTTTTACTTAAAAATTTCTTTACAGTTATTTTATTAAATAAGCTTCGACCTTATAAGACATTTTATTGTGTATTAGTAATAGATAATTTATTACGAGTAATTCATTCATAAATTAAAATTTAAATTGTATATTTTAGATAATGAACTTTGTGCGGGAGACAGTGAGCGGTGAGAGAACTATTCTGCTAGCAAAGTTTGTGCCCGGAGGACAAGTACTACCCGCTCAGGTATGTTTCCAATCTACTTATATTTCATTAGTACCTAGTTTTGCCCCACTTTTGCCATAATTGTATTGCAGATTTTTTATGTTTTAGTGAACTAAAGTGAACTATTTCTTAGTTAATTATCTGTATGTTTCAGTTCACAATCGATGAACAAATCGAATACATAGTTATATTGGTATCGGGAGAAAATGTTAATCTTACATCAAGTTCGGGCGACAACAACACTTGGCTAAGAAATGTTAAAGTGAGTTTCATCCTAGTTCTATGTTGAGCATCAAAATATAGTAAGTAGCGATAATTTTGGGTGCCGCATGCCGGTGCCGGTGCCGGCAGCGACGGTACCTAGGTACCTACTTCTTTTCTTTGAATATGTATGACGTACAAACAAAATTAAATCTTAATTATGTTTGTAGGCGACGAAGATAAAAAACCCCACTAGGGGCGATTACAAACTGGTGATTGGAGGCAGAGTTTTGACAAGTGTAATCGTCTACGGTGTAACAAACTCCACATTTGATTACGGGTTTTTTGACAAAAGTCCAGCCTCCATGAACGAGACCACTAAAATCTGCGGCATCGGCAAGTATCTAAGAATATTGAATATTACTGAATTAAAGTTATTGAGATTTGTATACCTAAATGTTTTAAATTATGTCTCTTTCAAAGACAGATATCTAGAACGTGTTAAATATATTTCAATAACGTTTACTGAATAATTATATACTCCTCTTAGGGATACTATCCTTATTTATTTATCTATTTTTGTTTTTATTTATCTATGTATACCCGTATATGTACCATTTTGACATATATATTTATCTACTATAAATAATATGACCCTGCCAAAATGTAAGTTCTTTAACAAAACAGCCGAGGCGTAGTGGGGGCTTTGAATAAGCAAGAGTGAATAGACACTTCTTGATGAACTCGCGTAAAGTTGATGGTCGTGGTCCACCTACTCAGTCCTCCTGGGTGGACCACGGGTTATATTTTTTCATAATACACCTGG
Organism: Coleophora flavipennella; assembly: GCA_947284805.1. Lineage (NCBI taxonomy): Eukaryota > Metazoa > Arthropoda > Insecta > Lepidoptera > Coleophoridae > Coleophora > Coleophora flavipennella. The sequence continues at coordinate 17,501,933 of OX369274.1, forward strand.
GTGGATTTAGGTAGACCACAGAAAAATATTGCCCGTGGTCCACCCTCGTGGAAGGAGTAGGTGAACGACTACTAACGAAGTATGAGATACGATAAAGTTAAGAGATCAGAAGACAGGAATCGAAATAAAATGAAAATTTTGTGAACATAAAAAAAACAATACAAATTAAAAAGAAGACATCAAAACGGATTAAAAAGTATTGCTTCGTCACAGTTGTTCTACAAGTCTTCTGAAATCGGAAAAAGAAAGTACAAACTTGTGTTGTCATTATATGTTAGTCTGTTTGTATGAAAAGTCTTTTATTACAATTAGGAAATAGTAGAACAAAAGTAGTCCAGTATCATCACAACAGTGTAGTCCTTTGCTTCTGCTACCATATTCAAAAAGTGTGGCGCCATATCCGTCGAAGTATCAGGTTTAAACAGCCATGCCTTTATACTAGTATGTTTTAATCATTCGACACTTTGGAGATCACTAGTCTTATCTCCCGCTCCTATAAATTAGCAAAAAGTAGAACAAAAGTGGTTCTGTATCGTGAGTAGAATCAACCTGTATTGTTTTAATAATTATAATTAGCAAATAGTAGAACAAAAGTAGTTCAGTATCATAGCCAGCCTTTAAGTCTATTCATAAAGCTGCACAGAGAAGGGGCTGCGGTGACGCGCTCGGGCAGCTTGCTGTGGTAGGCCCCTCATGTGGACGAGCTTGTCCAATTCAGCGAGCCGCCGCGGCACGGGCAGGAGTTTATCTACGTTACGAAGATAACGCCCATTTTTTTATTTTTTTTTCAGTTTATTTTCAGTTTCAGTTCAGTTTTACAACATTACAGTTTTTTTTCACAAAACCAAGGCGTTGTAGTTTTTTAAATACAGAACAATATTATACCTAAATAATAATGTACATTAAAAATAAATTGTAAAATTTGTATAAAATAAATTCATGTCTATAAATTAATTACAGATAGTCAACAATGTCAAACAATAAGTAGTTATTTATATAAAAATTTAATCATCAATGTAAAATTGTCAAAAAGAAACAATACTATAATTATTAATTAATTAAATTAGTTAACTAGAAATAGTGCTTTCTCTGGCATTCATCTCTAGCATTCTCTTGCACTCTGTCATCAAACATGCCATCCCAGACGCAAACAGATCACACTGTGGCGCTGCGAGGAGCACGGAGTTGAGGAGGGTTCTAGCACAAGCGGCGGGGGCTTGTGACCGGGCCACGGTGCGGGCGGGGCGCGGGGGCCTCGGCCAGCAGGGGCCGGTCGCGGGGCCGCAGGTACAGCATCCGCGCTACAATGGGTACAGACAGTCTCGTCAGTTGCTCTACTAGTGAGACGCAGTCGATTTTGTTCCTTATTATGTGTAACACGAACTTGGCTAGGGCAAGGTATCGCCTGATCTCCAGCGAATGGTAACCGAGTTGCCCCTGGATAAACAGTGTTGGATACATATATGGTTAATATCCATACTTTTTCTTATATACAGATCGTAAAAAGCTCTTTTGGATCTGCTATCTATCTATTATATATCTATCTATATTGCTATCTCCAACGTGAGGACATATGTATTTATCCTCATGCGGGCTCCAGACCACTGCGTTATTCTCTAGCACACTCCTAACTAATGCATCATAGACTGACCTAGTGGCCGCGGGAGATAGAGGCGCGGTATTTCGCAGCACGAAGCCCAGGCGACGATGGGCGGCGGCGGCGACGCGCTGCGCCTGCTGGCGGAACGTGAGCTCCGCGTCAAAAAGCACGCCAAGATCACGCACCTCCCGCACGCGCATCACCGCCGCGCCGCCGATCGTGTACTGGTGCTGTAATGGGGTGCGCGAGCGCGCGTAGGTCATAGACTCGCGTTTGTTAGGGTTAAAAAACAGTTTATTTTTTAGGCTCCAGCTATGCACTTTATGGAGGTCTCTTTGCAGAGCGTCGCAGTCCGCCTGTGTTCTACATGCCCTCACTAACTTTACATCGTCTGCGAACATAAATATTGCCGAGTCGCGTACGGCCTCCGGGAGATCATTGATAAAGAGTACAAAGAGCAGAGGTCCTAGGTTCGAACCCTGACTTATACCTGACCGTGTGTGGTAACAGTTGGAAATATAGGGGCCGTATTGAACATCGCCTGGACGTCTATAGTCCTGAAAGTGACTACTCGTAAATACCTAAATAGCAACCTGAAGAATTTATACTGACGGCAAGATCAGAATTCTAAGATCTACAAACAACGGCTTCGCGGGAGTATCTTGTGGCACTTGTACAATCGCTCGCACAGCTCTTTTCTGCATGCGGAAGGTGCGCTCGCTGTCGGCGGCGCGCCCCCACAGCTCAGCACCGTATTGTAGAAGCGAATGTACAGTGGCGAAGTAACATGAGCGAGCCACCTTCCGAGGCACGACCCTTGCAAGTCGACGCAGCGCGAAGCATGCGCTACCCAGCTTCCCACACAGCTTGTCAATGTGGGATGCCCATGTAAGGCTGCGATCGAGCTCGAAACCAAGGAAGGTGGTCGCCTCAACCTGCTTTTGCCTAGTTCCTCATGCAAGAACCGTATTATTTTCCGGTAATTTTCCTCCGAGAAAAAAGTATAAGTAGTGCGTCTTCTTCAGGTTCAGAGCCAAACCATTCAGCGCAAACCATCTATGCAACTGGCCAGCGGCAACATTAGGAAGATATTCTAGCTTGTCATGGGTGGTCGATGCGCTCACAATGCAGGCGACATCGTCGGCATACATGTATATGTCGCCAGCCGAAACACATTAAGTCAGATCATTGAGCAGTATGAAGAAAAGTATATTAGAGACTGATGATCCCTGAGCAACTCCCATTGTCGTCAGAGGATCCGAAAGGACCTGTCATCCGTCTCCCACCACTATCTGCGATCTGTCACGCAAGGTATCGCTAAGAACTATTAACGCGCTGCCTCCAATGCCATGGTACCGCAATTTTTGTTCAAGTATGAAGTGATCAGCAACGTCGAACGCCTTCGAAGATCGCAGCGTAACACAGCTACCTGCAGAACTTGCTCGCGGGCAGTCGTCACCCGTCACACCACTTCACGAGCAAGCGAAGTTGTGGAGCGGCCCGCCCGGTACGCAAACTGGCACTCCGACAATGCCTCAGTAGAGGCGTGGTAGTTGCTCAGGCGTGTGCTCAGTATTTTAGCCACAGCCGGTATAATGCAGACAGGCCTGTATCTATCAATATTATCACGCTTGCCTTTTCCTTTAAAAAGCGGAGATATTTTGCTTATTTTAAATGCTACCTACCGGAAATGTTTCATAAATTAAATATGTCTGCCAATGTCGGTGCAAAAGCCGCTGCCGTTTGATGCAGAAGATCCATTGAGATATTTTAAATATATTTCGTCGGCTTGCGGTATACGCGCAGTAATAATGCGGTACATCTCCTCCGCACTAAACCGTTGCAACCACATTGAGAGATCGGCACGAGTGGCACGAGTGGCACGTTGGCGCAGTGGGCCCCACAAGCTGCTGCCGCCCCTATATACAATACCGATAACGTATGCGTTGTTAAATATTGCGTAAAAATTCGCAAAGATATAGGTATGGCAAAATGTACCTACCATATTTGTAGCGGAAAATTTCCTTGTCACAGCACCGTTACGAATAAAATATCACTTTCACTATTTAGTACGTTATCTGACGTTTATTTGCATATACAACTCATTAGATACACTTAATATAATCAATCCAAACAAAAGATCATCAAAATTAGAATTTCTCTACGGCACTACGGTGGGTTCGCGCAAAAAGTTCAGAATTTTGAAACACATACCCAGGAAAAAAGATGTTGCTAATAAGTAACAGATTCTTGGAGGTTAATAACTATACTTTTAGTTAAATCAAATACTAATATCGTATGCAATGTAAAATATTACGTAAAAAATTCGCAATAAATAGCTATGACGAAATGTACCTACCATTTCTGTCCTATTTGTAGGTTCAAATTTCTTGTTTACGGCACGGCACTATTCACGAGTACAGTGTCACATTCACTCTAAATTACGTAAAACTACGATTATTTCCATATATAAATCACTAGATACACTTAATTTTATCAATAAAAGCAAAACAATACCAAAGCCGGAATCGTTTTACGGGTCAACGGCCATGCCAGTCCGCGCAAAGAGTTTAGTTTGTAACTTACTCTTTATCCCTCGTATTTCCTAAACCACTTATCCGATCTTCACATATGTGGTGTCTTTGGATTTGTGCCATCGCTCCGCGTGTTAAAGGACATAATTATAGCTTAAAAAAAGCAACATGGCGGATTTTATAGGTAAATTAAACAACCAATTTTTTTTTTAATTATTTATATCATGTTTGGTATCAAAAGAAAAGTCTTGAGAAGCACATTCTTAATATATATAAACATTACATATGCAAATATTTTGAAGTTCTTAGCAAATGGTCTCGCAAGCGATATTATGATTTACACTACCCACGGCCGCGTGTGGCGTCGCTTGATTGTAGCGCGCGTAGTACATTGAGCAGTCTCATAATATCGCTTGTGAGACCATTTGCTAAGAAATTCAAAATATTTTCATATGTAATGTAGGTATGTGCTCGTCAATAATTTACCTTGATACCAAACATGATATGAATATCAAAAAAAAATTGTTTTGGGTTGTTTAATTGACCTATAAAATCCGCCATGTCAATTTTTTATATATGCTATAGAGCCTATGACACGCGGAGTGATGGCACAAATCCAAAGACACCACATTTGTCGAGATCGGTTAAGTGGTTTACGAAATACGAGGGAACAGATGAACATCCATACGTACATACATAGACTGTCAAAACAAAAACAAAAATTCGTAACCCTTACTTTAATATTTGACGGCGCCACGGGAGAATCGGCTCAGTAGCGCCACCTACTACTCGATTGATTGACTGCCTAGTTTCTGAACGAAACTGACGTAACACCGAACGCTGGAAGGGCGGCCATCTTACTCAAGTTGTCATTCTGGATTTGTCAAACGATCGAAGCGCACGCGTCCACGCGTTCGGTGGAACGTCATAATCCTATCCGTTTCAATCTTATCGATCCTTTGTTCTAACATCTAAATTATAATTCTAAAGGTGATTAAAGTATTGTCGTTAACTATAAAGCGTTGTATTGTTACAAATAGTCGTCACTTAGCCTAAGCCCACGCATTGGTCGAAAATCATGGCAGACCCTCCTGACAGGGCTTCCGAGCCTTCATCAGAAGTGAGATACGAAAGGCACAAACCACCTGAACAGACGAACCGCGAAGAGTTGGGACAATCGAGCACAAAAAATGAAAATGACGCAGTTAGTTTGCTATCTGGAATGGAGGCGATTTTATCGCGACTATTGGCTGCTACGCAGTCGGCATCTGTACAGCGTAATTCTACACAGCTGATAAAGTTTGACCCTGATGACGCCGAGGCGGATATTGAAGGTTGGTGCAAAATTACCGAGATTATAGTGAACGACCGTAAATTAGCTGGGGCAGAACTCCTTTTAGCCCTCACACACGCCCTCAAAGGACGTGCTGCTTTATGTTTGACCAAATTACACACGACACAGATAGAATGGCCACAGATTAAGGAAATGCTACTAGCTAAGTTTATGAAACCTATGCTTATGCAAGACTACTTTGATGAAGTTATGAGATTTCAAATTGGAAGCAAGGAAACAGCGTCAGAAGCAGCTTTGCGCTTATGGAATTTGATCGAGCGAATACCAAAACTTGAAATGGCTGAAGATGTGATAACTGGATTCGTTGTTGCTGTCCTTTGTCAACGAGATTCCCTGATACGAAGAGAATTGAATTCGAACTCAATCACTACAAGAGCCCAGCTTTGCCGTGTACTCAACGGGATATCACTCAAGAGGTGGTATGACGACAATGATAGTCATGAAATTGATGCCAAGAGGGCTCGTACATCGACTGATGTACGATTTGCCGGATCCTGTCATTATTGCGGTAATCGCGGACACAAGATAGAGGAGTGCCGCAAGCGACGAGATAATCTTGCGAAGACCAAGCCTGTAGAGAGAGAAAAGAACGTCACATGCTTTGCATCTTTGTGTCCCGATAAGAAGACTGGAAGCGGTCAACCAACTGCAAAGGAGGTCCATGTTTGCGAGCGCAGGTCGGCAAGAGGTACACTGAAGACATCGACTGGTGAGACCATTCCATTTCTTTTTGACAGCGGTTCAGCTTGTTCATTGATCAAAGATGGCCTGATTGGTGCAGTGCCTGGCACTGAATCCCATGATCCTATATATCTAGCGGGTATAGGTGGGGAAAATGTTAAGTGTACCAATCAGGTGCACAGTACTGTACAAATACAAGGCATCTCAGTACCAATATTATTTCATGTTGTTTCTGACGATGCAATATCCGAAGGCATCATCATCGGGCGGGAAATACTTGATCAAGGAATTCATGTTGAAATCAATAGCGATTCTATATTTTTTTCAAGGCGCAAGGGCATTAATACATGTGAGGCTGTCAATGCATTTGATTTAACTTCGGTCGATACTGATTTAGAGGGCCCCGAGAGAGATGCACTGATAGCCGTATTGTGTAAGTATAGCGACTTTTTCATAGACGGTGTGCCAACTCGTCGTGTGACTACAGGTGAGCTGAAAATAGATCTTATTGACCCACACAAAACTGTGCAGCGCCGCCCATACCGACTATCACCTGCGGAAAAAGAGGTAGTTAAGGCAAAAGTTCAGTCCCTTCTAGATGCCGGGGTGATCCGCGAAAGCTCATCCCCTTTTGCGAGCCCCATCTTGCTTGTCAAAAAGAAAGACGGTACAGACAGAATGTGCGTGGATTATAGGGAGTTGAACGCGAATACCCGTCCCGAACATTACCCCCTACCTAGAATAGATGAACAAGTAGATCGTTTAAACGGCGCTAATTTATTTTCTTCTCTAGACATGGCTTCAGGCTACCATCAGATTAACGTAGCCCCTGATTCAATAGAGCGAACTGCTTTCGTGACTCCGGATGGACAATACGAATACCTCGCTATGCCATTCGGGTTACGAAACGCAGCATCCGTCTATCAACGTTGTATAAACAAGGCACTGAAATCCTTAAAGGACACTGTCGCGTTAGCGTATATGGACGACGTCCTTTGTTACTCGGCTGATGTCGCCGGAGGCCTACAACGTCTTGATGCTGTGCTTGCTGCACTCGCTGAGGCGGGCTTCTCCTTTAACATTCGTAAATGTAAATTTATGAAAAGAGAAGTCAATTACTTAGGGCACGTGATAAGATCTGGCGAAGTTAGGCCAAATCCTGGGAAAATACAGGCCCTAATTGACGCTCCTACCCCAACTACAGCCACCCAAGTAAGACAATTCATAGGGCTTGCGTCATATTTTCGACGGTTCATCCCAAATTTCGCCAGCCTTCTGGGTCCGCTGTACCAACTCACGAAATATAATGGTCGTATTACATGGACATCAAAGCATAAAGATGTGCATAAGCAAGTCATCGAAATCCTTACGTCTGAACCAGTGCTGACTATCTTCGACCCAGATGCACCCGTAGAGCTTCACTGCGACGCTAGTTCCGAAGGCTACGGGGCCATATTGATCCAAAGAAAAGACAATATCCCGCATGCAGTCGCCTACTTCAGTCGTCGTACCACGGAGGTCGAGTCTAGGTACCACTCGTACGAGTTGGAGACCTTGGCTGTGATACGTGCTGTTGAGAATTTCCGCCACTACCTCTATGGTCGGCATTTTGTCGTTCACACAGACTGTAATTCACTGAAAGCCTCTAAGGGTAAAGTTGACTTAACATGGCGTGTCCATCGCTGGTGGGCAGACCTCCAGGCTTACGATTTCGACATCGTGTACAAGGAAGGTCGTAGCATGGCACATGCAGATTTTCTGTCACGAAACCCTTTGCCATCTCCCTCGCATGCCACGAATACAGCTGAAACAAACCCAGTAGATTCTCAAAAAATCGTGAACTTTGTGGAACTTCATAACAGCTGGCTTCAGGTAGAACAAAGACGGGATAGTGAAATCCAAGATATTATAAAAAAGCACGAAAATAAAGAGCTACCTGAAGCAGTCGCCCACACATACGATGTGCGAGACGAGGTACTATATAGAAAGGTAGAACGTAACAAAACGACCACGTGGTTACCAATTGTTCCGCGCTCACTGATTTGGACACTTATAAATCACGTTCATTGTGAAATTAAGCACCTAGGTCATGACAAGACTCTGGACAAACTCTATGAACAATATTGGTTCCCTCAGATGTCGAAAAATGTACGGAAGTTTATCGACGCGTGCATTGTCTGTAAAGCTTCTAAAGGCCCTTCCGGTGCTCAGCAAGTCAGGTTACACCTCATACCCAAAGTGGCTGTTCCGTGGCACACCATCCATATCGACCTCACAGGTAAGCTGAGTGGGAAGAGTGACAGAAAAGAGTACGTGTCGGTCATTATAGACACGTTCACAAAGTATGTTCTCTTGGAGTACACCCAATCTCTTGATGCAGCATGTGCAGTGAAAGCCTTAAAAAAGGCTGTTTGCTTATTTGGCGCACCTAAGAGAATTATAGCTGACCAGGGAAGGTGCTACATAAGCGCTGAGTTTAAGGAGTTTTGTAGCGAGCATAACATTGAACTCCATCTTATAGCGACAGGATCGTCCAGGGCCAACGGACAGGTAGAAAGGGTCATGCGCACGCTCAAGAGCTTGCTAACCATTATTGAGAACGATACCAATAAGGTATGGCGAGATGAACTTGAGGACGTACAGTTAGCACTGAACAGCACTAGGTCCAGGGTCACGGGATACACCCCTACTGAACTTATGTTTGGCGTGCGTGCGCAATCATTGGGATTATCTCAAATTGCCCCTTCTAGTTCAAGCGCGGCTTCCCGTGCTGATTTAGACAGTATTAGGAGTAATGCATCCGACAATATTGAACGAGCGGCGGAGACGGAAGTAGAACGTTTTAATCGCGGTAAGGCAACGGTTAGGCCTTTTTCAAAAGGGGACTACGTATTTATCAAAAGTCGCGAACGAGTTTTGATAGCTGGTCGAAAGGGCCCAGTACGCCCGGTCCACGCTATATGTATGTGAGTTTTGATAGCTGGTCGAAGGGGCCCAGCACGCCCGGTCCACGCTACACATATGTTCTGAAAGCTGGTCGAAAGGGCCCAGCACGCCCGGTCCACGCTATGTTTACGCGAGTTTTGATAGCTGGTCGAAAGGGCCCAGCACGCCCGGTCCACGCTATATGTATGTGAGTTTTGATAGCTGGTCGAAGGGGCCCAGCACGCCCGGTCCACGCTACTTATGTGTTCTGAAAGCTGGTCGAAAGGGCCCAGCACGCCCGGTCCACACTACGCTTGTAGTTCCCGAAAGCTGGTCGAAGGGGCCTAGTATGCCCGGTCCACGCTGCATGCCAGTTAAACGGTCGTAAGGGCCTTGTACGCCCGGTTCATAACAGCGTGTCACGTTGAAGTCAGGTTTGGCCGAGCATTGATTGTTAACATCGCAAATGTCTTTTCCTTAGGTGAAGATCAGCAACCGCACGAGGACGTGCGATAGTCAGGATTGGCCGTGACGGCGCCACGGGAGAATCGGCTCAGTAGCGCCACCTACTACTCGATTGATCGACTGCCTAGTTTCTGAACGAAACTGACGTAACACCGAACGCTGGAAGGGCGGCCATCTTACTCAAGTTGTCATTCTGGATTTGTCAAACGATCGAAGCGCACGCGTCCACGCGTTCGGTGGAACGTCATAATCCTATCCGTTTCAATCTTATCGATCCTTTGTTCTAACATCTAAATTATAATTCTAAAGGTGATTAAAGTATTGTCGTTAACTATAAAGCGTTGTATTGTTACAAATAGTCGTCACTTAGCCTAAGCCCACGCATTGGTCGAAAATCATGGCAGACCCTCCTGACAGGGCTTCCGAGCCTTCATATTATAAATGTAAAAATGTGTTTGTTTGTTTGTTACCTTTTCACGCTTCAACGCCTTGACTAATCTTTATGAAATTTGGCATGCAGGTAGCCTGTGTCACGGGAAAGGACACAGGCTACTTTTTATCCCAGGAAAATAGCATAATCTGATGCAGTTCCAGAGGGAACTAAACAAATACTCGATTATTGTGATTTTTTGCACAGAGATGGTTGAGTAGGTGGGAAACGACATAATTTACTAATCACCTTTAAAGACAGTCATTAAAACGATGTCCACGCGGGTGAAGCCGCGGGAAAAAGCTAGTCGGGTAGTAAAATAAAACTTCTTTGGACCTCCCCCCATCCCCTCCAAATCGTCTTAAGTAATAACTAATAAAACAACAGCCCCATATCTATGTAAATAGCTTCACCTGTATGTATCTTATGCTCAGACAGAATACAGAACAAACCAGAACCCGCGCACGGCATTAAAAGTGTAGCAACTTGTACTTGTTTGTATGAAACTACTCTAATTGATGTTTTGGCGCATTCTATACCCTTCAGGCAGGTGTTTGCTTTTTGTAGGTAAACAAGCAGTGGTTCTCTCTTAATTACATATTTTAAAAAGTTTTTGACGTAAAAAAATAGCAATATTACAAGCCAAGCAAAGGAGGTAAGGTAAGGCTTACAAAGTAACTATTTAGTAATCTGTGGTAAGGCGCGGAGTTTTAAGCTATTGCATAGCTTTTATCGCGAGCTTTGAGAGCGGCGACCGAATCGAGAAATTCCGTAACGGAAATAAAACCTAACACCCCACGCTCGCCGAGTTTTAAAAAACGTACGGTGCCATCTATTAGCGATTTGCGTTACGAAAAGGACTTGGTCAATTTTACCGGTGTAACTTTCTTAGTGTTAATTTATTACACATCCCGCGCCCTAAGGACTATATGGTACTGGTAAATACTGCATAAATAAAAAATAACAATTTTGTCTCGCGCACGCGTCATACTGTTCTCACTGTGCGCGGGTTTTGGTGTATCCACTCGTATGTAACGCAACGTTTGAACGTGATTTTGTCTTGCGCACGCGTCACACTGTTCTCACTGTGCGCGGGTTCTGGTGTATCCACTCGTATGTAACGCAACGTTTGAACGTGATTTTGTCTTGCGCACGCGTCACACTGTTCTCACTGTGCGCGGGTTCTGGTGTATCCACTCGTATGTAACGCAACGTTTGAACGTGATTTTGTCTTGCGCACGCGTCACAATGTTCTCACTGTGCGCGGGTTCTGGTGTATCCACTCGTATGTAACGCAACGTTTGAACGTGATTTTGTCTTGCGCACGCGTAATACTGTTCTCACTGTGCGCGGGTTCTGGTGTATCCATTCGTATGTAACGCAACGTTTGAACGTGATTTTGTCTTGCGCACGCGTCACACTGTTCTCACTGTGCGCGGGTTCTGGTGTATCCACTCGTATGTAACGCAACGTTTGAACGTGATTTTGTCTTGCGCACGCGTAATACTGTTCTCACTGTGCGCGGGTTCTGGTGTATCCACTCGTATGTAACGCAACGTTTGAACGTGATTTTGTCTTGCGCACGCGTCACAATGTTCTCACTGTGCGCGGGTTCTGGTGTATCCACTCGTATGTAACGCAACGTTTGAACGTGATTTTGTCTTGCGCACGCGTAATACTGTTCTCACTGTGCGCGGGTTCTGGTGTATCCACTCGTATGTAACGCAACGTTTGAACGTGATTTTGTCTTGCGCACGCGTAATACTGTTCTCACTGTGCGCGGGTTCTGGTGTATCCACTCGTATGTAACGCAACGTTTGAACGTGATTTTGTCTTGCGCACGCGTAATACTGTTCTCATTGTGCGCGGGTTCTGGTGTATCCACTCGTATGTAACGCAACGTTTGAACGTGATTTTCACCCACTTCAAAACGTCGGATTAAATTAAAGCAGGCGCATTAAAAACCGATGACAGTAAAATAATTTTAAAAAGCTGGGGATGTTTTGTACTATATTTAAAGTACTTAATTATGTTTATTTTGTTTTGCTGTTTTTGTTTTTCCCTTAGGAGCTGAAAAGCGCTTAGCTATACTTGCAAATGATGACCAAAATTTTGAGGTAGAATCAGTGCAAGTAACTGGTTTGAACGGTTATCTGTTTCGTGAATTGCAACTGAAGAAGACGGTCGTTTCTTATACGACAGAACTGTTCAGTCCACCAAATACAACGTTTCTGATCGCTGTGAGTATTAACCTATATATTTTCTTCTCATGCTTTATTATGAACTCCACGGCAATCGCTTACGGACCCACATTTAAAAACCGACCAAGTGCGAGTCAAACTCGCGCACCAAGGGTTCCGTACCAAAACTAATCTTCATCTGCAGCGCTTTTATGTACTATACGAGTATATGCAGCTAGCTTGTCAATAACGTACATCACCCGAAACACAATTAAGATACTCGAACAACAAAATCTGTCAAAATGAGGGACTTAAAATTTATGAAATTTCCTTTTAAATTTCAGAAGGTACATTTACGGCTCATTGAAAAAAACAAAGTATTGTGATCCGAGTAATAAAAAAAAAGTGGGAGTCCATCTCTATCAAAGAATTTTTTGTATTATTTTTCCCGACAGTAGCTACAGTATAGACAGTAGCCACTGTACAAAACATAAACTCCATTTTCTAAAAAAAATTGTCTAAGTATGAATAGCTTGCGAGTGACGATACGCGATGGCGAATTAAGGTAAGAATTAGGTTCTGACTTGTGAGTGACGATAAGCGATGATGAATGTAGGTATGAATTAGGTTGTGAGTGACGATACGCGATGGCGAATTTAGGTATGAATTAGGTTGTGACTTGTGAGTGACGATAAGCGATGATGAATGTAGGTATGAATTAGGTCGCGAGTGACGATACGCGATGGCGAATCAAGGTATAAATTAGGTTGTGACTTGTGAGTGACGATAAGCGATGGTGAATGTACACGCAAACTCAAATAATGCATTCACCTTTGCCTTGAAGATTTCCAAATTCTAGGAAATACCGACGCAGGCAAGGAGTTCCACTCCTTCGCTGTCCGCATAAAAAATGACGAAGCGTAAATCTATGAACTTTTTCGCCGTTGATATTGATGCCGAGTCCACCCCAGTCCAAAAGCTTAAAAACATCTTCCAGGGCGGCGGTGAATAGTTTCGGAGATATAACGTCTCCCTGTCTCACCCCTCGCTGCAACTGGATAGGTTTCGAGTTCTAATCCTGGAGGCGAATCGACATGGTGGCGTTTTCATACAGACACTTCAACACCTCGATGTATCGATGGTCAATTTGACACCGCTGGAGAGACTGTAGCAAAGCCCAGGTTTCGACTGAATCAAAGGCCTTCTCATAGTCCACGAACGCCAAGCATAGTGGCTGTTTGTACTCTTCGGTCTTCTGTATAATCTGCCGCAGTGTATGTATGTGGTCTATGGTACTAAAGCCTTTTCAGAAACCGGCTTATTCGGGAGGCTGGAAGTCGTCAAACCTGCGTGCAAGACGATTCGTAATGAACCTTGAAAACAACTTGTAGACATGGCTCAGAAGTGAGATGGGTCTGTAGTTCTTCAGCAGGGTGTTGTCACCCTTTTTGAAGAAAAGGACGACTACACTTCTGTGCCATGCCTTAGGCGTTTGTCCCTCGATTATAACGGAATTAAATAACTTCTGAAGAGCTTTTAGTACCGGTGATCCACCTGCTTTCAGAAGTTCAGCCGTAATTCCATCATCACCCATCACCCGGTGCCTTGTTGTTCTTGAGCTGTTTGAGAGCCATTCTAATCTCATACAGGCTGACGTCCGGGATATCTTCGGTATAGTGTCGGGTTAGTCTGGCTCTTGGGTCTTCAGTCAAATCGCTAATTAATAATGCTAAACTCCTTTTCGAAAATAACGAACAATCAAATCTCGAGGAATTATTTGCACAAGGAGTTTGTATGTCAAATATTCTTTGGATTAGGAGTTTATATCGAGTATTTTTTGCGCAAGAAGGATGTTCAACTGAGATTCGAGGTCGAATATATTGGTGTGTTCTAAATTCAAACACCAAAATAGTGATTAAAGGAGCTTTTTATTGAAAAAAAAACAAAACAAAACTTCAGACAATTGTACAAATATTCAAACGTTAAAAATAAAATATTTATTGTTCGATGTAGCCACCTTTAGCGCGGATACCACCATTGAGTCTGTTCGAGAACGCTTCACACGCTGCACGAATGTGGTCTTGGGGTATTTTATTCCATTCTCGGCGAAGAGCAGTCTTAAAGGTGTCGACCGTCTCACATTTTGTTATCGACACTTTTGCCCCTAGAATGGACCATCTGGAAAAATCCATTGGGTTTAACTCCGGGGAAAATGGTGGCCATTGTCGTGAAAAAATGAAGCTGGGAACATTTTCATTTAAAAAAACTTAGGGTTACACAAGCTTTATGCGATGGTGTCGAGTCTTGTTGAAACGTCCAGTGGTTATTACCGAACTTTTTTCGTGCCCAATGTAACAAAGCATCGTTTAAGATCTTTTCACGATAGATTAGTTGATTCACCTTTACATACCCTCTTCAATGAAAACAAGTGGTGAGCGTCCTGTAGCAGTTACCGCGGCCCAGAACATCACTGATGCAGGCGGTTGTTTTCGCAGAGCGATTCGGTGACCTAAATTTTCTTTTGATTTCCTCTCTAGCCATACACGATGGTTTTGTTTGTTAACATATCGCCACCAACGTGCAAGTTTTTAAACGCCTTTGCTCTTGCTAAGCGAACTGCCTTTTGTGCAAGTGTCAAATCTTGTACTTTTCGTATTTTAGAGGGTTTCAATCGGCGCTCAATTTTCAATATGCGCCCTACGCTACGAGCAGACACATTAAGATTTTTCGCCAATTGAACTGCGCTTTGTCTTGGATTCCGTTGAATTCTTGCCGTGACCTTTCGAACCATCTCTGATGATGTTGCTGTTTTTGGATGTCCACCACCATGACGTTTTTCGATGCTACCAGTATCATTGTAACTTTTGATAGTGCGATACACAAACATTTTGTTCACATGCAAATGTTTTAGCGCCTTAACGATGGCTGGTTGCGACTTTTCCGCCAAATGCAAAGCAATAACACTGTTGCGTTTAAATTCCATTTCGGTTACTTTTCGAAACAGCGACTAAAACAAGTGAAGACGGCGTAGTTTTGTAAAAAAACTTAATAGATTCATGCTTGCCAAAAATTGGCGCGCTGTCATTAACCGTTCGGTTGCTACAGTAACGTTAAGTGAGTAACAGTTCGAGTGCCGAACCCTGTGAATCCAATAGATAATACCCAACATATTTGTTGTTATAGCGGCAACAGAAATACACATCATGTGAAAATTTCAATTGTATACTTATTACGTTTCATGAAATCCATCACGCGGCAGACTGACGGACAGGCGGACAGGCGGACAGACAGCGGACGCTTAGTAACAGGGTCCCGTTGGGTGTTCGGAACCCTAAAATGATTAGTTTTATGAGTAGAAGTCACTGTGAAGTTTTGGCGCGGGGTCCAAAGTAACCTGGTGGCCGCGCAGAATCAAACCTTAATCTCAAGCCAATAGAGGCTTCAATGACTCCGAAGCGGACCGGACCGAAGCGGAAGATCTATCTACTTCTAAGTAACGCTCCTATTGCTTTGACATTGAGGTTCTTCTACCGGTTCAAGCCGATCCCACGCGGTGTAATGCGGTGGGTTCAAGACAGAGTATGGCAAACCGATAAATAATTTTCACACATCCTGGTACATATTCCAGAAGGGTTTTTAAAACAAAACTCAAGTGGTGCCAGGATAATGAAACTCAAATAAAAATGAACATTTTAGCTGAACATCACAAAAATAAGGATTTTAAAAGTTTTTGGAAACAAACTAAAAGAATGGAGACTGGAACTTGTGTACCCGCGAGTGTCGAGGGCCTGTGCGAGCCAAGTCAGATAGCGGAAATGTTTAAAAACCATTTTAAAATCAAATCTGATATGACCCTGAATGTGCACGGGGTGCTCGATGCTGAGAAGACGTCCGGTTTAGACTATAAAAAATTCACATATAAGGAGGTCACAAATACAATAAGATCAATGACGCGTGGTAAATCACCCGGCCACGATGATCTCAGCATTGAGCACTTGCAGTACGCAGGCGCCCATCTACCTCGGGTGCTAACTTTGTTATTTAACTTTTGTATGGGTCATGGACACCTACCGCGGGCGCTGATGCGGACGGTTGTCGTGCCAATCGTTAAGAATAAAACAGGTGATGCCTCCGACAAGAACAATTATAGGCCGATCTCCTTGGCAACAGTGGTGGCGAAGGTACTGGATAGTCCGCTTAATCGACAGCTTGATAAGCACACAGATTTGCATGAAGCACAGTTCGGCTTTAGAGCTGGACTGTCTACAGAAACAGCAATCCTCCGACTAAAGCACACTGTCCAGTATTACACTACCAGGAACACTCCCGTGTACGCCTGCTTCCTTGACTTGTCGAAGGCATTTGACCTTGTTTCATACGACATCCTATGGAACAAGCTGAGATTATAGAACTCCAGAGATTATAGAACTTCTAAGGTTTTGGTACGACACTCAAACCAACAATGTCAGATGGGCTGGCTCGTACTCGGGCGAGTATGGCTTGGAGTGCGGGGTGAGACAGGGTGGCCTGAGCTCGCCCAGGCTCTTCAACTTGTACATAAACGCACTGATTGAGGAGCTCAGCAGTACTGGTATTGGTTGTTCTATCGACGGTAAAATTGTCAATAACATCAGTTATGCCGATGATATTTGTGCTGCTGAGTCCATCAATCAGAGCCCTCAGACAGCTCCTGAAGTTGTGTGAACATTTTGCCCTGGCTCATGGCCTCAGGTACAATACAAAGAAAAGTGAACTACTCATATTTAAAGAAGGCAATAAGTGGCCAAAAGCTGTACCACCAGTCTATCTTGGAGGAAGTGCACTGAGTAGAGTAACACATTTTAAGTACCTGGGGCACTGGGTCACTGAGGATCTGTCTGATGATATGGATATGGAGAGGGAGCGTAGGGCATTGGCCATGAGGTGCAATATGCTGGCTCGCAGGTTCGCACGCTGCTCTAGAGAAGTAAAGCTAACCTTGTTTAAGGCGTTCTGCCAAACATTTTACACCTGCAGCCTGTGGGTCAGATATACCCTCAAGGCCTTTAATGCTCTTCGCATTCAATATAATAATGGGTTTAGGATGCTGATGGGTTTGCCTCGTTTCTGCAGCGCATCAGAAATGTTTGCAGAGGCACGCACTGACTCTTATCAGAGTATTGTGCGTAGGAGAGTCGCCTCGCTGATGCGTCGCGTGCGGGACAGCCCCAGCGGCCTCCTTAACACCATACTGGAGCGGGTGGACTGCCCGATTGTGCGGCACTGGAACCATGTTCACATTGAGTCCAGGGTCGCCATGTATGGTAAATTTTAATTTCATTTTGTTTTTAATTATATGTTATTGTTTACTAACATAGTATAAGTTGTACTAACAAATTATGGGCATAGCCTGAATTAAAGATAATAATAATAATAATAATATGTATTCACCAAAGAACCTACAATCGAAAGTATCAACTTAATAATTTTCACACATCTTGGTACATGTCATACAATGGCTACCTACAATTATGTACTTAGTCTATGCCGGGCCACCTCGTACTTGGCACGAGCTGGCGCAGATAGGCGCCTGCCTATTTTCTTTATAAATTCTTTGACCGCCAAGCACCACACACCCGAAGTCTCGACGGCAAAAGGCACAAAATCGTGAGTCCACATATATATTCACCAAAGAACCTACAATCGAAAGTACCAACTTAATAATTGTCACACATCTTGGTACATATATATTCACCAAAGAACCTACAATCGAAAGTATAAACTAAATAATTTTCAGGTAAAAGGCAAACTCCTTGCGACCGGCGCACCCGTCGTGAGAACTGCGAGAACACCCACCACTCCGAATATTGGTACGTGAGGTTACTTAAATTAAACACGTTTTTATTCGTTTAAGAGAATATATTTCTAACTAGCTTTTTCCCGCGGCTTCACCCGCGTGGACATCAATTTTATGACTGTCTGGGTTATTAATAAATTATTCGTTTCTCACCTCCTCAATTATCTCCGTGCAAAAATCACAACAATCTATTGTGCCGTTACGATCTAAAAGAGATTAACCAAAAAAAGAGTATTTTTTAGTTCCCTCAGGAACTGCATCAGATTACGCTATTTCCCGGGATAAAAAGTAGCCTTAGTCCTTCCCCGTGACACAGGCTACATGCATGCCAAATTTCATTAATATTGGTCAAAGCGTTGAAGCGTGAAAGGTAACAAACAAACAAACACATTTTCACATTTATAATATTAGTAAGGATATAGAGGAAGAAATCGATTTGAGTGGCTCGGGGCTCGGCGCGGCGGTGCAGAGCCAGCGATCCTACCTTCTGGGCAACGAGTCGTGGGGTCCAGAGTGACTGGCGCGACCGTTGACCGCTGACCGTTGACTTGGCCTTGCGGTCGACGGTCGCAAGTGGTCCTGTAAGGGTTTCCTTTTTACTTTTTGAGGTACGGAACGCTTAAAACACAGCTCCATCTATCTTCCATTTATGTTGCTTTTAGTTTATACACGTTCCACGGAAACGTACGGCGATATACATTTATTGCCTCTCCCTTGTTTAGGCTTCCGAAGTCAACAAGGAACCCTTAGAGTTCCACCATGTCCGTCTGTCCGTCCGTCCGTGGCTTAGCTCAGAGACTATATTAGGGCTAGAAAGCTGTAAAATAAGCTTTTCAAAATCACTGTGGGTTAACTAAGACCATTTATATGATCAAGTATGAGTCTACTCGGTTTTCTAGTGTTTCTAGGATTTACAGATATTGCCGTTTTAAATAATTTTTCGTGTGTTTTGATGAATTTACAGCCATCCAATAAGTATATCGTATCACTCGTATTCTTACTATTACAAATATTATTTGTAATAGTAAGAATACGAGTGATACGAGTGTACAATACATTTTGGGTGAAATTAAAAGGACTTTTTTTTCGCGACTTCAATACTTTCTTTAGTTTCCTTGATGCCATCGGTCGATCGAAAGTAAATACCCATGAAACAAATTGTACAGCCTCTCTGTGCATACTTTTTCACGTAGCATTAACCATCATCGTAGTCGAGCGTACACAAATCAATTTATTAGCAAAGAATACAGTAATCAGACCTAATGAATATTTCTAAATAATTTTGATTTGCATGGGCAGTAAATTAATTCGATTTTTCCTGTACCCAGTGCAGTAGGCCTTATTGAGTCATAGTTATTCACAAAGTTTCACTAAAATCGTTAGAGACATTTTTAGACACAATTAAAAATATTTAGTTTACGTCCCAGGGACAAGGGTAAGCTCACTGAAGCGCAAGCAGTATCACCGCGCAAAGGTACGATCTACGAAGGTCCCAATATTCTCTGCTACCAGCCCACATTTAAAAAAAGGGGGAAGGGTTGACTTATCAATACCGGGCACCTACCCCAACCGCTCCGGCAGGCACTTAAAACTAAATTTCGTAGAATGCCCGATGTCTTTAACTCAAAGACAGATATTCTGACACTTGGACAAAGTGAGACTCGAACATTGTGCGAAGGCTACTTTCAATACTAAAATAAAATACAAAATGAAATGTAAAATAAAATATAATTTTACTGTTCATTTTAGAATATTTTACCGCCCATTGTCAGTTATGCTACTGCTTACAATACAATTAATCGCCGAATGAATAATGGAACTTCCCAATTTATATTTTTAAACTGTGCAAAATGCAATATTTAAACTGTCTCTAAATCAGAACCATTCTTGACACATTCGGAACCAAATCGAATCATAATTTGTTTTAATGGGAACAGACGAAGGAAGAGCACACTTACAAGAAAGTCCTCTCTCGCGGCGATATATTATAGTGTAATCTAGTTTAAGCTGTACCTTTTATTATGTTTAGAGTGAATTTATTTATTTATTTATTTTTTGTGTTTGCTAGTCAAGGTCCATTTAGGTAGGTATTGTTACAATAAATACTATTCGTAGTCAAATGAAATTCGTATTAACAGCAAACGTGTGAGATACGCCCACTCGTTGACCGCCTGCATGGACAAGGCACGCTGCCACAGATTACTAATTAGTTACTTGACGCTGCACGCCCGAACGGCACCGCAGCTACATTTTTTGCCTAAAAAGTTTATACTTATATAAATTTGCTTTCAAATAGTCCTTCTGTAACTCAACTCAGGCTTTAAATAAGTAAGTACGTAATCATTTCTCACCTGTTACTCTAATTTGGACAATGGACACTTTGTGTGACTTTGGTCTCAAAATAGATGACAACTTTATGATGGAGTAAACTATAATAAGTTAATAGCGAATGGAAGCGGTCGTAGTTCAGTGTTTAACGTGACCTGAGTGGTCGTTGTTGAGTATACAGTGCGACCGGGATGGTCGTAGTTGAGTGTGCGGTGCGACCTGGGTGGTCGTTTTGATCACGCAGGTTAAATGATCATAAGCACGGTCATAACCTAGATGGATCTTGATTGATTCCGTACTATTGCAATGGACTTTAAGTAGGGGCTTACAGCAAATTTAATATGCTATCAGTTTCCAAATCTTGTCGAAGTAACATTAAAACTTCTAAAAATTGGGTTCGCTACTATCTCTAGTACCTCCACTAATCCGAACAAGGTGTGTGGCCGGTGCGCGGTGGACCGGCACACCCTTCTCGGAGTTAGGAAGAGACCCGTGCCTCACTAGTGGGGACGTTGTTGGTTTTATCGAATAGCAATGAAATGTTACAAATGTATACCTTTATGTTTATTTCCTTATCAAAACAGAATATTGCAAGGTCAAGGTACACCGATACCACACATAACATGGCAGTTCAGCTCCATGGCATCAGGAGAAACTATTACTTTACCAGAAACTTTGTTTTATTTATATTAATTGTGGAATAGTGCAAGAAAAAACCTAAATATGTTAAATATGTTTACCTGAAAGTTGAAACTATAAGATTTTTAAAGAAGTAAACTTAAATGACGAAGGAATATACAAATGTAAAGCACAAAATCTATATGGCATTGATATTAAAACTTTTACCCCCTGATCCACCAAAAGAAAGGGCATTTGGCCGAGTTGTTAATTAGTGATCGTCACGTTAAGAACTAGTATGCGGGATGTAACGCCCTTCTCGGGATCCTACAGCGCGAGTTTTGGATACTGTCTGGACGAAGGACGGTCCGCAGCGTCGTGTTTCGGTGCCTGCCCTGCTGTCGTCTGAAGGCAGCCACGATGCAGCCGTTTATGGGAGACCTCCCTCCAGACCGGGTTAACGTGACTAGACCATTTGATGGTGTCGGAACAGATTTTGTAGGACCATTCATAGTCAAGACATCGCACCTTCGCAATGCGAATCATACAAGGCGTACTTGTGCGTATTCGTATGTCTTGCCACCAAGGCCATCCACTTGGAGCTTGTGGCCGATCTATCGACGGAAGGTTTCTTGGCAGCGCTGGATCATTTCGTATCGCGTAATGCACTGCCATCACTGATGAGTTGGACTGTGGTACCAACTTCAAGGGCGCTGATCAGTGTTTGAAGGAAATCGTTGACTTCCTCAATGAAAATTATGTAGAGGTGTCGGCACGAACCTCTCCCGTCGGGGTATTACATGGGCCTTTGATCCACTGGAATGTCCCCAATGGGGTGGTATCTTTGAGTCCGTTGTTAAGTCTGCTAAGGGTCATAGGGTTAACGATATTGACATCTGTTAAGGGTCATAGGGTTAACGATATTGACATTCCAGAAGCTCGCGACCGTGTTTTGTAAAGTGGAATTGGCCTTTAATTGACGCCCGATTTGTCCGCTCAGCTCCGAACCGAATGATTTGGAGACCCTGACGCCAGAGAATTTCTTAATTGGCCAACCACTTATCGCCTTTCCAGAGTATCTGTACACTGAAGTTCAGAGCAATCGTTTGTCACGTTATGAGTTGTTTCATCAGATGACCCAAAATTTTTGGAAACGGTGGTCGCTTGAGTGTCTTCACGCACATTCTGCAGCAACGCCTTAAGTGGTCGGATAGAACTGAACCTCCCCGCATCAGTGACTTCGTTCTGGTTAAGGATGCTAACTTTCCGCCACTTGGTTGATGCCGTGGACGCATCCTCAACCTGATTTCGGGAAGTGATGGTATACCTCGTGTTGCGATAGTCAAGGTGGGAGATTCAATTCTTAAACGAGCAGTAGCTACATTGTCTCGCCTGCCTATAGAACGTACCGACAGTTCGGTCCGTGGCGGGTGTATGTTTAGAATCGATCGAAGTCCCGCGCAGTGCATGGCGATGGCTGGCGGCGGTGATCCGGTTTCCACCGGTCGCAGGCGCGCCGCCGGCATTCCCGCCGTGGCACGAGGGCACGCTCAGTCACTCACGAAAGCTCGAACGCGGAGCCCTCGTCTCGTGTTGCCACTTTTTTCCAAAATACGGATCGGGAATTGGAAAATCCTGTTTTCGTGCTGGCTAGCCGGGATTCCAGACACACGCTTTGAGTGTTTACGAAGTTTCTGACCAGAAATATTGTATAAGACAACAGTTTTTTGAAGTCCTACCTACCGAGATTCGGCCGGACCGTGAATTGCAATGAATGAGTATCTAGTTTACCACACACGGCTGACTTGTATTTATAATTATATTTGAGTGTGATAAGCCAGTTTATCGGTCAAGTTACAGTTAAATTGTTACTGCGCGTTGGATTACTATATAATAACTATAGTTATAAGGATTAAGTACCTCGCCGACCTACCAGCCACACCCTCTCTGGAATTTTAAGTGTTCCGGGAAGGTTTCAAGGTCTTGCTGGCATAAGACGTACATCGCAATACACGCAATACACAACACAAAACACATAACACACATTCAATCGCCACTACTTGGAACGACAAGCGAGTCACCCGGATTCCAAGGTAAGTGTATAGACGTAAAATTGATTTTAGTTTACGTTTTAGGCTTCCGTTTTGTATATTTAGTTAGGAATGTTACTTTATTTTACTTGTAATTGTATTGCCTTGTATTTGCAAATAGATACAGATATATAAATTTCCTTTCGGTGCTTAAGGCTGATTTCAACTTGTTAAAGGTGATCGCGTCGTTTTAGGATAGTGTAAAGGCTTTCTTCTATATTGTCAATTTCTTTTTTTATTTTTTGATGCAATAAAGAATATTGTATTGTATTGTATTGGACAGTTGTGTCCCCAGGACGCCGCGCTAGCATCTCCTGTTGATAAGTGTCTAGCTTGTTTTGGGTTGCGGTCAATGACCAAGCTGGTCGGCCTCCACTGAAATCCCAGCGCCGCGTAACGCTGCCGTTGTTTGCGTCCCAATGGGCGGGCTCAGATACTTTTCTAGGACGGGCCCAGCGCGTATCTTTGTCTCGAGCCCTAGCTAGTGCCGAACGTGGTCGCGAACCATACCAAATTACCATATACCCAAGACAAGTTACAGCTTTCTAGTACTAATAATCTTTGAGTTAAGCCGCGGACAGACAGACAGAAATGGTGAAACTATAAGGGTTCCTTGTTGATTTCGGAACCCTAATAAAGTTTTTATATAATTTTTTTAGACATTTTCGTTTTTTTTTGTTACATCCCTGGTCATGACGACCACGACCACGACTACTCTGCCAAGATTAAAAAGACCAAGAAGAAGATTCATAGTGTAATCTACTCCTAGATGTCACAGAGTGTTAATAGATATCTTAGAGCTCTCAAATCTTTTGCGGTATTTCTATAAACGATATCTTTTTTTTTCAGTTGCTCCTAAAATAGAAGAAACTCCAGGCGTTATATTCAAGCATGGTAAAAATCCACAAAAAGTTTCATGCAGGCAAGTGTTTCTTTAAACCTGAAAGATGACATTTTATCCGTTTCCTTCTCGCCGCGTAGTGACTCTATTTCAGTATAATAAGTACTAATATCGAAAAATACATTCGCTAATCGTCACGAACATGCATTATGTAATCATGGGTCTGCTGCCTGCAAAATCATCATCATTATCATCATCATCATCATTACAGCTCATATACGTCCCCACCGAGGGGCTCGAGCCTACCCTGAATCAGGGCGATTAGGCCTTAGTCGACCACGCGGGCCCAGTGCGGGTTGGTCAACTTCACACACAACCTTCGAGTTTCTTCGCAGGCGTGTGCAGGTTTCCTCACGATGTTTTCCTTCACCGTTAAAGCAATCGGTAAGTATGTACGTAAGTTTTTTTGAAAAACTCATTGGTACATTGGCCGTCCAGATTTGAACCCGGTACCTCTGGTTAGATGGACCGAGTCGTTACCGGTTGAGCAACCAACGCTTCATATATCATCATCATATCAGCCGGAAATCGTCCACTGCTGGACAAAGGCCTCCCCCAAGGATTTCCACGACGTCCGGTCCTGCGCTGCTCACAGAATCGCTAAACTGAAGTGGCAGTAGGCAGGGCACATAGCTGGTAGAACAGATGGCCGATGGGGTAGTAAAGTTCTCGAGTGGCGACCGCGCACCGGAAAACGTAGCGTAGGAAGTTCTTCCACGCAGTGGACCGACGACCTGGTGAAGATCGCGGGAAGCCGATGGATGCCTGCAAAATAAAAGATTTTATTTATTAACTATTGGAAATTGGATTTTTTTCACGTCGAAGGCTCCATTTTGTGAAAGTTAGTGTAAAGTTTCAGATTTATATCAAAAGACTTGAATACTTGCTTCAATGATTTATGATTATATTTACACGAGTATTATTCTAACACACAGGGACCAGTCTTACGACCCACGATGTCTGTTCTTTCGCTGAATTAGCTGTGCCTTTGATAAATGCTGTCAAACACTCCGTCAAAGGGGCCGCCCTGAGTTCAATGTCGGCACCGCGATTGAACTCAGGGCGGCCCTTTGATGGAGTGTTTGACGCGAGCCAACAGTGCAGTTAATTCACTGAACAAACTATAGTCGCCCAGTAGCGCCATACAAAGTGTCATGGTTACGTTGGAGTTTATTGGTGCCACCGAATCAGAGTCACTACGCTGTGGGAAAAATGCTGCATATAAAAAAAAAGTTTTAAAAAACTGAAAAACGACTTCAAAATGAAATTTACTCAAAAGTATGAAATAATATTATTATACTTAAATACACGACACTAACCAACAATAACGAAATCAAAGGTGGGTACGAATTAAATTAGGGGCTTAATTTTTTTTGAGTTCGGTGTCAGCACACAACTACTTACGTATCAAATGTTTTAGATTCAGTGGTTTGCTGACACCGACCTCAAAAATACTATAAGCCCCTAATTTAATTCGTACCCACCTTTGATTTCGTTATTGTTGGTTAATGTCGTGTATGTAAGTATGATAATATTATGTCATACTTTTGAGTTCGGCAAAGTGCACATTGAATTTTCATAACTGTAGGGTACTCATATTTGTCTACTTTTTTTTTTTTTTTTTTTTTTTGGGTGTTATTTGTACCTTTTTGTTATTTTAATTTTGTCTGTGTGTATTTTTTGTCGAATAAATGTTATCTTATCTTATCTTATCTTAAATTTCATTTTGAAGTCGTTTTTCAGTTTTTTTAAACTTTTTATTTATTTTCTTTATTTTTAGTGATAATGCTGTCTATCTAACAACGTCAAACCCAATCACCTACTCGCCAATATGAATCATCAAATCATGATACATGTGTTTCATTAAAAGATACAGAGTCCTGTTGTTTCCATCAATGAGAGTTAAATCTTCCATCATCAGCTCATCTGAATAACCTGAAATAATACAACTATCGGTCTACGCGTACCTACGTATCTATCTATATTTTAATATAAGTATGTATATCAGTCTCTGGTAACCCATAACACAGGGAATCCTACTTTGGGGCCAAATGACCATGTGTGGTTTGTCCCAGAATATTATTATTATTATTATTATTAATTATCCTCTAACTCATACCGTTAATGAGTTGTACCTTTCTTCATCAGCTCATCATCATGAGATAATGACTGCCAAATGCAAATATTTGAATAGCTTTACAAAACATAATATGAAACACGTAATACTTGCCTATAAAATTTGAGGGTTGCCCTCGATTTCCCTGGGATTCCATCATCAGATCCTGGTTTTCTTGTCATGGTACCACTCTTGGGATATCTTCTTTCCAACAAAAAAAGAATCATTAAAATCGGTTCATAAACAACGAAGTTATCCGCGAATAAACATAAAAATAAAATATATGTACGGTCGAATTGAGAAACCTCCTCCTTTTTAAAAATTTAAAATTTAAACTGTTTATTTCAATAAAAAAGGAAATATGATGCTACACAAAACACGCAAATCTTCATAAAAAGATTATGTGCGTTTATTGTTAGTTGCAGTTAAAGTCGTTTAAAAACGTACACTGCTGGACAAAGGCTCCCCCAATAATTTCCGCAACGACCGATCTTGTGCTGCCCGCATTCAGCGACTTTCCGTGACATCCACCAGATCGTAGGTCCACGGAGTGGGAGACCAGTCTACAATACATCTTCCAGTGCGCGGTTGCCACTCGAGAACTTTACTGCCCCAACGGTTATCTGCCTTGTTATAAGGCCGCTTAGACCATCTCAGTTCTCTTATGTCCTCACTGGCAACACACACTGGTCAAAGACCATTATCTTGAGACGAAACGGTATTAAAATAATAAAATAATAATAATAATAAAATATTTTTATTGCACCAAAAAGAGACTTATAGCTAAAACACAGTAAGTATCCCTGGTCCCCACACTAGGATTCCCTGTGTTAAAAGGACGTAAAGATATGCCGAACGCTGCCCAGCTAAGTTGGACTTGACAATTGATCTCTTTCTCGAAGTTAGACCTACTATGACTGATATTAACCTGTATAATAGGTCTTTACCTATGAAATTGCCGATTCAGTTTTTATGAAAATAAAAAGTTATTGTTTTTTATCATTGACCGTATGGTGATACTACATGGTCTTTTTTTAGGGGTGTCAATTAAATGGTTAGCAAAATATTGTTATTTCTGTGAGCAGAAAAATATAATCGGTCAGCAGAAATAGCTAATCGGTCAGCAGAAATAGCTAATTGGTCAGCAACTCACGGTCAGCAAACATTTCAAAATCAATCAGCAATTTATGTCATTCTGGATGGCTGTAATTATTTTAAACATCCCCGTACTACACTCTTCCTACAGTGTTGAGTGGTCGACGGAGCCCCTTCGGGGCTCCTACTTCTGTGTTCTCATGTTAAACCTAACACTACGACTGTGCGGGGAGGCGAGCTAAAGCTCGCCTCCCCGCACAGTCTCCGAACCTAACGCATCCGAGTCGGGGTGCTCCGCAAGTCCGAGCTCGCTTCGCTCGCTCCCGCTTCCATTTAGAACTCCCCGTACCACACTCTTCCTACAGTGTTGAGTTGCTGCTTATAGACATGTTTTTCTGCCGCTCAATCATGAAATCTTGCCGCTCAAGTAGTTATTTTGCGGACCGAATGTTTATTATGCCTTTAAAAAATATATATTTCTTTTTTTAGTAACTAGTGGCATGTCTTTCATATTCCAATCCCCTGAGCTATGTACCATTGAATGGAACAACGCCGTTTCCTGAGTGGTCAGATATGGGGCAATTTTAAGACTAGTCAAGTTACTTGAATTTTCCTGAAAGTTTCGAAGACTGAAGACATAAGTAACGAAGAAACTGCTGCGATTACTCTAGAGTTTTAAAATTAAAAATGTGTATTTTTTGTCTCAATAAAGGCGATTTTTTTAGCTAAAAAAACCCGAATGCATGGAGTTAAAGCTACTGTGCTCTTAAAATATCTAAACAATAGGCATATTTTTACCACCACTTAATTTCTAATAGTCTAATTCTATTTTGAGAATAAATTTTGTTTTAATAACTTTTGTTCCTAATATTAATTTTTATCATTAAAATTTTTATACAATTGGTAATTTCATAGATAAAGACATAATATTAAATCCACAGAGATTATGACAATGTTATCCTTTACTAATACTATTAATCCAAAAGTGTGTCTGTCTATCTGTTTGTAACTTTTATTTTCACGCTAAAATTATTCAACTGGTTTATTTTGGAATTTGGCAGAGCTAAAATAAAGGACAGAGAACTAAAAACGGTAATTTTTAACTCAGAAGGTTTATACTAGACTAGACCATCTCAGTCCCCGAGCGGGCTGTGCCACAACCTTTAGCCTGTTACACTTTCACGCTAAAACTACTCAACCAAAATAGTAATAAAACAAAACAGCACAAATAAGAATTATATTCGAGCGAATTGGAAGTTTAGTTCTTTTTAAAATAGTTATGATTTAAACAAATTACATACATCGATCTATGTGTTATCTCAATACATACTCGTATTATCCGGTCCGGTACGGAACTCCAGCCTGCTGCCCCTGCTGCCCCTGATACCCCTGCTGCCCCTGCTGCCCCTGCTGCCCCTGCTGCCCCTGCTGCCCCTGCTACCCCTGCTGCCCCTGCTGACCCTGCTGCCCCTGCTGCCCCTGCTACCCCTGCTACCCCTGCTGCTCCTGTTGACCCTGCTACCCCTGCTGCCCCTGCCACCCCTGCTGCCCCTGCTGCCCCTGCTGCCCCTGCTGCCCCTGCTACCCCTACTGCCCCTGCTGACCCTGCTGCCCCTGCTGCCCCTGCTACCCCTGCTACCCCTACTGCCCCTGCTACCCCTGCTGCCCCTGCTGCCCCTGCTACCCCTGCTGCCCATGCTGCCCCTGCTGGCACACGACTGACACGTCTTCATACAACGGGCAAGAAATTACATTTCACGGCGCGGCGAAATCCTTTACGTTCGAGAACCAAACTAAATGCGGCAAGGAGTGGTCATACTGTACTGTACCTTAGTACCAATATATGTACTTTGCTCCTGGTGACCTTTTAGGGTCAGCAAAGCTCTGATAACTCGTCCAGCAAGGTGTAACAAAATTGGTGTAGGTCCCGTTAACTGCGGCTTCTACTCATCATAACGAACAACTTTTGTTATATTCTTCTTCTTTTCGAGTCGACGGCAAACTCAGATAGTCCCATCCCAAAACCGCGCCACGCAAATTGCCTTGTCAGTGGCCTGCATCAAGTCCTCCCGCGTGCAGGTGACAGGGCAAGAAGGACACGTAATGAATGATGTGGTTCATCCTTTGAGGGACCGCACCACACCTACACTCCAGGTTCGTATCTCCAATGAACAAGTTTTCTTTACTTCGGCCGACCTGAGTCCGGAGTCTGTTAAGAGATTTCCAGGGCGACCATGGCAACTAATTATATCCAGGTGAGGGATTCTCGGAGATCGGAACGAAGGGACCACTAATAGGGACACTATTCTTCCACAGTTTAACTCTCGTTTCTGGAGGGTCGTCTGTCAGGGGGGCGACCTAAGTTTTTACGGCTTTTCAGCCTTTGTGGCACAGGAGTGTGATTGTGTAGAGGGTGCCGAGTGTCGCTCACCATTTTGGTTTTGTTCTATGACTTTAATGAAATCGCAAAAATTATATTGACTCTCCATACAAGTCGTTCAGCTGATGACTAATTTTGTATATTTGAGGGGATTATATATAATGAGCACCAAAAACACTTTGATACCCTAAGCTCTCTTACCAAAAAAATGTATTCAACCACCAATTAATGTAGTAAATGAGCACCAAATCTTAGCGAGCAGTTATTGCACTATTTCTGCGTAAATAAACCATACAACGAAAAAGGAGTTGGCAAAAATAAGTTTTTTTTTTAATACTGTAAATGAGCGAGCGAAGTGAGCGATACTAGGTTTGGTCAGGTTTGATTGATTATACAGTCAAAGAGTCCCCTCATGGGTAGCAGAATGCTGCGCAGAAGAAGATACACTAAACGTTACAAGCTACGCGTTGTAAATAAGAAAAATTTGGTTATAATTTCACAGTAAAATGGATATCACAATTTTGGTGCACATTTACTATTTTTGGCACTAAAAAGTGGTTTTTTTTTGTTATATTTTACTATAACTGGTGTTCAGTTAAACATAAGCCGTATTTTAGTATGGACGGTCTATTTTTTTATTATTGGGTTTCTTGGGGAAAGTTGTTCAGTATGATGAGCAGAACCCCCAGTTTACAGATCCTACAACAATTTTGTTACACCCTCCATATACTAGTGCAAACGTACAGTATGGTCACACTCTAGATTCAGACCTCACCCCCCGTCACCCAGATTGATACAGATTGGTTCTATTTTGTTAAGGATTTCGTAATTTCGTTCGTTCCGACATTTGTTTTTAGAAATATCATTTCTCGCCCGTTGCTTGAAGTGTCCGGGATGTGCCTCTGTTATCACAGACGCTCTAGGCTCGAGGTATACCTTCGTGTTTATTCGTTCAACTGCTACATAGACTCGGTTACTTAACTTGCAAACTTCTCAGTATGAGTAGGTGATTCAATCCAGGAAACTGAACTACTTTTCCTCATAATATTATATTTATTTTCTCATTTCTTTTAAGGAACCTATACCCACTTCGCATTTTTTTACATCTCATACAAAATGGCTACATAAACCCCCCTTCTCCATTCCATCGTGGGACGACCAGTCGCGGAGGGCGATCCACCTATACACATGCAACGTTTTTCTTCATCGTTCATCATGCGAATAACTGCCAAGGAGTGGAATTCCGGGGCGTCTTTGAATGGGCACTATTTGAGCTTGCGCGTTACATCCTCGGCTGCATCGGCACGTATGTGAGCTGCCAAACGCACTTATTTTTTTAATAAAAACAATTTTTTTTACGAAATAGGAAAAAATAAGTTTCATGAGCTCATCACCAGCCGAGAAGTTTGCATTTATGTACCCGTTATGTACCAGTCAACATATACATAGATGTTAGCTCTATAGTTGTACAGTTATGTGCCTGTTATTTACCAGTCAACATGCATACATAGATGTTAGCTCTATAATTGTACAGTTATGAGCCTGTTATG
Organism: Coleophora flavipennella; assembly: GCA_947284805.1. NCBI lineage: Eukaryota > Metazoa > Arthropoda > Insecta > Lepidoptera > Coleophoridae > Coleophora > Coleophora flavipennella. The sequence goes on from OX369274.1 coordinate 17,533,016, forward strand.
TACAGGTCAACATGCATACATAGATGTTAGCTCTATAATTGTACAGTTATGTGCCTGTTATGTATCAGTCATCCTGTATACATAGGACAATCACAATCAGGACATGACCACTGATGGTAAAAAATCGATTTTGTTCCTAGTGTAATAGGATATAGTCGTACCTAAGCACATAAAATGATACCAAGATTCACACGTGCTGCACCGAAGTAATTTACTGGGGTCGATGCTCGTTTGACAGGCTTGAAAATCTCTTTTACTGTTCATTTTTCTCTCAGAGACACGATGAACATAGGCAAAGGAAGATAATTCACGTGTATGAATCTAATGTATGCGCAGCCGGCCGCTCGCCGCTAGTTGGGAGTCACTGTTGTCTAGCGCCCGCCGCCCGCCGCACACGCAGCCGCGACACTTGCACGCAGCCGCAGCGGCCGGTTCTGCGTATCACTCTACCCTCACACTCAGCTGATTCAAGCAGTGACTGATGATGAATTAAAACAAAAATTTCGTATTGTAGTTAAATTTTAAGTTTGCAGTTAAAATACTTTTGCAAATACATTTCTTCAGACACAGTTCTCCCCATAATTAATATTTTTTTGTTGAAACACACACTTTTGACGTATAACTTAAAAGTCTTCGGAGCGCTAACAAAAACACACCTCTCATAAGCCTGTATCGGGCGTATCCCTAATGAACTTGTAGCGTGGTGCGCAGTTATATAATCTTCTTTCATTCGATCTCTATTCATTCCATCTATTTCTTCTTTTCCTATTCTTATGTTCTTTTTAGGTCTTATATTTTACTCATTAAATTATCTGAACACGCACGGCATCTTTTAAGAACCCACTCCCTACGCCCTACCTACCTAAATACCTGCCGTGCGACAAACTTACATACATTCATACATACCCTCTAAAACGTAGCGCTCGCTCCTTCTGGCGCAGTCGAGTCAAACTATTTCAAACTTCTACTCGTCCTTATGTTGCTCCTAACATAAAGATATTAAATGGAAATATACCAGTGTCTTAACGCCTCTCTTTTTTTACATAGGATTAAAAATGGTACAGGAAGGCCAGTACCAAAAATACAGTGGATGTATAAATCGTTCCGACGTTCGGACTTCAAAGTATATGGAGAATCGTCAGAAAATAAAGAAGTAATCGCAGTCAATAAAGTTGGATACTATAGATGTAACGCTACTAACATCGCTGGCTTTGATGAGAAAACCTTCGAAGTTACACTTGCTGGCGAAAACTCTTAACAATCCCTTCGTCCCTGTATAAAGAAATCCACTAGTGTTCAAAAGCTTCGTGTTTTCCACTGCGAAATGTAGGCTTTCCACGACGTTGTTTGCCATTTCAATCGACCTTGGGCAACATTCTGTCCATACCTTCCTATAAACTTCTTCAAATATTAGACATGACATCATCCCAAAAGAAAATAAAATCTTTTTATTTCTACCATGGCTTATTATTTAGAAACCATTGTTATGTCTAGGTATTTTAACCTACAATAAGTTGTACTTTAAAAGGGAAAACCTTTTAACACTAGAAAGACGGACGGGTCATATGACCCTTTTTGGAATTCAGACTAAGATAATTCTAAAACTATTGGTTTTTTGACATAGCCTCTCGTGACTTCTATTAAAATGGTTCAAATTGATACATAAAAATGTTCACATTGTTATATAATCATTACATCATAAATAAATAATACATCTACCTACAAAGACGGCACCGGTCATTTGACCCATGCAGTATTTGTTCGAGTAAACATATCCAATAGCGGGTAGATTATAATATTTTTATTAGCTTTAATTGTGAAATATAAGGAACACGATTGTACTTCATTTCTACTCTTTTTTTCGTCGTGTGAACAGGGTTATTCAGTTTTGTTACAATGCCTCGGATTACTGATAGACAAATTTTAGCTACACTACAATCTTTTCCTGAAGATCAATCAGATGGTGAGAGTGAAGATATAGATAGATCTAATAACGAACATACAAACATACTTAGCACATTACACGATAGTATTCAATTGACGAAAGTTCTGCAAAGAAAAAACCTGTTAGTGTAACATTTTATAACTACAAAATATGGGTTGATGTTGTTGATCAATTGGCCAAAAAGTATAATGTCAAAGCAGAATCACGACGATGGCCAGTGCAAGTTTTTTTTATAATATATTAGATCAAGCTGCTATAAATGCATGGATTTTGTATCCAGAAGTGACAAACAAGTCAGTGCGTAGAAGGAACTTTATACTCCAGCTAGCTATTGAACTCAGTAACATCTCCGATGAATCTGATGCCTCGGTTCCAACACTGCCACCAATACCAACGGAGTCGGTACTAGAAAACGGCACCATTGTTCTTCTAGTGGTTGCAAAAATATATCTAACAAGGTTTGCGACATATGTAAAAGACCATTATGTAGACAATGCAATAAGTCAAAAATATTTATTGTTCAGATTTGTAAGTAGAAACATAAGTTGGAGTTAATAAAATCATCATTAAGATGTGAAATCGAATGTTTTTTTCGATTATTTGCTTACATTTTTTGAACATTTTATAATATAAAAATATATATAAAGCAAGGGGTCAATGTCTTTCTTGGTAAGTTGTTTTTCCGTCTTTCTAGTGTTAAACTATCGTAACGAAATGAAGTTTTCAATGCAGTAGGTCACCTGAATAAAGATCATCATATCAGCCGGAAATCGTCCACTGCTGGACACAGGCCTCCCCCAAGGATTTACACGACGACCGGTCCTGCGCTGCCCGCATCCATCGGCTTCCCGCGATCTTCACCAGGTCGTCGGTCTACCGCGTGGGAGGCCTGCCTACGCTACGTTTTCCGGTGCGCGGACGCCACTCGAGAACTTAACTACCCCATCGGCCATCTGTTCTACGAGCTATGTGCCCTGCCCACTGCCACTTCAGTTTAGCGGTTCTGTTAAATAATGTTAAATGTCCGTGTCGCACCCACCCCTCTTAAGGTTGGAGACTCTACACTGGAAGTTGTTGACGAATATGTATACATGGGATAAACAGTCCAGCTAGGCAGGACCAACTTCAAGAAAGAGATCAATCGACGAATCCAACTCGGCTGGGCAGCGTTCGGGAAGCTTCGTAATATCTTCACGTCCCAAATACCGCAGTGTCTCAAGGCTAAGGTCTTTGACCAGTGTGTGTTGCCAGTGATGACATACGGAACTGAGACATGGTCGCTTACTATGGGCCTCATAAGAAGGCTCAAGGTCACCCAAAGGGCAACGGAGCGTGCTATGCTCGGAGTTTCTCTGCTTGATCGAATCAGAAACGAGGAGATCCGTAGGAGAACTAAAGTAACCGACATAGCTCACAGAATCGCTGAATAAAGATACTTACTCGTAATTTTTGATTGATGGCAAATCAAAAGCACAAGAAAAAGGTCATCAGTGCCAAGGAGTTTGCATACATATAACTAACCTTATTGATTTTATTATAGGTAACATTTTAGAAAACTTAGGATTGCGTAAGTGTGTGTATGTAGTGCCTGGTTAAGGCGCAATTTTTTTAAACTGCATTGGGTTATTCGGGTTTTTCAGTTGTGACTTGTTATTTTTATTTATGTAAGTCTAGTAAAAAAATAATAGTTTAAAAAAACTAAAAACCGACTACAAAATGAAATTCCCTCAAAAGTATGAAATAATATTATTATCCTTAAATATTAACCAACAATAACGAAATCAAAGGTGGGTACGAATTAAATTATGGGCTTAAAATTTTTTTTAGAGATCGGTACCAGCACACACATATCAAATGTTTGAGATTCGATGGTTTGCTGACACTGACCTCAAAAAAATTTAAAGCTCCTAATTTAATTCGTACCCACCTTTGATTTCGTTATTGTTGGTTAATGTTGTGTATTTAAGTCATCATATCAGCCGAAGGAAGTCCACAGCTGGACATAGGCCTCCCCCAAGGATCTCCACGACGACCGGTTCTGCTCTGCCCGCATCCAGCGGCTTCCCGCGACCTTCACCAGGTCATCGGTCCACCGAGTGGGAGGCCTGCCTACACTACGCTTTCCGGTGCGTGGTCGCCACTCGAGAACTTTACTTCCCCAACGGCCATCTGTTCTACGAGCAATGTGCCCCGCCCACTGCCACTTAAGTTTAGCAATTCTGAGAGCTGTGTCGGTTACTTTGGTTACCTTACGGATCTCCTCGTTTCTGATTCGATCACGCAGAGAAACTTCGAGCATAGCACGCTTCATTGCCCTTCGGGTGACCTTGAGCCTTCTTATGAGGCCCATAGTAAGCAAACACGTCTCAGTTCCGTACGTCATCACTGGCAACACACATTGGTCGAAGACCTTGGTCTTAAGACACTGCGGTATCTGGGACATAAAGATATTGCGAAGCTTCCCGAACGCTGCCCAGCCGAGTTGGATTCGACGATTGATCTCTTTCTCGAAGTTGGACCTACCTTACTGGACTGTTCGTCCCAGGTATACATATTCGGTAACAACTTCGAGTGTAGAGCCTCCAACCTTCAGAGGAGTAGGTATGACACGGACGTTTGACATAATTTTCCTCTGTCCATGTTCATTCTAAGACCCACTTGTTGAGAGGCTCTACTGAGGCAATCGAGCATTGTGCCTAAGTCGTCCATAGTCTCAGCCATGACCACGATATCGTCAGCGAATCGAAGGTGGGTGATGTACTCGCCGTTGATACTGATGCCGAGTCCACCCCAGTCCAAAAGCTTAAAAACATCTTCCAGGGCGGCGGTGAACAGTTTCTGAGATATAACGTCTCCCTGTCTCACCCCTCGCTGCAGCTGGATAGGTTCCGAGTTTTGATCCTGGAGGCGAACCGACATGGTGGCGTTATCATACAAACACTTCAGCACTTCGTTATATCGATGGTCAATTTGGCACCTCTGGAGAGACTGTAACACAGCCCAAGTTTCAACCGAATTGAAGGCTTTCTCATAGTCCACGAACGCCAAGCATAGTGGCTGATTGTACTCTTCGGTCTTCTGTATAATCTGCCGCAGATATACAGAAGACCGAAGAGTACAATCGCTTTTTTGAATAAAAGCATTGTGATAGCTTTTTTGAAGAAAAGCACGACCACACTTCTGTGCCAAACCTGAGGCGTTTGTCCCTCGAGCATAACGGAATTAAATAACTTCTGAAGAGCTTTTAGTGCCGGTGATCCACCTGCTTTCAGAAGTTCAGCCGTAATTCCATCATCACCCGGTGCCTTGTTGTTCTTTAACTGTTTGAGAGCATTCTAATCTCGTACAGGCTGACGTCCGGGATATCTTCGGTATGATTTCGGGTAAGTCTAGCTCTTGGGTCTTTAGCCAGATCGCTGATATGCAGACGGGTGGTCGTGTACAATTGTCCGTAGAACTTCTCAACTTTTTCCAGCAACTCAGTCTTAGACGATATGATCCTGCCGTCCTCAGTCTTCAGCTTGGTCAGTTGGCTTTGGCTTTTAAAGATCTTTCGCGAACACTCTTATATAGTGTAGTGTATTATTATTTAAGTATAATAATATTATTTCATACTTTTGATTGAATTTCATTTTGAAGTCGGTTTTTAGATTTTTTTATACTTTTATTTTTATTTTCTTTAATTTTAGTGATAATGCTATCTATCTTACAACGTTAAACCCAATCACCTACTCACCAATGGGAATTATCAAATCATAATACATGTGTTTCATTAACAGATACAAATTCCTGTGGCTTCCAGCATCACCTCAGCAGATGATGATGGACGAATTAACTCCATAACATGAAAGTTATGGAGTTAATCGTCTATTATCAGCTCATCTGAATAACCTGAAAGAATACAACCTATCGGTCTATGCATACCTACGTATATATCTATGTATAATATAATATACATTCCATAAATCGCGCAAACCGGTCTTTTTTGTAAGATAAATATGGTATTTATATCATCTGCATGTCCCCACAAAAGTATCCCATAAGACATAATTATAACAATGACAGTAGCTGAAATATATCAGTCTTGCGGTGTCTAAATCTGTAAAGAGCCTGATTTTTTTTGACTGCGTATGCGACTGAGGTAGGCCTGCCAGCTAGTGTTTCTATATGCAGGTGTCTAATCTAATTTTGAATAATTTTTAACATACTCAACAAATTTAAGATCAAAGTTGTATGTCTTTTGTTCGTAAAGTGAAAACAAATTTGCTCTACTCTTGTATATACCTACAGTTTCCCAGTCACTAAACTTGAATTTTTGATTTACGTTAATTGTTTTCAATTTAAATATATTTTCAAACTTTGTACTGAGCACTTCAAAAAATAAGTTGAAAAAACTATTCGGGTCTTGTTGATCTAACATTGAGTTTGGTAGCTTTTGGACAAGTACATCTTTGTACATCTCTAATCTTTGAGTAGTGACAGGTCTCGTTTGAACTGTAATTATTTCTCTACTTCTTTCACGTGGAAATAGTACAAGCTGACCACTGTGGTCAGATTTTAAACAGTTTATGATACTTTTTTGTCTGTGTTCGCAATTACAGAAAACATTATCTAAACATGTAGCTGATGTTGCTGTCACTCTAGTAGGCTCGTGAAACAAAAAACCTAGATCAAACGACTTTAATAAGCTTATTAATCTTGTTGTTAAACTTGTCTTTTCCAGGATATCTACATTGAAATCTCTGCAAACAATGATAGTTTTGTTACCTTTGCTTAATATACTCCAGGCATCTTCTAATACATTTTCGAAAACTAAGAAATGTTCATCCTTTGGGGGTCTGTACACACATAATATGACATGTTTCTCCAATTCTACACAGGATAATTCAATATTTCTCTCAACCGAAAGCTTGACCATCTCTTTACGTTCTTTGGCTTTTAAGTTATTACGAAGAAAAATAAGTGAGCCTCCACATTGGGCAACTTTTCGATTGAAGGAACAGGCCATACAATAATTATCAAAGCTGAACATCATTTGATTTTTTTTAAGCCAGTGTTCGGCGATACAAAGTATATCAACCAAATATTTATCCAAAAACATTTCTATTTCTAGTTCTTTGCCGGAAAAGCTTTGAATATTTTGATGTACTAATGAAAGAGATGACTTTCCCGTTGTCTTAAGCTTTAATATGAATCATCTGCTGCGGCCCCGCGGTCCGTACCCACTGGTACGGCTAGCAGCCTCCGTTGTTATACATTTTATTACCGACTGAATACAGTCGGTACGGTAAAAAAAACTACACTCGAGAGTGATGAATCCGGGTCACTTAAAGAATCCTAAAAATCTCGGAAACTAAGAAGGCTAGCTTCATGTAATAAATTGTGTTTAATAGACACTTTAATACCCCTTAAATGAAATTAATAAAATTAACGAGTCACTACATTTTATTTACAAAAAATTATATAAATAAAAAAAACTGCTGATCAAGCCTTAAAACAAAAATAGGAAACATGACATTTTTGAACAACATTACATTTACTTGAATTTTAATACTTCGTATTGCCTCCTCGTGCTTCCATCACTGTGTTTACGCGGTTTGGCATGCTGTACACCAAGTTCCTTATACTATTTTGGGGAATATTCTCCCATTCCCCTGTGAGAGCAATTTTGAGCTCACGAAGCGTGATTGGGGGAGGGCTTCTTCGTTTTACGCATTTCCCTAGCTCGTCCCAAGCATGCTCAGTCGGGTTGATATCCGGGCTGCGTGCTGACCACTCCATACGAGTAATGTTCATCTCTTGAAGGTAGTCATTCACAATCCAACCCGTATGAGGCCGGGCATTGTCATGCATAAAAATAGCATCCTCACCCAAATTGACCATAAATGGACCAACGTGTTCATTTAGGATTTCTTCCACATATCTTTCGCTAGTTAAAGAGCCGTTTTCTATGAACACAAGTTCTGTGCGATTCTCAGAAGAAATTCCGGCCCACACATGTACAGACCCACCACCGTAGGCTACTTTTTCTTCGATGCATTCTTGCTTGAATCTTTTCTCTGGTCTTCTATACACTCTGTGTCTTCCATCGTGCTTATAGAGCATAAATTTTGATTCGTCGGAGAACATAACTTTTGGCCAATCTCCAATACTTCAATTTAAGTGGTTCTGGGCATATCTTAGTCTTGAAATACGATGCTCACGCTCCAGTTTAGGGCCGTTTGCAGGTCTAAGTGGTTTCAAGTTAGCTTCAGCAAGTCGTCGCCTTACTGTCCATGCGCTTGGGTTACTTCTTCCGAGGCGTCGAAACTGATTTGTAAGTTCAGATCCTGTGAGAAAGCGATTACGAAGCATTGTGTTCACCAAGTATCGATCTTCTCGTGCTGTGGTACACCTGGTTCTGCCTATTCCTGGTCTCCGTAGGTTAGAGCCAGTTTCCTCGTAACGTTGGAGAACTCTTTGTACTGTTGAGAGCGACACACCGACAGTCGTGGCTGTATCGCGCTGACCCCGGCCGTTTTCCAGCATTGTGAGTATTCTGGTGCACTCTTCAGGTGTAAGCGACATGATTACAGCTTGAGTGACCCGGATTCATCGCTCTCGAGAGTATATGCGTTCTCGTGAGTCGCTCCCAGATAAGTTCAAAGATATTAATATAATGACTTTCCCCTGTCAATATATTTATGAAAATATAATGTATGTGCGTAAAAATCTGCATCTCCTTTCACTGAATTGTGACAGGCACAGTCGTAATCTTCGGAATAGGAATAAACTTCAAGTAACTTGCACCAGACTTAGCAAAATTAATAAGTCCTTTGTGGGGCAATGCTCACTCATGTATAACAAGTTACCCGATGATGTCTTAAATTTGTCAGAAAAACAGTTTAAAAATTGTGTCAAAAGAACTCTTTGTAAAAAAGGTTAGTATCAACATAGAGGCGGGTAGCGGAAATATTGGCGAAGTTTCATTCTATAGTATTTACGGTCACATAGCCTCATGAGATAAGATTAATTAATTATATTTGGTGTACAGTAACTTAGTCATTTAATAATTAAGGGTACTCGATTAATTGGTATGCTCATTTCTCACATTTCTTTTATTATATTTTTAGTGTTCTTTTCTTAACTAGCTTATTTGATTTTGTTTTATATATATATGTGTCAGAGTAGTCTGAAACCATTGAAGTGTGTTCATCTCGTGCAAGGTTACAGCAGAATCACCATCGTAGCTAAGGCTTTGTCTCTGCTATATATGCTGAGCTGGGACCTTTTGATGTCGCCGGGCTTATACCTAAATTATTTGTTATATGTATTTACTTCTACTCGTTTATTTAAAATTGGCATGTCTGTCTAGTGTATGTTAAATGTTCATTTTTAAAATAACAGTAACTATGTACCATTAACTATATATTATGTGCCTGGTGTCTCAATAAACTTATTCTATTCTATATTCTATAGTATAAGACATCCGAATATTTTAATGGCAAAAATGTATTGGTTGACAGTGTTTCTTCTATGAACACTACTAATCATTTTTAATAGTAATAAAATGATAAACAACCTAAGAATTGACATGGAAGCGTCAAGACATGATAAGTCTAGTACTCTTTTCTATAATATAATAAAACTGTAACGGGGCCGTGTCTGTACATGAAATATTTTTGGAAAATAATAACTGTGGTGGACATTACTAACGATACAGAGGCCAAAAAAACAATTTTTGGAATTTTAGTCTGTCTGTCTGTCTGTCTGTATGTTCGCGCATCACGCAAAAACTACCAGGCCGATTTTGATGAAATTTTGTATGGTGGTTCCTTATAGCCCGGGTTAACATATAGGATACATTTTATCCCGATAAATTCAAGAGTTCCTGTGGGAAAATCAAATGTATTCATTTATAGAATAGCTCACCACGCAAATGCGGCTTGACCTATTACAATCAAATTTTATACGTTGATACCCTTATCGCGAACTAAAACTGGGACATTGTAAATCTCAAAAAAAATAAGGATTCTTGCAGGAATGCAAAAAAATGTATCTTTAGAATGACTCAACGTGAATATGAATGAATATGAAACCATTACATTGGGATGGAGTGTTTTGAACATCATTGTATAGTCGGGTATTCTTTATCCAGGAAAACAAAAGAGGTCCCGTGGGAAATTATCTATCGATACTTACAATAATAAATATAGAGTACTTTTTCAACATATAAGCTACACATACCACACATTATAATCATAGCAGCAAAATGTCAATAGATGGCACTGCAGGAATAATAAAACGCGCTTAAGTTTTGTTAAAACATTAAAATATTATTTCATATTTTTGAGTGGATTTCTTCTATGTATTTTTCAGCATACGCTTTTTACACAACTCTCTGGAATTATGGCACGTAGCGATGTGTTTCATACACGAACAGATAGGTATTTTTTTTTTATAAATTGCAATCGTGTAAAAAAATTAAAAACACATAAATCGAGTTTAGCTTCTTTTAACAGGAGGCACAGATATGGGAACTCTTCTGACGGCGACTATTTGCGTGTGGCAGTTGCTCTCCGCCTGCAATATCAATATCTGTGAACCTCATCAATGTATTTGCGGGTCCACGGTGGAGGCAATTGGCCATCACTCACTGAGTTGCGGTCGTTGTTTGTGAAGATTCCCACGTCACCAATTCCTTAATGAGCTCACTCGGAGGGCACTGGTATCGGCCAGATGGAATATTCCATCTTTGATGCTGCCACTGGGCTTTAGTCGATGTGATGGCAAAAGGCCGGAGGGTTTAAACAGGTGCTATGGAAGAGAGGAACGTGCCTGCTTTGGGACTCTACTTTTTCTGCCTCACTTCTCACCCGTACGGTACTGCTGCTCAATTTGCGGCGAGAAAGAAGCATAATAAGTACTCGGTCTTGAAGGCAAATTACTGCTTTGTGCCGCTGGTCTGTGAGACAACCGGCTGCTGAACCCTCAGAGGCCTTTGCCTTCACAAAGGAGATTGGCCGTCGCCTTCGAGAGAGGAGATGTGACGTGTGGTCCTACCTGCTGCTAAGGTTGTCTATTGCCATTCAGCGCGGCAACGAGAAGTGCATCATGGGCTACTTTGGAGCTGACACGACTCGAAGATTTGACCCATATTAATATTTTTAGGAAGTCTTATTACTAGATTGATGCAATGATTTGAATTGGTTTTTCGATAATATAGGTATATGTGTTATTTCATCATATCAGTTTATATACGTCCCCACAAAGGGGCTCGACCTGCCCTGAGTTAGGGAGATCAGGCCTTAGACGATCACGCAGGCCCATTGCAGGTTGATTGACTTCACACATAAGCTTCGAGTTTCTTCGCAGGCGTGTGCAGGTTTCCTCACGATGTTTTTGTCACCGTAAGAGCGTCGGATAAACGTACATACCAGTATGAAATCTATATTCGTATAGATTTTTTTAAGTGGCAGCATTCGAACCACCGCCTTCCGGACAGGAGATAGTGGCCCTAACCATTCTGCCACCGACGCTCTATATGTTATTTAAGATTTAGAAATCCTTACTTATTATTATAAATGTGAAAATGTGTTTGTTTGTTTGTTACCTATTCACACTTCAACAGCTCTACCAATATTGATGAAATTTGGCATGCAAATAGCCTGTATCACTGGGAATGAAATAGTCAACTTTATATTTGTGGAAATTATCATAGCCCGATGCAGTTCCTGAGAAAATTAAAACAATACTCTTTGTTCGTTAAGTTGTTTAAAATCGTAACGAAAAAATGAGTTTGTGTGATTTTTAGCACAGATATGAGGTGGAAAATGATATAATTTACTAATAAGTATATCCTGACATAGTTGCCGTGGGATCTGGGGACAACTGTTTTCTACGCTCGCGCACGTCGGTGGCGTCGCAACGGAGCAACGGATTAAAGTTATTTTTTGTATAGAATTTGTTGAGGGGGCGGGAAGTGACAAAGACTGCTAATCCGAATAGCCCGATACAGTTCCTGAGGTACCTGGAGAAAACTCATGTCCACGCTTGCGAGCTGATTGCGACTCGCGCACCACTCACCCTCAAAAAGTGTCATAAAAGCTATGTCCAGGCGGGCGAAGCCGCGGGCAAAAGCTAGTAATTAATATTTTTATCTTAGCATTGACATGAGTGCTGCATGCTCGCTTAAATATTTGTGCGGATGGTGGCGCATCGGGAGCCGGATCGTTCCTTTCCTTCTACTATGGTTGATGAGAGCGATGGCTGACTCTCGCGTTATACTCGGGACCGGGTGCTGTCCGTGTGAACTGGCCTACTCTTGTCAAAGGTTTCAATGACATTCAAAAACTGTGTATATTCTTCGAGTCATATTGTTTTTATGTTTTAATGACATAATCTGGTTTATTTCTAGGATTTAATTTTGACTTTATTAACTAATGTGACGTAAACAAACATTGCCTCCCAAGATTAAAACCTCTTTTAAATTAGATTCTCGTTCGTTTTGGTTTTGGTGTCAGAAAAAAATTTAATAAGATGGCATCTTACATGTGAAGATTGTTTTTTGAAAAAGAAGAGCTGAAATGGTGACCGCTCATATTTTTTTTAGACTGTGAAATATTAGGAAAATTGATTGCTAGTTCATTGTGCAATATATGTTTTGTGCTGTTTTTTTTAAAACAAATATCGGGACCCTGCCGGAATTTCAAGGTTCGTATTTCCTACGTTCGTTTTCATTTTTCCTTTACGATTTGCACTATGCTAAATTGGTATTCTTTTGCATTTTTAGGGTGTACCTTTACCTTTTCCTTTTTACTGGCCATATAACACCGAGGAATTCTGTGAAAGACGTATTGGTACCACAGCCCAGCAGGCTGGACAATTTACTGTACTGATCTTCGCTGAAGCAGCATGTTTGCTTTGCCATCGCCCTAAGCAACTTCCATCGAGCCAGCAGTTAAAGGAAGTACATACTCCATTTTCCTTCAGTTTTCCCGGCCAAGAACCCATGGTTTTTTATGAACGTTAATCAGCGTTTAATTTAATTTGTTTTATATGTGTCTTTTTGCATACAATTTAAGTGATATTACAAAATTAACAGAAAACGATCTATACGAATGGATCGTCCACTCTACAATTCATCATTCCATTCTTCAGGTATTGTTTCTTGTTCAATATCATATTAAAAAGCTTAGTTAGGTGTCCCGTGAGTGGCTCTATCATGGCTAATATAGTGTTGTTTGTTATTTGGTCTGCTCCTGGACTTTTATCCTTTTTAAGTCGGGTTATGGCGTATTCAGTCTCTCTTGGCAGTATTTCTGAGATCATTTCTTCGTTTTCGGTAATAATTATTTCGTGATCGTCTGTAGCAGAGTAGAGGTGTCTATAAAATTCTGTAGCTGTTTCTATAATGCTGAGTCTACTTGTGGCGCTACTTCCATCGGTTTTCCGTAGGGTCTGTATCCATTCCTTGTGATGGTCAAAAATCCTGTATGTTCTTTTTGTAGAGCTTCCTCCAGTTCTTTCTATAGTGCTTGTATTTTTTTCTTCGTTTATTTTCCGCAATTTTTTTTTGCGAAGTTTCTTCAGTCTTTTCCTTCGTTCTTTTGTTCCTTTTGTGTATATTTTTAGAATATTTCTTTCTTCTATAATTTTTTCGATATTTTCACAAATTATTTTTTTATTTGGCTTCTGATTTTTCTCTCGATTTCTTGGTAGCTCTTTTATACATTCATTGACTTCATGTGTAGTAGAATTTTTCTTGTATTAAATTTGTATCTATTTTTTGTATTTTTTTCGCCATCATATTCTTCATAGACTCTTCTTCGATGGGGGTAAAACTTTTTGATTTAAACCAAACGCTGCTCTGTTTTTCTTTATAGGTATATCAATATTGTAGGCTACTCTTATCAGCCTGTGGTCGGAAGAATAAATGGTAGAGACGACTTCATTATTCTGAATTCTTTTTCGGCTTTGAACTAAGATGAAATCGACTTCATTTTTAATCGACCCGTCTGGTGACAACCATGTCCATTTACGTTTTTGTTTCTTTTTAAATAGCGTATTTGTGATTGTGAATTTATTTTGCAAACAAAATTATATTAGTAGGCGTCCTCTATCACTTCTTTCTCCATACCCGTAAGAGCCGCATATTATACTTTCCTCTTGCAAGGGGCATCCTATTCGCGCATTGAAGTCTCCCATTAATATTGTGTCTCTACTAGTACCATCGAGGGCTTTTTGTAACTGAAGATAAAATGCTATTATTTCCCTTTCTTGAGTTTCTTTGTCTTTCTTTTTTGATTTTTCGGTAGGAGCATATATTTGAATGAGATTTATTATCTTATCTCCAAATTTTAAGTCCAGTCTCGCAACGCGGTTGAAATTGTTTGGAAGTCTAGAACATTTTGTTTAAGGTAAGGTTTTTTTAAAAAATCCCACCCCATTTCTTCTTTCTTCGTCTCCTCTATCTATACATTATTATATATTTATCATTTTCCATAATATTCTGTCCTTCTATTTTTACCTCAGATATTCCGATTACATTCCAGTTTATTTTATTAATAGCGAATTCCAATTCTGAAACGCGTGATGGCGATTTTGGGGAACGAATATTGTATATGCATATCTTTAATACTGTTTCTTTCTCTATTTTCCTTGGTTTTCCTGTTTCTTTAATATTCTTTTCATTATGTGGGACGGAACGTAAGAAGGGTATGTAAGATGGATGCGTGAAATGGAACGAGTTGAAGTGTGAAAGAAATGAAAGAGAGAGAGAGATAGAAGACGAATGGCTGACGGCAAGACGACGAACGACGGACGCTTGTGTAATTTTTCCGAAATAAACCTAGTAAAACAGTTTCCGCGAGTTTTAACTGCCTCCTCGATCCCACATTTTGGGGGCTCGACCGGGATACACGAGGCAGTTCGCGATTTTGTTCAAAAACGACGATTACGACTTTACGACGAATCACGTGGAGGCACCGGCAAAAGAACGGACGACGACGCCATTTGCTGTGTGAACACCACGAACACGCAAGAAATACGACGAAATACGGAAAACGTGCGCATTTTTTTTTTCTCATCTGAAAGATCTGAATCATCTCAAAAAACATGGACGACGACAAAGATGCTTCTGCTTCAGCACCAAGTGATGACGGGGCACGTGGTTTGCTTTTTATGATGGAGGGCTTGATTCCGAAGTTCAGTGGTCAGGAGCCCAGTTACCCAAGCACCCAGTGGGTACAGTATATCGAAGACAACGCAGAAATCTTCAAATGGACACCTATGCAGCAGTTACTCATGGCACGTCGTTCACTGACTGGCACGGCTGCACTGTGGCTAAAAAGTGAAAGAGCATTCAAATCATGGAAAGACCTAAAAAAATCCGTCTTAATCGAGTTTCCTGATAATTTGGATATTAAAAAGATTCACGAAATATTGAGTACAATGAAGAAAAAAACTGATGAAACATGCTTGGATTTCATGTTACTAATGAAGGAGCTGGGAAAAAGAGGAAACATGCCAGACTACGTGGCCATTAAATACATAGTTGAAGGAATATCCGACTACGAATTAAATAAAATTATGCTGTATGGAGTAACTACATATAAAGACCTGAAAGAAAAATTGAAAATTTATGAAGCATTGAAAGAAAAAAAAGAAAAGAAAAAATCAATGATGAGTAAGAAGCCGCCCCAAGCTAAAGAAAATTCTGTTTTTCGCGTTCGCTGCTACAATTGTGGTGAAAAAAATCATATTTCATCAGAATGTCCATCAAAAAGTCAAGGGGTGAAGTGTTTCAATTGCAATGAGTTTGGGCATTTATCGGTGAATTGTCCATTGAAACGAAGCAGTGGCAATGAGAACCCCAAGAGCAAGATGGCCGCGCCGGCTACGAAAACCAAGCAAGTTTATTTCAACACGGACACGGAGACATTTGGCAGCAAAAAGGAAAGGAAACGAAGATTGCGACTCTGACGTAAGCGTAATGATGGCGAAGACGACGAACGTTCCATATTTTGATGTTGGCAGCACGGATTTACCGATGATTGGAAGTATCGGAACGCAACTCCAAAAGATGGCGGCGACAGAGAAATGTCAAACTAGCGATGACGTTCACGGCGTAAACAAAACAAAAGGACTTTGTCAAAAAAAGAAGAAACCAGTGAAAACAGTGAAAATTTTGTACGGAAATGCGATTAGTGCGTTAATTGATACGGGAAGTGATGTGAATTTGTTATCATTGAACTATTTTGAACAAATTGGTTCACCAAAATACGATACGAACAGAAACATAACCCTATCAGGTTTAGGACTTTCGAAGGTAACTACTTTAGGACATTTTTCGACATCTATTGAGATCGATGGTCACGAATACAGTGATGTGAGATTTTACGTGGTACCTAGAGACTGTATACCATTTATGATTATATTAGGGCAAGAGTTTTTGTGCAATGTAACAGCAGTGATGAAAGGCGGATCTGTATGGATGGAACCGAATGATTGGTTGCGTAATGTGAATTGTTTTCCATGTAATCGTGATTTTGTAGGTCATATAGCCGACGAAGATATCAAGAACGAAGTGGTGCAGTTATTGGAAAACTACCAGCCTAAGCAAACCAAGGAAGCTCCTATTGAGTTGAAGATCATACTGAAAGACGACATACCTGTTGCACAACGACCACGACGTCTTGCGCCTAAGGAACAATAAGAAATCGATCAGCAAATCGAAGAATGGTTAGAACAAGGAATAATACGGGTGAGTTATTCTGAATATGCTAGCCCTTTAGTTTTGGTCAGAAAAAAAGATGGTACTTTGAGAGTTTGTGTTGACTATAGATTGCTTAACAGGAAAATGGTCAAAGACGAATACCCACTGCCGATCATTGATGACCTCATTGACAAGTTGACCACGGCAAAAGTGTTTTCAGCTCTTGATTTGAAAAATGATTATTTTCATCTGCGGGTAAATGACGAATCAATTAAGTACACGTCGTTTGTAACACAAAAGGGGCAATATGCATTTTTGAGGACACCTTTTGGTTTGGCTATCTGCCCTAAAGTTTTTACGAGATTTATCTGCATAATATTCAGAGATCTGATGACGAAGGGTATTGTTATCACATACTTAGACGATTTACTAATTCCAGCTAACGACGAGCACGAAGCACTAGAAAGACTACGTGAAGTACTGAAGACGGCGGCTGAGTATGGATTGCAAATAAACTGGACGAAGTGTCAGCTGTTGGTGAGAAGAGTGGAATTTTTGGGCCATATTGTTGAGGAAGGTGTAGTAAAGCCATCGCCAGGAAAGACAGATGCTGTCATTAAATTCCCTGAGCCTAGAAATGAGAAGCAACTACACAGTTTCCTGGGTCTCTGCTCGTATTTCAGAAAATTCATTGAGAATTATGCTTTCATCGCACAACCACTCATTGAATTGCTAAGAAAAAACACAAAGTTTGAATTTAATGACGTGCACCGAAGAATATTCAATATCCTGAAAAAGAAATTGACAAGCACACCAGTTCTGAAAATTTATGACTCAAAAGCCGAAACAGAATTGCATACGGACGCTTCAAGTACAGCATATGCAGCTATTCTAATGCAAAAAGACTGTAACGGTGAATTACATCCAGTACACTACATGAGTAGACGAACAACAGATGTAGAAAGCAATTACACGAGTTACGAATTAGAAGCCTTGGCAATAATAGAAGGAGTAAAGAAATTTAGACACTATTTGTTTGGGAAACGATTTAAAATAGTTACAGATTGCAAAGCATTTCAAATGACGCTTGACATTAAGGATCTAGCAATGTCAACGAAAGTTGCACGATGGATAATAACGCTTCAAGACTATGATTTCACCATAGAGCACCGTGAAAACTCAAAGATGAGGCACGTTGATGCTCTAAGCCGAAACCCATATGTAGGAGCTATATTTTCAGACTTTCATAGTGACTTACAATGCGCTCAGGAATGTGATGATGGACTACGAGCGATCATAGAAATTCTGAAAGAAGGAAAGCCCTACACTGATTTCTGTCTACAAGAAGGACTACTACGTAAAGGTCCAGACCTATGTCTGGTTGTACCACAAAAGATGGAAATGGAAATTATAAGAAGGGCCCACGCGAACGGTCATTTTTCAAAGAAGAAGACGATAGAATTGATTAGTAAGGATTACTACATTTCGAAACTAAGCAAGAAGGTTGAAGACTACATTGCAACATGTATACCATGTTTGTTAGCATCCAGAAAAGAAGAAAAACAAGAGGGATATCTGAATCCTATCGAGAAAGGTGATATTCCCCTACATACGTTGCATTTAGATCACATAGGACCGTTGACAGACACACGGAAGCAGTATAATCACATACTGACAGTAATTGATGCATTTACAAAGTTTGTTTGGCTATTCCCTACTAAGAGCACCACTACGCAAGAAGTTTTAAACAAAATGGAAATTCATCAGCAAAATTTTGGAAATCCGTCGAGGATAATTACAGACAAAGGCACAGCATTTACAAGCAATGAATTTGCACAATACTGTGAACGAGAGAACATTCAGCATGTAAAGATAACTACTGGCGTTCCACGAGGAAATGGACAAGTGGAGAGAGTCCATAGAACGATAATTTCTGTGCTTACGAAGCTGAATATTGAAAATCCTAGTCTATGGTATAAGCAGATTAATAGAGTGCAAAGAGCATTGAACAGTACTTACCAGAGAAGTATTAACACCACACCGTTTGAACTTCTGATTGGCACGAAGATGAGAAGTAAAGAGGATGTTGAAATTCTAGAGCTTTTGGCACAAGAAACCAGAAATACCTATAACGAAAATAGAGAGGAATTAAGAAAGAAAGCAAAAGAACAGATATTAAAAATTCAAGAGGAAAATAAATGTAATTACAACAAGAAAAGTAAAGAAAGTAGACAGTACAAAGAAGGCGATATAGTGGCCATCAAACGCACCCAGTTTGGAGCTGGCTTGAAATTAAAACCGAAGTTTTTGGGACCGTATAAGGTGACAAAAGTAAAAAGAAACAACAGATATGACGTGGAGAAGATAGATACACAGGCAGAAGGCCCAAATAGAACTTCTACGGTAGCTGATTACATGAAGGCTTGGCCTGAAGCCGATGAAGCTGAATAAGTGCTAAGATGGTTAGTTTTTTTTTTTAGTACATTTTGGATGAAAGATGATGAATGAATGATATTTTTTTTGTACTAAGAAGCCCTAATATAATAATAAGTTGCATTGTTTCTAAATGTTACTACTTTGTTTCTAAAATGTAACTAAGTTAAGATTTCTTACATAAAGTAAATAAAACACATTATGTTAAGTTTCAGGATGTTTATTTAAAATTTAAGAATTTAGTTGATAAAGTGAACAATTTCCTTTTGTTAAGTTCATGATGTTGTTATCAAATATTCAAGTTGTAACAATGATGTTCTTACAATTAAGTTTATATAGAGAATGTTGTACGAAGCTTGTCTGAGGACAGACAAAATGTCAGGACGGCCGAGTGTGGGACGGAACGTAAGAAGGGTATGTAAGATGGATGCGTGAAATGGAACGAGTTGAAGTGTGAAAGAGATGAAAGAGAGAGAGAGATAGAAGACGAATGGCTGACGGCAAGACGACGAACGACGGACGCTTGTGTAATTTTTCCGAAATAAACCTAGTAAAACAGTTTCCGCGAGTTTTAAGTGCCTCCTCGATCCCACAATTATTTTTCCATGGAGGGTTTTGGTCTTTATCTCCCGCGGCGACCACCCGAACTGGAAGACATGGAGAGGGTTGTTTTGATTGCTAGTTGTCTTTATTTTCTTTCAGGAATCTTACAATATCATATTTGTTTTTCTTTGTAGGTTGTTTGCTTCCGCTTTGTTGAACTTGTTTTTCCAGCTCCGAATCTACAGTTAACACATTACTTTCGGGTGAGTTTTAAAGAGTCCTTTTCTTTGATTTATTTACTGAAGTCGAATCTTCGCTTTTTCTTTCTCTTTTATCCGGTAAAATGACTATTTTATCGTATTTCAAGATAGCCCTTTTCCCTTGGTTTATCTTCAATTTTTGCTTCCAATTGTTGGTGTTTTAAATCCATGGTGTTAATTTTTTTAATAATATTTCCATTTATTGTCTTTATTAAACTTTCCTTCATTTCCCGCATTTCCCTTTTCTGATCCAACATCTTTTCTTATATTTGATTCAGGATTTTTGTGATTTCCTCCATAGTGGAAAGTGAAAAGCAAGCGCCCTCTGTATTTGTTTTATTGCGATTCAATAGTTCGACGTTTAAGCGCCCTCTGTATTTGGTGTGTTGCAACTCGTTACTATGCTAATAATCTTCACCTGTCTGCCAATCGATCGGTGAGTGATCGGTGTGCTAAGGTACTTGGTGTGGTAGTATTGTAGTTTTTTGATAGATGGCGCTGTTACTATGTTGGAGCTGAGGGTATTTCGCAGTTATTTATTTGACAATTTATAGGTTATTTATCACAATTTCATCAAACACCTTTCTTGCACTTTCACTTTTAGGTATTTGTTGTTTCTTTGTCCTTTTATTCGAAGTTTTTGCTATTTTAATGTTTTATGTGTTTCTCCTTCACAAAAATGGTTGTATTTGGTATTGGTTAATTTAATCTTTAACAGTTTATTCCGTTTATTTAAGCACTGTTTTTTTTTACACTTAAATTTTGCTTCGGTCTTTACATTTATTCACTTGGTTTGCACTGTTTTCCATTTTTACTATTATTATTCTTCGTTAATTAAAGGAGCCGAAGTAAACAGATTTAGAGATAACTTAAAGCACCGAACCGGTATCTATTTTTATCACTCACTGTTTTCCCTTGCATTTTACTGTTTCAATCCGTTCTTTATGATTATGAGACTTACTTAACTTTTTGTCCTCATCCAAGGTATTTCCGTAGAATAACTCCTCACTTGAATCGTCACTAACTTCCCACCGCGTACTTTAATCATACACTTTTTTTATTTTGTTGCACTTTTTGCGGATACACCATAGGAAAATGCCTTTTGTTATCTATCACACAAAAAAGACATCACATTTCGTGCCGAACATCGGTCGCCTCCGGGAAACCGGCTGCTGCCGGACGCCGCGCGCAGCCAGCTCGCGCGACCCGCTCCTGGACAGACCCCACACCGCGTTCACCTGCATCTCCTCTGATCCGTCGTCGATACACCTAGCTTCTTCTTGCGATATCTCTGCCGCCTGACTTTGTATCGCCCGTGCCAGTGTCAACCGCTGTCACTATGTAGTGAAAGACGCGTATGTCGGATTAACACTCATTTATTTTAACGATATCCTCACATACAAATATCTGCTATGAAACTTGTATTAACCTGCACTTGTTGGCTTGAACGTGATAGGTTATAGAAAGTTTTGAATACTATTTCTTAATGTATTTAACCTGCATTAGACAATTTATGTAAAGAAGTACTACCTAGTTCAAGGTAATAGTCTAATTAGGGTTACATCGTAAGAAATAAAAGAAAAAAATATCTCGTAATATAAAAAGTCTTTTAATAATAAGTGTTTTTTATTTTTAATTTCCTAATACAAGTTCCTACCACGTGGAACTTGTATACCTAACATTTCAAGAAGTGCAGCAAAGCTAGGAGAAACGCTAGGCCCAAAGAAACTCATTTTGACTCTTTTCAAAACAAACGTACTTAAAGTTTATACAATATCATATAGCTTCGCCTTTCAAATGAACTATCTAAAATTTATCAAACAGGGTTACAGGTTGAGGTACTTATCTGGATTGAATACAGGGGGCTAATGCTACTAATTAACAAAAAGGTATGGTTGTCGAGTAGTTCAAGTTTCACTATCATTCAACGTATGGTGCAAACGGTACCCTACTATTTTTCTTGCAATACATAAACAAAAACTTTACAAACATTACTGCAACTATACATAAGCTTAATCTTTCCACAGATCACTACTATTTGTAAAAACACCTTCAAAAATTAACTTCTTAGGAAAGCCGGAAACAGATGGGAATGAGGTGTTATTTAAAAAAAAGAGAAGATGTTCTATGAATTTAGTTTTGACGTACAATAAAAGTAAGGAATGATTAGCTAAAAAGAGATGAAAATATATAATTGGTATAGCGTTTTCCTTGTTTAGTAGTACCATGAAACGCAGAATGAATAAAAAAAAACATGATTGAACTCAATTTGTCAACTTGTTTAGATTTGAACAAAGGAAATAAAAATCTGCTTCGTTCGACTTCGAGCTCCACGAAGCCAAGTCTGGGATATATATTGTTATAATTGTTTGCTGTTTATAAAGAAGGACAGATGACAACCTGGCGAAGGTCCCGGAAAGCCGCTGGATGTGAGCAGCGTAGAACTAATCGTCATGGTAATCCTTGGGGGAGGCCATAGTCCAGCAATGACGTCTTTCTGCTGTATAAAGAAGATATAGTTCAGTTAATTCAATTACCTTTTGTGAGCTCAGATCAAAGAAATTCTGAGTTTGTAAAACGCGTTTTGCTTGGACTGCCCTCAAGTGGACTGATATCTCACAGTAACCAAAAATATTTCAATGTAGCACTACAGTTGCCTGGCATGATGGCGCTCAGAATCTGCCGTGCCGACTTCCTGACTATAATATTCTATGACTAGTTTTTATTTTTTAGTTTTTAGAGAAACTTGGATCCTAAATTTGGAATAGAACATACTCGTATTATGTATTTTTTTTATCTACTATTGGTAAAACTGGCATCACCTCACCTGATGGTAGGTGACGATGATGCTAAAGATGGAAGCGGGCTTACCAGGATTCCCCAACGCAATGGGAAACTGGCTATCTTACCTTCATGCCGGAACACATCATGCAAGATTTAGATAAGATGGTGGTAGCTAACCACCACCAACCAAACCTAGTCTAACAAATTAACCCTGCCGGAAATCAAACCTGCAATCTCTTGGTGTGAAGCCACTGGACTAGCCATTACCCGTGGAGGTGATTTATTTATAAAATTACTATAGGCGTTGTAAGAAAAGTAGTTTACATAATTACAATGCAATAAGTTTTTAAGGATCAGGTTTATTTCTATCAATTGAATAGTTTTATTTTTCATAATATTTTTTTGGGGTAGCTTTTGATGGGCGGAAGATCATTGCAAGATCTTTGAAATTTTGTTATGATATTAATGACTGATAATTTATTATTATTAACTGAGATATGATACTGTATTAATGATATAACACTTTAAACTTTCACGTTTATTCATACTGTCTTCTCGCGACCACGGCTATCGAAGCATAGTCGAAACGTTGAGGTAAAAACAACATCAAATATATAAAATCACGTCAAGCCCCGTTTTCAATTTGTCTTTATTAATGATATAATTAAGATTAGATAAATAAATTAATAAATATTCTGGGACAAATGACCTGATCATCTGGCCCCAAAGTAGGATTCCCTGTGTTATGGGAACCAGAGACTGACATACATACTTATATACGTTTAAATACATACATATAAAGATATTTAACACCCAGACACAGAGCAAACAAATCTGCTTATCACACAAATGCTTGCCCTGGGTGGGGATCGAACCCACAACCCTCGGATCAGTAGTCAAGGACACTAACCATTGAGCCACCGAGTCAGTCAAAGATAGATAGATAAGATCTTTATTGGTTCAAGGTGTAGTTACAAAAGCGGATGGAATCCCTGTGACCCGTGGTAGTTAGAAACTGTGTTACAGGTACAGTGTCTTCCCCCAGTAAACGCATAACAAAATTGCCAGAACACAGAACAGCGTAATATACTGTTTTTTACATTTATCAAAATTATTTTTTCTTTATGTTTTCATTAATATTATTATCTTATAATGTAACCTGTAATGTAAGTTCTTTTTTATCCGTTCAAGATAATGGTGTTCTGGCAATTTTGGTATAAGTACCTAATAAGCGAAATCTTAATTTACAGCAAAAGGACAGTAATTTAGAAGTACCTAATTTACATAGTGTCAAAGTTTAATTAACAATTGTTTTAAGACAACTTGTTTTACAGGTTCAGTGATGGTATATGAGGCGCCACGGCAACGGAGTGGCAGTTCACCACTGGAATAGCAGCAGGACTTGGCGCCGTGTGTGGAAAACGGCCAACTGCCCCGAGTTAGGGTAAAATAAAGCTATGCAAGTCATACATGCGCTTAGGAATCTGTACTTAATGTAAAACATTTCTACTATAGGTCTCGTTGATGTCTTATGTCGTTGTCCAACTCACAATTGGCAGAACTATTTTATACTAATAATTAAAGTGATTTACAGGGATATAAAATGTTCATTAAAAAAGTAAGTCCTTAGTTTTGAAGTCTTTTATTTACTTACGTACATTTTTTACTCACAACTGTTATGCCCTTGGTGTACAGGAATTTGACGGGATTTCAGAAGATTTAAAAGATTATTGCAATTTCGATGTAGTTTAATTCAGCTCCAAGCAGAATGTGAAGTGACAAATATACAGATAAAAAATCATATAGTTAGTATAGTCACTATGAGGCACAAGGAACGTAAATATTGCTCCAAGAATTGTTGTAGGCGCGAACATACCCCCCGGCGTTGAAAGCTCCAAGCTTTCAACCAGAAGACTCCGGCAATGGCAGTAGACAAATCTTGCTAAAAGCCCTCCGAATGATTCCAGTGGAAGTTTTGATATCCGCCACACGAACTACCTTGTCGTGTCCTGGATGCAAAGCAACAACGTGGTCCAGTTTCCACTTCAATGGGGGAAGATTCTCTTCTTTCACGTGAACAAAAGAATTTAATTTCAAGGCATCTTTGCAAGAACACCATTTTGTTCTTTGCTGAAGCTCCGCGACATATTCTTTACTCCAACGAGTTCAAAAATGTTGACGCCATTGTTCAATTTGTTGGTAGTGGGTCAAGGAGTTCACAGAATGATCCTGGTAGTCCCTCTCTGGTATTGATTGAAATGATCTCCCGATAAGGAAATGACCGGGGTGTCAGTGGCAATAAATCTTCTAGATTTGATCATAATGGAGTCAGCGGGCGACATTCTATTTGCACTAGCGCGGAGGAAAGATATTCGTAGCTTCAATTACAATTTCCCATCATTGTTTGTAAATGGTATTTGGTCGACTTGACTCCCGCCTTTCAGAGACCACCGAAGTGAGGTGAATAAGCAGGAATAAAATGGAAGGAAATCCCTTCATTAGCTAGCGTTTTAGACAGTGAGTTGCAGTTGCGCTTCAAGAAGTCAGATAGCTCGTTATACGCACCAACAAACGAGGTACCATTATCTGGGTACATACCGGTAGGCTTACCTCTTGGAGAGATAAACCGACGTAAAGCCAGGAAATAACTGTTGCTTGTTAAATCACCCACTAGCTCTAGGTGAATAGCCTTAACAGTAAAGCACACAAATATACATGTACACCTTTACAAGCCTACATCCTCGACCTTGACGACTAGCACTCATAATAGGACAGGCGTAATCGACGCCTACACTTTGAAAAGGATAACCACCTGGTTGGAGCCGCTGCTGAGGTAAGTTTCGCATTAAAGGATTGATAATTTTACCTTTCAAACGAGCACATAGTACACATCGATGATAGCAAGCCCTTGCCAAGTTTCTTCCTCCTATTGGCCAGTACGCTTTTCGAATAGAAGCCAACAATAATTGTGGCCCTGCGTGCATCAGTTTTTTATGTTCATGATCAAACAATAGCTTAGTGAATTTATTAGTGGACTGTAATAATATGGGGTGTTTTTTCTCATATGGATAATTCGAATAGTCAAGACCTCCTCCTACACGCATGATATTGTAATTATCCAGGAACACATTATATTTTATCAATGGAATCTTTTTAGGCAACTCCTGGTTGTTTTTGAGCAATTTCTACTCAGGAAAAGATTCGTTTTGACAATTTAATATTATTAAATTTATTGCTTGGCGTAACTCATTCTCACTTAAGAATTTAGTTAATGGACGCTGTTTTTTACATGCATTTACAAAGCGCATTACGTAAGCTGCGGTACGAATTAATCTTGTGTAGTTAGAGAACCGATCCAAATCGATCAGACTGTCGGTGTCACTATCTTTCTGAACGACATTCGAAGCCACCTCAATACGAGTTTCTGGCAATTTACTTTCAATGATCTTCGGCGGAGAAGGCCATTGTCATTCGTCATAATTTAGGTACTGTAGACCGCACCACCACAGCTCAAGGGATGGCATCGAACTGACTTCCACACCACGGGATATAAGATCTGCGGGGTTTTAATCCGTCGGTACATTCCTCCAGATACAGTTATTAGTCATCTCCAGTATTTCAGGAGCGCGATTACGAACAAATGGCTGAAGTCTGCAAGGTATCATTTTCAGGCATCCCAGCACTATAGTCGAGTCGGTCCAAAAGAAAACTCGCTTAACCACAACTCAAAGTAATTTTACAACTTTCTCATAAAGCCGGGCCCCGGCTAAGGCTCCACATAATTCAAGCCTGGGTATGGTAGTTGGTTTGATTGGAGCGACTCGACTTTTTCCCAGTATTAGACGAACTAACACCTCTCCACTGTCGTTTATGCTGCGGACATACACGCAGGCTCCATACGCACATTTAAATGCGTCCGTAAAGATGTGTAATTCTAACACCTTGTAATTGTTGCAAACTATGATGCGTGGGATCTTCAATTCATTTAACAATGGCAGGCTTCTAATTACATCAGCCCAGCGTTTTCTGATTTCTGGTGTCAGCTGTTCATCCCATAACAGCTTTGCTAGCCATAATTTCTGTAGCAACATTTTCATAATATTAATAATACAAGGGGCTAGTAAACCTACATGGTCAAATATTTGAGAAATAGCGGATAACATATCACGCTTTGTATTTCCTTTAGGTATTAATTTACCTATCGGAAAACAGAGTTCATCAGAATCTGCATGCCAGCCAAGACCTAATAACTTGCTGGGCGCATTACTTCCGATATTCAAATCAAGAGATGCTGAGGGTGATTCAGATACCAGTTGAGGTTCGTTTGTCCTCCATTTCCTCAACGGCATACAAGCTGAAGCAAGAGCTGCTGTAACGTCCTTGCGAATGGATTTTACTTCGCTCAAATCATCCCCTCCAGTCAGCAAATCATCAACATAGAAGTCGTGCATGATGATTTCTGCGATTTTTTGGTCGTTGCAATCGAGGCCTACTTGTTTTAAACACATCGTTGCTAAATGAGAGCGCTGGCGGTACCGTAGGTAACGGTGTTAAGCTGAAACAGTTTCATGGGTTCAGATGCGTCATTACGCCAAATAATCTGTGTTAAATGCCTATCATCGGGATGTACGACTATTTGTTTATACATTTTTTCTACATCAGCGGACAGAATGTAAAAATTTATGTTGCCTGAACCGCAGAAGTATAGACAAAAGGTCATCTTGAACCGTCGGACCTACCATTTGTATATTATTAAACGAAACACCCGAAGTAGTTGCTTGGCTAGCATTAAAAACTACTCGCAGTTTAGTTGTCGTGCTGCTCTCCCACAGGACACCATGGTGTGGTATAAAATACGGCTTACGCTTCGTTTCCACAAGTTCGATTTCAGACATGTTACCCAAAGACTGATAATGGATACTGGGGTTCAAGTGGATGCGGTATTTTTGGACTTTCGACGTGCTTTTGACGTTGTTGATAACGATATCTTGTTATCTAAGTTGTCCTCACTGGGAATGTGTCCAAAACTTCTTAGTTTTTTTGCTGACTACCTTAAGGATCGTAAACAATACGTACAACTTCGCGATTACCAGTCTGAGGAGTACTTTACTAGATCAGGAGTGAGTCAGGGCAGTACCCTTGGACCCACCTTGTTTCTTGTGATGATTAATGATCTACCAGCAAACCTCACTAACACCCGATGTTTGATGTTTGCTGACGACTTGAAGATCTTTAAATCAGTTAAAAGCAACGAAGACTGCAAAGGCTTGCAGTATGATATTAACCGTGTTGAGAATTGGAGTCACTGCAATAGAATGGAGTTTAATATATCAAAATGTAGTGTACTGAGTTTTACAAGATCAAGATGCCCGATTATGGCGACGTACTATCTTCGTGGTGTATCTCTGAAAAGAGAAACAGAAAAAAAAGATCTAGGCATATTGATGGATGCTGAACTTAATTTTCGTCAACACATAATAAGTTTATGTAAGAGTGCTAATAGAGCTCTAGGGTTCATAATGAGAACAGCTTACCAATTCAGGGATACTAGAGTTGTCCGGAGCAAGTTGGAGTACTGCGCAATCGTTTGGGATCCCTATGAAACTAAGTATTCTCTCATGATAGAAAGACTGCAGCGGAAGTTCGCTAGGTACCTCTATAAGCGAATGTACGGATATTACCCGTTTCTCTTCCCATCTCTATTCGTATATGGCTCAGTCGGACTCGATACCTTGGAGCTTAGGCGGAAGTTGCTTCTTGGTGTCCACTACTGTCTGCTGTTGCGGGGAAATGTCAATAACTCTGAGGTATTAAATAATATGAGTCTCTTTGTGCCACAAAAATACGTGCGCACGGGTCGGCGACGGCACCAGCTGTTTGCAAGTGCAGCGCCGCGCACGCAGCGAGCGCTACACCTTACTACGTCTAGGGCAATACATTTGCTCAATGGATTCGTTGCCGAGATCCAACATATTGACATTTTTGTGGATAGCATGCCTATAATAATTAAAAATTTATACATCTTTTTAAACAACAATAATTTGTAATTGTAAATATTTGTAATTTGTAATTGTAATTGTAAATATTAACAATAGAGCGTCTTGGGAAACTGTAAGCTCTTATTGTAAATTGAACAATAAAGAACAAAGAATAATCAGACATACACTTATGATACATTTTGCTGAAATCAGGTTTCTTTTTCAGCCTCCGCTCTAAAGACAAGAAACATTGTTTCGCTCGTTAATAGGAATTCCCTAACACTTCTGAACTTTGTTTCAAAGGTATGCAGTACGCAGAAACGACCATCATCAAGACGAGTTGTATTTTTCATAAAATGATCCTCACAAAGTTTCTCCTTAGGAAAATAATGAGATGACTGCGAGCTGACTTCTTCAAGCTGCCAAAAACGCGTAAGCTGGTTTTGAATGTCATCATCTGAAACTTTATTACGATCACAGGTATTCATATTTATAAAATTACATTTTAATTCGCGTGACACTGACATTTGATCGCCGTTAATTGAACCTGAAACTAACCATCCGAGCCTAGTTTCAAATAATGTCGGTTTTCCATCACCTTATTTAATTTTTTGAGACCCTTATAAATCCCAAAATACATCAGCACCTAATATCACATCCACATCCCTAGGATTGTGAAAATTAGGGTCAGCCAAACAAATATTTGTTGGAATGTTTAAGTTTGATAAATCTATATCATTACAGGGCACTATATTTGTTATTGATGGTAAAATGAAACACTGAAGACGAGTGGTGAAATTATCATTCAATGACTTCATTGATACTCGACGCATTTTACCTACGTGCGAAGACACGTTATTTATGCCTAGAATAGATTTATCTGCGCTCTCATACAGCATATGTAACCGTTTATACATATTCTCGGTCATACATAAGACATAAAGTGCTGCCGCTGTCGAACACAGCACGAGCGATATGCTCGCGATTCTCATTATCATACAACTTAATTAATGCGGTGGACAAGAGTACATCACGTTGTCGCACGCTACTAGGTGCTACGTTTGCAGATAAGGCTACATTGGCGCTGCTGGCTTTGCCACTAGAGGGCGCGCAGGGCGCGGGCGTGGCCGCAGCAAGTGACTGCTCTGACAATGACTGCTGCAATCTACCTACGGACTCAGGATTGCAACTTTTACTATAGCTATTCATACACTCCTTTTTTGAACATCAAACTCTATATGAACGAGTGTATTATGCCTGCGCTTACAAATCTTGCATCCAGGCTTTTTGCAACGGTTAGCAAAAATGACCACCTTTAAAACAGTTATAACAAACCTTAAAAGTAGGTAACAATTCTAAGCGCGCCTTGTTACTTGATGCTAAGAACTGAGGACAGTTACTTAAACTATGATCATCATTGCATTTTGGACAGTCTTTTGGATACGACTGTGTATTATTTTATTATTGTTAGTACTGCCAGTACTTGGTATTGATACCATTGTTTTGAGTTTGGGAGTAGACTTGGTTGTGGAGGGAGCTTGAAGACGTGATAACTCCAAGGTTTCAATCAGGTCAGCTCGGTTTCGCATAAAATCAAGAAAGGTACTTAATGTTATAGTTGTCCCTTCATCCAAACGACCTTTAAGCTCCTCCCACTCACGGTAAGTGTTTTGATCTAACTTATGTGTGAATATGTATATCAGCAAGGTGTCCCATTGTTTAATAGGCTCACCCAACGATTCCAAAGCTCTGAGTTTTTATTTATTTGATCAATGACACGTTTTAATACTTAAGATTGGCTCAATATTGAACAAGGCTAAAATGTGATTCTGTATTAAAAGACGTTTGTTATCAAAACGATCACACAATAATTTCCATGCTACTTCATAATTACTCGCCGAAAACTCAATAGATTGTATTACCACAGCAGCAGACCCCTCCAGCGACGCTCGCATATAATGAAACTTATTTATTTCGTCCATGTCGTCATTACAGTGAATTAGACTTCTAAAAGTGTCATGAAATTCCAACCAGTTTTCGTATGAACCACAAAATTTTGGCAACTGAATAGTAGGCAGTTTAACAAACTTAGAATTACTATGGGAACGTTTTTCTGGCATTTGAAAATCGATATCACTTTCCTCATATTTCTTTAAAATGATTTTTGCCTCGGAAAGAGATTTAAAGTACTGAGTTTTGAACATTACGCGTTCTTCCAATGGTGATTCTATTCCATCAGATAAGCACTCTTACTGTAATTGTACCTCGTTGAACTCGTCGTACATCGATTCTAGCTTACTTACGCGCAACTGCAACTCGCTGGCACCGACGTCGGTTAATCAGAAATATCCAACATTCTTACATACCTCATGAAGGTAGTCAAACGACCTTTATAGCTGCCTCGCTTTTTAATCAGCTCCGATTCCTTTTTATCCGTCATTCTGGGAGTCGAGAATCGTCAACCTGGAATTCGATACAAATACACTTTAAATCGCCCTGATTCAGGGTAGGCTCGAGCCCCTCGGTGGGGACGTATATGAGCTGATATAATAATAATAATAACACTTTAAATAACACTTTAAAAACTGACTACTATTATAAAAAAATCACTTTAATAATCAGGTACTTAAAGGTGAAAAGAATTTGTTCACTATATTTATATAGCTACCCAATTGATGGGTAGTAGGTACCTACCTAACCAACAGAAAACCTATGCACATATACATTACGTGAACAATTTAAAGGTTTTAGGATACAAATAGGCTAATTAAATGTTGCTTTAATGCTTCCTGTATTGTGTAAAATACGTAATTACCTAATAACCCAATGAAATAACACAGTAAATTAGTTCACAGTGCAAAAGTTAATTGGGTCAATTAAACAATAATTAGCTAATTGAAAAGTACTTAGCTTTTTAGTTATGTTTTATTATTCTTACCTAAGAGATGCACCAGTTCACCACCAGTGCAGTGGTTACATCATGTTGAAGATGTGGGTGTAGAGGGATATCTTCCCACACCCTGGAGTCATGTACTGAGTCCGTTATTACTGGAGTCGGCAGCCAGTTTTTGCATGTTTGCTAAACATATCTAAAAATAAATAAAAAATCAGTATGATACCTATGCTGATAAACTACATAATATGAATTGCTAAACTATCATCAACTATGCCGACCGACGATCAAGTCAGTCAATTGTTTTTTATTACCCGACTGCAAAGGAAAGGTATTATTTTTAGCGCTTAACTTGTATGTAATATTCTTTATTACCTCATATCTCCAGAACCGCTGAACGGATTTGCATAATTGAGGTATCGTTAGGTTCGTCTTAGCAGCCCAAGTGTTTTTAGATAAGTGACGTTAAAAAAAACATGGCGACTGTGTGACGCCATTGGACTTGACACGACCGGGAAAGCGAAAAAAGGACCTAATATTTACATGCACTTCAGCCAGACTAGAAACAATAACGCAAGTGTACTTACATGTTGTTGCCCCTCGCCGGAATCGAACCGAAATCCTTCTAAACCGTGCAAGCAATGGATTTTAATGCGGTTTTCATTGTTATTTAGGTAGAGTATTTTTTGCCGGGGCCGGCCACAAATAAATAATAATAAGTAAAAGTTTAGACCGGGCAGTTGTTGATTTAAGCAGTCACCTATTTGCTAAAGGTCAGGCTTTCGTTGCTTTGAGCAGAGTGAGATCTCTCTCCGGGCATGCTATTAGTTCTCTTGACCCTAAAAAATACTTAATCAACCACATGACGTAAACTATTTAAATGAATTAACCGATTACGTTATTTGTCTAACTAAAAAGACATAAATAAAATAAATAATATTGGACCCAAGCATCCCTACCCATCCGTTATGGTGGTTTAGGGATTCGGAAAATTTAGTGTCGCTTTACCAGCCTTCCTATATATCTTCTGTCCAAAGTTCAGCATATCTCACAAGTAAAATTTTAAGGGCATCCACTTCAAATTTTGAGATTGCTGGCTTGGAAGAAGCTAGAAACGCTTTCCTAATTGCATGCGCAGGTCAAAATTTTCCAGTTTCTCTAAATTCACAGAGGAGCTGGGACGACATACACTGCAAGTTGACTTATGACAATCTGTGCTGTGGTACAGGTTCGGCGCGTGCTAGGCTTTTGGCCGTGGGTACGCATGAGGCCGGCTACTGGCTTCACGCATCATCATCATCATATCAGCCGAAGGACGTCCACAGCTGGACATAGGCCTCCCCCAAGGATCTCCACGACGATCGGTTCTGCGCTGCCCGCATCCAGCGGCTTTCCACGACCTTCACCAGGTCATCGGTCCACCGCGTGGGATGCCTGCCTACGCTACGTTTTCCGGTGCGCGGTCGCTACTCGAGAACTTTACTGCCTAATCGGCCATCTGTTCTACGAGCTATGTGCCCTGCCCACTGCCACTTCAGTTTAGCGATTCTGAGAGCTATGTCGATTACTTTAGTTCTCCTGCGGATCTCCTCGTTTCTGATTCGATCACGCAGAGAAACTTCGAGCATAGCACGCTCCACTGCCCTTTGAGTGACCTTGAGCCTTCTTATGAGGCCCATAGTAAGCGACCATGTCTCAGTTCCGTAAGTCATCACTGGCAACACACACTGGTCAAAGATTTTAGTCTCGAGACACTGCGGTGTTTGGGACGTGAAGATACTGCTAAGCTTCCCGAACGCTGCCCAGCCGAGTTGGAATTGTCGATTGATCTCTTTCTTGAAGTTGGACCTACCTAGCTGGACTGTTTGTCCCAGGTCAATAAATTTCACTGTAGAGTCTCCAACCTTGCGACACCAATTAAATAAAAATTAATCTAAACCTAAGGCGCTGTTATTTCTTGCTCATTGATGAAATCATGATTCGCTCGTACGACACGACTTGAAAAATAGTTATTTTATGTAGGAAAGGGCAGGGTCTAACAAAACAAATTAAATAGGATTAGCCACCAACAACTGAACATGTATCGCCAATTTTCAAGAGAATTCATGAAAAAATTTAATAAAACTAGACGTGGAGACGGTATGGCAAAATTTTGACTGGCTTAGTTTTTTACCCGATTGCGCCAGAAGGAGGGTTATGTTTTTCGAGAGTATGTATGTATGTATGTATGTATAATTGTTTGGCACGCTCTGCAGCCTGAACGGCTGGATGGATTTTGGCTTGAGAGGTGTCGTTAGATTCGTATTTACTGTGAAAGTGACACTGGGTATATCATAATAAAAAAAACAAAATGGC
The DNA here is from genome assembly GCA_947284805.1 of Coleophora flavipennella. Taxonomy (NCBI): domain Eukaryota; kingdom Metazoa; phylum Arthropoda; class Insecta; order Lepidoptera; family Coleophoridae; genus Coleophora; species Coleophora flavipennella. Next base: position 17,566,902 of record OX369274.1, read on the forward strand.
GGATTTTTGGCGCCAAATTCAAATGTTTGGCACGCTCTGCAGCCTGAACGGCTAGATGGATTTTGGCTTGAGAGGTGTCGTTAGATTCGTATTTACTGTGAGAGTGACACTGGGTATATCAAAATAAAAAAAACAAAATGGCGGATTTTTGGCGCCAAATTCAAATGTTTGGCACGCTCTGCAGCCAGAACGGCTCGATGGATTTTCAATCAACTGATAAGTTAATAATCTGCGTAAATTTAATGTGTGTCATTGTGTATATAGGTTACTATACAAACTCATTCAATAATAAAACTAAAAAATTAATAAAATAAAAAACGGTAATTTAAAAACTAAAAAACCCCACTGCGTTTTTGTGTAGTTTGGAAATGAAAAACCCTAAAACAAGAAAGTCGTCATACCCGATTGCACTTAACTTAAGAAAAATTGTAGCAGTCGGGACCCATTCTAGAAATGGAGGCATAGTGAATTGAGAGCACATACCTATATTACATTGCAGATTACTCCAATATACTGACTAGACGGCTGACTTTCTAGAATGGGTCCCGACTGCTACAATTTTTCTTAAGTTAAGTGCAATCGGGTATGACGACTTTCTTGTTTTAGGGTTTTTCATTTCCAAACTACACAGAAACGCAGTCGGGTTTTTTAGTTTTTTAAATTACCGTTTTTTATTTTATTAATTTTTTAGTTTTATTATTGAATGAGTTTGTATAGTAACCTATATACACAATGACACACATTAAATTTACGCAGATTATTAACTTATCAGTTGATTGAAAATCCATCGAGCCGTTCTGGCTGCAGAGCGTGCCAAACATTTGAATTTGGCGCCAAAAATCCGCCATTTTGTTTTTTTTATTTTGATATACCCAGTGTCACTCTCACAGTAAATACGAATCTAACGACACCTCTCAAGCCAAAATCCATCTAGCCGTTCAGGCTGCAGAGCGTGCCAAACATTTGAATTTGGCGCCAAAAATCCGCCATTTTGTTTTTTTTATTTTGATATACCCAGTGTCACTTTCACAGTAAATACGAATCTAACGACACCTCTCAAGCCAAAATCCATCCAGCCGTTCAGGCTGCAGAGCGTGCCAAACAATTATACATACATACATACATACATACTCTCGAAAAACATAACCCTCCTTCTGGCGCAGTCGGGTAAAAAACTAAGCCAGTCAAAATTTTGCCATACCGTCTCCACGTCTAGTTTTATTAAATTTTTTCATGAATTCTCTTGAAAATTGGCGATACATGTTCAGTTGTTGGTGGCTAATCCTATTTAATTTGTTTTGTTAGACCCTGCCCTTTCCTACATAAAATAACTATTTTTCAAGTCGTGTCGTACGAGCGAATCATGGTTTCATCAATGAGCAAGAAATAACAGCGCCTTAGGTTTAGATTAATTTTTATTTAATTGGTGTCGCAAGGTTGGAGACTCTACAGTGAAATTTATTGACCTGGGACAAACAGTCCAGCTAGGTAGGTCCAACTTCAAGAAAGAGATCAATCGACAATTCCAACTCGGCTGGGCAGCGTTCGGGAAGCTTAGCAGTATCTTCACGTCCCAAACACCGCAGTGTCTCGAGACTAAAATCTTTGACCAGTGTGTGTTGCCAGTGATGACTTACGGAACTGAGACATGGTCGCTTACTATGGGCCTCATAAGAAGGCTCAAGGTCACTCAAAGGGCAGTGGAGCGTGCTATGCTCGAAGTTTCTCTGCGTGATCGAATCAGAAACGAGGAGATCCGCAGGAGAACTAAAGTAATCGACATAGCTCTCAGAATCGCTAAACTGAAGTGGCAGTGGGCAGGGCACATAGCTCGTAGAACAGATGGCCGATTAGGCAGTAAAGTTCTCGAGTAGCGACCGCGCACCGGAAAACGTAGCGTAGGCAGGCATCCCACGCGGTGGACCGATGACCTGGTGAAGGTCGTGGAAAGCCGCTGGATGCGGGCAGCGCAGAACCGATCGTCGTGGAGATCCTTGGGGGAGGCCTATGTCCAGCTGTGGACGTCCTTCGGCTGATATGATGATGATGATGCGTGAAGCCAGTAGCCGGCCTCATGCGTACCCACGGCCAAAAGCCTAGCACGCGCCGAACCTGTACCACAGCACAGATTGTCATAAGTCAACTTGCAGTGTATGTCGTCCCAGCTCCTCTGTGAATTTAGAGAAACTGGAAAATTTTGACCTGCGCATGCAATTAGGAAAGCGTTTCTAGCTTCTTCCAAGCCAGCAATCTCAAAATTTGAAGTGGATGCCCTTAAAATTTTACTTGTGAGATATGCTGAACTTTGGACAGAAGATATATAGGAAGGCTGGTAAAGCGACACTAAATTTTCCGAATCCCTAAACCACCATAACGGATGGGTAGGGATGCTTGGGTCCAATATTATTTATTTTATTTATGTCTTTTTAGTTAGACAAATAACGTAATCGGTTAATTCATTTAAATAGTTTACGTCATGTGGTTGATTAAGTATTTTTTAGGGTCAAGAGAACTAATAGCATGCCCGGAGAGAGATCTCACTCTGCTCAAAGCAACGCAAGCCTGACCTTTAGCAAATAGGTGACTGCTTAAATCAACAACTGCCCGGTCTAAACTTTTACTTATTATTATTTATTTGTGGCCGGCCCCGGCAAAAAATACTCTACCTAAATAACAATGAAAACCGCATTAAAATCCATTGCTTGCACGGTTTAGAAGGATTTCGGTTCGATTCCGGCGAGGGGCAACAACATGTAAGTACACTTGCGTTATTGTTTCTAGTCTGGCTGAAGTGCATGTAAATATTAGGTCCTTTTTTCGCTTTCCCGGTCGTGTCAAGTCCAATGGCGTCACACAGTCGCCATGTTTTTTTTAACGTCACTTATCTAAAAACACTTGGGCTGCTAAGACGAACCTAACGATACCTCAATTATGCAAATCCGTTCAGCGGTTCTGGAACGAAACACCAAAAACCCTAAAACAAGAAAGTCGTCATACCCGATTGCACTTAACTTAAGAAAAATTGTAGCAGTCGGGACCCATTCTAGAAATGGAGGCATAGTGAATTGAGAGCACATACCTATATTACATTGCAGATTACTCCAATATACTGACTAGACGGCTGACTTTCTAGAATGGGTCCCGACTGCTACAATTTTTCTTAAGTTAAGTGCAATCGGGTATGACGACTTTCTTGTTTTAGGGTTTTTCATTTCCAAACTACACAGAAACGCAGTCGGGTTTTTTAGTTTGTTAAATTACCGTTTTTTTTCTTAAGACTGTTAGTAGTTTTAGCAATTGTTATTTCCTACAATCAAGGCAATAAAGAGATCTGTTAGTGTTGGTGTTACCTAAAGTTCAAAGTAAGGTGCCTGAAGTTCTTCTTCAAACATAATATCCATTGCTTACAATTAGATGTTGCGGAGGTGGAGGAGGTGGAGATGGTCGGTGTGTTCCGTACATATCAAGAAAAGCAATATTAAGCGTTCTAAGACTGCTCCTGCAAGAGTTCAACTCAGGAATCCGAGTTGCGGAAAATCACTCAATAAGTCCGTAGAATAACAACTTTTTCTTGTATTTAAAAAAGGATTTTTTTTTATTAATTCAAATCTTAAAACGTCACCTGAAAAAAATACAATAAATTCCCGCCAAGACTTTAAAAAATATGAGCTTTAAAAAAGATAGGTGTGAATTTTCAGTACAATAAAAAAAAACTAATTTCGAGTGTTAATAAAGTATTGCTTTTTGATGGGAATAAATACTATCCGGACAAAGCAATAGTTTGATAAATGTTATCCGGACTCTTCTCCTTCTAGACAAATGATAGAGAATCACTACCGATGTTGGGCGACCGGGGTGCTCTTCATCATCGGTGCTCGTACGACCACGTTTAAAATCAGAGTGGTTTTCTGATTTTGAACCATCAGAAAACAACTCTGATTTTAAACGTGGTCGTCCAGTGTTACCAGATGAAAAATATAAACTACCGTGTTTAGCAGTTAAAAAAACGGTGTTTCGGACTCAAATTACCGTAGAAGCATTTGAAAAATACCGTGTAAATTACCGTGTAAAATGAAACTGAAACAATCTTGAATTTTCAATATTTTTAATTAATATCAAACAGATTCTTAATCATCTAAAATAAGTACTTCTTCTTCCTAAATGGCTGCCATCATTTTTGATAACATGTTCTTAGTTGGTGTAAAATCAACACAAATATTTCCATTATTACACAAAAAGAACCGGCGTGCTTGGTGTGGCCAACTGCAGGCGAGAAAACTGCGCTTCGTTTTATGTATATTGTACTTCGAGATCTTCGATTTCAAACTTTTATTGTGCTATTTGTGCTTACTACTTACTAGTTAATATCCACAAATACCGTAGAAAAAGACACGGTAGTGGATCACTACCGTAGACCGCGTATTGGCCAAAAATACCGTGCATCTACGGTAATTACCGTGTCCCTGGTAACACTGGGTCGTACCAGTGTAGTGAGTAGTGATTCAAGAAACAGTTAAAAAGTGGAAAATTTAGTTTAAGACGACCGCAAACTGAAATTACGGGAGATAGCTAACATTGTAAAGATATCAGAAGGCAGTTTTTTTACCATTTTGCACGATCATTTTTCAATGAGAAAGCTTTGCTCAAAATGGGTACCGCGTTTGCTCACTATTGAACAGAAGCAACAACGGATTGAATATTCGGGAAGCTGTCTGGAGATATTCAGTCGCAACAAAAAAGATGTTTTCATGCGCTATGTGACCATGGACAAAATGTGGATCCCCAACTATACACCGGAGTCCAATCGTCAATCGGCTCAGTGGACAACTGTCGGTGAAAGCCGACCAAAGCGCCCAAAAACGAAAATTTCCGCTGGGAAAGTTATGGCATCCGTGTTTCGGGATTCAAATGGAATTATTTTCATAGACTTTATAGGAAAAGGAAAATACATAATAAACGAATATTAAATAACGTTACCACAACATTACCACAATAAACATAAGTAACAGTATTTTAAGTAAGTTTAGATAAAAAAAACTCGACCCATATAAAGCATGAACTATGAACCGCCTCCTTGTCTTAATGGTTAATCCATTCGCCTCACACAAGGAGGTCGCGTTTTCGATTCCCGGCGGGGTCAACTTTGTAAGACTCGGTTTGGTTGGTGGTAGGGCATTTTCATAGCCCGCCTGGCTAGCTACCACCATCTTATCTAAGTCTTGCCGCCAAACATCAGTGTTAACAGCATAGATGTGTTCTGGTTTGAAGATAAGATCCCCATTGCGTTGGGGAATCTTGGTTAGCCCGTTTCCATCTTCGGCACAATCGTCACTTACCATCAGGTGAGATGATGCCAAGGGTTTATCAATTGTGGATTTTTTTTTAAATAGCATCATAAGCGTAGTAGGCATTCAACCGTACATTAGATTTTTATACTACAGGGCACTAATTGACTAAGACGCTATTAAAACGATGGTATAATATTGTGCCATATTTCGCAAATCTCGACACAAGCTTGGCAATAATTACTTATCGGCTACGTAACCAAACTACTTACGACCTGTGACCTAAAACATTCTCGCTGGAAAAATCGGTACATTGTAAACATCTTGTTATGTTAAATGTAGACGCGAGTTTGGATAACCTTTGACATGGGACGCCCCTGCTGGGAAAATTGGTATGACCATGTCGTAAACAACTTGTTATGTTGAATGTAGACGCGAGTTTGGATAACCTTTGACATGGGTGATAGTTGAGTCACTGCCTATTGGACATAACAAGTTGTTTAAGAAATAGTCATATCGATTTCCCCAGCATGGGCGATGCTGGGAAAATCGTTATGACTTGTTTTGTCCAATAGGCAGTGACTCAACTTTCACACTTGAGGAGAGTGTAAACAACTTTATCAGCAATGACGTGAGTAATCTTTGAGGAAAAAGTCTCAGATATTATATTGAAATAATTCTATGGAATGATAGATTTGTTTTTAAAAAAATACCTTTTTTTATTAGTTTATGACACTATAAAACTTAAAATTAAGATAAAGTAATACCGGTGCAACAAAAACCCGTAAGGGTTTGTCCGTGCGTCTCTAAAACTCAAAAAAATAATTGAAAGCGCGTTTAGGCATCATCGTCACTTACCATCAGGTAACATGATGCCAAGGGCTTATCAACATTAAAAACAATATTAAAAAATACAAATATGTACTAACCTACTAAGTAGGTACCTATATTACCCGTCAAGGAAGTTATGCTTGCTACTATAGCTACTTATCATAGGCCATTACTAGCAGAAATAAAATGTAATTCTAACAACTATTCTAACTAAAAATATTGTAATTCAATTTAAAACGAGAAATAGCACAAAATAGACAGAAGAAAAGCTCCTTTTTCATTAGGACATGCACCTTGCCACAAGTCCGTAGCTACAATGGCCACATTAGAAGAGTTACGTTTTGCACTGCTGCCTCATCCCCCATACTTGCCAGATCTAGCACCTAGCGACTACTATCTCTTTGCAAACCTCAAAAAACAGCTAGCTGGAAAGAAATTTGCTTCTGACGAGGAAGTTGTAGCTGAAACTCAAGCGTATTTTGAAGAGTTGGACAAATCATTCTATAAGAAAGGCATAGAAATGTTAGAAAAACGATGGAGTGCCTGTACAGCTCTAGAAGGAGAATATTTTTTTTTATAATTGGTAAGCCCGTGGCATTATCTCACCTGATGTTAAGTGACGATGATGTCGAAGATGGAAGCGGGCTTACCAAGATTCCCCAACGCAATGGGGAACTGGCTTTCTTATCTTCAAGCCGGAACACATCAATGCTGTTAACACTGATATTTTGGCGGCAAGACTTAGATAAGATGGTGGTTAGAAAATGCCCTACCACCAACCAAACCGAGTCTTACGATTTGACCCCACCGGGAATCAAACCCGCGACCTACTAGTGTGAAGCGAATGCACTAACCATTACGCCACGGAGGCGGTTAAAAAATATGTCGAGGAACGAAAAAAAATTGTGGTAAAATAATATTTTTTTTTGGATACACTACGGACTTATTGAGTGACGTAATATGGTAAAATTTGAAATGTGTTGGGTTTACATTTATTTTTTTATTTATTTATTATTTCAATTCAGTTTTACAACATTACAGTTTTTTTTCACAAAACCAAGGCGTTGTAATTTTTTTAAATACAGAACAATATTATAACTTAATAATAATGTACATTAAAAATAAATTGTAAAATTTGTATAAAATAAATTCATGTCTATAAATTAATTACAGATAGTCAACAATGTCAAACAATAAGTAGTTATTTATATAAAAATGTAATTATTAATGTAAAATTGTCAAAAAGAGAACATACTATAATTATTAATAAAATCAATTAGTTAACTAGGAATAGTACTTTCTCTGGCATTCATCTCTAGCATTCTCTTGCACTCTGTCATCAAACATGCCATCCCAGACGCAAACAGATCACACTGTGGCGCTGCGAGGAGCACGGAGTTGAGGAGGGTTCTAGCACGAGCGGCGGGGGCTTGTGCCCGGGCCACGGTGCGGGCGGGGCGCGGGGGCCTCGGCCAGCAGGGGCCGGTCGCGGAGCCGCAGGTACAGCATCCGCGCTACAATGCGTACAGACAGTCTCGTCAGTTGCTCTGCTAGTGAGACACAGTCGATTTTGTTCCTTATTATGTGTAACACGAACTTGGCTAGGGCAAGGTATCGCCTGATCTCCAGCGACTGGTAACCGAGTTGCCCCTGGATAAACAGTGTTGGATACATATATGGATAATATCCATACTTTTTCTTATATAGAGATCGTAAAAACCTCTTTTGGATCTGCTCCAACATGAGGACATATTTATCCTCATGCGGGCTCTAGACCACTGCGTTATTCTCTAGCACACTCCTAACTAACGCATCATAGACTGACCTAGTGGCCGCGGGAGATAGAGGCGCGGTATTCCGCAGCACGAAGCCCAGGCGACGATGGGCGGCGGCGGCGACGCGCTGCGCCTGCTGACGGAACGTGAGCTCCGCGTCAAAAAGCACGCCAAAGATCACGCACCTCCCGCACGCGCGTCACCGCCGCGCCGCCGACCGTGTACTGGTGCTGTAATGGGGTGCGCGAGCGCGCGTAGGTCATAGACTCGCATTTGTTAGAGTTAAAAAACAGTTAATTTTTTAGGCTCCAGCTATGCACTTTATCGAGGTCTCTTTGCAGAGCGTCGCAGTCCGCCTGTGTTCTACATGCCCTCACTAATTTTACATCGTCTGCGAACATAAATATTGCCGAGTCGCGTACGGCCTCCGGGAGATCATTGATAAAGAGTACAAAGAGCAGAGGTCCTAGGTTCGAACCCTGACTTATACCTGACCGTGTGTGGTAACAATTGGAAATATAGGGGCCGTATTTCAGAAACTGTTGGCGATCACGCAGATAGGACGCGAATAATTTCAGCAGTTGAGGAGTGAAGCCCATGTTACACAGCTTCATTAGTAGCACGTCATTGTGAACCCGGTCGAATGCTTTTTGGAAATCCAGGTAGATAACATCCACCTGGGACCCTGCGTCCATGTGGTAGGACAACAAGTGTGACTAGGTTGGTGGCCACTGAGCGCTTCGGCAGGAATGCGTGCAGGGCGGCTGTAATGTACGGCAGACATTGTGGCAGTAACTGCGCATGCAGAGCCGTCTCGAAGACCTTGGCTAGTGAGCATAGGATCGCGATCGGCCGATAATTTTGTACTTCATCCTTGGGCCCTGATTTAGGAATGGGAATAACGCGAAATTTCTTCCAAACCTTTTTTTTGGAAAACAAGTTCATGGCCTACGAAACTATGAAAACTCGCCAAAAGGAAACATCTTTTCAACAAAAACAACATCCTGTATATAAAAAGCCATTTTCAACTAACAAACATACCTACGAAAATAAAAACTTTTATTCTAAAACATATCATACAACTTACGGAAAATGCTGATGTCAACTACAACTACATCCCCTGTAAATGGGACAAACAAATAAAGTTAACAACGGATATGAAACCAGAAGATCCCGATTATAACAAAGTTAAGGACTTACTAAGCCAACAAGAAGGTAATTTTAGGGCTATGGGGAAAGTAACCGAGCTTCACAGAGGTAGCGACGGTCACGTTCGAGTGACGTCACTGAAGACCAAGACGGGAGTGATAAAGCGTCCGATAGTAAAGCTTTGTCCTCTACCTTTGTGTCAAGAAGAAGATGAATAAAAAACGGTAATTTAAAAACTAAAAAACCCCACTGCGTTTCTGTGTAGTTTGGAAATGAAAAACCCTAAAACAAGAAAGTCGTCATACCCGATTGCACTTAACTTAAGAAAAATTGTAGCAGTCGGGACCCATTCTAGAAAGTCAGCCGTCTAGTCAGTATATTGGAGTAATCTGCAATGTAATATAGGTATGTGCTCTCAATTCACTATGCCTCCATTTCTAGAATGGGTCCCGACTGCTACAATTTTTCTTAAGTTAAGTGCAATCGGGTATGACGACTTTCTTGTTTTAGGGTTTTTCATTTCCAAACTACACAGAAACGCAGTGGGGTTTTTTAGTTTTTAAATTACCGTTTTTTATTTTATTAATTTTTTAGTTTTATTATTGAATGAGTTTGTATAGTAACCTATATACACAATGACACACATTAAATTTACGCAGATTATTAACTTATCAGTTGATTGAAAATCCATCGAGCCGTTCTGGCTGCAGAGCGTGCCAAACATTTGAATTTGGCGCCAAAAATCCGCCATTTTGTTTTTTTTATTTTGATATACCCAGTGTCACTCTCATAGTAAATACGAATCTAACGACACCTCTCAAGCCAAAATCCATCTAGCCGTTCAGGCTGCAGAGCGTGCCAAACATTTGAATTTGGCGCCAAAAATCCGCCATTTTGTTTTTTTTATTTTGATATACCCAGTGTCACTTTCACAGTAAATACGAATCTAACGACACCTCTCAAGCCAAAATCCATCCAGCCGTTCAGGCTGCAGAGCGTGCCAAACAATTATACATACATACATACATACATACATACATACATACTCTCGAAAAACATAACCCTCCTTCTGGCGCAGTCGGGTAATTTTTTTATTTTGATATACCCAGTGTCACTTTCACAGTAAATACGAATCTAACGACACCTCTCAAGCCAAAATCCATCCAGCCGTTCAGGCTGCAGAGCGTGCCAAACAATTATACATACATACATACATACATACATACATACATACATACTCTCGAAAAACATAACCCTCCTTCTGGCGCAGTCGGGTAAAAACAGGAAAAACAACAATCTACATATAACTCAGCTAAACTAACATACTAAACAATTCACGCTGATGAATACCTTCATTGAACAAACCAACGCAAGCCTCGCCAAAATGTAGGAATCAATTACTTCAGCACATCCTCATTTACTTCGTATTTGTTACTGAAAAGTCTGAAAACTGTGCAAGAAACACTATTTGAAAATCTTACAGACGTTTATCAGGGTCACGAACGACTTTTCCTATTTGAAATTCACATGCCACTAATATGTGATGAAGAATTCACAGTTCATCGATCTCTTCCATTACCTATGAAAACGCAAGGAAACACCTCAAAATGGATACAAACAGCTTCACCTTATCTGGCAGTAAAGCGCTGGCTACACCGCAACATCAACAAGAAGTCGGGCAGCAGCGGCAAGCAGTGCCAACCAGTCTATGAAGACATTGAACTGGAGGAGGTACAGCCATCCAAGAGAAGCACGGAATCTTCCACAACAAACCCCCACTTTTGACTTTAACCAATCTTAAGTAAAATATTGTAAACTTTATTTCATAAACTTCATATTTTATAAGTATAGATAAGATAACTATTTTCTTCTTTTCCGGGTGTGGAGTATGTAGGTTCAAAGACCGCACATTATGTTGAGGCAGCACATCGTGCGACCTCGTTACTGTTATATATAATAAATAACTAATCATTATTTTTAAGTTTGCTACTAACTCTTACCAAAACTAGAAGTGCATTAAGTGCCTTGTAAAATCACTACAAATAAACTAACTACTACAAAGAAAAACTTTTAACTTGAACATCTGCAAACTTCACTGAATGAAGGGTCGCAGCCGTCTACTAAGCTGGGGCTCCTACACGCTGGATATTGGCCCGTCCCCACAATCAGGTTAAATATGTAACATACATAACAGGCTGGATTAGCTCGTCTGTGCAACCCTTGAGGACATAGGCTGGTACGGCATCTGGTCCAGGCGAGGTGCCTGGCTTTAGTTTCTTTATTGCGCGATGTACATCGTCCTCAGTAAAGCTGTGAAGGTGCACGCGGCGGCTGTTAGCGGGCGGCGCGGCGCTGGCGGGCGCGGGGTCGAGCGCGGGCACGTCCGCGCCCGGACCCGTGTACTCCGCGTCCGCCAGCTTGACCCTGGGTTCTAACCCTCCCTTGCTACGCAGGCTTTCTATGTTATCCCAGAACTTTTTGGGATCGTGACTTAGGTTACATGATATAGTCTTATTATAATCGCGGTGAGCTACTCTCGTGTCTATTTTTAGTTTACGCCTCAATCCTTCGAATTCAGACCGGGTTGATTCGTCGCCAGTCTGTTTCCACCTACGATGTGCTGCGGCTTTCAGCTTAATGTCCCGGATTATACCACTCGTGTAAAAGACCGGATAGGTACGGTTACTCGAGGGCTTCCGGATTTTTTTGGGAATGCAGTGGTCGAATATATTGTAGAGACATTGATAAAATAAACCTAATGCGTCATTTACTTCTGGGTACTCAAATAGTTCGTGCCAATTTAGTTCCTTGACCATGAAGTACGGGTTTAGAAGTCTCCCTTATGAAAGTTCCAGTCGTGCTCTGATGGTATATTAGACGGTTCCTGTCGCGTTATCTCGGGAAAGAGTATGTACCCAATGCGCACCATTAAGGGCGGATGTAGAGGGTCCACCTTGGTGAGCTGCTCGTCGGGCGCGGCGGCGCGCACCGCCACGGTGTCGTGTAGCTCCGGGCTCGTCAGCACCAAGTCTAACTTTCTCTCCATTACATTCAACACGCTATTATACTGCTCCAAGTTACACAAGGCTCTGAAACATTCGTAATAATTATTAATAAGATCGCTAGCACTATATAAATTAAAAACACCAAATATTAATATTCTCGATGGATCATGGGCTGCACACAGAGACTCAGCACTTTGAAACCACTTCGTGTAAGTGTCATCTTTGGTTTTAGGAGGAAAGTATACGACACATACACATATGTTCTGTCCGTGTAGTTGAAACTTTCCCCAGAGGTCCTCACCCTCAGGCGTTTCAAACTTAGTTATCCGCTCAAGCTGCAGCGGCCAGCAGCACCCCACCGCCACCGCGCGCCCGCCTGTCCTGACGCAGTAGCTACCACTCGCCGCCAGCGCCACACACCTCGGCATCGCTCACAGATCGGACAGGGTCAAGTTATTTCGCCATTCGAACAACTTACTTCTTAGCCACCTAAAATTTTGATAGTAGGCGTTCAAGGTATACAATTTGGGTCGTTTATTGCATACTGCTTTTTGTACGTTCGAGACAAAAAAAGGCCAGCTTTCCACTGACACCCCCTTAGGCCAGAATAGTGGAGAAATGCACTCTTCATACATCTCTTCAGGTACGCCTACTTTGAAGGAGGCATAATCAGTTTGCCTCTTTGTAGTAAGTTTAGTCACAGTGTAGGCAGATACCTGTTTCTTTGTGTTTAGGTAGCTAAGTACATTCGCCTTCGTGATCTCGGGTCGTGCACCCCACACATGTAGGTACTTGATTTTTAGTGCCGCAGACAAGATATTACTCGGCTCACCACTGCCGCGTATTATTTGTTTGATTCGTCGTTCTTGGATACGGGCTTGATTGCGACGTTTCCGATTCACAACTTTCCACTGGTCACTATCTGACAGCTTTTGTTTGTTATCATCAGCTGATTTTGTCGATTGATCATTTTGCTTAGGTTTTTGCTTTTGTTTCTGAGGTCCGGTTTGTTTTCGTTCTGTCTTTTTCTGCACCACAGGGCTCGTCACTGGCGTTGTCCTACTCGCACTCGCGGTGCCGTTATCGCTTGTGGATGCCGTCACTTTATTAGCGTGCGCTTGGCACTTGTCACAGGTTTTAGATCTACCTTCATTTTGCTGCTTAATTAGCAAAATGAGATCCTGTATTTGGGTTTTTAGGGCAATTATTTCTATTCGCGACGACCAATACGTAACAGTGTGTGTGCCATACGTAATAGATACGTAGATAATAATTAGAAATAAGTAGGGACACCAGAGGCTCACAAGTAACTGTAATTTGAGATTTCACAGTTTGTCCATCATTGCCCAACAAATAATTCCTCGCTTTGTATAGAAGTCTTTATTGCCGAAACCTAACGGTTAATTAGAAAGCTAAGCGTGAGCCAGCCCTTGCCATACCCCTATAACGGGATTTCACCAAGCAGCCGCATCCGCGGCTTGGGACGCCACGGCGCTATATTTTGGCGCGAAATCCCTTGGCTCTCTAAATTAACTGTTAGGTAAAACAGTTTTAATAAGTTAGTAATCTTAGCCAGTAATTAGTTAGCCAATTAATATTGTGTATTGTAAATATAATATTTGACTTAAATAGACGAATAAAGAAACGTTCAGTGCAGGCGGGGCGGGGGGACGCATCCCACGCGCGCGAGGCCGCCCTTTAAATAAAGCCCCGGGCGCGCCGACCGAAATTGCAAGCCACGCATTCCAACCGCTCTGACTAGCAGCCTGAACAACTGAAGTATCGAACTCTCTACCAAAGTTTGTTCATTTCTTCTTTGCCCCGCCGTGTATCTCTCCAATCCCAGCAAATATTGGTGTGTGTGCGGCCCCACCTGCCCACAATACAGTCCACTACTGCCAACTCCAAAGGGCCGTCCCGCACATCGCCTGGTCCTTCGACAGCCGGATTTGAAGATACTGAAGAATCGCCGAACATCATGGTTGAGACCAGATCAACTTCAGGACGCCTGGAAGCAGCGCCGACGACAACGAACGCCGCGGCGACTGCTGCAACTCAGCAACAGACAGTCACTGCGGCTGACGCCTCGACGACTGGTTATCCTGCCGACCAGCAAGCCTCTACAGTGAATCCCTACAGCGCTCCGACGGTTACGGAACAGACGGCCGTCACCGCGACAGAAAATCCAGCTGAGACGACAGCCGTCCCCGCTCCAAAGGCACCGCCGACAGAAGCTGGCAGCAAGGCTAGTAGAAGGTCGGAACGCGCGAAGTTACTCGCCCGAGCACAGCTCGAAATAGCTAAAAAAGAAGCCCTAATAGCTGAAAAAGAAGCCCTCGTAGCTCACGCTCGTGCTCGCCTGATAGAATTAGAAGCCAGCTCTGACGACGAACAAGACGCCATCTCAGTTGTAAATGATACCACGAACAATCGAGTCGCGACGTGGTTGGACGAGAGCCACTGCCGACATGAACCAGACGGCCCGAGACCGCTGGACATGCAACAAGCCGCTAACGCGATATCGACTGCCCCAGCCATCAATGCCGTTCCGCAGCCCGTCGCCAGCGCCCCCGTGATGGTCCCCGCATTAACGGCATACGCCACACAACACGACATCGCAACACAGAGCCCGTGTGCGATACCCGCCGCCAGCACCGCCATGATAACCACGATAGCGCCGTCCGCCGCTTCGATGCCAGCCGCTTTCTTAGAAATTCGGCAGCACCCCACGCTTATCTCGACAAGCAACGCAGCCGACCAGATGCAACAAAAACAGTTAAAGCCGGCCAGTGACGCAACTGAAGCACTGCACTATAATGAACAATGCACATTACCTGCGCCGAGCGCCGCCGCCGCCGTTACCCTGTCTGATAATAGCACACCTGTTACTAAACAACAAACGGATCTACGGGAGCTCGCCGCAGCGATAACGTTAGCTGTGCGAGCAGGACAACATCACGCATCGCGATTTTACATAGATTTGCCGCAGTTTTATGGAGCGCATCAAGAATGGCTTGCGTTTAGAGCTGCATACAATGAATCATCACCCACATTTTCCAATGCAGATAACATGGCAAGATTAAGAAAGAGCCTGCGCGGGAGAGCCAAGGAAGCCGTAGAGAGCCTCTTAATAAATTCGTCTGGACCGACCGAGATTATGAAAGCGCTTGAGAATCGATTTGGCCGCCCAGACGCGATCGCACTAGCCGAACTAGAGAGGCTGCGTAATATACCGCGCCCCTCCGATGCGCCGAAAGATATTTGCATTTTCGCTAGCCGCATATCTAACAGCATCTCAACACTCCGCGCGCTGGGCAAAGTGCACTATGTATGTAACCCAGAAATAACGAAGGCAACAATAGAGAAGCTTACGCCCACGCTACGATACCGGTGGTTCGATTTTTCTGCAGCGCGCCCGGACGAACCCGACTTAGAAAAGCTCGCCCGATTTTTAGAAAGAGAGGCAGAGTTGAAACCGGACTCCAAGAGCACATTTCGCACACTCATAAACGAACGCAAAAAACTTTCATCGCCACCACGAGAAGCGAACTTAAATGCCCTGTATGCGACAAGACCGTACATCGTACCGAAGATTGCGAGGAGTTCAAGCTAGCGGACAATAACGCGAGATGGGACATCGCTAAAAAACACAGACTCTGTTTCAAATGTTTACGGCGTCGCACAAAAAATCACAGCTGTCGCGTACGACAGTGCGCTATTGACGAGTGCAGGTACACTCACAACCGCCTATTGCACAATTCAGATCAAGCCGAAACAAAGAAACCCGAAACTGTTACATCTACCTGGGCGCGGGAGTCGCATTCATATCTAAAGATACTGCCAGTCACGGTATCCGGACCGGCGGGCGAGATTAAAACACACGCACTGCTCGACGATGGATCAACGGTGACTTTAATTGATTCAGAGATCGCAAATAAAGTCGGAGCGACTGGGCCAGTAGACCCACTGCATATAGAGGCTATTTCCGACCATAAAGTGACCGCAGCTAAATCTCGCCGCGTTACATTGAACCTGCAGGGAAAATTCGAAATCATAGGCAGAACTATAGAAAAAATAGATCTTCCAACACAGACAATAGAACAAGAAGACCTTAGAGGATGCCATCATCTTACAGATATTAAAGAACAATTAATGTTCGAATACGCTCGTCCTAAGATTCTTATTGGCCAAGATAACTGGGACCTCCTCATTGCCACGGAGGTGAGAAAAGGACAGAGACATCAGCCCGTCGCGTCGCTCACACCGTTAGGTTGGGTCCTCCACGGCGCACACACACGCGCGCTCGAGCACCGCGTGAACTTCATAACGACTTCCGAACAACAAGACGAACAGATGAACGAACAACTTCGGGAGTACTTTGCCATTGAATCTCTGATGGTCAACCCAAAAAGACCTCAAGCCGATCCCGAAAAACGAGCACTCGACTTACTTGCCGCCAACACAGTAGAGAAAGATGGTCACTACGAAACTGGGCTCTTGTGGAAAACAGATAACGAAATGCTACCCGACAACTATGATAACGCCTTACGACGGTTGAAATGTACAGAGAAGCGAATCGACAGAGAACCGCCGCTTAAAGAAAAATATGACGAAGCCATGGAGGCGTTAATCGCCAAGGGATACTCTGAGCGAGCACCGCTACAGAAAGATAAAAAAAGG
This sequence comes from Coleophora flavipennella, assembly GCA_947284805.1. Classification (NCBI taxonomy): domain Eukaryota; kingdom Metazoa; phylum Arthropoda; class Insecta; order Lepidoptera; family Coleophoridae; genus Coleophora; species Coleophora flavipennella. The sequence goes on from OX369274.1 coordinate 17,583,627, forward strand.
ACTTGGTACTTGCCATACTTTCCCGTCCTTAACCCTGCGAAACCAGAAAAAGTCCGAGTTGTGCATGACGCAGCGGCCAAAACAAACGGAACAGCGACTGCCAAACGACAAATCGATCTGCGAAGACTAGCCTCGCCTGCAACGTTAGCCGTGCGAACGAGACAGCAACGGCACAAGCCACTCGAAAATGTACAGATCCGCACGCCGTCCTCGCCGCGGACGGGACAATGTGCCGCTACGGCCACGCCTAAACCCAGGAAACTTCGAAGATCAGATGTGAGCAACCGACCAAAAATTAAGAAAATGGTACTGACGAGACCAGCAGCAGCCGACACGAACGCCATCAGAACCAGATGCAGTCGTCGCTACCACACATCAAGTTCAACGCCGCAGGCGAACAGCGGCGATGAACCAGGGGGAGGATATTCGCGACGACCAATACGTAACAGTGTGTGTGCCATACGTAATAGATACGTAGATAATAATTAGAAATAAGTAGGGACACCAGAGGCTCACAAGTAACTGTAATTTGAGATTTCACAGTTTGTCCATCATTGCCCAACAAATAATTCCTCGCTTTGTATAGAAGTCTTTATTGCCGAAACCTAACGGTTAATTAGAAAGCTAAGCGTGAGCCAGCCCTTGCCATACCCCTATAACGGGATTTCACCAAGCAGCCGCATCCGCGGCTTGGGACGCCACGGCGCTATATTTTGGCGCGAAATCCCTTGGCTCTCTAAATTAACTGTTAGGTAAAACAGTTTTAATAAGTTAGTAATCTTAGCCAGTAATTAGTTAGCCAATTAATATTGTGTATTGAAAATATAATATTTGACTTAAATAGACGAATAAAGAAACGTTCAGTGCAGGCGGGGCGGGGGGACGCATCCCACGCGCGCGAGGCCGCCCTTTAAATAAAGCCCCGGGCGCGCCGACCGACATTGCAAGCCACGCATTCCAACCGCTCTGACTAGCAGCCTGAACAACTGAAGTATCGAACTCTCTACCAAAGTTTGTTCATTTCTTCTTTGCCCCGCCGTGTATCTCTCCAATCCCAGCAAATATTGGTGTGTGTGCGGCCCCACCTGCCCACAATACAGTCCACTACTGCCAACTCCAAAGGGCCGTCCCGCACATCGCCTGGTCCTTCGACAGCCGGATTTGAAGATACTGAAGAATCGCCGAACATCATGGTTGAGACCAGATCAACTTCAGGACGCCTGGAAGCAGCGCCGACGACAACGAACGCCGCGGCGACTGCTGCAACTCAGCAACAGACAGTCACTGCGGCTGACGCCTCGACGACTGGTTATCCTGCCGACCAGCAAGCCTCTACAGTGAATCCCTACAGCGCTCCGACGGTTACGGAACAGACGGCCGTCACCGCGACAGAAAATCCAGCTGAGACGACAGCCGTCCCCGCTCCAAAGGCACCGCCGACAGAAGCTGGCAGCAAGGCTAGTGGACCGGGGCTGGAAGGCCCTGTAACGTCGCCGTGAGTTTACGCTTTAATATGGTTGTACTCATATTGAAAATATCAATGTCATGGTTTTGTGCTGCTAGTTTGTTTAAGGAGTTTATGGCTCTGACAAAAAACGAATTTTGGCGATAATTAGTTCTGCAAATTGGCGATGCAAACACTTGCTTGTTTCTCAAACGAAAGTTGGGTACTTGAAGATGTACTTTGCTGAGTAATGGGGGATTATCTATTGTGCCGTTCACTATTTTAGATAAATAGGCTATATCAGCGATTTTTCTCCTTGACTCAAGAGATAGAAAATGATACCTATTGCATCTGTCTTCATAGGAATGGTCAAATCGCTTACATTTAAACTGCAGATATTTTAAAAACCTTTTTTGGATAGATTCGATACGGGATCTGTAAATATTGTATCGAGGGTTCCACACCACTGAGGCATACTCGAGGATACTGCGCACATAAGAACAGTAGAGTACTTTAATAGATTTAAGTTTTTTGAACTTAGCAGTAGTTCTCATAATAAAACCTAACGATTTTGACGCTTTTTTAATAATTTTCTCTACGTGATGGTCATAGAGAAGTTTAGAGTCTTGGTACAGGCCCAAGTCCCTTATGGTTTGTACACTATGTAGATGTTTGTTGCCGAACATATATTTGAACAATACAGGGGTACGTTTGCGCGTAAAACTAATTGCGAAACATTTGTCAACGTTGAGGTCTAATTTATTTCTGATACAATATTGTTGAAAATTATTTAAATCTTCTTGGAGCAGCAGACAGTCATTACTATTTTTGACATTCTTATATATTTTTGTGTCATCTGCATATAATAAGAAATTTGAGTGAGTGAAACATAAGTTGACATCGTTAATGAAAATAACAAATAATAATGGGCCTAACAAGGATCCTTGTGGGACACCTGAAGGAACTGACATCCAGGAAGATAAGAACCCATTAATTGCAACAGCTTGTGACCTGTTGGTAATATAAGATGAAAACCATCTAAAAAGACTACCATGAACCCCTGCACAGTGTAATTTTTCAAGAAGTATGATATGATCAATTCGATCGAAAGCTTTACTAAAGTCTGTGTAAATAGTATCTACTTGTGCTCCATTATCCATGCTGGAGGAGATATAATCACTAAAAAGTAGAAGATTTGACTCAGTAGATCTATTTTTTAAGAAACCGTGTTGCTCGGGAATAAAAAACGTATACAAAGATGCGTAAACCTGACGGTAAATAATTTTTTCAAAAATTTTTGCAAACATACAGAGTTTGGAGATAGGCCTGTAGTTTGACACGTTGGACTTGTCTCCTTTTTTGTGGATAGGGGTTACGAATGCGGACTTCCAAAGTGAGGGCATTGTACCTTCATCTACAGACCGTCGAAATATGATGGATAAGGGCAAAACTAAGCTACCAGCGCACTTGGTAATAAATAGGGGAGGTATGTTGTCGGGTCCAGCTCCCTTGCTTAAATCAAGTGTACTCAAAAGTTTCAGAACTTCATTGGGATTTATCTCTATGTTACTGATGCTAACATCGTTTTTACTCGGTGTTGGGTAGTTTGGGTACCGACTTGTTAAAGTAGTAATACTGTTAGTTTGGAATGTCGAGTGAAAGTAGTTAGCAAACAGTTCGCATACGGCTTCACCAGAATCGCATGAAATTCCTTCATGGGTCATCACCGACGGTAGTGACTGTGAAGATTTGTTTAGAGACTTTGAGTAAGACCAAAAGATTTTAGGGTTCTTTAAAACAGCATCCTCGATTTTTTCGATGTACTTAGCGTAACATTCTTCTTCCAGTCTTTTAGCTTTCTTTCTAAGAAATGAAAAAGTTTGCTGATCTTCTGTATTCCCGTAATTATGATATTTTTTCAAGAATTTGTATTTTTCTTTTAGAACTTTTTTAAGAGCTGGACTATGCCAGGGAGGATGCTTATTGTTGGAAACGATTTTGTGTGGCACAAACTTATCCCTCAGTTCATATATGGTATCGTAGAAAAGCATGACTGCGTTATCGAACAAGCGACCTGTCAAAGATGCACTCCAATCGATATCGAGTAGAGCAGAAGATATTGCTTCGTAATTGCCAAGTCTATAGTTGTAAATTGTCCTTTTGTTTAATTTGAGAGAAGAGGGATCATTGAAAGAAGTTTCAATGAATAAAGATTTGTGGTGTGGGTCCTCAGCTACGAGTGGGTCGTTACATGGGTGTACTGTTAAGTTATTATTTGAAAAACAGAGATCTAATATTCTGTGATTAATATTTTTGACGTGGTTGTATTGGTCAAGAGTGCATTGAGTGACAGTATCGAAAAAGTTAAGCTGACTTAGGCCAGTTACACCGTTGGCCTCTAATCGACCATCGGGAGACGCCTGCCAAGAAATATTAGGCAAGTTGAAGTCACCCAAGATTATATATAAGTGAGTAGGGTTCGAAATAAAAATTTCACTTAGTTTATCGGAGAAGTTATCGAGTTGGGTACTAAAAGAATTTCCGTCTTTTTCGTTACATAAATATAGGGTACATATATTAATAATAATAAAATTTTTACGTGACCCAATAGAAATGGAGACCCAGATATCTTCTGCAGTGGAGCGCCATTCCGGTTTTGCGGTCACAGCGAACTCCCTGCGCACAGCGATGAGTACACCACCGCCATATTTCTGACCAGTACTATCGTAATTTCTGTCTGTACGCCACACGAAATACCGATCGTCAAAAAGCTCCTGGTCCAAAATTCCGTCAATAAGCCAGGTCTCTGTAATTGAAATAACGTCATAGTTGTTTAGCAATAGGTTTCTTTTAAATATGCTAGTCTTAGTGCGCAGTCCCCGAGCGTTTTGATAATAAATATTAAGTTTGGGCGCGCCCGTGAATGTTAACAATATAGACAATAGGTAATTTTGTAAAAGTAGTGTGGATAAAGCGGTATTGTAATTGATCACAGAGTACAGTTGTTATAGCTGTAATAAGGAGAAGCGATAATATATTTTGGCAAATAGCAATAAATACATCAACATAGTTTATAAAATACACTGCAAAGACGGTAGATTTTAAAGAGTTTAAGCTGTTTATGTCATAGAGAATGAGAAAATCAGCAGAAGACAGTGCAAGCAAATTGAGCATCTTACCAAAATTCATTGAAACCAACATGAGCCTTATTTTTATATCGTAAAAGCAGTCAATAGCGCGTAAGCAATTGTTACAAGCAGGTTGTAACCGGTTGAATAGCATGGTCATTAGCAACACAAAAGGCATGGAACAAAGGACCGCTGGTAAGTCAGGGCTTCCCAACCCACGGGTCCGTGTATCAGATAAGGTACAAAATTGTGTATTTATTTTTTTAGTGAATATAAAGAAAGTGATGAGCACTTGTAGCAAGCGATAAATCAAGCAATTTTTTGGAGATCCTTTTCGGATTTTATGCGAAAAATTGGTGAGGTATCCGATTTTCTAGCGAGTATCTTGCAATGTTTGACCCATACGTAGCGAAAGTTTTTTTCACTAGCAATGTTTTTAGCTTTCTTTAGAAGTGATTTATTGTAAAGGGTCAAGTGATCGTTAATGAAGATTTTTCCATCACCACCAGTAAATCCTATATCTTTGATTTGGAGATCCTTGTGCTTTCGTGCTGCTGCCACAAACTCCTCTTTGGCGTAACGATTATTCAGCGCCATAATGATGGACTTGGTGGTATCCGACTGCAAACTGGGGACACGAGCTACGTAGTTTATGTCTTCTTTCTTTATGGGAGATTGGATGGTGTTGCTAATGCTTAGTACAATATCGTACAAGTTTTCGTTTTTCTTTAAAGGTACTCCTTTGATCTCAATGTTGTTAGCTCGGGCCCATTGCTCCTTATCTTGGAGGTCTTCATTGATCTTCACAATATCAGCCTGTATAGCTGTAATCGAATCTGTACGCTCTTCTACTCGTGTGAGTCTGATCTCCATGGAGTTGACATTTTCGGATACTTTTTTGATTGACTCGTGCGCCAGTTCCACAGAATCCTTAAGGTGTGAAAGGTCCATTTTGATAGTCTTAACATCTTCTACCAGAGACTCCATAGGTTCCAGTCGCTTCATGATTGCAGCAAGAGCGGCTTTCACGTCATCTAGTTGCACTCTAAGCTGCGGATCCGGTAGTGTTGATGAAAAACGCGGGTTCTTGCATTCCAGACAGCGCCAAGTGTTTTTGCGTTCACCAAGTTTAAGAAAGTTGGTCTTCGATATTCCAGCGCAGACAAAGTCTAATTGACGCTTGCAAGAAGTGCATGTTACGCCATCCGGAGAATCACTATCACACCGCGAACACTTGAACATGTTTGACCACAGTAAAGAGATTGCGACCCTTAGGTTTGGAATTACTGATAGTTTCGCTGGAGACGTGCGTGCGTGCGTCTTAAACGGGTTACGACCGGAGACTGAATGATGTCGTGAAGGCGTATGACAGTGATATATACTAATGTAAAAATACAGTAATTTAAAAAACTAAAAAACCCGCCTGCGTTTCTGTGTAACTTGGAAATGAAAAACCCTAAAACAAGAAAGTCGTCATACCCGATTGCACTTAACTTAAGAAAAATTGTAGCAGTCGGGACCCATTCTAGAAATGGAGGCATAGTGAATTGAGAGCACATACCTATATTACATTGCAGATTACTCCAGTACACTGACTAGACGGCTGACTTTCTAGAATGGGTCCCGACTGCTACATTTTTTCTTAAGTTAAGTGCAATCGGGTATGACGACTTTCTTGTTTTAGGGTTTTTCATTTCCAAGTTACACAGAAACGCAGGCGGGTTTTTTAGTTTTTTAAATTACTGTATTTTATTTTATAATTTTTTAGTTTTATTATTGAATGAGTTTGTATAGTAACCTATATACACATGACACACATTAAGATTACGCAGATTATTAACTTATCAGTTGATGTAATAATATTATTATATTCTGCAGCCGTTCTGGCTGCAGAGCGTGTCAAACATTTGAATTTGGCGCCAAAAACCCGCCATTTTGTATTTTTTTTTATTTTGATATACCCAGTGTCACTCTCACAGTAAATACGAATCTAACGACACCTCTCAAGCCAAAATCCATCCAGCCGTTCAGGCTGCAGAGCGTGCCAAACAATTATACATACATACATACATACATACATACATACATACATACTCTCGAAAAACATAACCCTCCTTCTGGCGCAGTCGGGTAAAAATAAAATAATTATATCTTCTGTGTATTCGTACATAATTGCCTTTCTAAGTGCTCTTGAGATAAACCTCTTCGTCTAGATAATCACGGCACCTGGTTTAAATGTATTGGTAACGAAATGCTTTACGTCACTTTCTTATTACCGACTTCAAAAAGGAGGAGGTACTAAGTTCGACTGTATATATCTAGCGTATCTGGTAGATGTGCGAGAGGGCTTGTATATATATATATATATATATATATATATATATATATATATATATATATATATATATATATATATATATATCCCCTCTCGTAATAAATCATAAACCTGGAAGTCTAGCGTATCTGGTAGATATACGAGAGGGGATATATATATATATTATTGTCCGTTCTCCAATTTTTTCGTCAATTGTGGACCGATTTTCAAAATTCTTTTTTCATTCGAAAGAGTATACTCCCGAGGGAGTCCCATTGTCACTAAGTCAGGATCTGATAATGGGATCCCAGAGAAATCAAGGGCAACCCTTCAAAAATAATGAAAAAAATTAATTTTAAAGGCACTAATTACGTGATTCATATGTTTTCAAAAGCTATTAAAATACTTGCGTCTGTTAGTCATATTCTCATGTTGATAAGCTGATGCAGGAAGGTACAAATGTAATATATAAGTCATTGGTACAAATCCTTAACGGTTAGGAGTTGCAGGAAAATTATTTTTAATGTTATACATAGATATATACGTAGGTATGCATAGACCGATAGTTGTATTCCTTCAGGTTATTCAGATGAGCTGATGATGGACGATTTAACTCCTTAACTTTCATGCTGCTGAGATGATGATGGAAGCCACAGGACTCTGTATCTGTTAATGAAACACATGTATTATGATATGATAATTCCTATTGGTGAGTATAGGTGATTGGATATAACGTTGCTAGATAGATAGCATTAAGTACCACTAAATATAATGAAAATAAAAAAAGTTTAAAAAAACTTAAAACCGACTTCAAAATGAATGTCACTCAAAAGTATGAAATAATATTATAATACTTTTATACACAACATTAACTAACAATAACGAAATCAAAGGCGGGTACGAATTAAATAAGGGGCTAAAATTTTTTTTGAGGTCGGTACCAGCACACAGATACTTACGTATTAAATGGTTTAGATTCGAAGGTGTGTTGACACTGACCTCAAAAAAAATTTTAAGCCTCTAATTTAATTCGTACCCATCTTTGATTTCGTTATTATTGGTTAATGTTGTGTATTTAAGTATAATAATATTATTTCATACTTTTCAGTGAATTTCATTTTGATGTCATTTAAAGTTTTTTTAATATTTTTTTTGTAAAGTTCAGTATCATATTATCCGTTTCCTTTCACAGTCAATACAAACATGCCTCCAAGAAAAAAATCTCGTTACGAGTTTGTGCGTTCGTGGATGGAAAATATTGCATACATACAGATTCGAGATTCGGTATTTTTGCCGACGTGGGAAGATCGTTCAGTACGTTGAAATGGATATTTACAGCAAGGCGTCGCAGATAAGCTGTTCCAAATAGGTATAATATAATATTTTCTCAGACTAACCTATCTGTTTATCTCTACTCTTTGTCAAATCATTCCCGCACCGAGAACCCCGACATATGGTTATTATTTGAAGAGGGTTCGAGAGAGACTTGCAAAAGCAACTGGAATTTCAAGAAGAACTTTGAACAATATATTAAACGAAGTCAGGACTGAAACACATTCCAGTGTAATTATAATTAAGTTCAGCACTCCGAAAAAAAGAAGACCTAAAAAAAGACTTAATTTTCTAACATAAGAACCTCCTATTAATTGGAAGCCGGTTTAAGAAGTATTTTAATTTGTATATATTTTTATTTTTATATTTTTATTAAGTTATTTTGTTGGTATACTACATAATGATAGTTTTACAGCTCTATATAGTTCATGTGGGAATCAAAACAAAACAACATAAAGTACATACTTTGTTCTAAACTCAGAATGATAAATCTGATAATTGATGGACATGGAATTAGCATTCGTTTGTATTGGGAAACGCGTTGCTTGCAGATAGTACTGTAAGACGTTTGTATTGGGAAACGCGTTGCTTGCAGATAGTACTGTAAGACGTTTGTATTGGGAAACGCGATGCTTGCCGATAGTACTGTAAGACGTTTGTATTGGGAAACGTGATGCTTGCCGATGGTACTGTAAGACGTTTGTATTGGGAAACGCGATGCTTGCCGATAGTACTGTAAGACGTTTGTATTGGGAAACGCGATGCTTGCCGATAGTACTGTAAGACGTTTGTATTGGGAAACGCGATGCTTGCCGATAGTACTGTAAGACGTTTGTATTGGGAAACGCGATGCTTGCCGATAGTACTGTAAGACGTTTGTATTGGGAAACGCGATGCTTGCCGATAGTACTGTAAGACGTTTGTATTGGGAAACGCGATGCTTGCCGATAGTACTGTAAGACGTTTGTATTGGGAAACGCGATGCTTGTCGATAGTACTGTAAGACGTTTGTATTGGGAAACGCGATGCTTGCCGATAGTACTGTAAGACGTTTGTATTGGGAAACGCGATGCTTGCCGATAGTACTGTAAGACGTTTGTATTGGGAAACGCGATGCTTGCCGATAGTACTGTAAGACGTTTGTATTGGGAAACGCGATGCTTGCCGATAGTACTGTAAGACGTTTGTATTGGGAAACGCGATGCTTGCCGATAGTACTGTAAGACGTTTGTATTGGGAAACGCGATGCTTGCCGATAGTACTGTAAGACGTTTGTATTGGGAAACGCGATGCTTGCCGATAGTACTGTAAGACGTTTGTATTGGGAAACGCGATGCTTGCCGATAGTACTGTAAGACGTTTGTATTGGGAAACGCGATGCTTGCCGATAGTACTGTAAGACGTTTGTATTGGGAAACGCGATGCTTGCCGATAGTACTGTAAGACGTTTGTATTGGGAAACGCGATGCTTGCCGATAGTACTGTAAGACGCTTGTATTGGGAAACGCGATGCTTGCCGATAGTACTGTAAGACGTTTGTATTGGGAAACGCGATGCTTGCCGATAGTACTGTAAGACGTTTGTTTTGGGAAACGCGATGCTTGTCGATAGTACTGTAAGACGTTTGTATTGGAAAACGCGATGCTTGCCGATAGTACTGTAAGACGTTTGTATTGGGAAACGCGATGCTTGTCGATAGTACTGTAAGACGTTTGTATTGGGAAACGCGATGCTTGCCGATAGTACTGTAAGACGTTTGTATTGGGAAACGCGATGCTTGTCGATAGTACTGTAAGACGTTTGTATTGGGAAACGCGATGCTTGCCGATAGTACTGTAAGACGTTTGTATTGGGAAACGCGATGCTTGCCGATAGTACTTTATGACGTTTGTATTGGGAAACGCGATGCTTGCCGATAGTACTTTATGACGTTTGTATTGGGAAACGCGATGCTTGTCGATAGTACTGTAAGACGTTTGTATTGGGAAACGCGATGCTTGCCGATAGTACTGTAAGACGTTTGTATTGGGAAAGGCGATGCTTGCCGATAGTACTGTAAGACGTTTGTATTGGGAAACGCGATGCTTGTCGATAGTACTGTAAGACGTTTGTATTGGGAAACGCGATGCTTGTCGATAGTACTGTAAGAAGTTTGTATTGGGAAACGCGATGCTTGCCGATAGTACTGTAAGAAGTTTGTATTGGGAAACGCGATGCTTGCCGATAGTACTGTAAGACGTTTGTATTGGGAAACGCGATGCTTGTCGATAGTACTGTAAGACGTTTGTATTGGGAAACGCGATGCTTGCCGATAGTACTGTACGACGTTTGTATTGGGAAACGCGATGCTTGCCGATAGTACTGTAAGACGTTTGTATTGGGAAACGTGATGCTTGCCGATAGTACTGTAAGACGTTTGTATTGGGAAACGCGATGCTTGCCGATAGTACTGTAAGACGTTTGTATTGGGAAACGCGATGCTTGCCGATAGTACTGTAAGACGTTTGTATTGGGAAACGCGATGCTTGTCGATAGTACTGTAAGACGTTTGTATTGGGAAACGCGATGCTTGTCGATAGTACTGTAAGACGTTTGTATTGGGAAACGCGATGCTTGCCGATAGTACTGTAAGACGTTTGTATTAGGAAACGCGATGCTTGCCGATAGTACTGTAAGACGTTTGTATTGGGAAACGCGATGCTTGTCGATAGTACTGTAAGACGTTTGTATTGGGAAACGCGATGCTTGTCGATAGTACTGTAAGACGTTTGTATTGGGAAACGCGATGCTTGCCGATAGTACTGTAAGACGTTTGTATTGGGAAACGCGATGCTTGCCGATAGTACTGTAATACGTTTGTATTGGGAAACGCGATGCTTGCCGATAGTACTGTAAGACGGCGGGCGGCCGAAATTATGTATCAGTATGAACTTGATACTCGTTAAGGATGTGTGAGTGTCGAGAACGTGACACTTTTTCGTGCATGCAGCCGGCGTTCATCGATTTATAAGAAGTTATCAAGTCAAAATGTGGAATGCCTACTACCTACATTTAGGCCTATAGATACGTCAGTAGTTTTTATTAGGGTTCCGTAGCCAAATGGCAAAAAAAGGAAACCTTAACCTTATTCGTCATGTCTGTCTGTCCGTCCGTATGTCACAGCCATTTTTTGGAGTTTACTCCTTAAGAATCGATTTGCATATATAAGGGGCCCGGTATGAGAAAAATGTGAGGAGTAAAATCTATCGATGAATGACAGCGTTACGAAAAAGTTTCGATACAAAAAGGTCGTGTTCAATAGTAGAAATGCAGTGAGTTTAATTTTTTTTCAAGCGCGAGTAAACTCCAGTCGTGCGTCGGAGCTGACACACACAATTTTTTTTACGAAACTATAAGAACTATACTGTTGAAACTTGGTAAGTAGATGTATTCTGTGAACCGCATTAAGATTTTCACACAAAAATAGAAAAAAAACAATAAATTTTGGGGGTTCCCTATACTTAGAACTAAAACTAATTTTTTTTTTATCAAACCCATACGTGTGGTGTATCTATGGATAGGTCTTCAAAAATGATATTGAGGTTTCAATTTTCATTTTTTTCTAAACTGAATACTTTGCGCGAGAGACACTTCCAAAGTGGTAAAATGTGTGTCCCCCCGCCCCCCTGTAACTTCTAAAATAAGAGAATAATAAAACTAAAAAAAATATATGATAACCATGCAAACTTCCACCTAAAATTGGTTTGAACGAGATCTAGTAAGTAGTTTTGCTGCTACGGAACCCTTCATGGACGAGTCCGACTCGCACTTTTTAAGTATATCATTTCTCGCTCGTGTGTATGAAGTGTCCGGGGTGGGCGTGCCCTGAGCGCCCCACATTAGGATTCGACACTTTTAGCGCTCGATCATTATTTTACACACCGAAGACCATCAATCTACCGTTTGTTGACATTTAAAATTTTATATGTACGTTTATCCGACGCTCTTACGGTGAAGGAAAACATCGTGAGGACACCTGCACACGCCTGCGAAGAAACTCGCAGGTTGTGTGTTAAGTCGACCAACCCGCACTGGGTCCGCGTGGTCGACTAAGGCCCGATCGCTTTAATTCAGGGGAGGCTCGAGCTACTCGGTGGGGACGTATATGAGCTGATATGAGTTAGTCCTGAACCTGCATCAAGGACGAGAATATTGTCAGACAATGAAAGGACATAGAAACGTCACGAGAAAATTAATGTTTATAATACTTTTAGGGGCCGTTTTTTGTTTGTGTCGGTCATTTGGGGGGTGTTGTCGTAATCGCCACGCTTGGCAGGCGGGTTGGCGATCGCAGTGTTGCAGATTGGCTGCAAGTCACGGAAAGACGCTGCTGCCCATCCTCCGGTTTGAGTCCCTTAGTCGGCTCTTACGACACCTATTGGATGAAATAGGATGGCCCTATTCTAAGCCGGGAGCCATACGGCATGACCGATGATCTGGTGAAGGTCGCGGGAAGCCGCTGGATGCGGGCAGAGCAGAACCGGTGGTCGTAGAGATCCTTGGGGGAGGCCTATGTCCAGCAGTGGGCTTCCTTCGGCTGATATGATGAATACTTTTAGAAAGAGAACGTCCGAAAAGTTTGTGCCCTATACAGGGTGTAAAAACAAAGGTGTAGGTCCCGTTAACTGGGACTTCCACTCATCATACTGAACAACTTCTCCAAGGAACCCATAGTAAATTTGCAAAAAAAATCCGACGTGATCATCTTCAGGCAGTAGACTACTTTATTTCATAAGCGAGGGTAGTGTGATACCAAGGAAAAACCTAAATATGTTCATATCAGTGTTCCACCAAGAACCTACTATCGCAATCATACAATATCATCATATCAGCTGTATGACATCCATCACTAGACAAAGGCCTCCCCAAGGATTTCCACGACGACTGGTCCTGCGCTGCCCGCATCCAGCGGCTTCCCGCGACCTTCACCAGGCCGTCGGTCCGCCGAGGGAGGTGCCTATCCTACGCTATATCTTCCGGTGCGCAGTCACCTCTCGAGAACTCCACTACACACAACGGCCATCTGTTCTACGAGCTATGTGCCCCGCCCACTGCCACTCAAGCAATTCTAAGTGGTGTATCGGTTACTTTAGTTCTCATACGGATCTCTTCGTCTCTGTTTCTATCCCGCAGCGAAACTCCGAGCATAGCACGCTCCATTGCCGTTTGAGTGACCTTCAGCTTATGAGGCCCATAGTAAGCGACCATGTCTCAGTTCCGTATGTCATCACTGGCAACACACTGGTCAAAGACCTTAGTCTTGAGACGCTGCGGTATTTGGTACGTAAAGATATTGCCAAGCTTCCCGATCGCTGTCCATTTGAGTTGGATTCGTCGATTAATCTGTTTATCGCAGTTGGTTATATCATATGTAACATTTAAAACAAAACTTGGAAATCCCTGGTCGGTACCTACCGTACAAAAAATGCCTTATCGATACGGTATTACTCATCATTATTGTTATGTACTGAAATACAATTTAATAACATAAACTCCTTACGACTGCGTAATGGGAAGAGCCCGCAGATATATACTCGTATATATAACAAACCAAACCTGGCGACTTATTAGTTTGTGATTGTGTTGCGCACGAGTTTGTAAATCTCCAATTATCTTCTGACCATTGAACAATACGCTTTTTATTATCAATGGAGAATTTAATAACACTATGTCTGCTAATATTAGTATTATCACAGCAATATGTTTACTGCAATAACAATGGTGACATTAAAAGCAGTCTAACGTTCGTAATTGATGCTACTGGTTCCATGTCTAACGATATCTACCAGGTGAAGAAGAAAGCGGGCAACATATTCGACACGGTGATGAACTCCGCGGCGTCGCAAATAGAAGATTTTGTTTTAGTTACATTTAGAGATCCAGGTGAGTGTCAAAATTTTCAATTTCTCATAATGTTTAAAACACATATTAGTTTAGTTTGTTTTTTGAGTTTTGTGAGTTAGTTTTTTGAGTCTTGTGAGTTCGTTTTTTGAGTTTTGTAAGTTCGTTTTTGCAGTTTCATACCTCAATAAATATATATTTCGGCAAATATAATTAATACTATTAAATGCAAATTCAATGTTAGCTGTATAATACATAGTTAAAAATAATCCAGTAATGATTTGAATTATTAAACATAAAGCTAGTAATTATCCAAAACACAGTACTTGAACGCATTGGTTGTCCGCCAAAGCTTCTGAGCCTTGTGAAATCGTTTCATGAGGAAATGAGGGGGCTTTTGTCTTCGATGGTGAAACCTCTGATATGCGCAGGGGTGTTCGTCAGGGCTGCGTCTTGGCTCCTACTCTGTTCGGAATTGTCTTTTCGCTGCTTTTAAAAACCGCGTTTGGCGAGGACCAACGGGGTATCCACTTTCACACAAGGGCCGACGGGAGGCCTTATAACATCTCCCTTCTAAAATCTAAGAAAAACCGTGAGGATCCTTTCGTTGGCAGTCTTCTGTACGCCGATGACGCGGCATTTACTGCGAGTACTTCCAGCGAGTTTCAGTGTATTATGAACAGACTCACCCACGCCTGTGCTCTGTTCTCTATGTCCATAAACGCCAAAAAAACCGTAGTGCTGATTCAAGGATGTGAGAACCCGCCAGCAATATTCCTGGGTGACATACCTTTGGAGGCTGTTGACAGGTTTTGCTACCTTGGTTCGACCGTATCGAACAACCTTTTGCTCGATGCGGAGATCGAAATCCGTATCGGCAAAGCGGCGACCATGTTCGGGAAGCTACGTACAAGAGTTTGGGATAATAAACACCTGACGGTAATGGTAACCAAGATGGATGTTTATCAACAGTACAGTTGTACAGTTCTGAAACCTGGACATCGTACGCAAAACAGGAACGCTGGCTCAACAGTTTCCACATGCGCTGCTTACGAAACATCCTAGGCATATCATGGGAGGACAGAGTTACAAACGAGATGGTTCTGGGGATTGCGCAGCTGCTTAGGCTCACAGCCATGCTGAAACAGCGACGTTTACGATGGTTGGGGCATGTGCATCGAATGGAGCCCATTTGATTGCCTAGACGCGTTATGTTGGGTGAAGTTGCACCCGCCAAAAGAAAGGTTAGGAGACCACTGTTGCGCTTCAAAGACTTTGCCAGACGTGACATGTCAGCCTTTTAAATCGACTACCAGGGCTGGGAAAAGCTCGCGGAGGGTAGAGATTGGTGGCGCAAGTGTGTGGGAAGTGGTCGCAAGTTGTGTGATGAGGCCTGGTTGGAGGCACCGGAAATAGCAAGCTGTCTCTAATCCATCTATCGGGAACTTCGCCTGTCGTTCCTGCGGTAGACTGTGCCGGTCTCGCATCGGATTGTACAGTCACTAAAAACACTGATTAAATCGTCAGTTACAGACGCACAAGGCCACTGATGACCTCAATAAAAATAGAAAATATATTGTATCACTTCGTTGTCTGTCTGTCTGTAGTTATATTGTGACATTAAAAAATACAGGTTGTTGTTTTAGTCGATAACGCCCTTATCAGCTCATGAAACTAAACAACTTTTCCCAAGGAACGCAGTCAATTCTCAAAAAAAAGTTGGCCTTCATAAATAATTGATCAACCTGCTGATCGATTTGCGTGAGTCCAATTTTTTTTGCGATTTCAGCAAATCTTTAGAAGAAAAGTTGTTCAGTTTCATGAGTAGAAGCCCTAATAGAAAGGGCGTTGTCAACCAAAAACAACATCCTGTATATTTAGCGGTAGCAAACTTATATTTGCAGTTGGAGAATTGACCGCGAGGTACGTTAGTCCCAAGCGAGTCCTTCAATTTGATTGTTGTACTCGTTGATGTTTGTAAGGTTTAGCACCCAAATGTGTTTAAATACGGAACCCTCGGTCACAGATTACTAATAAGCCTCGGTGCACGAGTCCAACTTGCACTTGACTAGATTTTTAGAGTTCCGTAGTACAACATGGAACCTTTATAGTTTCGTCATGTCGGTCTGCCCGTCTGTCCGTCTGTCTGTCCGCGGCCTAGCTCCTAAAATATTTGTAGTTAAGAGCTGAAATTTGGCAAAGATATATATAATAATAACGCGGAAAGAACTGTTAGAAAAATTTTGAAATAAAATATCTTTTTAAGGGTAAAGTGGGGATGATTTTTTTTCTCGTCAAACCCAGTCATTTTGGGTATCGTTGATTAGAGCTAAAAAAATTGTTGTGAGTCTTTTTAGACCATTTTATAATTTAGGTTTCCGTTTTCGAAAAAATAGGCTTGAAAGTGCTAAATTTTGTTGGAGTCGAGTGTCCCCACGCCCCACGCCCTAACAACTAGACCGCTGTATTCGGAAATTAGATATGGCAACTACGGAACCCTGGATTGCGCGTGGCCCGACATGCACTTGGCCGGTTTTATTTTAAGATAACAGAACAAAACTATCAAATTATACCTAGTTTATATTTCACCCTAATTGGGCAAGCTAATCCTCACTAATATTATAATTGTAGAAATGAGTTTGTTCTTTACCTCTTCACGCTTCAACACCTCAACCAATCTTAACGAAATTTCATTTGTACGTAGCCTGTATCGTGGAAAAGGACATAACCTACTTTTTATCCTGTGGAATAGCATGGTCCAAACAGTTTCTGTGCGAACTGAAAAAAGACTCTTTTGAAACGGAATATTCTGGTTTTTTTTCACAGGGATGGTTGAGTGTTTGGGAAATAGCATAAACTAGTATAATTAACCTGGCCCGAGAAAGTTCCTGAGGGATCTGAGGAAAACTCATTTCCAGGCTCGCGCACGTCGACGTCGTAACGGTGCAACAGATTGACGTGATTTTTTTACATAGAAACAGGTGAAGGGGTAGGTATGACACGGACGTTTGACATAATTTTCGTCTTGTCCATGTTCATTCTAAGACCTACTTGTTGAGAGGCTCTACTGAGGCCATCGAGCATTGTGCTTAAGTCGTCCATAGTCTCAGCCATGACCACGATATCGTCAGCGAATCGAAGATTGGTGATGTAAACGCCTTGATATTGATGCCGAATCCACCCCAGTCCAAAAGCTTATAACCATTTTCCAGGGCGGCGGTGAACAGTTTCGATGATATAACGTCTCCCTGTCTCACCCCTCGTTGCAGCTGGATAGGTTCCGAGTTTTGATCCTGGAGGTGAACCGACATGGTGGCGTTTTCATACAAATACTTCAGTACCTCGATATATCGATAGTCAATTTGGCACCGCTGGAGAGACTGTAACACAGCCCAAGTTTTAACCGAATCAAAGGCTTTCTCATAGTCCTCGAACGTCAAACATAGTGGCTGATTATACTCTTCAGTCTCCTGTATAATCTGCCGCAGTGTATGTATGTGATCTATGGTACTAAAGCCTTTTCTGAAACCGGCTTGTTCGGGAAGCTGGAAGTCGTCAAACCTTTTGTACGAGACGATTCGTAATTACTCTTGAAAACAGCTTGTAGACATGGCTCATAAGTGAGATGGGTCTATAGTTCTTCAGCAGGGTATTATCGCCCTTTTTGAAGAAAAGCACGACCAAACTTCTATGTCATGCCTTAGGCGTTTGTATCTCAAGTATAACGGAAATAAATAACGTCTGAAGAGCTTTAAGTACCGGTGTTCTACCTGCTTTCAGAAGTTCAGCCTTAATTGTAGCGGCCCTAGCCGTTACGCCACCGACGCTTCTCTCCCGCACAATGAATGTCCCGCAGGAATTCTAAACAAATAGGCTGTAATTACAATTGATAGTTACTTCTATCTTTTACAATTATTAAAATGTGGTTTAAAATATGCAGAAACGGTGTTCCAGCAATGTTATTGCCATTCCTCTCTAACTTACTTTGGAAATTCAAATCAAGAAATGATTCTGGCTCTCCTTATCCAAAGTGATATTAGAACGCCTACTCGTAAACTCAAACTTTATTTCATATGTAAATCTTCGCACTGTGACAAACAATCCTAACTTAATAATATTTTAAATGTGAAAATGTGTTTGTTAGTTTATTTGTTACCTTTTCACGCTTCAACAACTTGACCAGTCTTGATGAAATTTGGCATGCAAGTAGCCTGTGTCACGGGGAAGGACATAGGTTATTTTTTATTCCGTGAAAATAGCATAGTCCGATGCAGTTCCTGAGGAAACTGAAAAAATACTCTTTTTTGGCTAATTTCTTTAAAATCGGAACGGACCAATGGATATTTGTAATTTTTGCACAGATCGTTGAGGAGTGTCATAGATTGCTAATCACAATAGCCCAATCTGGGATAGGGATCTTGAGAAAACCTATTTACACGTTCGCAAACCGCTTGCGGCTTGCGAACCACTCACGCTCAAAAGCAGTCATAAAAACGATGTTCACGCGGGCGAAACCGCGGGAAAAAGCTAGTACAGAAAATTTCAAAACACAACTAAAATCTATACAGTTGGTGGGAAATTGTCATAATTTCCTACGAGAAAACTAGATTTAGGCTCAAAATCAAATTTTATTTTAGATGTGAAGCTTTTAACAGTCACTAAAAATAAAGAAAATTTCAAAACACTATTGGAGTCTATTCGAGTGGATGGAGGTGGCGACTGTCCTGAATATTCAATGTCAGGAATCGAGGAAGCTCTCCGTAGCAGCAGGCCAGGCTCATACTTGTACGTCTTCACTGATGCAGCGGCTAAGGATTATACAAAATATGAGACTGTCAGTCAACTAGCTAAAGAAAAAGGGATTCAGGTAAGAAATCTTAGTTTATTTACATAACTATTTTTGGTTGTCTTTGGATGTATTGTTTATGTAACATATAATGTTTTATCTCGTTTTCAAATAACATTCATCGTTTTTCAATATTTTGCTATTTGATCAAACCCACGACCCACTGCCCAGCAGGCCGTCCCTGACGCTACACCACCGACTCAGCTATTTTCATTATAACTAACTATTGCCTACTACTTTGTCAGCGCGGGTAACTGAATATGACAAATTATGAAAAATCATAAAAGAAACCACACGACAGTAATTATTTGAGATCTTAATTCAGTCTTTGTTTAAAATGGCCGTGACATAGCGTTGGACAGACAAACGGACATGGCGAACCTTCAAGACCATAACTCACGACTTAAACGATAAATCCTTACTTAATATTATAAATGTGAAAATGTGTTTGTTTATTTGTTACCTTTTCACGCTTTAACACCTCTTTAGTGAGGTGGTATGCCTGGGGTCCGGCCGTGGACCAATCGTTGATGATTGGTATCTGTATATATACTTAGCGCTCAAAAATTCTAATAGCGCGTTCTAAATGTCGTATTTCTTTTGTTCTCTCATCGCTTGTGTTAATGTTCAGTGGCGGGTTACTGCAGTTGCCGCCACACCTCAACCAATCTGGATGAAATTTGGCATGCAGGTAGCGTGTGTCAGTGGGAAGGACAAAGGCTTCTTTTTATCCCGTCAAAATAGCATAGTCCGATGCAGTTCCTGAGGGAACTGAAAAAATACTCTTTTTTGGTTAGTTTCTCTAACATCGCAACGGACCAATGGATTGTTGATATTTTTTGCACAGATATGGTTGCGGGGATGGGAAATGACATAATTAACTAATTAGCATATCCCGACACAGTTCCCGAGGGATCTGGGGAAAACTAATTGTCACGCTCGCGCACGTCAGCGTCGTTAAAAAGGAGCAACGGATTGAAGTGATTTCTGTATAGAATTTGTTGAGGGGGTGGGTGGTGACAAAGACTGCTAATCAGAATAGCCCGATATAGTTCCCGAGGGAACTGGAGAAAATTCACGTCTACGCTCGCGGGCCGCTTGCGGTTCGCGCACCACTCACCCTCGAATACAGTCATAAAAACAATTAAAAACTAAAATAAAATTAGTAGGATTCATAAGCTTTAAAACGTTTAAAGATAATTGCTTCTCAACTGGTGTCACTTACCTATATATTGAGAAGAAAGATAAAGAAAATATAATGTTCAACTTGTTCATGCAATGTCGATAGGCTGTATTTTAATAACTCTTCGTCGTATCGATGCAAGTTCAGCATTTGTGTTTAGGAAATTTAATGCAGATTAACTTCTTCTTTCCAAATTTGCTCCTATCTGTAAACGGTTTTTCAAGATTCAAGATATTTATTCAAAATAGGTGCAAATTACACGCTTTCTGATAGTCATAAAATAGTGATTACATAATCAAGAAATAAACAATCGTTAGTTACAAACGTCAAAATCCCATCCGTGATATAAAAAAAACAAATAATGTCATTAGAACATGAAAACAACATGACACGAAAGTTATCAAATCAAATCAAATCAAAATAATTTATTTTAAATAGGTACTTACACACACTTTTAATGAAATGCAAAATGAAAAAAATACGGCGAAGGACACTTCAAAGTGGGGGGGAGGGAGGGGAGGGATAGGGCAAACGGAATTTTTGGATTCAGCGGGGTTTGATTAATAAAAAAAACTCTGTTTGTCAATAAACAATATGATTTTAAACTTACAAAAGAAGCCTTTTTGATTTTTTTTGATTAGTACTATGTGCAGGTTTGGTAGGAGAGCGCTTTTAACAAAGTTAAACATTTGACACGTTTTTATTAAAAATGATTTAGGACAGAGTATTTACTGTTTGCTATTAGTTAGAGTCTGTTGGACAAAGCCAACTGACCAAGCTGAAGACTGAGGACGGCAGGACCATATCGTCTAAGACTGAGTTGCTGGTAGAAGTTGAGAAGTTCTATGGACAATTGTACAAGACCACACGTTTGCCTGTCCGCGATCTGGCTGAAGACTCAAGAGCCAGACTAACCCGACACTATACCGAAGATATCCCGGAAGTCAGCCTGTATGAGATTAGAATGCTCTCAAACAGCTCAAGAACAACAAGGCACCGGGTGATGGGTGATGATGGAATTACGGCTGAACTTCTGAAAGCAGGTGGATCACCGGTACTAAAAGCTCTTCAGAAGTTATTGAATTCCGTTATACTCGAGGGACAAACGCCTAAGGCATGGCACAGAAGTGTGGTCGTGCTTTTCTTCAAAAAGGGTGACAACAGCCTGCTGAAGAACTACAGACCCATCTCACTTCTGAGCCATGTCTACAAGCTGTTTTCGAGAGTCATCACGAATCGTTTCGCACGCAGGTTTGACGACTTCCAGCCTCCCGAACAAGCCGGTTTCCGAAAAGGCTTTAGTACCATAGACCACATACATACGCTGCGGCAGATTAAACAGAAGACCGAAGAGTACAATCAGCCACTATGCTTGGCGTTTGTGGACTATGAGAAGGCCTTTGATTCAGTCGAAACCTGGGCTGTGCTACAGTCTCTCCAGCGGTGCCAAATTGACCATCGATACATCGAGGTGTTGAAGTGTCTGTATGAAAACGCCACCATGTCGGTTCGCCTCCAGGACCAGAACTCGAAACCTATCCAGTTGCAAAGAGGGGTGAGACAGGGAGACGTTATATCTCCGAAACTGTTCACCGCCGCCCTGGAAGATGTTTTTAAGCTTCTGGACTGGGGTGGACTCGGCATCAATATCAACGGCGAGTACATATCCCACCTCCGATTCGCTGACGATATCGTGGTCATGGCTGAGACTATGGAAGACCTAAGCACAATGCTCGATGGCCTCAGTAAGGTCTCTCAACAAGTGGGTCTTAAAATGAACATGGACAAGACGAAAATAATGTTAAATGTCCGTGTCGCACCCACTCCTCTAAAGGTTGGAGACTCTACACTGGAAGTTGTTGACGAATATGTATACCTGGGACAAACAGTCCAGCTAGGTAGTTCCAACTTCAAGAAAGAGATCAATCGACGAATCCAACTCGGCTGGGCAGCGTTCGGGAAGCTTCGCAATATCTTCGCGTCCCAAATACCGCAGTGTCTCAAGACTAAGGTCTTTGACCGGTGTGTGTTGCCAGTGATGACTTACGGAACTGAGACATGGTCGCTTACTATGGGCCTCATAAGAAGGCTCAAGGTCACCCAAAGGGCAATGGAGCGTGCTATGCTCGGAGTTTCTCTGCGTGATCGAATCAGAAACGAGGAGATCCGCAGGAGAACTAAAGTAACCGACATAGCTCACAGAATCGCTAAACTGAAGTGGATGTGGGCAGGGCACATAGCTCGTAGAACGGATGGCCGATGGGGTAGTAAAGTTCTCGAGTGGCGACCGCGCACCGGAAAACGTAGCGTAGGCAGGCCTCCCACGCGGTGGACCGATGACCTGGTGAAGGTCGCGGGAAGCCGATGGATGCGGGCAGCGCAGGACCGGTCGTCGTGGAAATCCTTGGGGGAGGCCTTTGTCCAGCAGTGGACGATTTGTGGCTGATATGATTAGTTAGAGGATTCATTTAGCTCAACATTTGTACTATATTAGTACTGTATCGAGGTAGTCATTAATTTAAGGGCCTCCCCCAGCTAACTAGCGCCACCGTCAGCTAATAAATAATCACTCGACATATTATCTCAAAATTGCCGACATTTATTTTTGAAATTTGCTACAGTAACTTTTCTTCAAATTCATCGTCGAAAATTTTCGATGAAGCATGTACTTAGTGAGTAATTATATTTTACTCAAAAATGCATGTAATGTGGTCATTATTTTGACAACCTTGTTTGAGCAAAGTCGACCTTACCGTTCTGTTTCAAGGAGCGGCCGGCAAAGTTTGCTGATTACTGACCAAATTAATAATCAACAATTAAGGGCTTCAATATTTTTAAAAAAACTTAAAATAAATAAACACTTTGATTTTACAATAATCAATAAAACTTGTGTCATTTTTGCTATGTTTTGTGACCAAGCATAAAATGAAACTAAACCTTTTAGTTTTATAAACATTCACATAATGAGTATCATCATGAATCGGTTAAAAAAAATATCCTCCTTTTTCCGTTGTCGGGTTAAAAAGCATAACCCTTCTTTTTATGCACTTGGTAAAAAATACTGGTGCCTCTATTTATCATACTGAACGACATTCCCTAATAGGTCCATTGTCATTTTTAATACAAATCGCCTAGGTGATTGACAAATTTTGTGGCTGCTTGTGTGGCCAATCGATTTTTTTTTACTGGGTTTTCTGGTGAAAGTTGTTCTGTATGATAAGTAAAAACTCCAATTAACGGGTTTCTTTGGTCTATTTAGTTGATGCTCTTAATGGCATACATAACTTTTTCAGATTGTGTTTGTCCTAACTGGAGAATGCAGAGTAGGTCATGGCAACAGTGACGTATTCTACAGTTTGGCGGAGGACACACAGGGCCAAGTCTTCAATTTCTACAAAAACGAAATTGGCTATGTAAGTGTAACGTTACGTACCGCAGCAGCTGGACAGATTCTCTAGTCCGTACGTACGAGCGATAATAGGTTCGTAAGGTTTGACGACGATACAACGATACAGTCGAAGAGCCTCGTGCCTCGTGGCGGAGGTGGATCTGACAGTTACAGAAGAAGGACCGCGGTTGAGAATCTTTCCAGCTGTCCAGCTGTCCAGCTCCTACGGATGCTTTCATTACTCATACGACGTACGTTACGAGTACTTGTTATATTGAATTTCAGGGCATTAGCGTAATGATAACAATATACAGGAACAAATTCCACAGGTCGCCTGCGCCCGAACTAGGGCTCCCTGTACTATGGGAACCAGAAAATGATATACTTACCAATATATAGATATTGAACTCCCAGACACAGAGCAAACTAACCTGTTCGTCACACGAATGTTTGCCCTGGGTGAGGATCGAACCCACGACCTTCAGCTTAGCAGGCGGAAGCGCTAGTGCCACTGGACCGACGGGTCAGTCACTTACATGTCGCTCATTTCAAAAGGAAAACATCGTGAGGAAACCTGCACATGTGCTTTCAGATGTGTATGAAGGTCGCGTTGCATACATCCGTAGGTGTAAATCTCAAATACGCTACAAGTGAGCTCGATCACAGTGCAACACCGAGCAACCACCGTCTATCCCTTGGATAGCACGGTTAGTTGTGCCACAATAAGACAGATTTTAATAATGTATCAAAATTATAACAAGAGAATAGACTAGAAGAAATAAATTTCTTCTTCATACTGTCGTCACACTGTCTTCATAGTGTCGTCATACTGTCGTTTTTGTTTTAAGTAGATTTAAGTAGATATATGGTCAAGAGCGTCGGTGGCGTAATAGTTAGGGCCGCTACCTTCCGTCCGGGTGGTCGAGGTTCGAGTCCTGTGTCTTACGGTGAAGGACAACATCGTGAGGAAACCTGCACAGTTGCACACGCCTGCGTAGAAAATCTAAGGTTGTATGTGAAGTCGATCAACCCGCACTGGGCCCACGTGGTCGACTAAGGCCCGATCACCCTAATTCAGGGTAGGCTCGAGCACCTCGGTTGGGACGTATGTGAGCTGATATGATGATGAGATATATGGTCACCACACTGTTTACATTTTTGTAGAGTTATGTGTATCTTGTCTAAGGGTTATGTACGCACAGCGCTAACGGGATCGCGTGGTGAGGGCTGCGCTGCACGCTGCCCGACAACTGTGTGTCTGCTGTGCAGGTGCGAGTATGACCGAGGCTATATCTCTGTACGAGGCAGCCGGCTGAAATGTCACAGATTGGCGGATTTACTAACGGGTTTTTAGTGGGTTTTTATCTCACTATCTTAAAAAAAAGAAAAATCGGCCGAATGTGAGTCGTACTCGCGCCACGGATACCGAACTGAATATAAAAAAACATTTTCCCGCCGCTGTCGTGTGATTGAAACTAAAGGTACCAGCTCGCGTGGAGAGGTGCGGGGGCACGGAACTATCGATGCGCGACTCCGACTTGCATATAAACGGTTTTGTTATTTTTAATCTTTGATTGTTTTTCAGGATAACAAAAATAATGGTTAGACAACATTATACTACTCGTACTTAAATTTGTTTTTTAAAATGAACCTCTCATCATTTTGTTTTCCAGATACTGAATTTTGTTCAGGAGCAAGTGAAAAGTAGGAAAACCGTAATTGTTTCCAAAGAGTTTCCAGCTGGAACACACGAGTTCGATGTGAGTTAGTCATATACAATTTTTAATTATGTTTCAAAATCATTTATATCTTTATCAACCCCGTGCCTTTGGAAAGCGTGCTAATGAATAGAAAGGTGAAACATTTTTAACTGACTTCAAAAAAGGAGAAGGTTCTATGTTCGACTTTACAGTCACACCCCGGACACTGCATACAACAGTCGTGAAGTGATATCTCTAAAAGCAAATGACCGAGCAAACAAAATCACGGCGAAATCCTACACGTTCGCGAACCAAACCTGTTTATAAACGACCAAGTTATCCGCGGACACACATAAAAAAAATATACGGTCGAATTGAGAAACCTCCTCGTTTTTTGAAGTCGGTTAAAAATAGAACAATGTCAATTCTTTGGCTTTGATTTTACTGAAACAATCTGGGTGACGAGGTGGGAGGGGGGAGGGGGGAGGGGGTGAGGTCGGAATCTAGAGAGCGGCAGGGAGTGTCCATGCTGTATGTTGGTACTTATATATTATATACTTTGAAACAGTCGAACATACATACACGTGATATTGAAATCGTGAACCAAACTTTAGGAATTTAATGTGGACTCTCCATACAACACTTGTTGTGTTGTACGGAGAGACAATTTTTTTGCCTCAAATTGTATGGGTTTCTTGGAGAAAGTTGTTCAGTGTCATGAGTGTAGTATGTCCTTCAAGTTTGGTTCACGATTTTAATTTCATCATTATATTATTATAATTTTTTTATAGATTTCCTCTGATTTCTCCTTTAATTTTAGACCAATTATAAAAATTATTTTTTTATTCGAAATAGTATACTCATGAGATGGTCCCGTATAAATTTCATCAAAATTGGTTTACCACTTTATAATAAAATAAACAAAAATTTAGTAAAATTGTATTTGTTGCAATAGGCATGATGACTTTCGATTAATACCTCTACATAGGCTGCTACTCACAGATGAGGGAAAAAAATTGCCGCTACGTGTCCGGAATCCGGGACTCAAACATTTTTAAACGCTGCATCTGACCTCCAGTGTGAAATAAAAACCTTTTTAAATACTGGCCGCTATACTTTTTTTAAAGAACGCTAGTCTTTTGTTTTTGGCGGGTTTTAACGCTGCAAGAATGGAATAATACTGATTGCACTTCAAATTATCTATCCTTCTCAACTGGACTAGAGTTGAGCGAGCGAAGCGAGCGATAATACATTCGGTTAAGAGCCCGCTGGAGTTCATAGTTCCCATACAAAGGTAGTATTTGATTCATTTGTTAACCAAAGGACCAATTTTGAAATAATTTTATATCGATAATCGGGTGACGTATATCTGTGTCTGTACCGCATTACTTTTTTAAAAAACGAAACAGGAATCCATTTTTAATCAATAAACTTGTTTTTAAGGTAAAAGACGAAAAATAAGTTTATTGGAATTAAATGGATTCCTTTTTCGTTTTTCAAAAAAATACGGTAATTTAAAAAACTAAAAAACCCGCCTGCGTTTCTGTGTAACTTGGAAATGAAAAACCCTAAAACAAGAAAGTCGTCATACCCGATTGCACTTAACTTAAGAAAAATTGTAGCAGTCGGGACCCATTCTAGAAATGGAGGCATAGTGAATTGAGAGCACATACCTATATTACATTGCAGATTACTCCAGTACACTGACTAGACGGCTGACTTTCTAGAATGGGTCCCGACTGCTACATTTTTTCTTAAGTTAAGTGCAATCGGGTATGACGACTTTCTTGTTTTAGGGTTTTTCATTTCCAAGTTACACAGAAACGCAGGCGGGTTTTTTAGTTTTTTAAATTACTGTATTTTATTTTATAATTTTTTAGTTTTATTATTGAATGAGTTTGTATAGTAACCTATATACACATGACACACATTAAGATTACGCAGATTATTAACTTATCAGTTGATGTAATAATATTATTATATTCTGCAGCCGTTCTGGCTGCAGAGCGTGTCAAACATTTGAATTTGGCGCCAAAAACCCGCCATTTTGTATTTTTTTTTATTTTGATATACCCAGTGTCACTCTCACAGTAAATACGAATCTAACGACACCTCTCAAGCCAAAATCCATCCAGCCGTTCAGGCTGCAGAGCGTGCCAAACAATTATACATACATACATACATACATACATACATACATACATACTCTCGAAAAACATAACCCTCCTTCTGGCGCAGTCGGGTAAAAAGTAATGCGATACCGACACAGATATACGTCATCCGATTATCGATATAAAATTATTTCAAAATCGGTTCTTTAGTTGACAAATGAATCAAATAGTTCGTTTGTATGGGATTTATGAACTCCAGCATTGATTATACCGTCGAGGAGCTTCGCGAAGCGATCCCCCCCCCCCCCCCCCACCTCCTGGGTGGCGGATTTCACTTACGAAATAATAAAACGGTTTGCACCAGATAAACGCTATACTTGTCTCGTATATAGTGGTGCGCCGCGAACCTAAATTGTTGCCTATTTAATTATATTTTGAGGTAAGTATTTTGCGGTGCAATCAAAACCTTTGATGGAAAGTGGGATTCTTTTATTAAACAAAAAGTAGATTTTTTTGATATGCGTTTAAACACTACCCTATTTTACAAGCTTTTATTTTTTACTTTCATCTTTCCGGGTGTCTGTAATGAAATCTTGCAAGTTAAATTTGACCCACTTACCGGTTTCCGATTAAGCTCAAATTTTGCACGCATATGTATATCGCGTGGCAATGCAATATTAAGATGACATGGAGTTGACCTGATGCTGGAGCTGGAAGGTGGCTATAGGAACCCCATCGAGTGTAGGCTCGCTTGATTCGTATTGACAAGTACTTTGATCATGAAAAGATTGCGCGTAAAAGCTTTTAGGTTTTTCAAAAACTATTAACTCTTTAATTGCAGTACACAGTAGATGGCAATATGAAGGAATTGGTCGTCGCCGTGTCTGGGCTGCACCCTCACGTAAATATCTTTGATCCCGAAGGCATAAAGGTGGACACAGAAGAATGGGTGAATACTGATAGAGTTGCGGTGAGAACGTAATCATTCATTCGTTATACAGTTTAATAATTGCTTGTACTCTTTTAATAATAACATTCTCATAATACCCGAGATTTCTGGAATTTCGATCAACATACAGCGAGACTTTCATTCACTGAAAACGACAAATGGTAAATCATTATCCTTATTTTGTAGGAACGGTATGTTCCTAATGTTTAGGAGCTGAGGGAGATATCCCCGCCAGGTGAGTTGGTGTGCTGGGCTCCGGCAGGGGACCATCCTCTGATGTTGGCAGTCGTATATTACATGATTAGCAAAGAAAAAGATGCTGATACATCGTTTGGTCTCTGGTGGCTAGTGAGTGCAGTTTTCCACTCTATACAATTTATTTTGACGCGACATCAGTGCCATCTGTCGAGTTGTAGATAAATATTTTGTGGCAATGAAGCAACTCCATATATGTAGCTTCGTGGTAATGAAGCAACTCCATGTATGTAGCTTCGTGGTAATGAAGCAACTCCATGTATGTAGCTTTGTGGCAATGAAGCAACTCCATGTATGTAGCTTTGTGGCAATGAAGCAACTCCATGTATGTAGCTTTGTGGCAATGAAGCAACTCCATGTATGTAGCTTTGACCGTGACTCGTCGTGAACTGTGGGATGTAGTAATATGTGGCGGGTACTGCCGGTGTCGCCACAACTTCTCCAAATATTTGTCTGGTTGTCCTTCTTTCACATCTCAACGGAGCAACGGATCAACGTGATTTTATGCACAGAGATATTTGACGAGATAGGAAGTTACATAGGTTACTTTTCATCCCGTGAGAGTAGTGCAGTCCGACACAGTTCTGGCGGACTAAAAGAAACTCATTTGGTTGATTTCTTTCACGTCACAAAAGAGCAACGGATTGATGTGAGATTTTGGCACAGAGATAGTTAAGGGAATGGGAAGTGACATAGACTAAAGCATCGTACAGTATAGTTCCCGAGAGATCATGCACATGCACGTTTAAACGGAGCAACGAATTGATATTTTTCTTCACATAGGTCGTTGAGTGGGTACGAACTGTTAAATATTACTAACTAGCTTTTTCCAGCGGCTCCACCCGCGTGGACATCGTTTTTATGACAGTCTTTAAGGGTGATTAGTAAATTATGTCGTTTCCCACCTACTACACATACATACTTCTACACATACATCTTTGTGCAAAAAATCACAACAATCGAGTATTTCTTTAGTTCCCTCAGGAACTGTATCAGATTATGCTATTTTACCGAGATAAAAAGTAGCCTATGTCTTTCCCCGTGCCCGTGACACAGGCTACCTGCATGGCAAATTTCATAAAGATTGGTCAAGGCGTTGAAGCGTGAAAAGGTAACAAACAAGGAAACACATTTTCACATTTATAATATTAGTAAGGATAAGCACAGCCCGAAACAGTCCCCGAGGGATTTGGAGAAAGTGATTTCCACGCTTGCGCGCGTTGCAACGGATTTGTGTCATTTTTTCACAGAGGTTATTTGAAGGGGCGGGGCGGGGGCGGGGGTGGGAAGTGACAGACTACTGCTCACCGTTGTCCACCACAAGTGAAATCGATCCACACCGCCGAGCAGAACCAATAGAACCTCTGTGTCTGGGAGTTCAATGTCTACACGTATATTATGTATTTATTGAAACGTATATAAGTATGTATATGTCACCGGGATATTGTGAAAACCGCGACATTACAATCCCACTAGTTAGATTATGGATATACGGTAAATTATGGTGAATCGGATCACAATATCACGCCTATTCTTGTACTTCCGAATAAAACCGACGATTTATTCTGCTGCGAAGCATTCTGCTACCCAGGGGGGGAACCTCACTTCGCGTGGGTCTTTGATTGTTAGATCAATCAAAACTGACCGAACCTAACGTTATTTAGTGTTTTTTTACTTCGCTTTGTGTCCTTGTGATGTCACTAGTGAATTGTAAACAATATGTTACAGTTCACAATCTTTCGACAGTTCACAATCTCGCGAAATAAATCCTGTTAGATTATAAAGGTTAGTATCGTTTCGTCTAAAAAGCAGCTGGTCTATGTTGCATATGGTCTAAAAAGCAGGTGGTCTAAAAACCAAATCGTCTAAATAGCAGCTCGTCTATGTAGCATCTGGTCTAAAAAGTAGCTCGTCTATGTAACTAAATAAATGAGCTAGCAAAGCGAGCTATGTTAGGTTCGGTCAGGTTTGATTGTTTTAACAGTCAAAGAGCCTACCCACCCTGGGTACCAAAATACTTCGCAGCAGAAGAAATCATCGGAAGATTAGACCAGTTGCTATTTAGGTGAAAAGCGTTTTAGACCAGGTGTCAAGTGCGTATTAGACGATTTACTTATTAGACCACCTGCTTTTTAGTCCAGATGCTACATAGACCAGCTGCTTTTTAGACGAAACGATACTAACCCTTTTAGAGTGGTCTAGATGTCTTTGTGTGCGTGTACAGTGTACGTAAAGGTTTGAAGTGGTTTTGATCGGCTTCACACTGAATTTACGTGTGGTTCTATCTGAAATATCTTTTTGATCGGCTTCACACTGAATTTACGTGTGGTTCTATCTGAAATATCTTTTTGATCGGCTTCACACTGAATTTACGTGTGGTTCTATCTCAAATATCTTTTTGATCTGTGCCCACAGTACAGCGAACCCTAGTTTGGGGTCAGATAATCGTGTGTGATTTGTCTTTGAACATTTATAATATATTTAATGAACATTCTCCGGACAATATGTCGAAGTTTTCTTTCCCTAGTAGCCTTATTCGGATTATACAACGACCATTTACGAAGAAATTCAAGATTTTGAAAATTGGTCGTAGCTCAGTATGATTTGCGCGCCAGCGCCGATTATGCAGGTTAACTGACCTGAAGCATGGTGAGTGCCTGGATGAGTTTGACTGTTAGTGGTATTTTCCTAGACCAGTTTCCAACCTTCACAAGCTACGTAATGCCGTTGATGTCAGTTGCTATTGCTGGATGGCGGTCGTTAAGCCGTGCCAGTTGCCTTATTATAGGCGGCTTGAAACATTTCTGATAGTGGAGTCCCCCACTGGCCCTACAACATCCCCCAGCCTGGACTCGGCCCCCGCCCCGTGCGTAATAATAAAGGATAATCACATGAGGTCACCCGGTCCCACACTAGGGTTCCCTGTACTATGGGAACTAGAGACTGATGTACGAACATAATATAGGTACTTCTTCTTCTTTTCGAATCGATGGTTTGAATATTGACTCTTGTTATTTTATATCTTACTAGCTGTTTCCCGCGGCTTCACCCGCGTGGACCACGTTTCTATGACTTTTCGAGGGTGCGCAGTGCGCGAGCCGCAAGCGGCTCGCGAGCGTGGTAAAAAGTGGCCTATGTCTTAATCCAGGTCCTAATCTGTCTACCTACCAAATTTCAGCCAAATCCGTTCTGTAATTTTTGCGGGAAAGCGTAACAGACAGACAGAGTTACTTTCGCATTTATAATATTAGTAGGGAAGGGATTGGCCCAATAGGTAGCCACGCGTATGCCATTATCAGTGGCCCCCCAGAGGTGTACCATTGTGCAGGTGTCCGGGCACTCGGGGCAAGCCAATAAGTGCGTCATAGTTTGTGGGGTGACTCCACATGGGCACTCTTCTCCGTCACAGAAACCCCAACGACACATTTTCTCCCTACATCGGCCAACCTGAGTCCGCAGTCTATTCAGAGATTAATATAGGTACTATTAAACGTTTAAATACATACACACATAGATATTTAACCACCACACAAATCTCTTCGTCACACAAATGTTTTCCCTGGGGTGGGGGGGATCGAACTCACTACCCGCGGCCCATCACACAGCCGTTCATACAAATCGATCAGCTTATCGACCAATTCTGTGAATTTTTGTATGAAAGGTCCAAATATTTTTTTGAGAATTGACTATGGGTTCCTTGGGGAAAGTTGTTCAGTATGATGAGTAGAACCCTTAGTTAACGGGTTCCTCACCAATGTTGTTACACCCTGTGTAATTTAAAACAGATTCAAAAGTTCTAACTAAGGAGAAAGTAGAAAAAGGTTAAATCAATCGACTAAGCTTAATGAGAAAAATAAATGACATTCCATATTTATTTATAAATTTTGTTATTAATATGAAATAAAACTACTGTAAATGAACCTGCAATAACGTGCCATTCAACTAAACTGTTTCTTGAATTTTCAAGATTGTGAAAGTGAGTGAAGTGAAACCTGGAGTGTACCGAGCAGAAGTGGAGAGTGACACTAAGACACACGTGCGCGTGTCCGCGACCGACACCTTGCACTTTCGATACGGATTTTCTCTTTACGAACCCACTTCTATTGAAGAATCAGCCACTCGTCCTTTTCCAGGTAATGTATCCACAATATTCACATAGTCTTTTTCGCAACAATGAACAAGCTCTATACCCTGTTCTAATTAAGAAAATATGAATAAAAAAAATGAATAATTTACAAGAAATGCTAGGTATTAAATGACTAGGTATTACCATGAGTGTCCACAGATTTTGATTAATCCAATTTTCTGTTTTTCGTAATCCTTTTTCTGCAATTTCCTTTACCTAAATCCATAAAAAAAATAAAGCAGTATCCTTAGCAAAAGTGAAAACTTTACTTTTTTTCATTTTAAGGTCACAAAGTTGATTAATGTATATAAGAAATAAAGTCGACCCAAGAACGCTACCTTGGGGAACACTAAAGGTCATTTGGGCATTATTACTATATAAACCATCTATTGTCACTCTTTGAGATCTTTTTTTCAGTTGGTCCTGGAATAAATTCAGTTGTATCCCTCTTAAGCCAATTTTCTCCTTTTTTTGAGAAGAAAGAGAACAGAGACTATATCGAAAGCTTTTGTAAAGTCCTAAAACACGCCCAGATATCGCTTCTGGAAACAACAAATTCAGTGAGTTAAATACCCGCCTGCGGTATCGATCTACCTACTCTAAAATCGTATTGGTTTTCACATAGTAAATTTTCTTTTCCTTAAAAACACATTAATTTGTTCATTATCTTCTCAATAATTTATGAAAGAGCAGGCAGTACCGAGATATTCATTACGGGTCATAAAACTTCCTGTCAAATGAAATTCAGATAGACGCATGTCAGACTATAGCTAATCAAATTACTGAAATAGAAAAACCATCTACTACTTATATTTATTCATTTGATAAACAGGCTCATTCAGCTGCAGGAACAATGTTATGTTCCTTACAAACAAGTCTTTAACGTTTACGTAATAACTATATGGTGAGTTTACAAAAACATACTTCGCAAGCCACGTTAAGATGTTTTTGCCGGTTGCTATCACTAAATCGCAGTCATTCATCTCAGAGACCCTACAGGCCTTATAAACAGTGACGACTATACGAGTTGCTAACCTCACTGAGGTGCGTGTACGTTTTTCTTGGTTTTGGCTGAAAAACAGCGTTGTGAGTACTCTGCGACCCACAACATTTAAGCTGAGCCTGGACCAGTTTCACTAACTTGGCACCACTGACACTGTTTCATATTTTTTATATAAACTAGTAATATTTGTCATTAAGTTTCATTTATTTGTTTGTTTATTGTTAAAATGTATTGTGCCTTTTTAGTGAAATAAAGTTTTATCTATCTATCTATCTATCTATCTATCTCAGAAACACATAAACTAGCATTAATGCCGTAAAGTTTTACGAAGTTATTTTTATTTTTTGTTTTGTTTTTGTGTATCAATTGTAATGTAGCTTTGAATACATGTTTTATCTATCTATGTATCTAAAAGTAAAACAGCACGAGCTATATGCACCTAATCAAGAATTGTTTTTAATGGCTACTTTAAAATGCAAATATAGTTTTTGCATATTTCTAAATGTAATTCGCTTTATTTAACAATATTTCAGACAAGCAATCATATTTGTCTATCAAATTATCCGTGGAAGGGGGAACTGTGGAACTGAAATCGGTGCAAATTCTGGACTTGAATCAGAATATCATTGAAGAAATTCAGCTAGATCTCGTTAACGTCGAAGAGCACTTTTACGTTACATCCAAGACATTTGTACCACCAAATGATTCATTCAGAATTGCTGTATGTATAAATTTTGCTTTTATTGAAGTTGCATAAAAAATAATTAAAAACATTAAATATTAATCTTCTTCTTCATCTTATCGGCCGAAGGACGTCCACTGCTGGACATAGGCCTCCCCCAAGGATCTCCACGACGACTGGTTCTGCGCTGCCCGCATCCAGCGGCTTCCCGCGACCTTCACCAGGTCATCGGTCCACCGAGTGGGAGGCCTGCCTACACTACGCTTTCCGGTGCGTGGTCGCCACTCGAGAACTTTACTGCCCCAACGGCCATCTGTTCTACGAGCAATGTGCCCCGCCCACTGCCACTTAAGTGACAGTAACTGAGACATGGTCACTTACTATGGGCCTCATATCAATCAATGGAGCGTGCTATGCTCGGAGTTTCTCTGCGTGATCGAATCAGAAACGAGGAGATGCGCAGGAGAACTAAAGTAACCGACATAGCTCACAGAATCGCTAAACTGAAGTGGTTTTGGGCAGGTTATTATATAAATATTATAAATATTATTTAATGTTTTAGATTAAAGGATTTGACGTGATGAGTACAACAATGATAACAAGATTCAGTCTAGTGCCAATGAAGCCCCAGGATACCACGAAAGGTACATTTTACCTAAAAAATATAAGTACATAAGTTACCAGGATACATTATAATATAACATTTTTAGCTTTTTGTCTTTACTTACCAATTTCACATTTCTCTTAGTTAAATACAAAAAAATATTTAAAACAAGTAAAGATTACTAAAAAGCCTAAAAAAATAATGTTTTTAATTTATTTTAGCACATTCAATCGAGAAGGCACCGACAGTCAGTATTATAGGTACATCTGAAGTGAATGTACCTTACGAAGAGCCGCTGCAGTTGAAATGTAAAGTGAGTGCTTTTCCCAAACCAACCATCACATGGGAAGACAAAGACGGTACCTCAGTTTCATCCATAGTAAGTATATCGTCATCATCATATCACTTCTTATACGTCCCCACCGAAGGGATTGAGCCTACCCTGAATAAGGGCGATCAGGTCTTAATCGACCACGTGGGCCCAGTGCGAGTTGGTCGACTTCACACAACCTTCACATTTCCTTACGATATTTTCCTTCACCGTAAGAGCGTCGGATAAACATACTTAAGAAATCAAAATACGAAAACACATTGGTACGTGGCAGGATTCGAATCACGATCCCAGCCGTTACGCCATCGACAAGTAGATAATATTAAATAAATAACAATATTATTGTTGTATTACTGGCAAATCAAAATTTGAATTGAATTACTCATTGTATTCTGATAGATGTCTTAATTTCACTTTAGTTATAAAAGTAAAAATGTGTTTGTTACCTTTTCACGCTTCAACACCTTGACCAATCTTGATGAAATTGTGTCACGGGAAAGGACATAGGCTACTTTTTATCCCGTGAAAATAGCATAGCCCGATGCAGTTTCTGAAGGAATAGATTATATTGAATTGGTTGAGCGGGTGGGAAGTGACAAAGACTGCTAAATTTCGATCTGGCGGTTCGCGCACCACTCACTCTAAAAGACAGTCATAAAAAAGATGTCCACGCGGGCGAAACCGTGGCAAAAGGCTTGTGCAGTATCAAAATTGAGGGCTCAATTTAGAAGACGACACAGTTTTGTAAATTGATTTTAAAATATTTCAGGTAACTCAAGTAGAAGTGCCGTATGACTATGTCTCGTATATTGAAATAGAATCAGTGAAAAATAATAATACGTACGTGTGTAAAGCAAGTAATGGTCATGGCACCGACAGCAAACAGGTGCATGTCAAAACTAAAAGGACGCGATACTTTGAAGTAGTGGAGAAACCAAAAAGTAAGATAGAATTGCAAAATATAGAATAGAATACAATAAAGCTTACATTTTCGAAATTGTGCTTTAATCTACACACCGTTTTGTATATTATAGGTGCAGTAATCGAACATGACAAAGAGGGACGATTTGTGTGTCGAGTAAACGCTGCTCCGCCTGCGACCATACAGTGGTACAAAGGACAAAAGGAACTACGAAATTCTGAACATTATAACATAAGTCCAGGAGCTACTGTTCTGACTATTAAGAAAATGAAACCGAACATGGTTGGCAAATTTAGTTGTAAAGTGAAAAATTACCATCACAGGAAACTCTTCACGTTCATTGTTGAAACGTCAGGAGTAGGTGAGTAATTTATTGAGAATATATTTATAAATAAATAAATAATAAATATTCTGGGACAAATCACACGTGGTCATCTGGCCCCAAAGTAGGATTTGGATAAAATAAATTCGCTAGTTCGTAATGTTACAGATAATTTCTTACTTTGCCTATTTTATGTTGGATAACATTACATAGAAGAAGTGAAAAATTTAATTCGTGAATATTTATGTTTTATCATGTAATTTCAGAACGACCGGAAATCGATAAAACCATTTACGAAAGACGCACCAAGGAAGGTGAAGATGTTGAATTATCGTGCAGGTAGGTAATAAAATCAATGCAATTTGATATGAAACTACAATTCTATTGAAAAGTATTCAGGCTAAATTATATTAAAATAATCTTTTTAGAATAATTCGAGGTGCGCCAAAACCAGCTCTACGATGGAACATCAATACAGCAAAATCAGTAAGGCAGATCAAAGGTAGTGAAACGATTGCCTTGAAGAAAGTGACACGTGACGACGCTGGCTCCTACACATGTGAGGCGTACAACGATGTCGCTGAAGATTTACACAACATCGACTTAATTGTGGAATGTAAGCAAGAAATTGACTATTACCATGATAGTGTTAATGCTGACCTAAAAGGCATTGGTAAACGTTTTAAACAGCATCAAGCCGCTGGATACGGGCGGCGCAGAACCTGTCGTTTTGTAAGTCC
Organism: Coleophora flavipennella; assembly: GCA_947284805.1. Classification (NCBI taxonomy): domain Eukaryota; kingdom Metazoa; phylum Arthropoda; class Insecta; order Lepidoptera; family Coleophoridae; genus Coleophora; species Coleophora flavipennella. The sequence goes on from OX369274.1 coordinate 17,620,887, forward strand.
TTGGAGTAGGCGAATGTTGAGCTCTGAACGTCTTTTGGCAAATATGATGATGACAAAGATGATTAAATATTTTAAAACTTGGAATAGTAATGTTTTTATGATTTTATTTTAGATCCGCCCGTTATATTATTTGTTATGCCTAAATCAATAAAAGCGATTGCTGGAGAAAATGTGCGTGTACCGTGTACGGTAGACGGGATACCCGTGCCTAGCGTTAGATGGTACTTGAACAATAATGAAGTTAAGAATTCAAAGCAGTACTGGATTCACAAGGATTTCAGTATAAGGTAGGTACCAAATAATTTATACGTACTATTAATACATAGACGTAGGGGTGAGAATTGCATAACTCGCCAACTAATTACTGTGGCAGTAAGAACTTTCTTGGAGAAGCAATTCTCTGATTATCTAGTGAGACGTTACAATCAAAATCTTTAATTTTGTAACGTACGAGTACCTTCGGTTGTAAAAAAAACGGTCAAGTGCGAGTCACAACCGCGCACAAAGGATTCCGTACCATTATACTAGATGGCGCTAATTTCTTCACGTTAAAAAAAACGTTTTTTGGATGGAGAATTTAACTTTTTATAATTTTCAGCACTTGTTGTTACAGCAGCGGAAATACATTATTTGTGAAAATATCAACTGTCTAGTTATCACGGTTCATAAAATACAGCCTGACGACAGACGGACAGACAGACAGACAGACAAACTTACGGACAGCGGAGTCTTAGTAATAGAGTCCCGTTTTTACCCTTTGGGTACGGAACCCTAAAAACTACCTACCTGTATTTATTTTGTAGTAGGTGTAAGGAACTACAGATGTTTTATCTCACGAGCGCGGGTTAGCCATACTTGTGTGTGTAATGCGTATCGACACTCGCTATTGTGAGTTTATAAGTTGCGTCTATTGTGTGCGCTATTGTAAAGCTCCCGAGCTTACGCACGCAAAGACAATATTATGCACACACACAAGTATGGCCAACCCGCGCTCGTGAGATAAAAAATCTGTACCTGTTTGTTTAATATTTAACCGACGACAAAATAGAGGAGGTTCTCAAGTCGACCCGTATTTTTTTAAATGTGTGATCACGTCACGCATATGCTTTTACAAATTAGTCCAATTTAGATAATTCTACTTTGTTGAACAGGGTGTACTTCAAAAGTTGGTCCCATTTAAGTTTGAATTTAAAATAAATCTCCCTAAGGGTAGAAAAATAGGGAGTAATTGATTGTTCATCCACTGAATTTTCATTTGTGAATCGTTGTGTTGAAACTTGCCACCATAATTAGTTCTAACCTATATCTTGGATTACTTACTCAAGTAATCGCCTTCCCGAGCGACAAATCATTTTCCGACGTCTGGCGCACCTGGCCAGTCACCTCTGCGTGGCTGACTAATCCTTCCAACACGATGGCTCACCCTAATAACCAACCGCCCTTTTCAGGGCCAACCAATCGGACACTATCCGATCCTGCTCCGTCTGTCATATCTCATAAAATCAAGGGTTTCTCTGCAATTAAATCAAAGATTCGTTCAAATCTGTGTAAGAAAACACACTGTGTGTCCTTGAAACCAATCGCGACGATGGTCAGAGTCGGCCGTACATACCCGGAATGACTTTAATAGCAGGGATCCCAGAACCAAAGCACGGTAACGCAGTGTTTGTTGCGGCTTAAACGTAATTTCAGCTTGCAGCTCTTTTAAAAACTCTGTCGAAACATTACTGTAGACCTTGATAACTGCTCGGAACGTCAGTATACAAATCACCAGGAACACCCTTCCGTTTTCACACATGATCAAACTTCGACAAGCACCAGATTAAAATAGTGATAGGCGATTTCAACAGTCACAGAACTAACTGGGGCTATCGAAAAGCAGATAGAGACGGCCAGGTAGAAGAGGAATGGGCAAAATCAAATAATATTGTGCTGAATCATAACTCAAAACTACCAGACTCTTTTTACGGGAGCCGCTGGAAACGTGGGTTTTACCCAGATCTCATTTTGCCAGTACCAGTACTAGCGCTCGATACACTAAGACGTTCCCTCCTCTGTCACACTTACAAGCTTTTCGAGAGGGTGCTTCTCAATCGGCTCTTTGGTGCTGTTGACTCCAAACTTATTACTGAGCAGGCGGGCTTTAGACCTGGAAATTTCTGTACTAGTCAGTCTCTGAGGCTCACGCAGTTCATAGAGGAAGGATTTGAGGTGAACAAGATCACAGCTGCGTTTTTGTTGACTTTTCTGCAGGACATGACACAATCAAACAATCAAAACAGTTTCTATGAAAAGTGGGGGAATAAACCAAAGAGAAAATTCGTCAGGATTATTAGCTTAGATACTAATCCAGACGCTTATAGTTTCATCAACTTTCCGAAAAAAGTAGATGGCGCTCACTGAAAAATGGTCTTCCACAAGGTAGCGTGTTAGCCCCTACTCTGTAAATATACCAATGACCAACCCTCCACCAATAATACGTCACGCTTCTTATATGCTGACGATCTTGCATTAGCTTTACAGACAAAACAGAGTAAATACACTGGGTACTGTGTGTGTGAGGTTAAATAACCTAACGATGGCTCTGGACACTCACAGTACCTACTTCAAAAGAAAATCGTTGAGACCTAACGCAGCAAAAACCCAGTCGTGCGTTTTTCACCTCGCAATCGATAAGTGCAATGTGTACTTAACATCAGTTGGCAAGGATTACTAATAAACCACTGCGATCACCCTAAATATCTTACTGACGTGCTTGTCTTGCTTTTTGCCGTACAATAACAGTAGTTTATGAAACTGTTGTATAATGAGGGGTGTTAAAACACGAGTATGAGTTTAAAAACCTAGCCTTGGCGAGGTTTTTAATAGTGTCATACGGGTGTTTGTCTCACTCACTTATTTAAGTATCTACTTATTTACATTGGTGTTTTTTTACATCCTTAGTTTACTTAGATTAAAAAGTTTCTTTTTGTTTTCGCTTTTCAGTTCCTTTTCTTTTGCGTCGGTTTATTTTTTCATTAAAAAGATTTTCATATCCTATGTTTTTTAAAATAAATTACTCAGTTAATTATAAGAAAATTCCTTAACATTTGATATTGTTTATATGGACTTGAATCACATGGATGGAGTGCGACCTAACCGTCGCGTGATTGGAAGGACACCTGTTCCCCAGCAGTGGGCACGTTATAATTTAATGTTGATTGATAACTTTACGAGAAAACATACTTTTTTACAGTTTCAAAGCTGATTTAACTACAACAGGAAATTTTACTTGCGAAGCCGCCAACACTTATGGTTCTGACAGAAAATCAACAATAGTAGACGTCAGTGGTATGTAATTTGAGAATATGTATATATAGTTAAATAAAGTAATAGAACACACACACAAAAAGTACCTACAAAGGCGGACTTATCCTTTACGGAATATCTTTTAGTCAACCTTGAATGTTAAAAGGAATTTTCAGTAATTATGGTAGATTCAAAAAATAAAAATATCTAGTCGAAAACCATTAAACGGAATACTTAAGTATATCTATTGTATGATTTGAAATTATAAGTTAAAGCTTGATTTTAAATTTACAGTACCAGCCAATATAGATATTCCGGAGGAGAGTATGAAGAAGGCAGCGGTGGGTTCTAATGTGACTCTTGAATGTCAATCTCTCGGGTATCCTGAACCGAACGTGAGATGGATCTTCTTCAGTGACAAACAAAACAAACCAACAGAAGTACTGAGGTTCGCTTCTGTTTTGTTAACGCAAAGTTGTATAATTGAGACAAAATAAGTCTTTAACATCCTCTTGATCAAATCTATTGCTTTTAATTAAATTGCTCTTTGAACCTCCACTAATCTGGACTTGGCCTCCGTGTGTGGAAAATATGGCGTAACATTCCCGAGTTCAGGAATAGACCTGTACCACAGATGAGATACTGGTTACTTTCCGTACTCCAGTAGTGGGAACGTTATAAAAAAACTCATAGGTCTTTGAAATGGTAATTTAACCAATTTACTAATACAAGACAGTGTGCTACAAATATTTTTTTATTTTGTTCAGGCCTGACAAACATGGATCGCTGTCACTGCCCAGAATACAAGTCACCGAACAGGGATACTACACATGCGTCGCCAGTAACGCTGGAGGAACAACTAATATCACTTATCGAGTCGAAGTACTTTGTAAGTTACCATACTTACCCATACTGAACGTGAACGCGATTATGACACCAAATTTTAAGGTTTTTTTGTAGATACGCATGGTCGGCTAGTAAAGCCGCAGTACCGTGAAAGCTAAATAACTTCGTGTTAAAGACAACTTCATACAACATGCATGAAACACCGTCTATTTTCGTTTTTCCTGATCAAGGAAGATTTAAATAAAAACAAAGTGAACGGCGATCTAAAAATTGTTGGTTCTGAAAATAACTTGGTTTTTTTCAGCCCCACCTTACATAGTGCGAGAGCCTGGTTTGACACTTTCAGCAGTCTCGGGAGACTTGGTTTTCAGGATACCTTGTAAGACTTTAGGTAGCCCAACACCCGATATTCTTTGGATGTCAAAAGGATTAATTTTAAATAAAGGTATCGTAAAAATATAATACTACTATATTATAAAAAAATATAAAAAATGAGCGTCGTTGGCGTAACGGCTAGGGCCGCCGCCTCCTGTCCGGGAGGTTGTGATTCGAATCCTGCCACGTACCAATGTGATTTCGAATTTAGATTTCATATGTACGTTTATCCGATGCTCTTACGGTGAAGGAAAACATCGTGAGGAAACCTGCATACGCCTGCGAATAAACTCGCTGGTTGTGTGTGAAGTCGACCAACCCGCACTGGGCCCGCATGGTCGACTAAGGCCCGATCGCCCTAATTCAGAGTAGGCTCGAGCCCCTCGGTGGGGACGCATACGAGCTGATATGATGATATTATAAAATAACAATGTACTGTTTTGCTATCTATTTATAATTGAACATTTAAGATGAATCTTCGTATATTTTTAGTAATTTGGAAGTTTTTAATTTAACTTTTTTGCCTGATTCCATTGTATCATGTTCAATTTATAAAGATTATAATAGCTAGCTTTTTATAAAACACTTCAAAATTGCGTAATTAAATTAACTTATGGTGACATGCAACGATTACAGAAACAAAACGGTATGATTACGATAGTGACGGTACTTTGATCATCAAACATGTTGACAAAGAATCAGAGGGCTATTACACGTGCGAAGCTAAGAACGGGATGGGCAAGGCGACGCAAACTTTTTATTTACAAGTGAAAGGTAAGGAGAAACAGAAGGTGATTTATTGCTACAGGTTTTTTGTTAGGGTCATATACCATGTAATACCTAACGTAAATTTTTAATAACTTTCAGATTACCCTGACCCTGAAAGTACTAAAAATTCTTGGCCTATACACGAAGGTAAAGCATCCACGATCCCCTGTGAAGTGCCTCATGCAATAACAGATGAATTAAGGTGGTTCAAGGTAGTTAAATATATATTTTAGTTATAGTTGCGACAAAAACTTCATTGTACCTGTATTCAAAACTTCCAACTAGATCAATTAAACGGAGTTTCCAAATAAAATACATAACCAATCACTTATTAGAATAAACGCACATGAAAAAACATTTCAAATTACAGGATGGTAAACAAATATGGACGGGAGAGCTGAAATTGGTTAATGTGAATCAAACTGACTCTGGATTATACATATGTCGAGTTAGCACCTTGCTCAGTTCGAAGTCCGGTTATGTGAACGTCAAAGTTGGATATAAACCACGCTTTTTGCATAATGAAATGGAAGTCAACTCTCATATTGAGTTTAGAGAAGGAGAAACAGCCTATATGGACTGTTCTACTGGTAGTGAACCAGCGCCTATGGTAAGTAATAATAATAATAAGTTTATTTGACCAATTAATGTTAACAATACATCTTACATCTAATTTAGGGCTAGTTATTGTACAAAAACTATTATGAGAGCATCTGCAACCGAGCTAGGTTTGTTTAAACCTGTATTTCAGTATACAGTGCGCTTCTCCGAGGACATGAGGCTTAACTTTTAGCCACAGTGCTACTAACGTTTTAACTATAGTATTGATGTGTGTTTGCTTTGTTTGTGTGTGTGTATGTGTGTGTGTCAGTCTCTGTGTGTGTGTGTGTGTGTGTGTGTGTGTGTTTGTGTGTGTATGTGTGGGTGTGTCTGTGTGTGCTTTTTTATGTTTTTATATGGTATCCGAATGGTGATTAATTAACAATAGCAAGTAATTTCTCTGTGTCATCGTATGATAGGGTGAGCAGCCAGTGGGTTGGATATATTGTAATTTTTTTAATTATTTTATATTTATTATAAGCGTCGGTGGCTCAACCGGTAACGACTCGGTCCATCTAACCAGAGGTACCGGGTTCAAATCTGGACGGCCAATGTACCAATGAGTTTTTCAAAAACTTACGTACATACTTACCGATTGCTTTAACGGTGAAGGAAAACATCGTGAGGAAACCTGCACACGCCTGCGAAGAAACTCGAAGGTTGTGTGTGAAGTCGACCAACCCGCACTGGGCCCGCGTGGTCGACTAAGGCCTAATCGCCCTGATTCAGGGTAGGCTCGAGCCCCTCGGTGGGGACGTATATGAGCTGTAATAATAAAATTTTATATTACAGAAAAGGTCCCAAAAACTGATAAAATCGTTGACAAAAAGTGGTGCGAAACTATTGCAACTGATTACAAACCATGTGCTTTCGACATTTTCCCGTGTCTTCCTTAGTGTAGGTTAGTTCAGAGTGCTGTTTTAAAATGACGCTCAGCAGAAAGAGTTGACGAACTGTCAAATCTTCACAAAAGTGATAGAGTTGTGTTGTTGGACACAAATATGGTTTGAAAGTGCACACTTTTAGAACCGCACGTTGCGCAACCTCGAGGGACATAAGAGTTGTCTTGGGAGCTCCGCCCCAGGTTAGGATACAATAGGTTATAATAGATTGGCAGAGTGCTTAGTATACCCGTTTTAGCTTTCAATGGATGCATTAAATGTCTTGAATTTTTAAATGTGACTATTAATCTTTGAATTCTTGCAGTTAATTTAGTAATGTGTTTTTTGAAGTTCATGTTATTATCGATTATGATGCCTAAGTACTTAAGGGATTCCGCTCTAACTAGTGAGTTACAAGTATAGGTTTTGTCGTCAGTACATTTGTGGGCAAGTATTTTGTGCGTACTTAAATCATGATCATGGAGTTTGCGTATAGAAAAGGTCATATAGTTGGTTTTATCTATATTAAATGTAAGAGAATTTGCATATAGCCACTTTTTAACAATGTTAAAGCCTTCTTGTGCAGCATTAAAAGCATCTTTCCAGTTTTGAGCAGAAAAAACAAGTGCTGTATCATCAACATACGAGAATATATTGCCTTGACGAAGATTAATCGAGCATAAGTCATTACCATAAATCAAGAAAAAAAAATTCGAGCGAGACCTACAGTACTCGCATATGATGTGTAACATGTGACAAAATACTTTATAAAAGGACGGCAAAGATACGGCAGACTAGGCTGTATGGTCATAGATACCTTTGCCTTTTCCGCGCTTTTAAAGCCTGAAAAAAGGACGGCAAAGATACGGCAGACTAGGCTGTATGGTCATAGATACCTTTGCCTTATCCGCGCTTTTAAAGAATGAAAAAACGCGACTTCCTGTTACAATGGGACACATTTCCGTCCCATTTCACGAAATCACTCCCACAAATTGCAGGAAAGCGAGAGCAAAGATATTACACATCAAAAAGTAGGGCTTAAAACGCTGCCTTGAGGGACACCGTAGTTGACAGGAAGCTCAGTACTGTCACATTCTCCAATTTGAACGTACTGAGACCTGCCAGAAAGATAGCTTTTTAAAAGATCAAGTTGATTGCCTCGTATACCGATTCTTTCTAGTTTGCGTAATAGAGTGCTTTCCTTGCAATTGCAACTTACTGAGAATATCATTAAAACGGTGCTAAAGATAAAAGTTGAAACATAAAAAAAACGACGGGTTGCACTCCGGGAGTTGAAAACTTGAATATTACGGCTGTCTACTCTCCATCCGTCTTAGGAATTTTCGATCAGGTCACGTGTCCTGACGCAAGTTTAACATTTTTTACCCATTACAAAAAAAGTGCACAACGCCGCTACAGAAGTTTTCATTTCAATAATCCAAAAACGAACTTGTTGTTTGATTTGGATGGTAATAACTAGACAGAAACATCTGAATTTATAAGTTTTCTATAACATTGCAGGTAACGTGGTGGCACGATGGTCATGAGCTAAAATTTACCGGTATGACACATACACTTCGTATGGACTTTGCCAAACGAGGATTGTACATTTGTGTAGCTAAAAATATTTACGGATATATTATTCGATCCTTCGAAATATCTTCGCAAGGTAAATAAAGTTCCTAGCATTTCATCATCAGTTAGAATTCTGATTCTTTAATTTGACTTCGTTAAAACTGAAACTTTCTTTGTTTTTAGAGTGTAAGCTGAACGTACACAGAGAATTTTCGGGAAATCAACCCCTTGTATTGTCCCTCGATTTCAAATTACCTTCATTTGAAAACATCGATGAAAGCGTACGCATACCCTTAAATGAAAAGTTAATAATCAGCTGTCCTGAAGGTTTTGTTAAGTTTCCAGGACTAAATGAAATTTACGCTACATGTAACGAAGGAACAAACTTTACTGTCGATGGGACTAACTACAAGTTCGCCGATTTTAAGTGCAGAAAAGAATTACAACCAAATGTTAAAAGAACTTACAAAACGTGTTTATCTAAAGACACTGAATTAATAAAGATAGGGTACGACATTAGAGGAACTACTTTAGAGGTGTATGAAGTTTGCATTGATCTGAAAAGAAAAGTGCCCCTCTTTGTAAAACAGGAGATAAACAGATCAATGTCTGGTGTGGTTTTAAGGAATCCAAAATGGTATAATAATGAGCTACTGCCATTCAATTTTGATGAGATGTATGACCGGACCACATTAAATGAATATATTTCCTCGGCGTTAGGCAAATATTTCCATCTTGCCGACGATGATGACTGCAGTTTCTCTAAGAGACAGCTTGTTGACCCTCTGAGTGTTTCACCAGGATTGCCTCAAGTAGCTGCTTACAGCCATTTAAATGTTGTTCCCCATTGGAGTACATGTAACGAGAAGGTAAGAGATAAAAATATTATGTTGTTTATTTACCTACCAATAAAAATAGTGTCTTTGATACACATTTTTGCTCCATTGTAAACTTGTTATATTAAACAAAAGGACAGGAGTGCCTACGACTTCCAGCGCAGCCGCCTAGCCGGCCAAGGGTTAGTGAAACTGTAACGAATGTCGTCTTGGATGTTATCATTTTGCCAGGCGTTAAAGAGTTTTGTTGTAATCAAGTATTTTACCAAAACTTGGTTTTTGCATTACATCGATTCACGCTAGACGCCTCGTTTTCATTGATAACCTATCATTCCTAATAAATGCTGATTTTTCTATTTGTGTTTTGTGTCTGTCAACGAGAAACCAAAGAACTCTAACTACAAACCAGACAATACTAAAAGCGTTTGTAAGAAAATGACTTAATTGATTTTCTTTGATTTTAGAATTGGGAAAGCATTGAGAGAAGAGTCAGAGGGCTGGCGAAGAATATAAAGAGACCTCTACAAGTTTGGACTGGTATATCTGGGCAACTGCAACTGAGAGGGGAGTCAAAAATGGAGGCCTTATTTTTAAGCGACTGGAGTGAACGGGTGCAACCCATTCCAACATATTTTTGGAAAGTGAGTTATGCCAATAAATTTATTTATTGTACAGTGGGTTGGGCGGGGGGTTTTGCTGTGTTTAATTAGTGTTAATTTGTTTCTTTGTACTCACTTTGGACCTACTCGATCTGGAAATGCTGAGTAGCCTAAATGCTTCTTGGTCTACCTACCTGGAGAGTAGGTAGTGGTACCTTCGATGAGGCACTTATAAGTATCAGAACAAGCGTTTTGGCGGCAGAACCTACTGCAGCTGGCATGTCCTTGCCTTCGTCTCATGGCATTGGCAGGAATAGCGGCCGTCACTATAATAATAATATGTCCTTGGTGTCGCAGTTTAGTGAATTTATTAGATGTACGAGAGATCTTGGTCGGTCTAAATGAACATGGACAATAGGAAGATCTTGATTAATAAATATATCACTCCGGGTCACGTTATAGACGATGGCGAAACTCTTGAAGTTGTTCATAGATGTATTTACCTCAAGCAGATCATGCAGTTAGGTAGAACAACTTCGATACTGAGGACCAGTGTAAAAACACAACCGAGCTGGGCAGCATTCGTGAAGCTAGACGAATGATGAATTATGTATCTTCGTGTCGCTAATACCACAATGCCTGCAGACCAAAGTCTTCAATCCCATCAAAAACATTTTTATTTATAATGTTGCCAATAGGTCTCTCCATATGGCTCGCACTGTCAAAAAGTTATCAGATCTCATGTAGAGCCAAGCTTGTTACTCTACTCGTCCTAATTCTACAAGCCCTAACTTCACGAACTCTACACTTTAGTCAATATGCGTGGCTTGACCGTTTCGTTTCTACTAGAGCTATTGTATACTCGTATAACAGAACATAATGAACAGTGAATATTTATTTCACCTCGCGCCCACCACGTGACGGTAGCGAAACGGGCGAGCCACACATATTGACTAAGGCATAGAGTTAATTCCACCCCCTAATCTAAAGGGTGGGGGTCATTTACTAAAAACCTTGAAATGTGTATTTTATTATTTATAAAAAAACTAACCACTGCAAGAGTGCCGCCAGAAGTGAAAACTTTTTACATTTTTATAAGTTTTCACCGTCCTATAGTTTTGACCCTCCTATAGTTTTCCTGGCAATGGCTAGGTTGACAAAGTTTTGATCCTGCGCGTGTTCCTGGTAAGGTGTCGGTAGATACAAACTTCCATCCCATAGTTTAAGGGGATGGGGGTAAAAGTTCCAAGTTTTAGAATTTTGTCGTTGTTTGTGTACTAATATTTATTTACACATAAAGTACACCAAGAACAATTTCGTCAATCTAATACATATAGATATTTTAGTATAGTGAACAATAGGCTTACAATACGAGTACTAGCTTATACATACCAAATTTCAGCTTTCTAGGACTTCAGGAAGTGTACCCTAAGATGATGATCATCAGTGAGTCAGTGACAAAATCGGGATTTTATGGGTTCCGTAGTACAACAAGGAACCCTTATAGTTTCGTCATGTCTGTCTGTCCATCTGTCCGACTGTCTGTCCGCGGCCTAGCTCCTAGACTATTACTAGTTTAGAGCTAAAATTTGACAAAGATATACGAGTATATAATAATAACGCGGAGAAAACTGGAAAAAAAATGATTTTTTTCGGGATAAAATGAATGTTGTATTTATTACGTATGTTGTTCGCCGACTTTTAATTTTGATTTTTGCCAGAAAGCGGCAGTAAAAAGCACTTTCGAACATTTAATATAACAAGGATAATGATTGTTAAGGCACTAATCAGATATGCATTGACATAATTTAAACTATATAAACTTCAGGCTTTGGGCTTGGAGCGTGCTATGCTCGGAGTTTCTCTGCGTGATGGAATCAGAAACGAGGAGATCCGTAGGAGGACCAAAGTAACCGACATAGCTCTCAGAATTGCTAAATTAAGTGGCAGTGGGCGGGGCATATTGCTCGTAGAACAGATAGCCGATGGGGTAGTAAAGTTCTCGAGTGGCGACCACGCACCGGAAAACGTAGTGTAGGCAGGCCTCCCACTCGGTGGACCGACGACCTGGTGAAGGTCGCGGGAAGCCGCTGGATGCGGGCAGCGCAGAACTGGTCGTCGTGGAAATCCTTGGGGGAGACCTATGTCCAGCAGTGGACGTCCTTCAGCTGATATGATGATGATGAAACTTCAGGCACAGTATTTAAAATTAAAAGAGGCATAAAGAAAGTTGTAGCTCAGTACAACTTGCGTGGTTGGATCGATCACTCAGGTTAACTGGCCTAAAGCACGGTCATTACCTGGTTAGGTTTGACTGTTAGTGGCTTTTTTCTCGACACTAGATGGTAATCGTTAAGCTGTGTCAGATGCCTTAAAGGGCGGCTTAAAAAAAAGCCCCCTCTCACCCTCCCCCCCCCCCCCCCCCCTCCGTGTCTCCGTGTGGAGAACGGCCTGACCTTCCCGAGTTTGGAAGAGATTCGTGTCTCAACAGTGGGGACGTTTAAGGGTTGTTAGCAAAGCAAGGCGACCTTTTGTCTCATAAACTTGTTAACAGTACCCTTGAAGAAGTCTTTCAGACCTTACCAACATCATGGCAGGAAAAGAGTGTCGATGTCGGTGGAGATAGATTATCAATAACAATACTAATAGTAAAAAAGACTATCCCCATTGATCTTAATACTAAGGATACCAATCTGGAAGATCACCGCGAGGATAGCACTGCTACCGTTTAGTTGGTTATCTCCTTACGCATCATCTATACATTTTCTTTCTAGGTTGTATTGGATCCTTTCACTGGGGAGTCTCTGGCTGTAATCCAAGTGAACGTTCCCGACATTTCGACGTCTGATATCAGCCGCTTCACTCTGTGCCGAGACATCTGCAGCCAGGTCGCCTGGATGAGGTCGGACACCTGGCGGCACGTCGACAGAGGGTACACCTACTGCTGTAGCACCAGGGAGTTTGAGGCAGCGTTTGGGTATCGCGGATTCTTTAATAGTACCAGAGTCTTGTACAAAGCTGTATAAACAAAAAAAGTAAAGCTGTTTATTTCTACATAAGATCAATGTTATTGTTACTACGTATGCGTGTCTTTTTTTCATAATATTAGGGTTTTTTGTACAATCAGTCATCTTTAATTAAAAATAAACAGGTGCCGCGGCATTCATTATTCGTGAGCTGTGCTAGCCTTGTGTGTGTGTGTGTGTGTGTGTGTGTGTGTGTGTGCTTTTAAAAGCAAGTGACTGAACCTTTGATTCCAGGAGGGAAAATTTTTAAAGAATGTTTTTGTTCTCATAAGTGATAAGTCTCATAAGCAGCTAATTTAATATAAGAAGAGATTGATTTTTTTGTCGACGATTCGAAGGTTAGTGGTATGGTGGTACCATGTTTCTATTTAGTTGTTAATTCATGTCGGTCCAGCTTCTACCTAGTCCAACGTGTGTCTGTGGCTATCCAGCGCGGCAACGCGGCTGGAATCATTGAAACATTTGGGCCGGGTAAAAGTCGGGACGGGTTTTCAACGTGACGAAGCTAGTGTCCGATTTATTGTTCGTTGTAATTTAATTTGTGACGTGAAATAAGTCATGTATTCGTAAAATTAGAAAATAGTTTCTAAATAGAAAATTTTATGGAAATTATACAAAATTACCCCGTAAATACGTATAGACCGGGTAAAATGCTTGAATATTTACTGAAACACGACGAGTTCACAACGGTGATCATGAAAGAGAAAGCAGAAGGAAAGATGAGCAGGGAAGATCTAGGAGAGGCTTTTGCCAGCACCCGAAAAAGAAGGTTAAAGTGATGACTTATAGAGAGTTAAGGACATGACCCAAAGAAGAGATGACGTGGCGATCGTTACAATGACAAGAGCTTGCTCTTGGAATTAAAAAATTGTGTATCCCAGAGAATCTCGACAGCTTTGATCTCTAATTTAAATATCAAATGTATGTTCAAGACTTCAAGTTCACTTTTGTTTGTATTATAAATTGATTGATGAATGTGCTTTTTTCCTTTCCGCAATAAATTTTCTAAGGAATACACAGTTTTTGTTAGAAACATAGGTATACTTAGTGATCTAGGTCTACGGTACAATTAATTACAGTTTACTCCTCACTTCAGGCTGCGGCGTCGGGAAACTCGGGGGGTTGGCTGAACACCAGCGCTGAATAGGCTGGTGCACTGATTTGTCAGTTACACCGATTTGTTTGTAATACCTATTCAGTATATATTTGTAAAATCTTCATGACATTAGTATATAGCTATTTTTATTGTTTTTATTTTCTTTTTATTCTTAACTCCTACCGGTTACCTTAAGGTTGCCTGGAAGAAATCGCTAAAATCGATATGGCCGCCTTTGCACTGTACATATTTAAATTAAGTTTCTTTAATGCTTTTTTGGTATGCAATAAAGGATATTTATTATTATCATTATTTATTATCTGTTTTTTTGTTTTGGCAATAAATAATTTCTAATTATTTTTCTTTCGGCTTCTTCACTCATAATGACATAATTTAACCTCAATATTTGGTAGGTAATAAAAATGTTAGACATCATATTTTTCTGATTGAAACGGAACCACTTTTCCAAAAAAACAAACGTGCGATCGATTTCTATAAGGAGTCCAAATATTTTGTTGCTAATTTATCATGAGGTTTTTGGGGAAAAATTTTCAATTCGATGTGTAGAGAAAACAAGCCACAATTAAACTCAAAAATCGCTTAAAAATAGGTACCTACTTATGAAATAAGGTTCTACATTTCAAGAATTTAGTTTATGTACAGAAAACAAGTAGATTTTAAAAAATGCACCATGTATTGTACATTGGTTTACACAGATGTAACTAAATTGGTGTAGAAACCGTTAACTGGGGGTTCTACTTCTCAAAAAGTGGTTCAGACTTTCCCCAAGGAAACAGTCAGTTCTAAAAGAATGAGTTCTAAAAAGAATTAGACTTTCCATACAAAATACCCAAAATTGGTCAATCCGCTGATTGTTTTTTATAGAGAGCGTAATTTTTTGCAATTTCAGTAAACTTGTAGAACAGTTTGATGAGAATAATCGTTATACGACGGGCGCGGGCGCTGCACGGCGCTGCACGGCGCTGCACGGCGCTCCACCAGTTTGTTACATCCTGTATGAGTATGTTATGTTAAACAACATACGTACACATAAAAGATGATACAGACAAACAAATATGTTTAATCTAAATGGCTATTTATTATTAACTTAAAAATCCATCTAGATACATTTTGGACGCCTCAAAAGGTTGTGTTGGTGATGGTCTGACGTTAAATAATGATTAAATGCTAAACGTTTCCAACTTAAATCTTGGGTGCTCAAGGTTACACGTTACGTTATTATCTTCACTAATTAACACAATGTAAAACTAATTAATGTTAATAATAATTCAGAAATCGAACAGGGGGCTATTGGCAAACAATTTAATGACTATTTTATGAACATTATATATAATAATTGTTATCCTAATTTAAATTTGACATGTATTAATGAATATGGTAATGGTCAATGAAAGTATATTTTGTATGCTTGCGATATATAGTAGGTTCTTGGTGGAACACTGAACTGAACATATTTAGGTTTTTTCTTGCACTATTCCACAATTAATATGTGGAATAATGCAAGAAAAAAACCTAAATATGCAAAGTATATTTTTATATCCTGTAACCAAAGAAGAACTAGCAAAGGTTGTGATGTCACTAAACAATTCCAAAGCAGTTGGCTATGACGGGTTAGCCACTAATGTCATCGAGTTGAGTTTTAAGATAATTATAGATCCTGTTATTCATACTATATATCTATCACTATTACAAGGGATATTTCCGGAATGTCTCAAAAAAACCATAGTCAAGCCAATGTATAAAAAAGGCGATAAAAAGAATCTCGATAATTACACACCAGTTGCCTTAATACCCATTTTTTCAAAAATTTATTAAAAAGTTATGTACGCAAGGCTTATCTCGTTTTTTGAAAGACATGATCTGATTACAGAGGAACAAAAATGTTTCAGAAAGAATAAAAATACAACATTGGCGATGTATGAACTTGTGGGAGATGTTATGAATCACTTAAATAAGAAGAATCAAGTGACTGGTCTTTTCATGGACATGCGCAAGGCATTTGATTTTGTTTGTCACGATCGGCTCCTTGTTAAGCTGTACAAATATGGTATCCGGGGACCCGCTTATGAATGGCTTAGGTCCTATCTTACACAAAGAGAAAATGTGCAGAAATTACTCAGTATAGCCAAAAATCCAAAGCTTTAGAGAAATTTAGATCAAATTATACAAATAATTTTGGTGTGCCTCAAGGAAAAATTTTAGGACCGCTTTTATTCCTTATGTATGGCGTACGTCAAGCTAGTTTATCTGTAACCTAAAGGCGAAAACTTCTCAATGTTCCTTATCTTCTAAATGTTTGATCTTATAATGTAACCTAGTTTTCTTTAAAAATAAAAATAAATAAAATAAATGATCTACCAAAGGCGGTTGCTCCACAAGCATGCATATTATTTGCTGATGATACGACCATAATCATAGGGGGGACAGATATACTAAATTATGGAAAAATTATAAATGCAACATTAGCTAAAACTGTAACATGGCTCTTAGTAAATAATTTAAAAGTTAATTTAACTAAAACTAAATATATACAGTTTTTCTCCTATCAGGGTACTACTCAAAATTTTAAAATCAAATTCGAGGGTCATTTAATAGAAAAGGTTGAAAATACTGTATTTTTGGGAATAATTTTTGGTTGACATGAACAGTCATGTAGTGGGGACAAGGTTTCTGGCGAAGGATGTAATAAATGTCATGGCGTCCATGTCCGGAGGCAAGTCCCCGGGCCATGACGGACTCAGCATCGAGCACCTTCGTTACGCCAGACCCCACATCGCTAGAGTCTTGGCCATGTTCTACTCTCTGTGTGTAAGCCATTCCTACCTGCCCGCGGAGTTTATGAAAACGGTGGTGGTGCCTGTAGTGAAAAATAAGACGAGTGACCTTTCCGATAACAGTAACTACAGGCCGATTTCTCTCGCCACTGTTATTGCAAAAGTGTTTGATGGTTTGCTTAATACACAGCTAAATAAGTATGTACGACTGCACGACAACCAGTTCGGGTTTCGTGCACGCCTCTCCACTGAAAGCGTTATTCTGTGTCTGAAGCTAAACATCAAATACTACACCGATCACAAGACGCCTGTTTACGCGTGCTTCCTCGACTTGTCCAAGGCCTTTGACCTTATAGACTATAACCTCATCTGGGACAAGCTGAGGAGTGTAAACCTGCCGCAGGAACTTATCGGTTTGTTCCGGTACTGGTATTATCTCCAGTCTAATAGTGTCTCGTGGGCGGGGGCAGTGTCGGATCCGTATCAGCTTGAGTGTGGCGTAAGACAGGGTGGTTTAACATCTCCTACTCTATTTAATTTATATGTCAACGGGCTGATCGTGGCGCTCAGCAATCAGCATGTTGGCTGCCACATTGACAGTGTCTGTGTCAATAACTTGAGCTATGCAGATGACATGGTGTTGCTGAGCGCTTCGGTGTGCGGACTGAGGAAGCTGATACGGACGTGCGAGGAGTACGCTTGTGGTCACGGTCTGATATATAACGTTAAGAAGAGTCAGTGTATGGTTTTTGAGGCTTTCGGTGCTAAATTTCCCATCAACATACCTCCCATAAGACTAAATGGGGTCCAGCTGGAAAGGGTAAATAAGTAAGTTTAAATATCTGGGGCACATACTCACTGTTGACCTTAGGGATCATGCAGATATGGAACGTGAGCGGAGAGCCCTGTCGATCAGAGCAAATATGATCGCTCGCAGGTTCACGCGATGCTCAAGGGAGGTTAAAGTTACGCTCTTCAGAGCGTACTGTACATCGCTCTACTCGTGCAGCCTGTGGGCTGACTACACAAAATCCAGCTGCAGCGCTCTCCGCGTCCAGTACAAAACGCGTTTAGGGCCGTGATGGGGCTGTCCCGGTTCTGTAGCGCCTCGGGTATGTTCGCAGAAGCGTACACCGATTGCTTCCACGCGACCATGCGCAAGCGTGCCGCGTCCATGGTGCGCAGAGTCTGGGCTAGTTCCAACACGGTCCTGGCGATGTTAGCATCAAGGTTGGACTCTCCATTCATAAGGCATTGCTGCGCTAGGCATGCCGTGGTTCCAATGCCGGTGAGGAAATATTGACAATTTTAAATATTGACAATTTGTTTATTTTAATTGTAATCTGTCTTCTTGTAATCTGTGTGACTACGTTTTATTTTAATATTATTTTTTTGATGACTTATTTGAATTGATTGAGTTTAATTTATTTTATTTTATTGTGAGCTGAATTTTCTGTTTGTGGTTGCCTGAATAAAGAATTATTTTATTTATTTTTATAAACATTGATTCTCATTGTAATTGGAAAAATCATATTGATAATATTTGTGCAAAGATCAATAGTTTTGTATATGCCTTACGAAGGGTAACACAAACAGTGTCAAAACAGGCTGCTCTAACTGCTTATCATGCATATGTAAACTCAATTTTATGATATGGTATTATGATATGGGGAAATTCTTGCGACATTGATAAACTCTTCATTGTGCAAAAACGTTGCTTAAGGGCTATATTTGGACTAGAACAGACAGATTCATGCCAACCTCATTTTAGAAAACACAAACTACGAACATTGCCATGCTTGTATATATTAGACACATGTCTATTTGTTCATAAACATAGAAATTTGTTCCAAAGTAACCAAGACATGAATATAAGGAATTTAAGATCACAATATAATAAGTACCTAAACAATGAATATCGATGTTTACAGTTTTTTCCTAACGTGTCTGTTTCTCGAATATATACTTAGATGTAGCGATAATAATTTTACCATAATACATAACCGAGGAATATCCGTCGGGGGCTGCCATTAAACCAGCTAAAGTTTTTCTAGTGACGTGAATAAAATTATTGAAGAATTGTAGATGTTTAACGACGACATAAAATACACTTATGAGTATGAATAAATTTTTGTTGAAATTTCATAAAGGAAAGGCAGCCCCCGACGGATATTCCTCGGTTACGTATTATGGTAAAATTATTATCGCTACATCTAAGTATATCTTCGAGAAACAGACACGTTAGGAAAAAACTGTAAACATCGATATTCATTGTTTAGGTACTTAAGTATATCTATTACCGATTTCTCGAGATATCAACTCTTTTTTAGAAAGTATTTTTACGTCTATTATAATATTTCGTTACATAATAATTGGGTTAAGTCGGGGGTTTTGAGTTATTTTATTCTTTTTCGATGAGATTTTTACCGTCGTGGGTTTTTTTCAAAATTTTTAATTTTGCTTAATTTTATTTCAGACTTTTTAGGGAGCATATACGAATTATAATCTATATAATGTGTAGGAAAGATCTCGCAAAACAATAAGTGTGATTCATCCTACCACATAATATTAAGTTCCTTAATAAATATTATACAGTTGCTTTCTGTTGGTTTTTGTTCAGAATTGTTGTCAATACTCTTGAGACTATAATATTTGTGTTTGAACTCTGAATTCAATGATGACATAAGCTGGGAGTACCTCCACAGACCAAAGAAAACTTTTTAATAACCCACATAATAGCATAGCGCTGGAAGAGTTAGAACGATTGAGAAGCACTTTACGCCGATCGCAAAGTGATGATAAAATAGAAAAAAGCTCGTAAGGGCCTAAAATCCATTACAAATACGCCGTCTAGGTATCGCTATGCATTAATTTTGAAATTTTACTCAGACTATTAGATTAAACATTGTTAAAAGTTACCTCTATAACACTTATCTGAGAACATGCACGAACTCATTCCTGAAATCCGCATTGAAATCGGACAATTCGTTTTAATATTATTGCAATATTATTTTGCACTAATGTTGTAGCGCCCTCTAGTTTTTATTATTTGGAAACATGCATTAAGCTACCACATTGCTAAAAACAGAATTGTAATCGGACATTTCGTTTTAATTATATTGCAACATTGTTTTTCACTAATATTGTGGCGCCCCCTAGTGAGTTACAGACATGACACCTGTCTAAGAACATGAACTTATCAAACACAAACCCGTTATTGAAAACCGCATCAAAATCGGATCATTAGTTTAGAAGATAGGTGGGAACATTACTTTGCACAAACGCACACACAAACAAACATCTCTCACCCTAAACGCATATACCTGCTCCCTTCCGTCGTGGGTAATAATTTGATTTATTTTATTACGCCGATCGCAAAGTGATGATAAAATAGAAGAAAGCTCGTAAGGGCTCTAAAATCCATTACAAATACGCCGTCTAGGTTGTAACCTCTAGTAGGGAAAATTATTTCTAAAATAAAAGATTTAAATTTAGATTTAAAGAAATGTGCTTTTTATTGTCTACAAAAAGGGTATCGTAACAGGATGTAGATATGGCAGTATGAACAGAGGTTATGAATTAAGAAATGTGAAAGAAAGCTGGTCTGTGGGTCTAAATTAATGCAGCTACCTTATTGTACTTACTTAGTAATATATTAGCTAGCTATTCCTATATAGGTTAGGTTAATTATACAAACAAAAAAATCTTATGTTAAAAAAAATAGCTTAAGACGGGCAGTAGAGGTAGTGTCTTACAGAGTCATAGGAGACATTAGATACAACAAATATGTAGCTGGAGAGGCCAGCAGATACAAGTTTGGTTTGCAAAACTGACACAAAGTATTAAAGATTCAGCACCGTCGGGGGAAAGGTTAGATAAATGGTGTGATGCACACAAGTTTAAGGTTGTTCTGAAGAATAAGTAAAGAGCGGGCGCCAGGTGTTTGTGCACACAGGTGCAGACACCAAAAAAAATATTTAGAACACAAAAGAAATATAATGGAGTGCACCTTTCTTAGGCTCGCGTCTTCCCGGGTGGAACGCTCGGTGGTGGTCTGGCCGAAGGGCAAAGATGCGGCAGTCTGCGAGGCAGCGAGGTCCACGTGGCGGTCTGGCACAGTAGGCGTACTCCAAGGATGGCACACACGAGCCGGGTGACAACGTGTCGAGGTTTTAACTATTTACAAATAGAGAAATAACGCTATAGACTTGCACGTGTGTAGGGGAGGAATTTAGATTTGGAAACAGGTGGTTTTATTGTACTTACATGTAGAAAAGTCGAGGATTATCAGGAACAGATAAGTATGAAGATTCACTTTTGCAGAAAAGATGGTTGACAGGGCGAGTCACTGGATTCCGTAAGCAGTCGCGAGTGCGCTGTGAGTATGGAGTAGGTAGCTAGTTTCCTCTCTGAAGGTCAGCAGGTAAAAGGCCAAGTGAGGCTTCCTGCTTTTATTTAAATGGTTACTCGTAGAATTCTCTAGAGAATTCACTATGTAAAAAAATGGGAAATATAACGTTCCTGTGACGGTAGTGACAGGTTTCTGGAACGTTCCTTGGGGATGTTTTATTTGGTGAGATAAGAATTTACTTTAAGGTTTAAGGAGGTAAGGGGAAGTGAGGAAATGATAAATCTTTTGTTATATTAAATTATTTGATTTTTTTAGACTAAAAGTTTTGTATGTTTATGAAGGAGTGAGCGCAAGGAATACTGAGTGCAATGAAGCGTAATTTATTTTAAGTGATTGGAGTCGAGTCGATTTGAGATACTTGGTGTACGGGGATTTGCATATTCTGTAGAAGTGTAAGTTGTGTTTTGTGTTATGCTAAATAACGTATGGTAGTGTTTGTTTTAATTTGGATAGTAAGAAAATAAAGATATTGTTTATATTTTTGAAAAAAATAGATTAATTGTAAATTTATTTAATTGGGATTAGAAGTGAGATAAGTGCACTGATATTTATTATGTTTCAAGATTTAACTAGGAGGAGTTAAAGCGTTGAGTTCTTGGCTAATTTGATTTAAAAATGTAGCGATGTTATTTTGCATCGTTACAAGGTATAATTTTGAAATTTTACTCAGACTATTACATTAAACATTGTTATAAGTTACCTCTTTAACACTCATCTGAGAGCATGCACCAATCACCCACGAACTCATTCCTGAAATCCGCATTGAAATCAGACAATACGTTTTAATTTTAATAATATTGCAATATAATCGTTTCACACTAATATAGCAGCGCCCCCTAGTGAGTTAGTATCATAAGACTTATCTTAGACCATGCACCAATCAACTACGAACCCATTGCTGAAAACCGCATTGAAATCGGACAATTCGTTTTAATATTATTGTGCACTAATATTGTAGCGCCCTCTAGTTTCTATTATTTGGGAACATGCATTAAGCTACCACGTACACATTGATGAAAACAGAATTGTAATCGGACATTTCGTTTTAATTATATTGCAACATTGTTTTGCACTAATATTGTGGCGCCCCCTAGTGAGTTACAGCCATGACACCTGTCTAAGAACATGAACTCATCAAACACAAACCCGTTATTGAAAACCGCATCAAAATCGGATCATTAGTTTAGAAGATAGGTGGGAACATTACTTTGCACAAACGCACACACACACAAACAAACATCTCTCACCCTAAACGCATATACCTGCTCCGTTCCGTCGTGGGTAAAAACTATACGTGCCAACTACAAAATTGACAATGGTTGCGAAAAATAGTAATTTAATGAGCATAAAGATATACAATAAGCTACCAGACATTTTTGAACCTTTTTAAAATCTGTAAAAAATTGGTTGACTGAATGTAGTTTTTATAGTATTAATGATTTTTTCTTATTTGATGACACAACAAATAGTATTAGACATTAAAAAAATAAATTATAGTATATTTTGTGCAACTGACATATTATAATTTTTTAACTTTTACTTTTAGTACTATATCATTTTAACATTATTATTATTCTTAAATTGAATAGTTTTGCTTACTTATTGAACTAATTTTAAATTAAGAACATATTTCATCATTTTTATTGAATGAGGTACCAGTTTATTGATTATTTTTGTTTATTAACCAAGTATTTTAATATTTTTTTAGACCTATCTAATGTTAAATACGACTGTGTATATGCCTTCAATGGTAGAATTAAATGAATCTAGCTTAAATGTATACCACCTTATTTATTTGTACTTTGATTCTATACACAATAAAGAATACAGAATACAGATAAATTGAGGTATTTGGGAATAGTACTAGATGACAGGCTTAACTTCAAGGACCACGTCATAGCCTTAGCAGGCAGAGTTCACAAAGTCATCCACATTATGAAAATCGACTTGATCTAAGAATGGTGTACTTTGCATTATACCAGTCAGCTATAGCCTATTGCATACTAGCATGGGTTGGTGCGGCCGCTTCAAGGTAGAAAGGGCTCAAAGAGCGGTCCTTAAAGTAGCTCTCGGGAAGCCCAGAAGGTAGTCCACTGTTGCACTGTAAGTTGACTCCAAGGTACTGAGTGTAAGGGAACTCCACGTGTTACGACTGTCTACTTGCACACATAATCAGATAATTCACTCTCCATGCTACGAACGTATGTAGAGAAGAGGGTTTTCGCTTTGGAAATCCCTTCGGTTAAAACTACATTTGCTAAACGTTTTAAAACCTTTCTTTCTCCATATATTTACAACAAATTATAGTGGAAATCTGTAGTATCAAAAACTGAAAAGTTTATAGGCTTCATAAACTAGAAGTTCAAAAATACCTACAAGTTAAAACCTATTCAGAAGTAGAGAATTTGTTCAAAGCTATATCTTAAAAAACAAAACTTCATTGTCACTCCCCCTCCTCACCCCGCCTACTCTAAAAAATAAAAACATTTACCTCCACCACACACACACACACACACACACACACACACACACACACACACACACACACAAACACACACACACAAACACACACACACACACACTTACGAACACAGTATAAAAATGCATGTTTAAGTATTAGTTTTTTCTTAGTTTCATTATTTTCTAAATTTTCATAACAATAGAGCCTGATACGGCTGCGTGCGTCAGTAAGTAATAACTTGATAATCGTATTTATCGCCACCACGAGTCACGACACCACGACACAGGCGGGCGTTGCCTAGTGTGGGGTCACTGTAAATATTTGTAGCGTAACTTTGTTGTGAATAAACATTTAACTTATTTAAAAAAAAAATGTTTTTTTTGTAATCTGTATCACGACATTAAGTTAATAAGTTTTTTTGACTATTTAAAAGTCTGTGTAAACACCTATTCAAAATAAATTATTTTCATTTGATTTGTTTAGGGGGTCCAATAAAGTTCTAGGGCACAGATTACTAAATAGTTACTTCGTAATCTAGGGCTCCGTACCTAAAAAGGTAAAAACGGAACCATTATAGGATCACTCGTGTGTCTGTCCGTTCGTACGTCTGTCACAGCCGATTTGCTCGGAAACTACTGGACCGATTGAGTTGAAATTCAGTATATCTACACATGGAGGTCGGTGACTCGAATACGAACGAGTAACGTAAATAAATGAATTTTAAACATAGGGGCCGCTTTTAGCGAGAAAATTTGAATTCTTTTTTAAAGTTCTCAAAATATATTTCATATGACATGTCATGACATGTCATATGAAAGGGCCTGTTGTGAAAATCTCAAATATTATATTATTTTTTTAATTTTTAAATTAATAGTTTTGCAGTTATTTAAAAAATAGGTAAAAATTGACCATTATTTCCGAAACTACTGGGCCCAAAATCTTGAAAAAATGGCAGTAACAGAGGTTGAATGCATAGATTACAGGAAAAAAGAGGGTGTCTAAGGCTCTATAAATAACATACAAGGGTTGTGCGGTCGGTCGCAGCAACTCCTCGGGGAGGCCTTTGTTCAGCAGTGGACGGTGTGGACTGTGGCGTAATGCAGCAGACATCAAAAAGTTTTGATTCAGCAAAAAAGGGCCATAAGAATCATTTCAGGAGTACATAAAAGAACTTCAACTAGAGAATATTTTATTCAGAATAAACTTATGACTGTGATTTTCCTTTTCATATATAAATCTATTTTAGAAATTTACGAGGACAAGGACAATTTAATTAAAAGATCAGACATTCATAATTTTAATACAAGAGGAAATTACAAACTGACGATGCCTACTGTACGGCTGACAAAAACTCTCAAACAAGGAATCCCACTAAAAATAATGATGTACAATAAACTACCTAAACTAATAATGGATCTCCCTAAGCTGGAGTTCAAGCAAAATTGAGAGATTTTTTTCAAAAGCATGCATATTACTCAGTAAATGAATACATGAATGAAATAATATCAGATATCATTTTCTTAAATAGATTAGTATGTTAGTTAAAATATGTATATATTTAAGTTTGTAAAATTAACCTGCCTCTAAGCAATGTGCATTGTTGCATGGTCAATAAATGACTATAAATGACGACTTCCGGCTGATCATCACTATATCAGCCGAAAGACGTCCACTGCTGGACAAACGCCTCCCCCAAGGATTTCCACAACGACCGGTCTTGCGCTGCCCGTATCCAGCGGCTTCCCGCGATCTTCACCAGGTCGTCGGTCCACCGAGTGAGAGGCCTGCCTACGACACGTCTTCCGGTGCGTGGTCGCAACTCGAGAACTCAACTACCCCATCGGCCATCTGTTTTATGAGCTATGTGCCCTGCCCACTGCCACTTCAGTTTAGCGATTCTGTGAGCCATGTCGGTTACTTTGGTTCTCCTGCGGATCTCCTCAATTCTGATTCGATTTCGGCTGATATGATGAACCATTTATAGCTAAAACTCGTTATATAGGTGAACATTAAAGTAAGTACCAACTGTGAGCTAATTGACGAAATGTCGACAAGTGTGGCGAATTAATGGACGCAAACGGATGCGGTGCGGTCCGGTCAGCCGGGCGGCCGGCGGGCGCGGGGTGCGGTCGCGGGGTGCAGGCGCGGGGTGCGGGCGCGGGGTGGAGCTTTTGGACTGGGGTGGACTTGGCATCAATATCAACGGCGAGTACATCACCCACCTTCGATTCGCTGACGATATCGTGGTCATGGCTGAGACTATGGATGACTTAGGCACAATGCTCGATGGCCTCAGTAGAGCCTCTCAACAAGTGGGTCTTAGAATGAAGATGTACAAGACGAAAATTATGTCAAACGTCCGTGTCATGCCTACTCCTCTGGAGGTTGGAGGCTCAACACTCGAAGTTGTTACCGAATATGTATACCTGGGACAAACAGTCCAGTTAAAAGTAGGTCCAACTTCGAGAAAGATATCAATCCAACTCGGCTGGGCAGCATTCGGGAAGCTTCACAATATCTTTACGTCCCAGATACCGCAGTGTCTTAAGACCAAGGTCTTCGACTAGTGTGTGTTGCCAGTGATGACGTACGGAACTGAGACGTGTTTGCTTACTATGTGCCTCATAAGAAGGCTCAAGATCACCTAAAGGGCAATGGAGCGTGCTATGCTCGGAGTTTCTCCAAATTTCTTCGAACCAACCGATATAGCTCTCGGAATTGCTAAACTTAAGTGGCATCTTACACGGTTTAACACTGTGTACTTTGTGTAAGATAACCGACTAAGTGCAATTTGGTGAATTTTTTTTTCAGACGTCTTGAAATAGTGGATAAGCTGGTAGGGGGGGGGGGGGAGGGGGAGGGGGGGGCGACACTTGACTCTAACACAAATTAGCACTTTAATGTTAATTATTTCTATGGTTTCAAAAAACCCGACCCGTAATAGTTTTGGAAGACCTATTCAACGATTACCCACACGATAGAGTACGTCACCAAAAAAAACACCTTTTACTTATAGGGTAGTTATCCCAAAAAATATTTTTTATATTACCACTTTGTCCGCGTAATTAATATGCATACGCATGCCAAATTACAGCTTTATCGTACAAATGTCTCTGTGCTTAGCCGCGGACAGACGGACATGGCGAAATTATAAGGGTTCCTTGTTGACTACGGAACCCTAAAATATGTATTAACATCTAATGTCACTACCTATGTCAAAAACGATACTGCGCTTTCTTTGTTTTTATTGTTTTACAATTTCAGGAGAACAGCAATTTATGAAATAACGCTGGGTGGACGGCGCGGTACGGCGCGGTGCGGCGCATCAAGTAGCCACACATTCGCTGAGGGATATCTAAATATATATAACTCAAAGGTGACTGAATGACTGACATAGTGATCTATCAACGCACAGCCCAAACCACTGGACGGATCGGGCTGAAATTTGGCATGCAGGCAGATGTTATGACGTAGGCATCCGCTAAGAAAGGATTATGGGAAATTCCCAAGGGAACCGCAAAAATCGGGATCTGCGCGGGCGAAGCTGCGGGCATCCACTAGTTTTGAATAAGATGACGTGAATTCTCAATCTTTCTAATTACCAATAAACCAAGCGTAGATCAGACTAGCAGTAAAAGTCCACGAATCGAACCGACGGGACATTTTGTGAGCATCGAAGTATTATCGTATTAAAAAGTATTGTGTACTCTGTTTGTAAGCCAACATGTTGTCATGCCACACTTTAGGCAAAAAGATAAGAGTTAACCTCAGCCGTGCCTCACCAACTGGAAATCCCAAATGGCCATGTGTACAGAAAAACAACATACGTAGACGTTCGATGACTTTTCAATACAGTTGCTCGAAAAGTGGTACTTTATATGCCAGTCAAGTGTGCGCAAAATTGATTTTACCGCACACGTGCTTTTACTTTACCTTTTTTATTTCTAGCTCGGAGGAACAAAACATTTCTAGCAAATAAAAAAAAATATACCCAAATATCTGGGGGCACGTCCAAGACGAGTATAGAATCTTCTTTAAAACTTTTGAAAGGAGAATTTCAAAAGAGATTGGTTGTTACTCCGTGAGGTCAGTACATAACGCTAGCTGATTAGAGTCTCTTTGGATTATATCTTTGTGAAGAAAGGAGAATAAATATGAGTCAAGCGCATAGGTTACAGGAAGGAATAGGTCATCTTTTCCAACGAGGTTTTTATGCTTACATTAATATTGTTCTAAGCCTTATCGTAATCTATGTATGGTAGTATTTAAAAAAACTTACGCATGCGTACTTGTGCCTATTTAAATTAAATATGGCGCATTTTCGTAAACTGATTTGTGTTGTTTTGAATACAAATAAAATTATGAATATACGTGTAATAAAAAATATACTTATGTGTATGTACATATAAGAAAAAACAAAGTGAGATTACTCTCTGGACATTTAAAATGAGCCAAAAGTCGCGTTAAATTAACTTTGGTTGTCGAAACCTTGATAGGTATGTAACCCATGTATTTTTTTTTCGTCACGTTCGTTTTTTATTTTACCGGGTATCTCACAACTGTATTCAAAAATCTTGTGATACATGGGTGTATAATTGAAAACGCTAAACACGTTAAAAAACCGACTTCCATCGCAACAACTTAGTACATTTTTGCGTTACTATTTTTGGTTTTTGTTAATTTTCGAATAAAGTACTACACCGATTTTGATAAAATTTATATGGGACCACACGGAAAGCACTAGCTTTCAAACAAAAAAAGAATCATAAAAATCGGTTTACCCAGTCCAAAGTTATGAGGTAACAAACATAAAAAAAATAAAAAAACATACAAACGAATTGGGAACAAACTCGTGACGATGGTAAAACCTCGCCTGCAGCTCGGGCTCACCAATGTCACTCTGTTGTAATTATGACCTTTTTACTACCCTTGTATCATAAATAACAATTTTGGAAGAGATACTCTTAGTTATCGCTAAGTCACGACTGACAAGTAGAACCGTAGGTGATTATACTCAGTGCTGACAAGGTCGTACGCATTCCGCTTACCTGCGAGTAATAGGCTTGTTTCCACTAAGAATAAATCGGATGGCTTTGAGTTTCTAATGATTAACCATGATAATTAGTAAACAAAAAAACAACTTTTCTATTAAAATATTAAAAGATTAATAATATTTTTGGAAAATAAAATATACTAAATGAGGCGTTTAATCACGTTTAAGTACGGCAACCTCCAACAGGGAACCTTGTGAGCAAATGGGTGCGCTTGGTCGGTGGCCCGGACATCGTAGCACGATGGGCCGGGAGCACACATGGAACACGATGGGCCGGGAGCAAACATGGAGATCGTAGCACGATGGGCCGGAACACACTGGGTATCGTAGCACGACGGGCCGGGAGCACACTTGGACATCGTAGCACGATGGGCCGGGAGCACACATGGACATCATAGCACGACGGGTCGGGAGCACACTTGGACATCGTAGCACGACGGGCCGGGAGCACACTTGGACATCGTAGCACGACGGGCCGGGAGCACACTTGGACATCGTAGCACGATGGGCTGGGAGCACACATGAAGCACGACGGGCCGGGAGCAAACATGGACATCGTAGCACGATGGGCCGGGAGCACGGACATCGTAGCACGATGGGCTGGGAGCACACATGGAGCACACATGGACCACGATGGGCCGGGAGCAAACATGGAGATCGTAGCACGATGGGCCGGAACACACAAGGACATCGTAGCACGATGGGCCGGGAGCACACTTGGACATCGTAGAACGACGGGCCGAGAGCACATATGGACATCGTAGCACGATCGGTCGGGAGCACACATGGAGCACGACGGGCCGGGAGCAAACATGGACATCGTAGCACGATGGGCCGGGACACATATGGACAGCCTAGCACGATGGGCCGGGAGCACACATGGACATCGTAGCAAGATGGGCCGGGAGCACATATGGACATCGTAGCACAATGGGCCGGGAGCACATATGGACATCGTAGCACGATGGGCCGAGAGTACATATGGACATCGTAGCACGATGGGCCAGGAGCACATATGGACATCGTAGCACGATGGGCCAGGAGCACATATGGACATCGTAGCACGATGGGCCGGGAGCACATACGGACATCGTAGCACGATGGTCCGGGAGCACATATGGACATCGTAGCACGATGGGCCGGGAGCACATACGGACATCGTAGCACGATGGACCGGGAGCACATATGGACATCGTAGCACGATGGGCCGGGAGCACATATGGACATCGTAGCACGATGGGCCGGGAGCACATATGGATATCGTAGCACGATGGGCCGGGAGCACATATGGACATCGTAGCACGATGGGCCGGGATCACACATTATTCAAGAATATTTCAAATGTCCTCGGTCTACATTCAAATTCATTTATTAATCAAAAATGTTAAAATAACAGATATACATCTAAATCTTTAACATTTGAATTAAAATTAAATAGTCAATTGCAAATAATAAATAATTCATTCTTCCATCACACTCGCTCGCAGTACTTCAGGCATTCCCTTTCGATACTCGAATGCATATGCAAACAAGTCAATGTGTGGTTGCGAACGGAGGAGGGAATTGAGCGCGTGAAGAGCGCGACGAACAGGCGCGTTGCGAGTTGTGACACGACACTGTGCGTGACACTGGCTCGGCCAGCAGCCGCACGCTTTGCACGCGAAACCGCGTCCAGTTTTCTGGCACCGACAACCTACACGCGGCACTGACTAGAGTGGGACAATCAACTTGGCCGCGTATCACCCTGCTCATGAGTGTCATCCGGCTATACAATCGGCGGGTCTCTAGCGAATTATAGCTCAAATATCCCAATAAGAAGCTTGTAGGGTATAAAAAGGGGTACGTCTTGTACAAATTTTTATAAAGAAAACGCAAAAAACGTTTCTGGACCTTTTCTAGCACAAGCGTGTATTTGGGTTCGTGCGGGTTCCAAACAGAAGCACCCGACTCCAGTTTAGAGCGGACCAGGGCAGAGTATAACAACCTGATGACGTGTGGGTGTTTGAAATCTCTGCAGTTTCTCAGAATAAAACCGAGTCTCTTAAAACCGTCAGCTGCAAGAGAGGTGATGTGGTTACGAAAGTCTAGCGTCGGTACAAATAAAACCCCCAGATCTTTCACAGACCGTACCCTTTCTAAACCACGGCTATTAAGATAATAGTTGGCTATCACAGGAGACTTTGATCGGGTAAAACTCAATTCGTAGCACTTATCTACATTAAAATGAAGATTATTAATTTCACTTCACTCAAAAACTTTATCGAGGTTGCACTGCATGGCCTGGGAATCGACGGTTGATTTAATTTCTGATATAATCTTCAGATCATGTGCATATAAAAGGCTGAAACCCGACTCTATACAATCTGGAAGATCGTTGATCATGATCTTGAAGAGTAATGGCCCAAGCAGTGATACTCCTGATCGCGTGTCATATGGCCGCGAGTCATAGCATCCAAGACGGACAAACTGCTGTCTGCCGCTGAGATAATGAGCAAGTAAACGGAGTAGGAGTGGTGAGAAACCAATGAGATTTAGTTTGCTGAGGAGGACGTCATTGTCTATCCTGTCGAACGCATTTTTAAAATCTAGGTAGGCGACGTCGACCTGTGATCCACTGTCAAGTCGCTCAGAGACATAGTTGGTGAGAGTCAGGAGGTTCGTTTCCACGAACCGGCCCCGCCTGAAGCCATGCTGAGCTTCTTGTGAAACTGGTTCAACCTGCTTATATATTTTAAAATGAAGTACCTTCTCAAATACTTTAGCCAATGCTGACAGTATGGCCATTGAACGATAGTTCTCCACAAGGGTCTTGTTTGCTGTTTAAGTTTTTAATACCAAATAGGACATCGTCGTCTGATATATTAGTAATGTTGACACTAATCTTATTACTAGATGTAGTGGTAGCAGAGTCCATATTTAGATTTGGAGGTTGTGTCAGGAATACACTACTAAAGTAGCTAGCAAAAGCTTCAGCGGCACTGGGACCGCTAAACTCTTGACCGTTATGGATGACTGTTGGTTCGAAACCTCCCTTTGTTCGCAGACTGGTAACGTGTCCCCAGAAGGCTCGTGGGTTTTTTGTCAAGCTGTTTTGAATGTTTTCGATGTAGTTATTATATGAAATGTCCACACGCCGCTTGAGGTCAGCACGCAGATCGCTAAATAATTTATAAAAACTTTTACAGCCAGCAGATTTCCACATTTTGTGAAAATACGACTTTTGCCTTATATCTCTAATAATATCGCGTGTGTACCATGTAGGCTACCTCCTTGTGGAGATGGTAGATCTTTTTTTGGTAGGTATGCAGGTATTGAAAGCGTCATATAAAAGAGAATACAGAGTATCGACAGCCAAGTTTACCTCCGCACACCGCGACACTGAAGTTCAATCTACATATATTAGAAACATTTTGATACAACCCGTCAAAGTCCGCTCTACTGAAATCCCAATCAGTCTCAGCATTAATATTTGCAGGCTCGAGTGGGGGTGGTACCTCGCTATTTTTAACGAGCGAGAAACAAGTGTCAAGCGGGGGATGATATCGGTCCTCGTTTGGCACAAGACCTTCCACGCCCGCACTAACCATCACCTCACGCACACACTCAGGCATCAATATCACATTCAACTTACTTCCGTAACTATTTACAATATTATTTATATCTTTCAAGTTACAATACGTCAAAAAATAATGCATGTAGTTGTTTTTGTTTGTGCTCGCGCTATTTAAATTTAAATGACCAAAATTTTATATTAGTATTTTTTTTTATACGTCAAAATATCTTCTACGTTGAGAAAAAACCTCATATAGTCGTCATCACTAGATGAAGGCGGTATGTAAACAACACATATATACAGTTCCGAACCGCGGTAAGTCACTAAAGTCCAAAGGTCTTCTAGGTTAGTCGTTTCTAGATCGGAGCGCCGGCGCATTTGTATTCCCGCCCTCGCTGCAAGCAGAACTCCACCGCCTCTCTTTCCATTGTATACATAAAGTACAGAACTGGTTTTTTTAAGTGGGAGACTCGTTGGTGATAGTGGATACCCTACTTTGCCTTTCATCTTAACACCAATAAGACCTGCACCCGAAGATCCACCTTCCATTCGGTACAACAGGGCACAAATAAAAACAAGAATATATAGAATAGAACTTTCGGAACATGGAAAAAGAGATTTTCCTGATTGTCCAGAGGTCTAGGCAACAAAATGTCAATAGTAAATCGTATCATAGTTGCCTGTGCGCTGCACAACATGGCTCTAATGATTAATGATATTATCATATTTGATGGAGTCTCTGAAGAGATCGTCATACCGAGTACCAGCACTGGATTTGTGCTGAGAAATACAATATTTGAAAATTATTATCGATAGGTCAAATAGGCTATGCAGCTCAGTATGGATGTCGCAGCCATATCTTATAACACGTCGTATTACTCCATTTTATCCAGACCCCTCGGGAACTATACATCTTCCGCACTCGCTTCTCTTACCACTCCCACTTTCGCTTATGCTTCCGCTCCCACTACTGCTTCCGACCTCACTTCTGCTCCTACTTTGACTTCTGCATTCATTCCCTCTCCTGTTTATGACCTTCTTTTATTTCGCTCCTACTCCTGCTTTAGACCCCACTCTGCTCTCGCTTCTGTTACCGGTCCTGCTTCCTTCTCCACTTTATTCCCAGTACTGTTTCTGATCCAACACAACTGCCGCTTCTACTTGCGCTTCAACTACCCTATTCCGCTGCCGACTCTACTTTTGCTTCCGCTTCTACTACCTCTGCCGTTTCTCACCTCACTGCCGTTCTTGCACCCTTAGGGGATGAACTTTGCAAAAATCTTCCTTGATTTTTTTAAACTCTACCTTTAAGTTATTATTATTAACTTATACGTATTTGTTATATATAAGTAACATTATACTTAGGAACTTATATTTTACTAGCTGTTTCCCGCGGCTTCACCCGCGTGGACCACGTTTCTATGACTTTTCGAGGGTGCGCAGTGCGCGAGCCGCAAGCGGCTCGCGAGCGTGGTAAAAAGCAGCCTATGCCTTAACCCAGGTCCTAATTTGTCTACCTACCAAATTTCAGCCAAATCCGTTCAGTAGTTTTTGCGGGAAAGCGTAACAGACAGACAGAGTTACTTTCACATTTATAATATTAGTAGGGATAGAATTTTTTTAACATTCCCAATAACAACTTTTGTACACGCTTCTACCCGTTCGTTACTTATTTCTTTCTCACTTACTGGTTTGTTAGCAGTAAACTCTTACAGAGTTAAGCATACCAATTGTTAATTGTATGTTTTTTTTTACTTATGTATGCCTCATTTACTGTGTACAATAAACAATAAATAAATAAACGTCTCATTTTACTCCTCATAAATTTTCAGGGCTTGTATATGAAAATCGATTCTTAAGGAGTAAACTCTAAAAAATATTTATGAAAATTGGGATTCAAGGTGATCGAGGGGGTCTAACTAGACACAAAAAATCGCAAGTGTGTAATTCAAACAGATTTTAAGTTACGGCAAGCCTGTCGCGCTCCACGCTGTAGCACAGATAAGATAATAGTTACTTGGTGACTTGGCATGAAAATGTACCTACGCCACGCTCTGCGCCGCCGCGCGGTAGTCAGTAGTAAGAAGAGATAAAACTTACGCGATAGAAAAAAAAGCAACTTGTAGGTGAATATAACTGTAGGTAATTAGAGCTGTGTGACCTGAATATTTGCACTTTATTGTGTTTAGCAAGAGTCGCCATTCATTTAAAAGATTTTGCGGAGTTAACCTTCTTTTACGTAGTCATCATCATCATATCAGCCACAAATCGTCCACTGCTGGACAAAGGCCTCCCCCAAGGATTTCCACGACGACCGGTCCTGCGCTGCCTGCATGCATCGACTTCCCGCGATCTTCATGTAGTAAATAGTCTTTATTCTTTGATTACAGGTAGGTCAAAAGTGGCCCAAAATGGTGCGTATAATATAACCCACGGCCGGAGTTTTCGAACTTGGCGGACACACTGCCATGTGTCCAGATTATGCCAAACTTTTAAAGTTTTAGAGTTCAATAATTAAACAAAACCTATCTAGTTATACAGGTCCCTCTTGAAATATCTCAAAAGTGGAATGTGTACTGAATTCGCAAAAAAAAGTTAGACCTGCCATACAAAGTGTATACGACAACCGGCCCTGCGCTGCACGCATCCAGCGGCTTCCCGTAATCTTCGCCAGGTCATCATCGGTCCCCCCCCCCCAACCAATTTGAGTGCGTTTGGCTGCACCTTACCTGATGGTAAATGCCGATGCAGCCGAGGATGTAACACTCAAGCTCAAATAGTGCCTATTCACTCTCGTCTTGAAGATTCCTAAATTATACGAATCGGGGAATACAGACACCGGAAAGGAATTCCACTCCTTGGCCGTTCGCATGATGAAGGAAGAAGCAAAACGCTTCGTGCGAAAAGGTGGAACATTGACGACAAACGGCTGGAACCGCTCTCCGCGCCTGGTCGTCCGATGATGAAATGGAGAGGGGGGAATGAGGTCGTGAAGTTCCAGGGCACACTCTCCGAAATGAATCCTGTAGAACACTGATAGACAGGCGACTTTGCGGCGATGCTCGAGGCTTTGGAGCCTGTTTGATACAAGTTTCTCGTCGCCAATGAGTCTCCTAGCGCGTCGGTCGATAAAATCCAAGGCATCTAGCTGGTAACGAGCCGATCCGTCCCATAAGTGAGAGCAGTACTCCATACATGACCGTACTTGAGCTTGGTATAATAATAGAAGCTGCTCTGGTGTGAAGTAAAGTCTCACCTTCGAGAGGATACCAATCTTTTTTGCAGCCGTTTTTGCTTTGGATTCAATGTATCTCCCGAAGTTCAGATCGGATGTTAAATCAACGCCAAGGAGCTCAAGATGGTCGGAGATCTGGATAGATTCATCTCGAAAAGTAGGAGTCAGGGTAAAAAGACTCCTTTTTGCAGTGAATAGACACGCCTGCGTTTTAGAGGCGTTAAACCTAACAAGATTGGCATCGCCCCAGTCAGAGACTGCCTTGAGTGTTAGGTTCACGCGCTCAATCATGGCCTCTCTCTGACATAGTATATCCGGACCCCTAGCTCGAGCACTAAACAGGTATCTCTCCGCAACCGTGCTGTCGTCTGCATACCCAAATATACCAGGTTTCAGCAGATCGTTTATGTGCAGCAAAAAACAAAGTTGCGGAGAGAACTGAGCCCTGAGGTACCCCGGCATCAATAGCCAATAGGTCAGACGAGCAGCCATCGACGACCACTCGAATGAACCGTTCCCTCAGGAAGTCAGATATCCAGTTGCACAAACCAGTAGGTATTCCGTAGGAAGGAAGCTTACCAATAAGGCTAGCATGCCAGACCCTATCAAATGCCTTAGAGACATCGAGAGATACAGCTAGAGCTTCACCGTGCTTCTCTATGGCGTCACCCCATACATGCGTAGCATACACTAGAAGGTCTCCCGTTGACCGGTGCCGGCGAAAGCCATACTGCCGATCACTCAGGAGGTCATTGTCTTCTAGGTATGCTAAGAGGCGGGTGTTCAATACACGCTCCATAATCTTAAAGAGTATGGAGGTGATTGCAATAGGCCGATAGTTGGATGGGTCAGCACGACTACCTTTTTTAGGCACGGGCTGCACGTTGGCAAGCTTCCAAGACTTAGGAACTATACCGGTTTCGAGAGAGAGGCCGTACAGGATTGTCAGCACAGGAGACAACTCAGGGGCATAGTTCTTTAGAACTATGGCTGGAATACCGTCTGGACCGCTGGCCTTATTCACATCTAGACTGCAAAGAGTTTTAAGAACCTTTTTTTGGCGAATACGAAAAGAGGACATTACAGTACCGCATGGAGCTATCTGAGGTGGTGTATTATTTGCAGCATCAACTCCAAACATTATTGTGCGATTTGAGTATAGATTCCATCGGAGAAGTTGTTCAGTTTCACTAGCTGAAACGCCCCTTCAAATATTTTTAGATGTTTCAGATGGACACTATTTATACAGGTGTAACAAAATTGATGTATGTCCCGTTAACTGGGACTTCTACTACATCATACTGAACAACTTATGTTATATGTCTTCGCATAAATTGCAAAATAAAAATTGACCCTTCATACAAATCGATCAGCCAGTGCGATGAACCAACTTTGTGCATATTTGTATGAAGGGTCAAAATTATTTTTTGAGAATTGACTATAGGCTCCGATGGGGAAAGTGGTTCAGTATGATGAGAACCCCTAAGTTAAATAAGTTCCTACATCAATTGTTTTACAGCTGTATACCTAAGTTCTTAAACCTGTAAATCTAAACAACATAATATGTCAAAACAGTTAAGTTTGTACTTCTGTTAGTAGCCCATAAACGTCCCCACGGCTGGGGCAGGGGTTTGTTCCCAAACTCGGGTAGCTCGGGCCACACTCCACACTCCACCCGTGGGGCACGAGACCAGGTGGATGGAGGTGGTGCGCAGTGACGCGGCTTGACGACTGCCGTGTCGTGATATTACCTGGCACCAACGGCTTCGAAGCGCGGAACTTATACTTTGTCCCTAGTTATTAGGTACCTAATTAAAATTTCCTCATCAAAACTGCGTTGGTATGACACATTATTGTTTGTCAGAAATAGGTACCTACTTACTTAAATATAACCCCGTAACGATAGCGCGCCGGCCGGGAAACCGGGCTTCACTACGTATACGTGACGCTCGCGCTCAGTCGGTGGCTGGTCGAGCGCTCGCCCACGAGTTTGTGAGTGCGTGGAGATCATCAGTATTAAAATAATAATTATCAATGGCGAGATACATTTTTCTGCTGATTTTAGTTTTAACGCACCGGCACGTTTACACTGAAAGTAATGTAAAAACGAGTCTGACGTTCGTGATCGACAGCACCTGGTCGATGAGCGACGACATCGACCAGGTGAAGAAGGCAGCGAGCAACATATTCGACACGGTGATGAACTCCGCGGCGTCGCAAATAGAAAATTTTGTTTTAGTTACGTTTAGAGATCCGGGTGAGTTAAACACTTTCGTAATATCAGAAACTCTTGTACATCCTTATACATATAATTCTTATGTACGTGTGTAAAAGGCTGAATTGATTTTAATAAAATTTTTGTGCGTATTTCAAGTGGGTCCCTAGATGGTTTAGATTCACAAATGGACCCGGTAGGTGGCGCTGCGATCAGATTATAGGAAATTTAATAGCAGGCAAGTCAACGTTCGGGAAGCACAACGTCTGTCTGGTCCGCGAGTATGTATATAAAAAGTTTGTCTGGAAGAAATCGCTTTGAACGCTAAGACCGCCCAAATTGTACCACTATAGTAACTACATAAGTTTCTGTTTTTATGCTGTGTTTGTTTTTTTATTGTTATGAGTTAGAGCTTTTAAGTTTTTATAATGTGTTATGTTTAACTAGTATTTAACTTATAAAATTGGTTTCTCGGGAACGGCTTTAACGATTTAGTTGAAATTTTGTGTTTAGATATTTTTTTATACTCCAAGTCGTATTTTAAATGGATTTATCCATTTTCACGCTAAAAATAATATTTTTAGTGTACGTGCACGTGCCTACTCGTAGGAGGCTCCGAGCACCGCTCGCTCCGTTGCACAGATTCTTATTTTTTTATTTATAAAATAAAGAAAAATTCAAATAATACTTAGTACATACCTAACTGCCTCCGTGGCGTAATGGTTAGTTCAATCGCTTCACACCAGGAGGTCGCGGGTTCAATTCCCGGTGGGGTCAACTTGTTAGACACGGTTTGGTTCGTGGTAAGGCATTTTCTAAGCCCACCTGGCTAGCTACCACCATCTTATCTAAGTCTTGCCTTCAAACATCAATGTTAACAACATTGATGTGTTCCGGCCTTGAAGATAAGATAGCCAGTTCTCCATTGCGTTGGGAAATCTTGGCTAATCCGCTTTCATCTTTGGCCTCGTCATCACTTACCATCAGGTGAGATGATGCCGAGGGCTTACCAGTTGTGAATGAAAGAAAATATCTTCAAGAAAGCATTTAAATCTTTAGTTGCATGAGTCAACTACTATTGGTTTTTAGACACCAAAATAATTTAAAAACAGGCGGTAATTTGAAGAGCTACTTTGCGTTTCTCTATATGTAAACATTAATAGTACATTACTAACGAGGCCCGGAACAAAACAATAACTTAAATAATTTTAAGTAAATAACACTCGATATTTAAAACCGTGATCAAAGTGTAGGGAGGGAATGCAGCGACGGACTCTTTTGATTTATCCGCGGATTTAGTTTTTACCATTGAAAATGTTCATCAGATGCAAATCGCCTGACGTATTGTTTGCCAGCTCCGAGGGTTCGGGAGGTTCGGGAGGAGCGAGGTGGGAATGACACCGAGAGTTGAGAAATTTGTCGAGACACGGGGAAGCGTTTGAATTTTAAAAATCTGTTTGTAACTTTTTTTAGAATTTTGAAAAACGTAAGAAAAGTCCTAGGGTAGTTTAGCTATAAAATGGGGAAAAT
The DNA here is from genome assembly GCA_947284805.1 of Coleophora flavipennella. NCBI lineage: Eukaryota > Metazoa > Arthropoda > Insecta > Lepidoptera > Coleophoridae > Coleophora > Coleophora flavipennella. The sequence continues at coordinate 17,660,030 of OX369274.1, forward strand.
GTTATTGAAAATCAGTTAATAATTGTGACCTGTATAGGTGGTCCCTTTAGACTTGGTATTGTAGAAAAACGGTAAACGGTAACGATATTTCCGTATATAAAAAGTGATGAAGCTTCTATGATTTTTGACCGATCATCCTGGTGATGGTGATGGTGATGGTGATGGCGTTAAAAGATGCGGATGCAGGCGAGAAGTGCATTCGAGTTGGAATTTAAGTCGGGTTTGTTCGAACACTTGTATCTCGAGAACGGTTGGACTGAATTTCATGATTTTTCGTTTGTTGGATTTCTCCCGAACCCGAATAGCTGAGTAACTATTCATCATCAACATCACATCAGCCGAAGGACGTCCACTGCTGGACACAGGCCTCCCCCATGGATTTCCACGACGACCAGTTCTGCGCTGCCCGCATCCAGCGGCTTCCCGCGACCTTCACCAGGTCATCGGTCTACCAAGTGGGAGGCCTTCATACGCTACGTTTCCCCGTGCGCGATCGCCACTCGAGAACTTTACTGCCCCAATGGACATCTGTTCTACGAGCTATGTGCCCCGCCCACTGTCACTTAAGTTTAGCAATTCGAGAGCTATGTCGGTTACTTTATGGTATGTCGGTTTTTTAGTACAATGAAAACATCAAAAAAATAAAACCGGCCAAGTGCGAGTTGAACTCGCGTGGAGAGGTTCCGTACCATGCCAAAGTCAAATGCAAAATATCACATTTGAAATCCTCACAGAAAAGTGCGAGTTATTATTTTTATTATTAAAAATTTTAGTGTAGGCTGCACCTCACCTGATGGTAAGTGCCGATGCAGCCGAGGATGTAACACGCAAGCTCAAAAAGTGCCTATTCACTCTCGTCTTGAAGATTCCTAAATTTTACGAATCGGGGAATACAGACGCCGGAAGGGACTTCCACCCCTTGGCCATTCGCATGATGAACGAAGAAGCAAAGCGCTTTGTGTGTAAAGGTGGAATATTGACGACAAAAAGGTGGAACCGCCCTCCGCACCTGGTCGTCCGATGATGAAATGGAGAGGGGGAATGAGGTCGTGAAGCTCCAGGACACACTCTCCGAAATGAATCCTGTAGAACACCGATATACAGGCAAATTAGTGGAGATGCTCAAGGCTTTGGAGCCTCTTTGATTCAAGTTCCTCGTTGCCAATGAGTCTCCTAGCGCGTTGGTCGATAGAATCCAAGGCATATAGCTGGTAACGAGCCGATACGTCCCACAAGTGAGAGCAGTTATACTCCATACAGTTAACTCCCTAACTCTGGGGCTTCCAACGAGCTGATGCTGCCACCTTCGGCAGCGTCCCTGCACACCCGTGGCAGCATAGCGGCAGCCTCTGTGTGGAGGCGCTCCTACGACCAGTCGGCGGCACCATTGTCGGCGGGGCCGCCAGCGCGGTGCCTTATCGACGCCTGTGAGGAGCCTAACAACAGCAGCGCGCAGGCCTCCTCTTTGCTAGTTCCAGGGAAGAAAACTGTTTTGTACTCTGATGGTGTAGGGACCCATGATTGCTGAATCCATGTGAAACAACACAGTTAATAAGTGCTACCCAAACCGTTCTCTAGAACAAATAATATTAAGTATTATAAAGAAGGATACTTTTGAAAAGCAAACATCCATAGTAATCATGATAGGAAATAGTTTGCAAGTAACTAAATATCAAAAAAGAATAGTGTAGATAGTGTGATTTAATTAAGTAAACCGAAAAATTGTAAGGTCACATTCTGCGCTTTCCCGTACTGCTCTAATCAATCGCAGTATTATAACAAAAAGTTATTTGACATAAATCTTTATTTATACAACCTGACATGTAGTCACTCTGACTATATTTTGTATTTGGATTCGAACAGCGTTGTTCGTAACTTTACATTATCAAATGATAGACTATTTCTATCTAATAGACAAGTAACAAAATGTATAACGACGGAGGAACGAACCGTCGACTGTGGCGCCGCCGCCGGGGCCGTAGCGCGGCCGCCAGCCGTACCAGTGAGTACGGACCGCGGGGCCGCAGCAGACGATTCGAATTCGCGATCTCTCGATTTAAATTAAAGCTTATGACAACGAGAAATAAACTTTTTCATTAGTACATCAAAATATTCAAAGCTTTTCCGGCAAAGAACTAGAAATAGAAATGTTTTTGGATAAATATTTAGTTGTAATACTCTGTATCACCGAACACTGGCTGAAAGAAAATCAAATGATGTTTAGCTTCGATAATTATTATATGGCCAGTTTCTTCAATCAAAAAGTTGCCCAATGTGGAGGCTCACTTATTTTTCTTCGTAATAACTTAAAAGCCAAAAACCTAAAGATATGGCCAAGCTTTCGGTTTAGAGAAATGTAGAATTATCCTGTGTTAAATTGGAGAAACATGTCATATTATGAGTGTACAGACCCCCCAAGGATGACAATTTTTGAGGTTTCGAAAATGTATTAGAAGATGCCTTGAGTATATTAATCAAAGGTAACAAATCTATCATTGTTTGCAGTGATTTCAATGTAAATAGCCTGGAAAAGACAAGTTTAACAACAAGATTAATAAGTTTATTTAAGTCGTTTGATCTAGATTTTTGTTTCACGAGCCTACTAGATGACAGCAACATCAGCTACATGTTTAGATAATGTTTTCTGTAATTGGGAACACAAAAAAAAGTATCATAAACTGTTTAAAATCTGATCACAGTGGTCAGCTTGAACTATTTCCGTGTGAAAGAAGTAAAGAAATAATTACAGTCCTAATGAGACCTGTCATCAAAGATTAGATATGTACAAAGATGTACTTGTCCAAAAGCTACCAAACTCAATGTTAGATCAACAAGACTCGAATAGTTTCTTCAACTTATTTTTTGAAGTGCTCAGTACAGAGTTTGAAAATATATTCAAATTTAAAACAATTAACGTAAGTTAAAAATTCAAGTTTGGTGACTGGGCGACTGTAGGTATATACAAGAGTAGAGAAAATTTGTTTACGCTTTACAAACAAAAGACATACAACTTTGATCGCACGTTTGTTGAGTATGTTAAAAATTATTCAAAATTATTTAAAAGAGTTTGTTTGGCAGCTAAAGCCAACTTCACCTCTAAGAAAATTAAATATTTAGATACTACTGCTAATACTGTTTAGAACGTAATAAATAAAGAGATGGGGAAAACAAAGCCGCGAGAGAAACAATATGTCTTGCAAACTGATCGTTGTCTCATTTTAGAAACCTCAGAGGTAACAGAAGAATTTGAATCTCTCTTAACAAATGTTCCACTCACAATAACCGAGAGCCTTGACTCGTCGCCTATTCGCGCAAATCAATCACTTTTGAAAATGTACCAAAGTGCAAAGAAGACTTTGCATTTCGAAAAATTAATACACACACAATTGTGAAAGCTTTTAAGTTGTTGAAACTAAAAAATACTGAGGATCTTTGGGGCATGTCTGTTAATTTAATAAAGTCCGTATTACTGGGCCGATCTATTGAACATTTGTATTGACACTGGAGTGTGTCCGGATGTCATGAAATTTAGTGAAGTTGTTCCACTCTTCAAGTTCGGAGAAAAGAAAGACCCTAGTAATTATAGGCCTGTTTCTGTGCTACCAGTTTTGAGTAAGGTTTTTGAAAAAAATATATTAAATCAAATGTTAACATAAATAAAAACTTAAATAAATGTAAACTTTATCATATGTAAATTGCTCCATAACCTGCAGTTTGGTTTAACAAAGGGGCGTTCCACAACGGATGAGGGAGTTGAACTCATTAAAAGCATATATGATGCTTTTGAGAAATCACAGAATGTGATAGGGATCTTCTGCGACTTGTCAAAGGCATTCGATTGAGTGGAACATAAAACTCTGCTTGTAAAACAGGACCATTACGGTGTTATAAATAAGTCTCTAGATCTTATAGAATCATATTTAGTAAATAGGACACAAAAAGTACAAATAAATGCTACGAAATCAATGAGTTTTCGAGTTGAGATGCGGATGTGTGCCTCAAAGTCCTATTTTAAGGCCTTTCCTTTTTTAGTTTATACATATTAATGATCTAACCATTCATGGTTGAATCACTGTCGAAAATTGTGTTGTTTGCGGATTATACATAACTAGTTTTTAAGGTTGACAGAACCACGAGCATAGCGAGTGATTCAAGTATTAGAACAACGTGAGTGATTCATGGCCCTCAATATAAATTCGTTTTATTCAAGAGTTTGACAAACTCCGAGAAAAAGAAACATTTAAGCGAAAAAAGTAATTTAATGAAGAAAAAAAGAATGTTAAATCAGTTAAAATGTTCATTGAAATTGGAACAAATACTAAAATAAAGAGTAATTTTCTTTGTGTTCGTACAACTTATAGTGTTCAAAATAGCGTCAATTTACTAATAAGCTAAAAAGTCATCTATCCTACATTTTCTTTAGCAATCATCAACCATTCAATAATTTTAGCATCGTTCAATTGGTTTCTCTTATTTTGTATGAATGTCACGAATTTACACAGAATTATCCATATAAATATAAAACAGCGCAATCTATGAATTTACCTTTAATCTACTAAGTAAACTTATTTTTCTTTTTTATTTCTTCTACTATTGATTAAGCACAACATTATAATTACCAAATATGAAGACAGAGGTCGCATAAGATGCATTCGAATAAAGGAATCATAGCAACAACAGCGTTTTTTCTGTTCTCCTGAAAATATCCCGAAAATCACACGTCGGCACAACAGCAAATAACACAAAACTGTTTTTATTCTAATGCTAAACTCCTTGTCGAAAATGTCGAACAATCACATCTCGAGGAGTTATTTGCACAAGGATTTTGTTATTCAAATAATCTTTGGACAAGAAGTTTGTATAGAGTATTTTTTGCGCAAGGATTGCATTGAGATGGAGGTTGAATATATTAGTGTGTTTTAAATTCAAACACCAAAATAGCGATTAAAAGAGCTTTTTATTCACTGTTTTCAGCTTTTTAGAGGAGCAATGGTATAAAACAATTTAAACTTTGAAATTTTTAAATATTCACCTGATTAAACCGGGAATAAAACCCGCCAAAGGTTAAAGAAAACACCCATAATTTTACAATACCAATTGAAAAGCCCAATCATAAGGATTTTATTTCCAAATAACATAGTTGAGCTAGACGGCGCGGCGCCGCGCTGGTGCCAATCCCAGTTCAGACAAATATTTTGTAAAATGTCAGGTCTTACCAAAATAATAATGAATAATTATTATAGTCAGAGCAACTTGCGTGGTTGGGTCGATCACGCAGGTTAACTGACCTGCGACACGCTCTTTACTTGGAGCGGTCGGGTGGCACTAACAGAGTGGCGTCTATGCTCCTTTTGACTAAATGACCCCTTTTAAAAATTAAAAAATAGACGCATCCACATCAGGAGCATCAGCTGGGTGGTGTTTAAGCTCCTGTATCGAATGACCCTTATTAAAACGAAAACATAGACGCATCCACGTCGGGGCACCAACAGGGCGGCGTATAAGCTCCTTCCCACCAAATGACCCCTACTAATAACTAAAAATTAGACGTATACAAGTCAAAACTGAAAAATGTGTCCATTTTCGCCGGATTACACTGACTTTGTTTCATTAAACTGACCAGTTTTGACTCCCGAGGTCGTCAAAGCCGTTAAAGCCAAGAAACTAATTTTATGTATAATATAAATCAATACAAGCATTGCTCACTTACAGTAATAAAATATAAAATAAGTAAAAATGGTGTTCCAGCAATGTTAATGTTATTCCTCTCTAATTTTCTCTGAATATTCAATTCAAGAGAACATTTTGTTTTAAGATAGAACTCATACTCAAACTTTATTACAGATGTTAGCCTTCTCGCTGTGACAAACAATAAAGAACAATACAAAGCACAACTAGAGTCCATACAATGTGTAGGAAATCAAGATTGTCCTGAATACTCGATGTCCGGAATCGAAACAGCTCTCCACCATAGCAGGCCAGGCTCCAATTTATACGTCTTCACTGATGCATCATCTAAAGATTATCCTAAATATCCAGATGTCAAACAATTGGCCAAAGAGAAAGGATGTCAGGTAAAAAATAAAAATATCGAATATTTTCAGACGAAAAACGATATCACTTACTTAGCCGCTTAGTTGGGGGCACATATTAATATATTGGGGCTCCGAAAAAGTAAAGACGAGCGAGTGTTGTGTTGTGATTGATACTATTAGACTTGGGGCACAAATTAATATATTGTGGCTCCGAGAAAGAAAAGACGAGCGAGTGTTGTGTTGTGTTTGTTACTATTACACTTGGGGGTACATATTAATATATTGGGGCTCCGAGAAAGTAAAGACGAGCGAGTGTTGTGTTGTGTTTGTTACTATTTGACTTGGGGGCACATATTAATATATTGGGGCTCCGAGAAAGTAAAGACGCGCGAGTGTTGTGTTGTGATTGATACTATTAGACTTGGGGCACATATTAATATATTGGGGCTCTGAGAAAGTAAAGACGAGCGAGTGTTGTGTTGTGTTTGTTACTATTAGACTTGGGGCACAAATTAATATATTGGGGCTCCGAGAAAGTAAAGACGAGCGAGTGTTGTGTTGAGTTTGTTACTATTAGACTTGGGGGCACATATTAATATATTGGGGCTCCGAGAAAGTAAAGACGAGCGAGTGTTGTGTTGTGTTTGTTACTATTAGACTTGGGGGCATATATTAATATATTGGGTCCGAGCAAGTAAAGACGCGCGAGTGTTGTGTTGTGATTGATACTATTAGACTTGGGGCACATATTAATATATTGGGGCTCCGAAAAAGTAAAGACGAGCGAGTGTTGTGTTGTGATTGATACTATTAGACTTGGGGCACAAATTAATATATTGTGGCTCCGAGAAAGTAAAGACGAGCGAGTGTTGTGTTGTGTTTGTTACTATTAGACTTGGGGGTACATATTAATATATTGGGGCTCCGAGAAAGTAAAGACGAGCGAGTGTTGTGTTGTGTTTGTTACTATTTGACTTGGGGGCACATATTAATATATTGGGGCTCCGAGAAAGTAAAGACGCGCGAGTGTTGTGTTGTGATTGATACTATTAGACTTGGGGCACATATTAATATATTGGGGCTCTGAGAAAGTAAAGACGAGCGAGTGTTGTGTTGTGTTTGTTACTATTAGACTTGGGGCACAAATTAATATATTGGGGCTCCGAGAAAGTAAAGACGAGCGAGTGTTGTGTTGAGTTTGTTACTATTAGACTTGGGGGCACATATTAATATATTGGGGCTCCGAGAAAGTAAAGACGAGCGAGTGTTGTGTTGTGTTTGTTACTATTAGACTTGGGGGCATATATTAATATATTGGGTCCGAGCAAGTAAAGACGAGCGAGTGTTGTGTTGTGTTTGGTAATTCAAAGGTCGTATTGTCATGTTCTATGTACAAACAGAAGAGTTTTTCTACCTTTGATACAAAAACAGAATAATTTTCGAAAACTTTAAAACTTTTAGATACAAGCTTTTAATATTGGATTGTCAGGTGATATACATATGGTTGCAAAATTTCAGCTTAATCGGAAGTCAGGAAGTGGGTCATATTTAACTTTGAAGATTCCATCCGAACAAACATACATACATCATCATTACAGCTCATATACGTCCCCACCGAGGGGCTCGAGCCTACCCTGAATCAGGGCGATTAGGCCTTAGTCGACCACGCGGGCCCAGTGCGGGTTGGTCGACTTCACACACAACCTTCGAGTTTCTTCGCAGGCGTGTGCAGGTTTCCTCACGATGTTTTTCCTTCACCGTTAAAGCAATCGGTAAGTATGTACGTAAGTTTTTGAAAAACTCATTGGTACATTGGCCGTCCAGATTTGAACCCGGTACCTCTGGTTAGATGGACCGAGTCGTTACCGGTTGAGCCAAACATACGAGTACATACATTGCAAGTAAATTAAAAGCTTGTCACAACAATGTCACATCATCATCATCGTCATCATGTCTGCCAAAAAACGTCTACTGCTGTACCCACGCTCCCCCCAGGGATCTCCACAACGACCAGTCCTGCGCTGCCCGCATCCAGCGCCTTCCCGCAACCTTCACCATGTCGTTGATACACCAAGTGAAAGTCTTCGGTACGCACTGTTTTCCGGTGCGCGGTTGCCACTCGAGAACTTAACTACCCCAACATCCCACCCACTTTCCCAATGTTAAACTACTTTGGATGGGTTACCTTGGTTTTCCTACGAATCTCCTAATTTCTGTTTCGATCGCGAATATGCGGGCACATCCAGTATACATAGAGGTCGGCACAAATAGGATCACGATGTTATTTTAAGGTAAAATATTCTTATTCCACGGCCAACGCCCTCGAGCCAACTCCCAAACTAGACCAGGTCTGTATTATACCAGGTAGTCCACCCGGGAATGTACTTAACTACTGCATAAGCAAACATTAGCCTATAATTTCGTACCTGGCCCCTGTGTAAGGAGTGAGTGCGGCCGACCGCGACGGCTCCTACGTAGTAGTAGTAATTCAATGATGGCTTCACGTTCTCAAGCCCCGGCGGCGCGGCGCGGCGCGGCGGGACGTTGGGGGTCGATGGCGAATCACCGCCTATGAGACTTCTAGTTATTACAAATAACCCCGGAAATATTGTCCTTCGCCTTGACGCTTTTGATGACACGTATTGGGTATTGTTTCTTTTATTTTCAGATTACTTTTGTTCTAACTGGAGTATGCGATCCAGAAGATATGTACGGGTTCGGGAGAACTGACGTGTACTACAGGTTGGCGGAGGACACGAATGGACAAGTTTTCAATTTATACAAAAATGAAGTGCGCGAAGTAAGTGTCTATGAGTTGTTACACATAATAAATTTACACGTGGAAGACGTATCGTAAAATCCGCCTTTTTGCCCATCATCGCGCTCATTAGCGCCGAATTGTAAAAACGGAGGCGTTTTGTGATGCGGCGACATCACGTACAGCCAGATTACAATTCGACTGAATGAAAGCACAGTAGACTAAATAGGTAACAGAAATAAAATATATGAACTAACAATAATATTTTTTTATAATAGTACCTTGCTGATCAAAATCAAATCAAAATCAAAAACAATTTATTTCAAATAGGTGTTTACACACACTTTTAAATAGTCAAAACAAAAAAAATACAATAAAAATAAAAATAAAATTACAAATAATGTCATGATTCAGATTACAGTCTCAGGTAATGGTATTTGTTTTAGAATCAACATATATATCTTTGTCATTTACATAATCTATTATTTTATAATATCCTCTAGAGCACAAAACTTTTTTGACATGAGTCTTGAATTTATTCTCTGACAAACTAGTTACATTTTCTGGAATTTTATTGTAGAATCTTATGCACTGCCCCACAAATGACTTTTTAACCTTACTCAGTCTCGAAAAGGCTATGTCTATTTTATTTACATTTCTTAAATTCAAATTATGCCTGTCACTGTTTTTAGGAAATAAATGCAAATTCTTACGAACGTACATGATGTTTTCATATATAAATTGACTAGCAACAGTTAAAATATTGATTTCTTTGAACTTATTCTGTAACGAGTCACGTGATCGCATCTGATAGATTGCGCGGATAGCTCTTTTCTGCAGGATGAAAATAGTTTCTATATCAGCCGCATGCCCCCACAGTAATATGCCATATGACATTATACTATGGAAGTAACTAAAATACACTAGTCTAGCAGTATCTACATCCGTTAACTGTCTTATTTTCTTAACGGCATAAGCAGCTGAACTAAGCCTTCCCGCTAAAGTTTCAATGTGTGGTCCCCATTGAAGTGAAACATCCAAAGTTATACCAAGGAACACCGTGGTATTTACAAATTCTAATTTATTACTGTCTAATATTACACTATTATTGATCTTTTTTACATTTGGCAAACAAAATTTTATACATTTTGTTTTCTTAGCATTTAATAATAAGTTGTTCACAGTGAACCAGTTCAGTATCTTTGAAAGAGTGTTGTTTACTTCGTCAATTTCGTTTTCTTTCCTATTCACTTTAAAAATAAGAGAAGTATCATCCGCAAACAACACAATATTTGACAGATGTTGCACCATAAAAGGCAAATCATTAACGTAAACAAGGAAAAGAAAAGGCCCTAATATGGAACCCTGGGGCACACCCATTTTCACTTTAGATCCAGATGAGTTCGTGCCATTCACTTGTACTTTTTGTATTCTGTTGTCTAAATACGAATTTAAAAGACTGAGAGCCCCTTCCTCTACACCATAATGCTTTAATTTCATAAGTAATGTTTGGTGTTCAACACAATCAAAAGCCTTAGATAAATCACAAAACACTCCAATTGCATTCTGCGATTCCTCGAAGGCATCATATATGTTTCGAATGAGTGCTACTCCTGCATCGGTTGTTGATCGTCCTTTAGTGAAACCGAATTGTTGGTTATGCAGTAGTTTGTTTTCTGTAAAATATTGTAGCATTTGGTTAAGCATAATCTTTTCAAACACTTTACTAAGAACTGGCAGCACAGAAACTGGTCTGTAGTTGCCTGCATCAGTTTTTGAACCAGATTTATATAAAGGTATCACTTTACTAAGCTTCATGAGATCTGGAAAGACGCCACTATCAATGCTAATATTAAAAAGACAAGCTAAATATGGCGCTAAAGTATCAATTACATTACTGATCAAGCTTACCGATAATCCCCAGAGGTCTTCGGTTCTTTTCACTTTAAGAGATTTAAAAGTTTTTACAATAGATTGTGGTTCAATTACTCTGAAGGAGAATTTTTGATCACAATTACTAACATTATCCTTTAGCAGTCTTTGAGCATACATGGGTGATGAGTTTAGGGCTTCAGTAGTCTTAAGTGGAATATTTGTGAAAAAAGTTTCGAATTCTTTAGCTACATCGGCATTCGAACTAATTTTACCTTGATCTGTTTGCAAAACATATTCTTTGTCGCGAGGTTTGCCTTTACCTGTTTGTTTGCTAATGATATTCCAAACAGTTTTTATTTTATTATCTGAAAATTTTATTTTTCTAGCCAGATATTTAGATTTTGCTACGTGGCAAACCTGCTTAAAAATTTTTGAATATTGTTTCACATAATTTGTAAAGTTCTCATCAAAAGTGTAAGTTTTTTTGTCATAAAGGTCAAACAAAGTTTGGCGACTTTTGTATATACCTATAGTAGCCCATTCACTGAATTTAAATTTGATGTTACTGATTGTGGATTTAGACTTAAATATACTTTGGAATTCCCTATCCAGTACTGTAAAAAAATCATTGTAAAAACTGTTGGCTTGCACTTCATTATCAAAATCTGGTATGGGCAGTTTTTCATCTAGCACTGTTTTAAACTTTTCTATTCGATTAGCAGTGACCGGTCTCGTTTGAATTTTTATGTGTTCTGCAGAAATACTTACGGGAAAGCTAGCCATTACTCCGCTATGATCTGACCTCAAACAATTAAAAACCTTTTGATTTAAATAACAGCAATTACAAAATATGTTATCTATACATGTGGCAGAGGTCTTTGTTATTCTTGTGGGTTCCAGAAATACATAATTTAAATCAAATGACTTGAAGAGACATGTAATTCGAGTCGTCAAGGACTTTTTTTCCAACAAATCAACATTGAAATCGCCGCATACTATCACGGATTTACGGCTTTTACTAACGATATTTAATACATCTTCCATTGCCGATTCGAAGCTAACAAAGTTATCGTCATATGGGGGCCTATACACGCAAATAATTATGTGGTTCTCCAGCTCCACACAAGATAATTCCACAGTTTTTTCAATCGAAAGGCCAACAACGTCCTTCCGTTCTTTAAACTTTAGAGAATTTTTGGTAAATATAACGGAACCTCCACATTGTAAGGACTTTCGATTGAATGCACTGGCTGTACAATAATTTTCAAAACTAAAAAGCATTTCATTGAGTTGGTAATCAAAAAAATGTTATTCCTGGTTTTAATGTCGAAGAATTCAAACAACCATATACGGAACAAAAATGCCGATAATTTCGTGCCATAATTTACAAAAAATGCGCGGCAAAGCGTCTCTCACCGACCGTTCGCGTCCGAACGTAACTGCGGGCCACTCGCGACTGTTGCGTGCTGAGATAGGCTGAGATTTCGAAGCGCGTCGTTTCGACCAGTTTGTATGAAGATAACATACTGTTAGCTTATGATAAGTAGCTATCGTAGCAAGATAACTTCCTTGACGGGTGTATACTCGTAGGCTTAGTAGGTTAGTACTTATTTGTCTTTTTTCGTCAAGTACTTTTTTATCCACAATTGATACGCCCTTGCTATCACCTCACCTGATGGTAAGTGACGACGATGCCGAATCAGGCCTCCGTCACTCCATGTACTTGCGCGCTATAATTACCTACCGCCCGGCCCAGCGTTCTCGGGCCGTTTGCGGACCCAATTCAGTGCGGTTTTCACAAACGAAGCGCACGCACGTAGTTTAATTTAAATCGTTTTGTTCGTTCGTACGCGTACCTACGATGCCGTCTGGTGCCCTATATGTGCTGTAGATGGGTGCAAATCAAGCAAAAGAAGAGATAAACACCTATTTTTTTTCCATTTACCTGTCAATCATGAAAGTTAAGTGATAAACTATTACTATTTTTTGTCGTTTTAAAATTATTTTTAATACTAGGCTAAGCAATAGCTAGTACTCTTTATTACACTGTGGCATTAGCTTGCCTTTCAGACACAGATTTTCATTTTTTTGTTACATAGAAACGTCATACTTACCTTAGATTACACTATTTTAACACGTTTAAAAAGCTATTTTTATTAAAATAAAATTGTGATAATATGTGAGTCGCAGGCGCGGCGACCTGTCTCAACTTGTCGTGTTGTTAGCGCACACAAAAACTTTTGACATAACTATTTAGTAATCTGTGCTTGTGATTCGGTTTTATGCGATTTGTAAAAAATATACATGGTGAATTTTTTCTATGAGGAATTTCTAAATTATAAGAGATAGAGCAAAGCGCTCTTAGGAACCGTGATCTCAATTTTAGAGAAAATAAAAATTGCGTGTTGAAAAATAAAAAAAAATTATAGGTCCTGGAGTATGTACTCCGGAGATATGACTTTTTCTTAAATTTTTTTTTGTTATTTCGATTGTATATCACTATACAAACTAAAAATTGTACGGAGACCATGGGTCTAAAGTTGCTAGAAGTTGTTGAAATAAACGTTTTAAATATTATGTGGAAACTGAACTTACAGACCGATTTTCAAATGATAAAAAAAATATAAAAACCAATTTATAAAAAAAAAATATATGTTGCCCGCGGCTTCGCTCGCGTAGGGGTATGAAAAATAGATAAGAACCTATTCTCAGGCCTACCCGATATGCACACAAAATTTCATAAAAATCGGTCCAGCCGTTTCGGAGAAGTATGATTACTAACACTGTGACACGAGGATTATATATATATATAGATAGATAAATGATACAATTTTAAACTACCACCTATAAGTCAAAACATATTCACAGTTCTCAATAACATAGACACAAAAAGTTATGTTAATTTAATTTTATCGAAGAGGCAGCCCTGCGATCGCGCGGTGTGAAGCAAGCACTGCGGTTGCTGACGCGATGGAGTAGGCTATTATAGCAGTAGGTATTGGAAATTTACTACTGAGTGAAGTATCTGTTACGTAGTAACTAATTAGTAATCTGTGGCCGAATATGGAAGCGGGCTTACCAAGATTCCCTAACGCAATGGGGATCTGGCTATCTTATCTTCAAGCCAGAACAAATCAATGCATGTTTGGTGGCAAGACTTACATAAGATGGTGGTAGCTAGTCAGGCTGGCTATGAAAATGCCTTACCACCAACCAACCAAACCGAGTCTTACAAAATTGACCCCGCCGGGAATCGAACCCGCGAGCTCCTGGTGTGAGGCGAATAGACTAACCATTACGCCACGGAGGCGGTTCATACTTCGTACTTTGTATGCGTTAAATAGATACTTTGAGATTTTTTTAACTAAATACATAAGTAACTAATATTTATTTCTATGGCGATAACCAAATTTATTTCCTACTTAAACTAGACCCGTGAAATTAACATTGAAGCAGTCACCATTTCTTTACCTAGTAACTAACACGGGTTGTTGCCGGTTCGTTTTATTTATTTATTTATTATTTATTTATTTATCGGTGCGTGAATCGGGCGACGTTGCGTGCCCTCTCCCGGCAGCGCGTCGGGCACTCGTCTCACGTGCCTCAACTTGTATAGTTGCCGTGCGCGGTGCGCGGCCGCCAGTCGGTAGAGTGCGTATTGCCTTTATTCCTCCATGTCCATATTTTCCAAAAATGTTTTACTGAAGCTGTTTATCAGAATGCGAACTTTTTACACTCTTAAGATCAACAACAAAGCTTTTCGTACATCCCAAATGAGGCGCAAACATTTCAATGTAGTGTAACCCCCCAATTACCCTATTTAAATATATAAATATAAATATAACTAACTAAACCTACCTATAATACGCATACGTACATACAACATACAACCTACCACTATCTACCTATAAAAGGTATGTAAACTAAACTTGATTTTTATTGCATTTTAAAATACGATTAAACGTTTGGCCAGATCGTCTAAAGAACCCTAATTTGTGATCGCAGTAACTCAGAGTCTTTTTGAAGGTGAATGACAAGTTATTTTTAAGAGATTAATCTATCACGTTGTGTTTGGACGAACGATGTAGTCTAACCCGTAATTTTGAAGTATTTCGCGCGGAACCCTAGTTTCCCTACTGTGATTGGTCCCTATTTTGGGCCCCCCCAAATTGGGGAGGGTAGCTAGCCCCCAGTGCTCGGAATAACGTAATACTTGACTGACGTCAGTACTGCATTATTTTGGTGATTAAAACAATGTACATCTAACTCAAGGTAATTGAACGAGCGATTTTAGCTCAAACAAATAATTACTAATACGGTGAGCCCCGCTAGCTACTGTCTCCTGCAAGCCACTAAGGTACATGATGGGAGTCCACCGCTTCAAGTGTAATTTAATTAAGCTACACGACAATGTATAGTGTACTATGCCGTGTTCCACCCGAATCCCAAAGCTAGTGTATATAAAACGCTTGTGAGGCGCCTTATTATATGTGTATAGTGTGAGCTATGACCGAGTCTTTACAGCCATAGCTTGTCCATCCCTATTCGTCAGGTAGGACTAATACCTTCGAACAGCGATTGATCGCGAATACATATTAGCACTAGGTACTAAAACAATGTAAATATTCCGCCTTGAATGTCGCTCATCCTGTGAGAAGAGCACCACGGAAGGCGAAATAAGTAGATAATCTACTAATATGGTTCTTAGACCTGGAACTGTGCCATACAGTTGTATATAACAGTATAAAGACCTACGGTCTATATAGCTAAAGCGAAATGGACACAATATCCACCGTGCCGTCGGCTCCAAAATAATAATTATTATTATTATAACAGCTCATATACGTCCCCACCGAGGGGCTCGAGCCTACCCTGAATCAGGGCGATTAGGCCTTAGTAGACCACGCGGGCCCAGTGCGGGTTGGTCGACTTCACACACAACCTTCGAGTTTCTTCGCAGGCGTGTGCAGGTTTCCTCACGATGTTTTTCCTTCACCGTTAAAGCAATCGGTAATTATATGTACGTAAGTTTTTGAAAAACTCATTGGTACATTGGCCGTCCAGATTTGAACCCGGTACCTCTGGTTAGATGTACCGAGTCGTTACCGGTTGAGCCACCGACGCTTTAACGGTAACCAAAATAATACATAGTGTTAAAGCCCTGTCTTTAGACGTAGTCAACCCTTGATAAAGGGCGAAAGTACTGACTGTCCAGCAGGTTTGCTAAACGTAAAAGAACAACGAACCAACACAGTCGCAACCCATTGTGACACCCACGCGAATCATAGTCGCAGCATCACAACTAGGTCAAAGCGAAAAGGCGTGTAAGCCAAGTGTTTGGTCGAGACGCTAGTTCAGGACGCAATAGAAGCCGACAGGACGCGGACACCGTGAGCACCCGTCCATAATAATCAAAAACTGTAGAGTAGATTTAGTTTCTAAAACTAGCGCATATTAACTGACCCTAGCTACGGTTACCATCAGGATGGGTCGGCTACCTTCATCATAATCGGTCTTAATATAATCACTATTAGTAAGGCGCGAACGCCCAAATCATTTGTTTGTTTGCCCAATACTTTCCTAAACGCTCGGTCCGATTCGGGTGAAATTCTGCCGAGGCATGCTTGTGATAAGCTACAGATAGGACCTACCTATCTATAATTACATTAGTATCAGAATAGGCGAAGCTCGAACGCCTATAGTTTGTTTGTTAGTCCATTACATTTATCCCATAAAAGTGTGGACAGATTTAGCTAAAATTTGGTAAAATTAGGAGTTTTTCATATCTATGAACCACTAAACCACATAACTAGCCCATATTGCATGGAGCTTGGTAAACAGCCATCTCAAGTATGACATAGGCCTTCCCCTGCGACAGCATAGCGCCGTACTATCTCGAATGAGATTAGTGAACTGAGTGGACCACGTGTTCACGGAACCCTAAAACTTATGATGCCGCGTGGCACTTGCAGTGAAGGCCGTACGCAAATAAATAAAACGTGGGCATCACTTAGATCTACCTACTACTTATTCAATAGTATGACTCGCATTTCTTCCTAATAACGTTATTCCAAAACCTAATTCGCTATTCCCTAGAAATATATTTATTAACTAGATTTCCTACAGCACTGTACCAACCCGAATGAAATTAATGAACTGAGTGGACCTCGTGCTCGCGGAACCCTAAAGCTTATGATACCGCGGGTCACCTGCAGTGACGGCAGTTCGTAATTAAATAAAACGTGGGCATCGCTTAGACCTACCTACTACTTGTTCTCTAATATGACTTGTTTCTTCCTAATAGCGATATTCCAAAACCTAATTCGCTATTCCCTAGTAATATATTTATTAACTATAGATCGCAATTCCCCTAACTCAGCCCTAGTTTTTCCCTATCCTAGCGAGATAGCTAAGTATTACGAGAACTAAATTTCATTTTGATGTCCATGTTTCAACAAACAGTTACAACTCGTGGCGGCTTTATTCGTCTTTCCCCCGGGGTACTAAACCAACCGTGCCTTCGAGATGAACTAATTAGGTGTAGTGTGTCATGGTGTGGTGAGTACCTAAAGCTAACTTGTGTCCTAGTTCCCTACGGCTAAAGTGTACCTGCCCTGAATAAGAAATGCCGCTGCCACGACAGACCAGGTCTGCCGCTTCGCTGCACCTCCTAAACAGTGTGTTTGGATGGGATTTGGATAGGTAAGGCCTGTCCCAAATACGGTGGCTCCGTACATGAGCGCGCTAACGCATGTCCAACTTGTGGTCCTCATGACGGTAGGTCGTAAAATGGTACAGTCAGGATGTTCCGGCCATAACCAAACTTGGGTCGCTAGCCAGGCAAGCCCTCCTGTCAGCTTGCTTTCGGCACTCGCATTGATAACTCACGCTTAGTTGTCACGATAGCGTATCCACGTGAAATTAATCAACTAGCCTTCCTGAAAACATGAACTACCAACCTGGTCACCCGACGATACCTTCAGATAGCAACCGACCTGGCATCTTGTTTCAATTCCTAGATCCCAGCTCGATTGCCCCCTGTACCTCACTTCCTAACTGCACTAAACTATGGCTTGATCCCAGTTAGGAGCCCGAACTTTCGAAGGCAAATAACTAGGATTTCGGCCACACTAAATTCTATTCTAAACTCACAATATAAAGTGAGATTCCTAAATTAATTCGCGACTGATAAGTACTTGGCGTGACACTTGCCCGGGGCGTGCGGCAGCTGTTCTTCGGATACGTCCTCCTCCTGTGATGGTCTGTTCGACTGAATGCCGCTGCGTCCGCGTGTCCGTGGTTTTATAAGCTTTCACACAGATGCAGTCTCGGCAGCGTGCGGGCCGCCGCACACATGCATCCGATCTCGTGGCCGATCTGCGCGAGCGCCGGCCGCTGTCCGGACGCAGACAGGGCGACGCCTCTATCCCTTTGGCCTCGGTTTTCGCACCATTTATTACCTAAGGCAATCTGTTATAACGTGCGCACCGCGTGGTTCGAATGACGACCGACAGGCGGCAGCCTGGCTTCTCGGAAATAATCCCTGAGCTAATTTGTTTCAATAACTGTCTATTCACTCGACTCGAGGTTAATCCTCACCCGACCGAACAAAACTAGTTATGTTTTTCCCAATAGACAAATTCCTTTTAGTCTATCAAGAATTACTGTAATACCTATAGATATTTATTTATACATATGGATCCGTTACAATCCAACCCCCTGAAATTTTTTAAAAATAGAATTCAGAGAATTGTCTTTTTAAAATTTTCAAAATAGCTAATAACTATTAAAATTTCCTGTTGGCACATTCTCCCCCAAGTGTGGTGTGTATTGTATTGTATTGTTAAACCAGGCATGTCATTTATTGTCCCTTGACTGATACACTCAACCATAAACAAAACCAGATTAGCACAGGACCAGCTCCTGCCATCACAGAGGAGTTCGAACGGGCATTTCGGTTGTGAGTCGAAGCCACTGCTACGTTTCGCTCTTAGGCCTATACATTGAGTGGACCACTAGCTTCCAATTCCCCACGCACCAGGAAACTCTACTGGCATAAGCGCATTAGTAAATTGTCAATCTAGTTTACCTCTCCAAACTGTCCGTGATATAACTGAAGCGGTTCCCGCGACAATCAGCCAAGTTCTCCAAATAGAGCTTCCCCCAAGTGACAATAGAATCTTACCATGGCGTATGTACAGTGTATAAGTCCAGTTCTTAGCTTCTGGTAGAGTAATTAGCCCAAACCAACGTAATGTAAAACTCAAAAGAACAAATTGTTGGTTCGCACTATTTTTGTATTCATGCAGTAGGACAGCGTGTGCCAACAGCTGACTCAGATATCCAGTATTTGTTGACTCTCCTTCAAGATCACACTTCCCCTTAATTTATCCCCAAAATAACAAAGCAACTCACTCAAAACCCCACTTTTCACATCACTCTCAAATATCCTTTTGTAATATTCCAATCCTGGAAAGGTCAACAAATCCTTATCTTCAGCCACGATATTTATTGTAGTCAACACAAGAGATTATGTAGACCTATTTCCAAGTATTTAAAAACAATTCTCACTAGTTTCTAAACAAAACACTCATCTTGCAATTATGAGAAAATAATATTTACTTCCAATGACAGATCATGACTTCGTTCTAAAATCAGATCCAAAAATTGAAAATAACCGAGCGCTAATATTTAACGCACCAAAGATGACCTACTTTCACCACAACCCGGCACAACCTATATAATATAAGAGTAATAAATAATTGAAGCAGCATGCATCATTGCAAACTTAAAACTAACCGCAACCTTATAAAACTAATACCGACTCCCTACCTTTTCTATTCATGCGTAATTTTACTACATTTAGCAAGATTATAATATTTTTATTATAATCCTACTGTACCTTCTAATTTGATTACTAAAATTAGCCATTCACCAAAAGCGCAGATATGCTAATGTTGAAATAACATAGCTTCGCTGTACCTGTTTTTCGAAACATACTTTTACACATTTTACCGGGTTATCAAAATAAAAGACAAGTGAGTTTTTTTTTTCATTTTAAACTAGGTAATAAAACTCAACCGATATTAAAACATTTAACTCAAAATTATCACAATTGTTATTCCGATGGCGTCTCCTTTTAACTTAAACTTATAAAACCTAACCTTTTTTTTTCTTCGTGCGATAAGTCCTCGACTGCAAATAATTTCTGAACGCACGCGACCCCTGAACTACGTTAGCGCCATTACTTATATGCGGCAAGTCGACAGACTTTTATATCTGTGACATACTCAGATGGACAGCGACACCTTGTGAAAACAGGCCGAACTACACGACAATTGTCTTGCATCAATATTCGATCGAATGAACTAAAATATCTCCATCCTATTGAATAAATTTAATTATCACCTAATAAGTGTCAAGTTCTATGAAACATTGTTTTAAATAAAACCGTAAAATATTTTGAACAAAATATATGGCTTGTGCGCCATCTGTTGGAAAAATGTCAAACTAACTCCTTACTTTCTCTGTGGCAAAAGATCACAACCTTTTAGTTTTTAGTAGCTACTATATTATATTCGTAAATTGTGCCGCAATCAAGAAATTCAAAGAAGCTTAAAATACTATCAGGCTTTACCTATTTACCTGCTTTTTTATAATATTATACAAATAACAAATTATTGGTACAGTATTTAATTAAAAGTAAGTAGAATGTTCCAGCTAAAATTTCCGCTGTTGTAAGATCGACTTACAAATCTATTGCGCTAAACAAATAAGATCAAAACTGAAGTGTGTAGGTACTCCCTATGTATCTAATAATGTGATTATGTGTTTGTCTCAACTTCACTCCAAATCTTTTGAACTACGTACGTCTATACTATTTGAGTTTCTTCTATAAATTCGTGAGGACTTCCTTAAAAATAAACCTTTGAGTATAGAATTCGGACCGACCAACCTATAGATTCTCTAACTTACCTACGTACCGAATAATAACCTATGCTTTTTTTATGTACTCTGCCCGAATAATCCGAATAATTACCTACTTGTCCGAATAATACGAATAACTAGCTATCTACTAGTAATAAAAGTTTCGTATTGAATGATCCTTAAGATTGAACTAATGATAAGACCTTATTTATTAGTTTGGAATGATGTTTTAATTTACTTAAAATTTATGTACCTATTTTAGAAGTTTATCTCATCTGTCTATCTTACACTGAAATGTGAAATGGTTGGAAATAATTTATTTTTACCGTTAAAAGGTTTTTCTAATTTAGATTGATATGCAAGTTTAAGGTACCTACACCTTTAGGATAATTTACCTATTTAAGTACCTTATATACTTAACCTGACGCCATTTTCTAGATTTCTTTATCAAAACAACAAAATGTTCCAAAGTTCATCTATATCCAACATTTACTTATGGTAAATGTAGGTAGGTAATTAAACCAGAGACAACCTCAAGTTCTCTTTTCTACCCACCTAACCTACTTAAATCATTACCAATATTACACACGCGAAACCTTACATGTACGGATGTATGTATGTTTGTTACTCCTTCAAACAAAGCTACCTAACGTACCTAGATGAATGAACTTCGGTAGGCGAAATAGCTTAGGACCCCAATTTACTCATCGGCTACCCTTCTCTCCACACCCGCGATCAGCTTGCGCCTCGCGCACCCCCGGAACCTGCTTCCGCTAGCGAGCCTTTTAACCAACTAGTCCCACGAGATACGTTAAAGGGAATCAAGTACACTAATATTGTTCACTTTTAAAAATACTACTTAATAATGCGTAAAGAGTACATATATAAGAAACCTAAAACTTTTCTTTAAAATGTTTTTAATTAAAATTTAAAGGTTAGCTAACTTATGTATTTATTGTCATCTACCATAATTGTCATTTCAATTTATTTACCTACACCTTGGACGCGGCCTAGTCTAGTGAAGGCATTATTTATAGGTAAAACTAGCAGCGAAACCCGGCGTTGCACGGGTTAAAATACACCGCATGTTTAGTAGTGTCAAAAATACATAAGAATCCATTTTTTAATATAAATATTAAACATTCCTATCTGAAATATTTTCTGTCATTAAACATACGTTGTATATAAACTATATCCAATAAACTAATTAGAGAATTAAAATAATTTTAAGAAACAGTTCAATAAATGGAAAATTTATGTTTTATTCATACAATTATTCACATATTATATCATTCATATACACATATATATATATATATATATATATATATATATATATATATATATATATATATATATATATATTACTCCATACATTAACATATATTGTACACGTTTCTGTTTATATTATATGATTATATATTTTTTGTTTTAAATTTATTTTTCTAATACTTGCTTATACACTACATTTATAGTTTTATTGTTTGGACTATAAATAAACAAATTTTGAGGTGATCCTACTCGTGAGCATGCGACGTATAGTTGGCCATGTGCAAAGCACGGTTCTTTCAAGTCAACGCCACAATATTGAAATGTTTGGCCCTGTGCTTTATTGACAGTCATGCTGTAAGCCAACTTTACCGGGAATTGTAAGCGTTTAAAAGTAAAGGGCAATCCATTTGATATTAAAGGTATCCGTGGTATAAATACTATCTGTCCTTTATCTTTACCAGTCATTATACTGGCTTCGATAATATTATTATGTAGTTGTTTGATGCAGAGTCTCGTACCATTACATAGTTTCGGCGAGTTCAAATTTCGTAATAAAATAACTGGTGAACCAATTTTTAATTTAAGACAGTGTAATGGCATTCCTGGAGCATTTAATGAATTTAAAAATTCAGTAGGAAAATTAACACTTTCTGCCTCATCAGTCATTGTATCAATTGATGTGTAAATTTTTTCTTCTCCCGGAATAATTCCCTGGATGATGCTGTTGATGTTGTTGACAACGTCGTTCTTTGTAGCTAGAATAATTCGTTCGCGTAACCATTCTGAATTGATATAATTCTCAACAATATTTGGATATATTTCATTTATAAGTTGTTCAGGTGTTTCAACAACATTACATAACTCGTTAGTTAACATTATTTGGCCAGTATTTTTATCTATTGGATAGGTGCCTTCTCCTATTTGTAAAAGTTTTTCTGAAAATTCTAGTGCCTTTTTATCTCCTGAAATTTGCGCCCTCATATTTGTTGTTAATTTAATTATTTTTACGTAATCCCATATGAACGACTTCTTCAAGCAAGCATTAATTTCATCTGCTGGTGTCGATTTGGGAATGACAGGTAACGTTTGACGAAAATCGCCTGATAGTATTAACAACACACCTCCCATTATATGCTTGTTGTCGTAAATCTTGAAGTGTTCTATTAAGTGCTTCTAGAGATTTTCTATGGGCCATTGTACTTTCATCCCATATAATCGCTTTGCACTGTTTCAATATTTGTCCACGTGCTGATGATTTTGATATGTCACATACCGGAAACTCGTAGTCAGCTACATTTAATGGTAATTTCAACCCAGAATGCGCTGTTCGTCCACCATCCATAAGAGTAGCCGCTATCCCAGATGACGCCAGGGCAAGAACAATTTCTTTATCTGCACGGATTTCAGCTAAAATTAAATTCAACAACCATGTTTTCCCGGTGCCACCAGGTGCGTCTAAAAATATTATGCCACCTTGCTGATTTCTATAATAATCCATTATTGTATCGTATGCCTGTTTTTGACTTTGAATTAATCGAGGTTTGTTGTGTTGTATGTAAAGTTTCAATTCTTCTGTATTATAATTTGTTTCTCTTAAAAATTCACTGCTCATAGCATCCAAATGACATCGTTTAGGACATTGAACACCTAGTTCTACTAACGGTTGGTTAGATATTGCTAGACATTTATCTTCTATCAATATCAAAGCTTTGTTAAAAAATTCTTCATTAAAAGTTATTTCTAAGTCCGGGTTTTGTCGTCGTAGTTCAGCTAAGATATCATCGCTCATATATTCTTGATATTTTAGCCATAGCTGATTTGGATTAGAAGGATTACATGTAGTTAATATAATTGCAAAGAGTTCACGAAGTTGACTTGCTGTTGCTGTTTGGGCTGCTTCGTTCATAGCTGACTCCCAATGATTATCGTTTTCAAGTAGACCCAATCTTTGACATGCTTCGCGGTATGTTTCACAAATGTAACCATCGACAGTTTTTAAGTCTTCAAAACACGTTGGGCCTCGAACAGTGTGTAGTAATAAACGTAAATAGAAACATTCAGCGTTTTTTGGGTGCACTGTGTAGACTCGCCCTATTGTGTTACTCTTGAATACTTCATCATGTCCCTCAACTGGCATTCCACGTTTTCGAGGATTAAACTTTTTACTTGTTGTATCCCACGTATAATAACTTGGTACCTCTGAATAAAGTAAAGTCTTGGCAAATGGATCTTTCTGGCATAATTCAAAGAACGCTGTTAAAGTTGTTCGTGATGGTGGTTCTGTCGCAACTTTCTGTGCCGTTTCTGTAGTGAAAAACACACGTTGTCCATTTTCCAGGTGGACGGATAAATGGAGAACCGGCGGATCTTGATCGTGAATCGGAAAACTTAAAATTCACCAAACCGCTTCGTTGGTATTAATGTAACGACCCATTTGATACTGAACTATTTCATCATGTTGGTTTTCTTTGGCCACTGTAAAAATGGCCATATCACTGCCTTTATTAATGTATTTGCATACGTATTTAATTGATTTGACAGAACTGCAGTATTCAACATTGATATGGGCATTAAACATTTTGGATAAAAGTGGATTGTAAGGAACTACCCATTGATTGTTAATTTGAATTTCTTGATTGCCTCGTATTTTAATTTTAGCTGTAAATCCGCCTTGTTCTGGTGATCGACGTCTGTATTTCGGATATCCATCTTCGCCGGTAACTGTTTCATTTAAAAATGGCTTTGGATAACGTTTCGTACATATTTGATCTTTCATGCATGGAGAACTTCTATTTAGTTCACCACACGGGCCATGAATCATGTTTTTCACTATTATATTATAAAGGTCAGGATCTTCTTCCGGGTTTGGAAATTCAGCTTTGATGATATTATCTATTTGATCCGGATGAATTTTATTTTGAAGCCAAATTAAGTTGTGAGAATGTGGCAATCCTCGTTTCTGCCATTCGATTGAATACATCCAGCAAATAACAGCACCAAATATTTGATATTTTGTGATGGCATCTCTTCCAATGGGTGTCGTAAGAGGCGACTAAGGGACTTAAAACCGGAGGATGGGCAGCAGCGTCTTTCCGTGCATTGCAACACACCTGCAATCAAACTGCGATCGCCAACCCGCCTGCCAAGCGTGGCGATTACGGCAAAACCCCCCAATGAATCTCACACCTAGAAAACGGCCCCTAGTCCCCGGCAGCTCCGCTATTCCTGGCTCCGGTAGCAGTCATGGTAACGGCGGGGTAGGGGGTGCGAAGAATCCCCGGCAGATGCCAGGCTACCAAACCCAACGACCTTTGGCCCTGGCAACCTACAACACGCGCACACTGCGGACTGACGAGAAACTTGCAGAACTCGAAGAAGTATTGAGCAGGTTACGGTGGGATATCGTAGGTTTATGTGAAGTCCGAAGAGAGGGAGAGGACACCATGATCCTTAAATCCGGAAACCTGCTCTATTTCCGGGAGGGCGACCAACAGTCCCAGGGTGGTGTCGGGTTTCTCGTCCACAAGTCCCTCATTAACAATGTGGTCCAAATCGTGAGCGTTTCGACAAGGGTAGCATACCTTATACTCAGAATCACCAAACGGTATTCGATGAAGGTCATACAGGTATACGCGCCGACTACGGAACACTCCGACGACGAGGTAGAGAGTATGTACGAGGACATCTCTACAGCCTTACATAGCACCAGGACCCATTATACCGTTGTTATGGGGGACTTTAACGCGAAACTGGGCAAACGAAGCGATGGTGAGCTGAGAGTGGGGCAATTTGGATATGGAGTAAGAAATGCACGTGGCCAGATGCTGGCCGACTTTATGGAGAAGGAGAGCCTCTTTATGATGAACTCCTTCTTTAAAAAGTCAAAACAGCGGAAGTGGACATGGTTGCATCCCAATGGCGTAACAAAAAACGAGATAGACTTCATCTTGTCGACAAGGAGGCAAATATTCAATGATGTCTCCGTGATCAATTCAGTCAAAACAGGAAGTGATCACCGGATGGTCAGAGGCACATTGAATCTAAAGACCAAGCTAGAAAGATGTCGACTGATGAAGTCTACGCTCCGACCAGCGCCCATCCAGCTCCAAAACCCCGAGAGCTTTCAGCTCGAGCTGCACAATCGTTTCGAATGCCTAGAAGACTGCGAGAATGTGGACGATTATAATGACAGGTTCGTGGAAATTGTTCAAACGGTCGGGTCTAAGTTTTTTAAAACTCGCCGTTCAAACAGAACCAAAAAAATCTCCGACTTCACCAGCAACCTCATGGAACAAAGACGCAGACTGGTTTTGCAGTCCTCTGAAGACGCTACTCAGTATCGGCAACTAAACAGGCAGATCTCTAAGTCCCTAACTCGCGATTTACGCCAATATAATACAAATTGTATTAAAGAGGCGATTGAGCACAATAAAGGCTCAAAAGTGTTCGCGAGAGATCTGTCTGTTGGACAAAGCCAACTGACCAAGCTGAAGACTGAGGACGGCAGAACCATATCGTCTAAGACTGAGTTGCTGGAAGAAGTTGAGAAGTTCTATGGACAATTGTACACGACCACACGTTTGCCTGTCAGTGATCTGGCTGAAGACCCAAGAGCCAGACTAACCCGACACTATACCGAAGATATCCCGGACGTCAGCCTGTACGAGATTAGAATGGCTCTCAAACAGCTCAAGAACAACAAGGCACCGGGTGATGATGGAATTACGGCTGAACTTCTGAAAGCAGGTGGATCACCGGTACTAAAAGCTCTTCAGAAGTTATTTAATTCCGTTATACTCGAGGGACAAACGCCTAAGGCATGGCACAGAAGTGTGGTCGTGCTTTTCTTCAAAAAGGGCGACAACACCCTGCTGAAGAACTACAGACCCATCTCACTTCTGAGCCATGTCTACAAGCTGTTTTCGAGAGTCATTACGAATCGTCTCGCACGCAGGTTTGACGACTTCCAGCCTCCCGAACAAGCCGGTTTCCGAAAAGGCTTTAGTACCATAGACCACATACATACGCTGCGGCAGATTATACAGAAGACCGAAGAGTACAATCAGCCACTATGCTTGGCGTTTGTGGACTATGAGAAGGCCTTTGATTCAGTCGAAACCTGGGCTGTGCTACAGTCTCTCCAGCGGTGCCAAATTGACCATCGATACATCGAGGTGTTGAAGTGTCTGTATGAAAACGCCACCATGTCGGTTCGCCTCCAAGACCAGAACTCGAAACCTATCCAGTTGCAGCGAGGGGTGAGACAGGGAGACGTTATATCTCCGAAACTGTTCACCGCCGCCCTGGAAGATGTTTTTAAGCTTCTGGACTGGGGTGGACTCGGCATCAATATCAACGGCGAGTACATATCCCACCTCCGATTCGCTGATGATATCGTGGTCATGGCTGAGACTATGGAAGACCTAAGCACAATGCTCGATGGCCTCAGTAAGGTCTCTCAACAAGTGGGTCTTAAAATGAACATGGACAAGACGAAAATAATGTTAAATGTCCGTGTCGCACCCACTCCTCTAAAGGTTGGAGACTCTACACTGGAAGTTGTTGACGAATATGTATACCTGGGACAAACAGTCCAGTTAGGTAGGTCCAACTTCAAGAAAGAGATCAATCGACGAATCCAACTCGGCTGGGCAGCGTTCGGGAAGCTTCGCAATATCTTCACGTCCCAAATACCGCAGTGTCTCAAGACTAAGGTCTTTGACCAGTGTGTGTTGCCAGTGATGACTTACGGAACTGAGACATGGTCGCTTACTATGGGCCTCATAAGAAGGCTCAAGGTCACCCAAAGGGCAATGGAGCGTGCTATGCTCGGAGTTTCTCTGCGTGATCGAATCAGAAACGAGGAGATCCGCAGGAGAACTAAAGTAACCGACATAGCTCACAGAATCGCTAAACTGAAGTGGCAGTGGGCAGGGCACATAGCTCGTAGAACAGATGGCCGATGGGGCAGTAAAGTTCTCGAGTGGCGACCGCGCACCGGAAAACGTAGCGTAGGCAGGCCTCCCACGCGGTGGACCGATGACCTGGTGAAGGTCGCGGGAAGCCGATGGATGCGGGCAGCGCAGGACCGGTCGTCGTGGAAATCCTTGGGGGAGGCCTTTGTCCAGCAGTGGACGATTTGTGGCTGATATGATGATGGCATCAATAAATTTAATTTGTTTTTGGCGGAAAACTCGGGCAACAATATCATGTCGATCGCTGGTCGCCTGTTTATATTGTAATTCATCTTTGATTTCCGCCCATGAAGAATTACATGTAAATGTTATAAATAAATCTGGTCGGCCGTGTTTTCTGACATAAGTTATCGCATCTTGGGCATATTCATGCATGTGACGTGGACTTCCAGTAAACGTAGAAGGCAAGATGACCAATTTTCCCATGTTATCAACGTTTCCATCATTTATCATAGCATCTCTTAAATGAATGTATTCATCAGAACGTAACTTTCGTTGATTATGGCGAATAAATTCTAATCTTTCCGTCTCCACTTTAGCATACATATCAACCATAAACTGCTGAAATAACTGTCGACAATTTAAAACATGGTTATATTCACTATTTCTAGTCATAATTCGATAAGCATAAAATTGCATAGCTGATACTTTTTTGTTAGTTTCTACACCTGTAGCGGGATCGATTTGTTGTATATTTAAGTGATAACCATCTTCACCTTGCCAAAAAATTAACGGGTACTGTAGGGCATCATAACTTCGATGTGTTTCAGCAATACGTTGCAATTGATTACTTCGGCGTTGAATAATAATATCACGATGGCTATATTCATTATCAACAATTACTACAGCAACTTCGTCCGTTTGAGGTGCATTAAACCTTCGTTCATGTTGACCGGCTGGTCTTTTATCCGCTCGAATGACGATCTTATAATTGTCTGCAACCATTTTGTCTAAAGAAGTTTTAAACACCTTGATAAGTTGATTATTATCGTGAAGTAGACGCTGTAATTTTTGAATAATGTCTCGTTGTAGCCCCTGAATGCGAGAACAACGTTGATTTATTTCAAGTTCTTCGTTACCAATAAAATATATTTGAAGAAACTTTGCAGTTCCATCGGACATTGGCATCAGAGATCCTACTCGATGATAAATTTGGCCTTGAACCTTGAAAACTGGGCTGAAATTTTCTTCCTTGCATACTAAAGTTGCTCCAAATGAAGTCATTTGGAAACAACAATTATATCGACGTATATTTTGAAGGAAATGATTGGAATCTGGTGTTTCTCCATTCATATATGCGAGTAACTCTGATGGTGGTACATTTAATGCTGGTAAATTTACTTTACCACTTGAGCAGCACATACCAGCAGTTTCTCCCTTGAATTTTTGTGCATGACAATACTTGCATATCGTATCCAATTTGCCGATGATAACATTTGGATGTTCGTTATATTTTTTTTTGCAATCATAATGGAACGCCTGAAGTTCTAGACTCTCTCGCGAAGCAGCGCGTCGTTGGCGTAAAGCAGCCATTTTTTCTTTACTTTTGCTCTTTTCCATTTCACGTTGGTCAGCAGATTGACGATTTCGAATCGACTGTACTCGGGACCGGGTTTCCTCGTTAGTGTGTACTCTTTCTTCATCGGTTTGATTTTCTCTAATTCTTTTTACACCTTTACGAATATTCGAAAGTCGTTTTTCCCTTTGTTCTTCTGTCTCATTTTGACGTGCTATTTTTTTTCTTTTTGAATCAACTTTAGATTTTGTAAATATTGTTTTACGCTTTGGCATATTGTATATGTAATATAATAAAGTTACACAAATCGATCTCTTGCTTGTTACGATAATAAGACTGACGAAAAAACACTGAATTTTCGTTTATAAACAATCAAAGATAGAAATTTCTCGTATTAAAACACTCTAGAACATACAGGTAGTTTGTTATTTTTTACTTGTCAAAATCACTTGAATTAGTTTGAGCACTGTTCACTTTCGACTCCAATTGATCTTCACTCGACTGCTAACACCATTGAACTAACGAAAAGTCACTGAATTTCACTTTATATACCATAAGACATGGAAATTTCTAGCACCAGAATACTCTAGAACATTCAGATAATTTGTTCTTTTTTATTCGTCAAAATCACTTGAATTGTTTGAACACTGTTCACTTTTGATCCCAATTGATCTTTACTCGACTGCTAATACGATTGAACTAACGAAAAGTCACTGAATTTCGCTTTATATACCATAAGACATAGAAATTTCTCGAATTAGAATACTCTAGAACATGCAGATAGCTTGTTATTTTTTATTTGTCAAAATCATTTGAATTGTTTTGAGCACTATTCACTTTTGATTCCGATTGATCTATACTCGATTGCTAACACGATTGAACTGACGAAAAGTCACTGAATTTTGGCTTATATAGCATCAGACATGGAAATTTCTAGTACCAGAACACTCTAGAATATTCAGATGTATATCATTTAGATTTAGGTCTGGTAGATAAATTATAACACTTGTACTTATTTCAGAATTTTCCAGATCATTCCAGAATTTTTAGAACTTTCTAGAGCTTTCCAGATCCATAACATTAAGTTGTGTACATTCTAGAGCTTTTTAGATGATGATATTCAGTTTAACTCATTCTGGAGCTTTCTAGATTATTTCAGAAATCTCTAGAATTTTCTAGAACATTCCAGATCGATAATATTCAGCTTAACTCATTCTAGGACTTTTGAGATCATTCCAGAAATCTCTAGAATTTTCTAGAACATTCCAGATCGATAATATTCAGCTTAACTCATTCTAGAGCTTTTGAGATCATTCCAGAAATCTCTAAAATTTTCTAGAACATTCCAGATGATAATATTCAGTTTAACTCATTCTGGAGCTTTCAAGATCATTCCAGAAATTTTTAGAATTTTCTAGAACATTCCAGATCGATAATATTCAGTTTAACACATTCTGGAGCTTTTTAGATCATTCCAGAAATTATTAGATCTTTTCAAGAGTTTTCATGAGATAGAAAAGGACAGATATATATCTGAATACATTTTCGCCACCCACAACCACCCACTTCCACCCACCGCGACCAAACTCCCTTACTCCCACCTAGAGACCAAGGGGTATTTACCACCCCAACGGGAAGTTGATTGGAGTTAGTGGTGATAGAGAAAACCCTGGCTTTACGTACTAACATAAGCATTTTATATATATATATATATATATATATATATATATATATATATATATATAGATTGGATTTCCTACTAGTCACCTACACTTACAGTGAAACGATATTAAACTTAAAATAAGTTACATAGATATATGTAAGTAACCCTATTCCATTAGAATACCGCAGTTTAGATACATGAATAAAAGAATTATGTTATATTCTAATGAGCTAAATCAAATAAGTACCTACTTCATTTAAAATTATATTTAACTGGTTTTTCGAAACATCCTATTTTCGAATAAGTTTATATTATTTGATCCCATAGTTATTTTTGCTATGTGTACCCTACCTATTTTAAAATACGCCTACAAATAATTCTCAGCGCATACTGACGTACTCATTCATTTTAGCACCATAAGGTTACCTAACTACCGCGTATATACAGTGGCCCTATAAAAATATTATATTTCGTCTAGCATACCACGCAACTATATGCAAAGGCGGCCTTATCGCTCCAAGCGACCTCTTTCGATATCCTTTGACGATCGGAAGAGACAAAAGTTAAACTATAGGTGGGCACTCAAGAAACTAATAAAGGCTGAGTAGAATAAAGTATACAAAAACTAATACTGAACAAAGGATAAATTGCAAATACTAAATTAAATATTTATTATTTCATACATGTATTATTTTATCTTATTATTTCCACACTCATATACATATATCCATCATTTATTAAGACTATCCCTTAATTTGTCTGATTGACTGAGTACCGTGGACCTCAACAAATTATTTAATGTTGATTTTGAATATTTAAATTCCGAGATACTAATACAAAATATTTTCCTCGTATTTTAACTATCCTATAAGCCACTGCGGTTCGCTTCCGCGATAGTGCTATGTAAAATACTAAGTTCAGACGCCTGTATTACCTACACAACCCCCCGTATACTAGATTTGTAAAACCAAAGTTACCCTAATAGGATCTAGAATAAAATTTCCGAAATATTAAATATTGTCTACCATAACACTGGCTACTCCCAGTATAATAGATATGTAACACTATAAAACCTCTCAAATCAGCTATTCATTCTACCTTCCCACCTTAATAAATTGTAAGTTGGAACGTCAAAGACAGGAGTCTTTGCATGTACCGATAGCTACAAAATAACACCAGTTACATTCTATCCGAGTGTCCCACTCGATCGCAGCCAAAACCCACTCACACACTTTATGAAAATTTGCCTATTTACCTTGAAGGCAGTCCTTTTTTTTTCAAACGAATAATTTCTTAGAATAACCCACCATATGAACTAATCCGCTCCTAAAGACCTAATTCATCTACTGAAAATTATTACCTAAGAGCTGTATCTGTCTTAAAGTTCCTACAATAAAATTCAGAGCAGTACCTATTCCTGTTACTCTATTCCCAACATCCTAACATAAAGCTCGTATACGGCGACCATACCTCGTTATACCTCGAGGTCCCTGGTAAATATTTAAAACTAAATTTTTATTATGTACCCTATCTCGCATCCAATGTCCCTAGGTGCACTTAATATACGTTTGGAAACCTTGATCTACTACGAAACAAACCAAACAAAACAAAATTTAACCGCAACAGGAGTCGAACCCGCGACCCTAGTATGCGAAGCTACTAGGTACTCCTAATAACGTAAATAAATTAAAACTAAAAAATATTTTTTTTCAACCGCAACAGGAACCGAACCTGCGACCCTAGTATGCGAAGCTACTAGGTACTCCTAATATATAACGTAAATAAATTAAAACTAAAAAATATTTTTTTTCAACCGCAACAGGAACCGAACCTGCGACCCTAGTATGCGAAGCTACTAGGTACTCCTAATATATAACGCAAATAAATTAAAACTAAAAAATATTTTTTTCAACCGCAACAGGAACCGAACCTGCGACCCTAGTATGCGAAGCTACTGACTATTTCTAATTTACAACCTAAATATATTAAGAACTAAAATAATATTTTTTTTTCTAAATTTGCCTCCCTCGGGACTCGAACTGGCGACACCAAGTTACGAGGCTAATTACAAACTCCTAATATACAATCTAACAAAAATAAAATTAAAATTTATCTTTAAAACAAATTACCTCTAACAGGATCGAACTCGCGACTGTAAATTGCGAGACTACGGATATATTATTGTGCCACAACGCATTATCTTGAAGTTCCTACAACAATATCAAGAGCAAACCACATATCCCTCACAGACCTCCTTTTGCGATTCCAACGACAGTAGGCATTAAATATAACAACTGCTTCTTTTACGAAATGTAAATAACTTAAATATTACTATATTTTGTATTTTGATTCAAAATAGTATATAACCTACCTAAAATTTACTTAAATTACTTAACCTACTAAACTTGTACTAAATAATCGCATACTAAATTAAAACTGAACCTACATGTTCACAGCTCACACAATTACATTTAGTAACAAGGCAATGTAAAACGGCCTACTCAGAACCAGCTTGCGATGTCCCTTTTCGCCCGGAATCGAACCCTGGACTTCTCAAACGTTTCGCACTACTTACTTATAACCGCCTAAAATTTATTTTCTACACAACCTATTAAATAAGTGCAACTTCATAGCCCCGTCTGCCTTACTTCAAATACGCTGTCATATAAAAGAATTCAACGGGAGCGCTCACTCACTCATTGACTCCTGTATTAGTTCTAAATACAAAGTACGAACCTTTCAACCCCCCGGATATAAGACAATAGCTGGGGTTTAAATTAACCTATAAACTATAAAACTACATAGGATAAAAATAATAATTTTCTCTTTGTTTGATAGATTAATCATTCAGTTATAATTGTCATTCGCACTTCATTCCATTTTCACGAACATCAAATTGTGGCTTAAAACGAAGCCAACTAAAGTTATTTATCTATATTTATCACAAATAACTGAACACAAAGTTTTATTATACAAAACGACTACCTACAAGATTCAGTCTACAAACGCGAAAATCAGATGTCAAACATCCAAGTTCTTTGGTAGCACTGTAACCGTTCCCGCCTCCGAATCCTGATTTTGGCTATCAAAATGTAATATTTTGGATCCTCTTCTCATCCTGGTCACGGCACCAAATTGTAACCCCCCAATTACCCTATTTAAATATATAAATATAAATATAACTAACTAAACCTACCTATAATACGCATACGTACATACAACATACAACCTACCACTATCTACCTATAAAATGTATGTAAACTAAACTTGATTTTTATTGCATTTTAAAATACGATTAAACGTTTGGCCAGATCGTCTAAAGAACCCTAATTTGTGATCGCAGTAACTCAGAGTCTTTTTGAAGGTGAATGATAAGTTATTTTTAAGAGATTAATCTATCACGTTGTGTTTGGACGAACGATGTAGTCTAACCCGTAATTTTGAAGTATTTCGCGCGGAACCCTAGTT
This sequence comes from Coleophora flavipennella, assembly GCA_947284805.1. Lineage (NCBI taxonomy): Eukaryota > Metazoa > Arthropoda > Insecta > Lepidoptera > Coleophoridae > Coleophora > Coleophora flavipennella. The sequence continues at coordinate 17,694,519 of OX369274.1, forward strand.
TCCCTACTGTGATTAGTCCCTATTTTGGGCCCCCCCAAATTGGGGAGGGTAGCTAGCCCCCAGTGCTCGGAATAACGTAATACTTGACTGACGTCAGTACTGCATTATTTTGGTGATTAAAACAATGTACATCTAACTCAAGGTAATTGAACGAGCGATTTTAGCTCAAACAAATAATTACTACTACGGTGAGCCCCGCTAGCTACTGTCTCCTGCAAGCCACTAAGGTACACGATGGGAGTCCACCGCTTCAAGTGTAATTTAATTAAGCTACACGACAATGTATAGTGTACTATGCCGTGTTCCACCCGAATCCCAAAGCTAGTGTATATAAAACGCTTGAGAGGCGCCTTATTATACGTGTATAGTGTGAGCTATGACCGAGTCTTTACAGCCATAGCTTGTCCATCCCTATTCGTCAGGTAGGACTAATACCTTCGAACAGCGATTGATCGCGAATACATATTAGCACTAGGTACTAAAACAATGTAAATATTCCGCCTTGAATGTCGCTCATCCTGTGAGAAGAGCACCACGGAAGGCGAAATAAGTAGATAATCTACTAATATGGTTCTTAGACCTGGAACTGTGCCATACAGTTGTATATAACAGTATAAAGACCTACGGTCTATATAGCTAAAGCGAAATGGACACAATATCCACCGTGCCGTCGGCTCCAAAATAATACATAGTGTTAAAGCCCTGTCTTTAGACGTAGTCAACCCTTGATAAAGGGCGAAAGTACTGACTGTCCAGCAGGTTTGCTAAACGTAAAAGAACAACGAACCAACACAGTCGCAACCCATTGTGACACCCACGCGAATCATAGTCGCAGCATCACAACTAGGTCAAAGCGATAAGGCGTGTAAGCCAAGTGTTTGGTCGAGACGCTAGTTCAGGACGCAATAGAAGCCGACAGGACGCGGACACCGTGAGCACCCGTCCATAATAATCAAAAACTGTAGAGTAGATTTAGTTTCTAAAACTAGCGCATATTAACTGACCCTAGCTACGGTTACCATCAGGATGGGTCGGCTACCTTCATCATAATCGGTCTTAATATAATCACTATTAGTAAGGCGCGAACGCCCAAATCATTTGTTTGTTTGCCCAATACTTTCCTAAACGCTCGGTCCGATTCGGGTGAAATTCTGCCGAGGCATGCTTGTGATAAGCTACAGATAGGACCTACCTATCTATAATTACATTAGTATCAGAATAGGCGAAGCTCGAACGCCTATAGTTTGTTTGTTAGTCCATTACATTTATCCCATAAAAGTGTGGACAGATTTAGCTAAAATTTGGTAAAATTAGGAGTTTTTCATATCTATGAACCACTAAACCACATAACTAGCCCATATTGCATGGAGCTTGGTAAACAGCCATCTCAAGTATGACATAGGCCTTCCCCTGCGACAGCATAGCGCCGTACTATCTCGAATGAGATTAGTGAACTGAGTGGACCACGTGTTCACGGAACCCTAAAACTTATGATGCCGCGTGGCACTTGCAGTGAAGGCCGTACGCAAATAAATAAAACGTGGGCATCACTTAGATCTACCTACTACTTATTCAATAGTATGACTCGCATTTCTTCCTAATAACGTTATTCCAAAACCTAATTCGCTATTCCCTAGAAATATATTAATTAACTAGATTTCCTACAGCACAGTACCAACCCGAATGAAATTAATGAACTGAGTGGACCTCGTGCTCGCGGAACCCTAAAGCTTATGATACCGCGGGTCACCTGCAGTGACGGCAGTTCGTAATTAAATAAAACGTGGGCATCGCTTAGACCTACCTACTACTTGTTCTCTAATATGACTTGTTTCTTCCTAATAGCGATATTCCAAAACCTAATTCGCTATTCCCTAGTAATATATTTATTAACTATAGATCGCAATTCCCCTAACTCAGCCCTAGTTTTTCCCTATCCTAGCGAGATAGCTAAGTATTACGAGAACTAAATTTCATTTTGATGTCCATGTTTCAACAAACAGTTACAACTCGTGGCGGCTTTATTCGTCTTTCCCCCGGGGTACTAAACCAACCGTGCCTTCGAGATGAACTAATTAGGTGTAGTGTGTCATGGTGTGGTGAGTACCTAAAGCTAACTTGTGTCCTAGTTCCCTACGGCTAAAGTGTACCTGCCCTGAATAAGAAATGCCGCTGCCACGACAGACCAGGTCTGCCGCTTCGCTGCACCTCCTAAACAGTGTGTTTGGATGGGATTTGGATAGGTAAGGCCTGTCCCAAATACGGTGGCTCCGTACATGAGCGTGATAGATTATGATCTGAATGAAAAGCACTAATGTTGAATATTCTTGCAAAATGAATAATAATGTTGGTATAAAATTTAGGAATTTTAGAGATGTAAGTAGCAACATTCTAGAAATGATTATGAATATTATTTGTAATGGCAACATTGTGTAAAATATAACAGTTTAATGTTATATTTATTTATTATCTGGAATATTGTGTCTTAGCGATTAGATACAATTAAATAAAGTATTTTTATAAATAATCAACAAACTCAGAAGACAAAAACATAACATACATTGATATTTATATTAAGAAAATGTTAACTATTGTGTTTAATTTACTAGGTCTATGTTGGTTAGCCAATCATATTCGAAAACTTGGACAGTTGTCAGTTTGTTGTAACAATGTGGAGTGGACTCGATCGACATACATAAAAGGGGCTGTAATACCATAATCGGGACATTACGTGGGAGGCATTAGTCACGAGATAATCCAGTCAGTCGGTTCCACTGCCACCTGTATTCAATCCAGATAAGTACCTTAACCTGTAACCCTGTTTGATAAATTTTAGATAGTTTATTTAAAGATGATTGTAATAGACTTTAAGTATATTTCTTTCCTTGGGCTTAGTGTTTCTTCTCGCTTTGCTACACTTCTTGTAAAATATTGGGTATACAAGTTCCACGTGGAGGGAACTTGTAATATGTAATTAAAATATAAAACTCTGATTATTAAAAGAATTACATTGACTTATTATGTTACCAGATATTTCTTCTTTTATTTCTTACAATTTAAATGTATGACCCTAATTAGATTAGTACCTTGAACTTCTTTTCATAAATTTCTTGATGTAGGTTAAATTTACTAAAAATAGTATTTAAAACTTCCTATAATCTATCAAGCGCGCTAACGCATGTCCAACTTGTGGTCCTCATGACGGTAGGTCGTAAAATGGTACAGTCAGGATGTTCCGGCCATAACCAAACTTGGGTCGCTAGCCAGGCAAGCCCTCCTGTCAGCTTGCTTTCGGCACTCGCATTGATAACTCACGCTTAGTTGTCACGGTAGCGTATCCACGTGAAATTAATCAACTAGCCTTCCTGAAAACATGAACTACCAACCTGGTCACCCGACGATACCTTCAGATAGCAACCGACCTGGCATCTTGTTTCAATTCCTAGATCCCAGCTCGATTGCCCCCTGTACCTCACTTCCTAACTGCACTAAACTATGGCTTGATCCCAGGTAGGAGCCCGAACTTTCGAAGGCAAATAACTAGGATTTCGGCCACACTAAATTCTATTCTAAACTCACAATATAAAGTGAGATTCCTAAATTAATTCGCGACTGATAAGTACTTGGCGTGACACTTGCCCGGGGCGTGCGGCAGCTGTTCTTCGGATACGTCCTCCTCCTGTGATGGTCTGTTCGACTGAATGCCGCTGCGTCCGCGTGTCCGTGGTTTTATAAGCTTTCACACAGATGCAGTCTCGGCAGCGCGCGGGCCGCCGCACACATGCATCCGACCTCGTGGCCGATCTGCGCGAGCGCCGGCCGCTGTCCGGACGCAGACAGGGCGACGCCTCTATCCCTTTGGCCTCGGTTTTCGCGCCATTTATTACCTAAGGCAATCTGTTATAACGTGCGCACCGCGTGGTTCGAATGACGACCGACAGGCGGCAGCCTGGCTTCTCGGAAATAATCCCTGAGCTAATTTGTTTCAATAACTGTCTATTCACTCGACTCGAGGTTAATCCTCACCCGACCGAACAAAACTAGTTATGTTTTTCCCAATAGACAGATTCCTTTTAGTCTATCAAGACTTACTGTAATACCTATAGATATTTATTTATACATATGGATCCGTTACAGTAGCCATATTTGTAAATAATTCAGATTCATTTTATTACATACCTACTTCCTAGAACGTAGTGATTTAATAAACCGTGCAAAAAGAAATGCATTTTTATTTAAAGAAAAACTCATTATACTTTATAGGTACCTACTAAACTAACTCGCAATCTCTTTTAAAAGCTGAAGTAAAACATAAGTAAAGATAATTAAAATTCAAACTTACAAAATACCCACTAATGTTAAGTGAAAAGATAATACGACCAATTTAACAGAACATTATAAATACGTAACCCATGACGGACAGCCCTAGGCCCGAGCTCGTGTTCACGCAGTTGTAGGTAATGATTTCAGGGACACTGCCGAGACAAAATACTGTTACTTTTCACCCGACTGCGCCAAAAGTCAGCCGTCCAGTCAGTAGATTGGAGTAATCTGCAATGTAATATAGGTATGTGCTCTCAATTCACTAAGCCTCCATTTCTAGAATGGGTCCCGACTGCTACATTTTTTCTTGTATTTAAAAATATTGTTAAAAATATGTACAATGAGCTGCTGTTCTATAATGTACCTAACCCTATTAGTCGAACGCCCGTTTGCACTAAACTTCTTGAAGCGCTTAAAGACTATTATGTAAGGTCTAAATTTACATTTTTGGTATGAATTTGATGAGTATAAGCATCGCCTTAGCAACTTTGGCGATTCTTAAGTTAAGTGCAATCGGGTATGACGACTTTCTTATTTTAGGTTTTTTTCATTTCCAAATTACTATGACTTTCATTAAGAAGGAGGTTCTCAACTGTACTGTAGGTTTTTTTATGTGTGCGTGACAACACCCTGCTGAAGAACTTACAGACCCATCTCACTTTTGAGCCATGTCTACAAGTTGCTTTCGAGAGCCATTACGAATCGTCTCGCACGCAGTTTTGTCGACTTCCAGCCTCCCGTACAAACCGGTTTCCGAAAAGTCTTTAGTACCATAGACCACATACATACGCTGTGGCAGATTATACAGAAGACGGAAGAGTAAAATCAGCCACCATGCTTGGCATTTGTGGACTATGAGAAAGCCTTTAATTCAGTCAAAACCTGGGCTGTGCTACAGTCTCTCCAGCGGTGCAGAAATTGAACATCGATACATCGAGATGTTAAAGTGTCTGTATGAAAACGCCACCATGTCGGTTCGCCTCCAGGACCAGAACTCCAAACTTATCCAGTTACATCGAGAAGTGAGACAGGGAGACGTTATATAAGAATAAGAATATATTTTATTGAGTTATATAAATCTCTAAGTACTTTACACATTGAATAGGATAACACTTAGGGTAGATATGAAATTTTAAAAATAAAATACTTGCTTGCATCAATTTGTAGCGCTGGTTTCTAAGCTAGGGTAACCCTGTATTTCAGAAACCAGACCCCTTCGGTACAACATTATACTGTGGGTTAGTGGGAGTCAGTGTCACTAATCAGAACTAAGCAATGTTCGTGCGTGTATTCTTGTATGCTTGGGCGTGAGAGTGAAGGTTTGGGTGCATATGTGTGTGTGTGTGTGTGTGTGTGTGTGGGTGTGTATGTGTGAGTGTGTGTGTGTGTGTGTGTGTGCGTATGGGAGGGTGTGTACGAGTGTGCGTGTATGAGTTGGTAACAGATTGTGTAAAAATTGTAAGGACGTCATTGGATGGGTTTTAGCAACAGCTCAGTTTCTTCGTAGTTTAAACTAATAAGCCACTCTGTGGTAGATTTTTTGAAAGAACTTCTTTTTTTAGAAATTTTTTGATATCTCCGAAACTGTTCACCGCCGCCCTGGAAGATGTTTTCAAGCTTCTCGACTGGGGTGGATTCGGCATCAATATCAACGGCGAGTATATAACCCACCTCCTATTTTCTTACGATATCGTGGTCATGGCTAAGACTATAGAAGACCTAAGCAAATGCTCGATGGTCTCAGTAAAGTCTCTCAACAAGTGGGTCTTAAAATGAATATGGACAAGAAGAAAATAATGTTAAATGTCCGTGTCTCACCCACCCCTCTAAAGGTTGGAGACTCTATACTGGAAGTTGTTAATGATTATGTATACCTGGGTCCAGCTAGGTAGGTCCAACTTCAAGAAAGAGATAAATTGACGAATGCAGCTCGGCTGGGCAGCGTTCGGAAAGCTTCGCAATATCTTCACTTTCCAAATACCGCAGTGTCTCAAGACTAAGGTCTTTAACCAGTACGTATTGCCAGTGATGACTAACGGAACTGAGACATGGTCGCTTACTATGGGCCTCATAAGAAGGCTCAAGGTCACCCAAATGGAGCGTGCTATGCTCAAAATTTCTCTGCGTGATCGAATCAGAAACGAGGAGATCCGCAGGAAATCCAAAGTAACCGACATAGCTCACAGAATCGCTAAACTGAAGTGGCATTGGGCAGGGAACATAGCTCGTAGAACAGTTGGACGATGGGGCAGTAAAGTTCTCGAGTGGCGACCGCGCACCGGAAAACGTAGCGTAGTCAGGCCTCCCACGTGGTGGACCGACGAACTGGTGAAGATCGCGGGAAGCCGATGGATGCGGGCAGCGCAGGACCATTTGTCGTGGAAATCCTTCAGGGATGCCTTTGTCTAGCAGTGGACGTTTTTCAGCTGATTTGATGATCTCTGCAGATTGTGGACCGATTTTCAGGATTATTTTTTTATTGATTTGGGTATGCTTCCGAGGGTCTCATATGAATTATGTCAATTTCGGTGTAGTACTATTTTTTTGAAAATTAACAAAAAATAAAAATAACAATGCTATATTTTTAATAAATTGTACTGCGATAGAAGTCGGTTTTTTGTCGTGTTCAGCTTTTCCAATAATTATTAAAGTATTGTGATGGCCAAAAAATCGAAGTTTAGATTTTGATATGGATCGTTTGTCTAACACTTAAAGAGTCTTAAAACAAAAACATGTGTTTTGTTCTGTGTCTGTGCGTCCGTCCGGTGCTTTAGGGACGGATTTGGCTAAAATTTCGGATAACGCAATATTATTTTTATATATCAAGCTGTTTTTTAAAAGTCTCCTATCTTGATGGCCTGCCACCGCAAAAAAATCGCTTATTATTATATTATTTTACCCAAAAATAACCTTAACGATTTTGATGTAACTCGGTGCGTTAATATAACTTTATATGGCCTGAAGTACGCAGTAGTCTTTATTCCAAGAAAAAAGTTAGTTACTTTTTCTCAAAAATTATTAACGATTTTAATGAAACTTTTCGAATAACTAGAACTTGAAAATCCGAGTAAGGTACCTCCCATATCATCATCATCATATCAGCCGAAAAACGTCTACTGCTGGACAAAGGCCTCCCCCAAGAATTTCCCATATAAACAAAAATTATTTCTAAATTTTTCATCAAGTCTGATATACCTAACTTTACTCTATGCTGCTAAGTAGGCGTAATGTTTATTGTTGATATGCCCAACTGCGACAGACAATGAAGGTTTATGCACAACGTGGCAGTACAGTTTATTGTTCTTATGGTTTTCAATCTCTGATTGTTTTACATGGTGAAATAATTCATCGCCATATTTTCCCTGGCCTGTTCCTAATTATTATTTGGGGTCGGTGCTATATGTTATTCTATTCCATTATTCCCTATTTGCAGTTATCTTTCTTTTCTAATTCACAGTTGGTAAGCCCTTGGGATTATCTCACCTGATGTTAAGTGAAGATGATGCCCGACGTAGGCTTACCAAGATTCACAAACGCAATGGGAACTGGCTATCTTATCTTCAAGCTGGAACACTTTAGTGTTATTTACATTGATGTTTTGGCGGCAAGACTTAGACTAGGTAGTTGTAGTTAGCCAGGCGGGCTTAACAAGCGTCCTTCCACCAACCAAACTGTGTCTACAAAGTAAAATCCGAAAGGAATCGAATCCGCGAACTCCCGATGTGAAGCTAATGGACTTAACGGTAACGCCACGGAGGCAGTTGAAAGTTAATCTCATATCTTCTTTCACACAGTCTATCCATCTTTTCTTTGATATTCCTCTCCCTTAACACTAGGGTGAATGCCTTGCATATATTATTGTTAAAAAACTATGCTTCTTTTTATTTTATTTTCCAGATACTGAATTGTGTCAAGGAGCAAGTGAAAAGCAGGAAAATAGAGATTGCTTCCGAAATGTTTCCACATGGAGCACACCACTTTAATGTGAGACATGTATTTTTTTATTGTATCTTGAAATCATTTACATATTTAATAACCCGGTTCCTTTGGGCAGCGTGCTGTGGATGGAGAGGTAGACATTTTGAGTAAAACTTTGACACTTAACTACATGATGTTGGAGTTTGATGTGACATTGATCATTCTGAACCCAAGCAGCCTGGCAACCAGCTGTTACTCCGAAATAGAGAAACCTGGGGAGACACACAGTGCAAATAGAGGCGTTGGGAGACACACAATTCAAATAGAGAGGCGTGGGGAGACTAGATTTTGTGTCCAGGGAAATCCCGGGACTTTGACATGTCTCGATCTCGAGACTTTTAGCTCGAGACATATTTTCAAATACGTGAGAGTGCAATGTAGGCGGGTTTCACTGCCGACAAAGGAACCGCCACAGAGGCGGCGGCATCTTTTGAAGCAGTGCGAGTTACCGCCGCCACGCCCTGCCTGCACCGCCGCGTCGCCTGTCATTTAAGGCGCAGTGGTACCTAAAAATCCACTTAAACAGGTTTTTAGAATTCATTTTTGAAGTAGTTAACAGTAAATTTAAAATCTAGGAAAACATATTGGTATTATTGAGAATAGTTACGAGGGACTATATCGACTGGAAACACGATTAAAAAAGTTGGCTCGATAGAATAATTTCGCAAAGGTACCTCTTTTCGAGCCATTTTATCGTCTATTTTTCGTTTTATTCTTAAAATAAGTAATTTGATAATATGGTTTATTTACTAAAATAAAGTTCATAGGTGACTGAAGGGAAAACATCGATTGAATTTTTATTTAAGATAAATATGATGAAAATAAAAACAAAAACATCGAAAAAGTGCAAAAGTGTGGTTATTTTCTTCCCTCTTTCATGTACAGACGCGGCCCCGTTACAGTTTTATTATATTATATAGATAGATATAGATATAGATTAGTTGTTCAAACGTTGGAGCATGGACTACCACTGTGGTATCATCTGCGAACATTACGAGAATGCCGTCTTTTATAGCAGATGGCAAATCATTTATAAATAATAAAAATAAGGTATTTCCAAGAACTGAGCCTTAGTGAATACCAATAGTGACGTCAATAGCTCTAGATCTAAGCTTCTTTCACCTAGCAAGACTTTCACAGTCTGCTGCCTGTGCTGTAGAAAAAACGTGAGTAGGTCGTGGCTTTTGTTGACGATACCATACTATGCTAGTTTGTTTAGGAGTAATTCATTTTGAATTATATCAAATGCTTTACTAAGGTCACAAAATGTGCCAGCTGTTTTATATTTGCCATTAATGTTTGTAATTATCGAGCTTGTAATTATTATATTAACTTGGTGAGCATCCACGGAAGTAGATCTTCTCTGTCTGTATGCGTATTGTGTTTCTGTCAACAACTTGTTACTCTCAAGATGTGACATTATTTCGCTAGATATAACAGACTCAATAATTTTCGAAACATTTGGTACGATCTATCTACGACTATCGGCGTTTGACTTTTCACCCCTGCCTTTGTACACAGGACATACACGAGTAGGTACTTTTTAGTATATAAGGATAATGACCAGTGAGGAATATTTCATTTATCAATAAAACAAGTATGTCACGTAACAAAGGCCAAATAGTGCATAATGTTTTAATAGAATCATCGTAAATGTCCAGAGTGCCAGGCGTACGTAGCATGGACTGAAATGCCTGATCCACACTATTGTGAGTGACTGGTGGTATTTCCTAATGCAAGTTTAGGTAATATTTTAGGTAACTTAAGGTCTTTGTGTTATCACTTTGTAAAACAAGGTTTTTAGTGATTGTTAGGAAGTAGTTGTTGGAACAGTCTGGTAATCTTTGTTTAAGCCGGAACACATCAGTGCTGGTTACATTGATGTTTGGCGACAAGACTTAGATAAGATGGTGGTAGCTAGCCAGACAGGTTTAGAAAATAAACCAAACCGAGTCTCATAAAGTTAAACTTCGCCGGGAATTAAACCCGTGACCTCCTGATGTGAAGCTAATGGACTTAAGGAGTAAAATAATCTGAAACACTTGACTTTGTGAAACTGAGGCGCAGCTGATAGCCGACAATATTAGTTCAAACTAAAGTTTACTTTGTGCTTATTGTAGTAAAATTTGATTTTATTGTCATTTTTTTTTCTTTTTAAGATATTTAATTGTAGTCCCGTTTGACAGAATTGTTTATCACGAAAAATTCCTTTTAGTTTTCTTGATGCTTTAAGGTAGGAGTTAATGTGATTCAACTTTGAATTTCATGAGTTTAACAGAATGCTCAAAGTGGTAGTCGTGGAAAAAGCGTCGGTGGCTCAACGGTAACAACTCGGTTCTCCTAACCAGAGGCCCCGGGTTCAAATCCGGACGGCCGATGTACCAATGAGTTTTTTGAAACTTACGTACATATACTTACCGATTGCTTTTACGGTAAAGAAAAACTTCGTGAGGATACCTGCTCATCTGATTCCAGATGTGTATGAAGGTCGCGTTGCACACGTCAGCAGTAAATCTAAATTCCCTACACGTGACCGCGGGTGATGCTAAGTGTAACATCTGGCCACCGCCATTATCCCTTGGATAGCACGGTTATTTGTGCCACGCGACAAGAGAAAAAAGACTGGAAGTTACTACTTCACTTCATAGAAATGATGTCACTGAACTTTCACTCCCCTGAAAAACACACTCTTATACATGTGTTTCCAATAATGATGGACTTGTTGTTTCATAGCATTAAAGCCATCAACGAACAATGTAAGTTATAAGACACAGTTCTATTAGCAAAGAAGTCATCGAGACAAATCATTGACAGCCCAAACTATATTTATAACATTAAGGAGTTCCTCTATTTTTTAAGCAACAAAACGAAATTTAAAACTCCATCTAGTCTTCTGTATCATGTTTTTTTGAATTGAAATACTTTCCAAGGAAACACACGGCAGTATGCATTTTTTGCGTTTCCCTTTCTTTAAGGTTTAGGGTAGCCAGGCCTTCTATTCAGTGGACCGACGACCTTTTCAGACATGGCTTCTAACACTGATCGTTCTAATATTACTACGTACTTCTTTTGAATAAAAAAAATATAATAAATTTTATTTCTTTACCACAATATCTGTGTTGTAGAACAGTGTTGGGAATACCAAGTAGATATAAAATACCTGTATTAGGTGAACCCGCTGTTCCATATCAAATTAATTAAATATATTTCTACTTCTACTCGAGGTTATGATTATCATAATCATCATCATATCAGTCGAAAAACGTCCACTGCTGGACGAAGGACCCCCCCAAAGATTTCCACGACGACCGGTCCTGCGCTGCCCGCATCCATCGGTTTCTTGCGATCTTCACCAGGTCGTCGATCCACCGCGTGGAAGGCCTGCCTACGCTACGTTTTCCGGTACGCGGTTGCCACTCCAAAACTTTACCGCCCCAACGGCCATCTGTTCTACGAGCTATGTTCCCTGCCCAAAACCACTTCAGTTTAGCGATTCTGTGAGCTATGTCGGTTACTTTGGATCTCCTGCGGATCTCCTCGTTTCTGATTCGATCACGCAGAGAAACTACGAGCATAGCACGCTCCATTGCCCTTTAGGTGACCTTGAGCCTTCCTATGAGGCCCATAGTAAGCGACCATGTCTCAGTTCCGTAAGTCATCACTGGCAACACACACTGGTCAAAGACCTTAGTCTTGAGACACTACGGTATTTGGGACGTGAAGGTATTGCGAACCTTTCCGAACGCTGCACAGCCGAGCTGGATACGTTGATTAATCTCTTTCTTGAAGTTGGACCTACCTAGCTGGACTGTTTATTCCAGGTATACATATTCATCAACAACTACCAGTGTAGAGTCTCCAACCTTTAGAGGGGTGGGTGCGACACGGACATAATGTTTATCTCCCTTTTTTCCATGTTCATTTTAAGACCCCCTTGCTGCGAGATTTTACTGAGGCCATCAAGCATTGTACTTAGGTCTTCCATAGTCTCAGCTATGACCACGATATTGTCAGCGAATCGGAGGTGGGTTATGTACTCGCCGTTGATATTGATGCCGAATCCACCCCATTCGAGAAGCTTGAAAACATCTTCCAGGGCGGCGGTGAACAGTTTCAAAGATATAACGTCTCCCTGTCTCACCTCTCTCTGCAACTGGATCAGTTTTGAGTTCTGGTCCTGGAGGCGAACCGACATGAGGGCGTTTTCATACAGACACTTCAACACCTCAATGTATCGATGGTCAATTCGGCACCGCTGGAGAGACTGTAGCACAGCCAGGTTTTTGATTCGACTGAATCAAAGGCTTTCTCATAGTCCACAAACGCCAAACATAGTGGCTGATTGTACTCTTCAGTCTTCTGTATAATCTGCCGCAGCGTATGTATGTGGTCTATAGTACTAAAGCCTTTTCGGAAACCGGCTTGTATGGGAGGCTGAAAGTCGTCAAACCTGCGTACGAGATGATTCGTAATGACTCTCAAAAACAGCTTGTAGACATGGCTCAGAAGTGAGATGTTTCTGTAGTTCTACAGCGGAGTGTTGTCACTGTTTTTGTAGAAAAGCACGACCACACTTCTGTGCCATGCTTTAGGCGTTTTTCCCTCGAGTATAACGGAATTAAATAACTTCTGAAGTAGTACCGGTGATCCACCTGCCTTCAGAAGTTCAGCCGTAATTCCATCATCACCCATCACCCGGTGCCTTGCTGTTCTTCAGCTGTTTGAGAGCCATTCTAATCTCGTACATGCTGACGTCCTGGATATATTTGGCAGAGTGTGGGGTTAGTCTGGCTCTTGGGTTTTTATCCATTGTGGTTAATTTTGTGATTGTGTGATTGTTGTGTGAATTGTGATTGTGAAGGTTGTGATTAATTTTCCCCTCTTTTGTCCAATTACTTAGCTACCATATTTCTAGACGTGGCTTCTAATCGTAATTCTAATTATCTCTCTCCTACCTATGTTTAATTTGCAAAAAAACATATTCTTCTCATAATCACAACGATCGAGCCGAAGGTGAATGTTATATGTGAAATCATTATATTTACGAATTGATCGTACTCGTATGTTTCTTTAAGAAAAAATGTTTGCAATCACAAATAGAGACATGTTTAACAGAATGACAACAATGAATCTACTTGATTGAATTCATCTACTGTAGAATCGGACTCGCGCGCCGAGGGTTCCGTACAACGACACCTTTGGATAATACCAGCGAGTATCCACAACAATGGTACATTTTCTTTCAATCAAAAGACAAACGAGAGATACAGCAAATTGATTTTTTATTTAGTTCCGGATCATTAGCGCAAGTGCTACTCACACTTGGTCGAATTTTATCATTTGTTTTATTTCATTTAAGGGTTTGCACTATAATCACATTAGGTTTGACGCTCCGCTGGTATGTTAAAACTTGTTAACTACTTAATTGCAGTACACAGTGGATGGAAATATGAAGGAATTGGTCGTCTCCGTGTCTGGTCTGAACCCTCATGTAGATATCTTTGATCCTGAAGGCATACAAGCGGGGACAGAAGATATGGTGAAAACAGACAGAGTCGCTGTGAGTACCACTTCTTTCATTTATTGTAAACTAGCTTTTTCCTGCGGCTTCGCCCGCGTGGATATCGTTTTTATGACTGTCTTTAATCACCTCCTCTATATATATAATATTCTATAGTAAGGATAATCAAGTGTTCATAATTCATATAATGTATGTGTCAGTAATGTAAGCTATGCGCACGACATGGTACATGGTGCTGCTGAGCCCCTCGACCGGAGGTCTGAGAAAGTTGGTTGCCGTTTGTGACGCATATGCAGTGGAGCACGGCTTGAGGTATAACGAGAAAAATGAACTCACTGTTTATGGTTTTTACAGGCAAAAAAATAAGGGTCCCTCATCTATACCACTTTTATCTCCAAATGGAGTGCCATTAAGCCGTGTTCAGCAGTTTAAATATCTTGGTCACATTGTGACAGAGAATCTAAATGATGACCGAGATATAGAAAGGGAGCGCAGGGCATTCAGGCAGGGCGGGTTCGGGGTAGTACTCGTATGTCGGCGCATAGGTTTGCTTGTTGTACTTGTACATGTACAGCAGAGGTCAAAATAACTCTTCTCAAAGCATATTGTAAGACATTCGACACGAGCGGCCTATGGGCTATGGGACAACTTTAACAAAAAGGCTTACAATGCCTTGAGAATTTCGTGTAAGTTCGTCATTCCAAATCCTTATTAAAGAACTTACGAGGGTTGCGAATCTGAGACTTTTCATAAAAACCGCGTTAGTGATTTTCACCTCTGAAAAATTAACCGACTTTGACCTATTTTGAATAAATAGTCAGTCAGAACAAAAGCTAGGTTTATCGTTTTTTGTTTTACACGTTCAATTTTATTTTCGTTCACGTGTTTTCACACAAAACAAATTTCGGTCAATAATTGTTCATTTTTAATCAATAATTTTTAAAAAACTAAACCTATAAACCAAGTCTTTGTTCTGACTGGCATCCTATCAAAAATTTGTCAAAATCGGGTAATTTTAAAGACAGGAAATTCGCTTTCACCGTTAGTATGAAAGTAATTTACGCCGCCGCTGCCGCCCACGCCGCCGCCGCTGCCGCCCACGCCGCCGCCGTGGGTTTACGTACTCTCCAACAGAAAGTAAATAAAGAAAATCCACCAACTAATCCAAATGAAAACCTGAATGCATTTTCATGTGGTTTTACTTTAAAATATTTTTGGTAAATCTATACATTATAAAACAAAGTCCCCAGCCGCGGCCGCGTCTGCTGTCTGTCAAAATGCGATAAACTCAAAAACCACCGAACGTGAATCCGTTCATGAAATGCAGTTTTTACCGATGGACGGGGCGGTCCACGAGAGAGTGCGGACCCTATAGATAGTAGAAAACAAAAACAACTGAAAATGAACTTGCACCAAATAAACCGATCGACTAAATTACACTGACGAGCATAATATAAAAAAGTCACTTGCAAAGTGCCAAAAATCTGAATATCTCAAAAACCACATGATTTACCTTCATGAAGTAAAACAATCTTGACAACAGTTTTATATTGCACATTAGAACCTTATTACATACTGACCTATTTGGGACATGAATAGAAAAAAATTCAAGTTTCATATTTTTGGATTATACATTTGAATATTTTTATTTATTTTATTTTATTTGGGAAGTTTACAGCTTAAGTAAACACTAAGTGATAAAATTACAAAATTAAGTAAAAGCTAATAAAAAAACTTCCACAAATGGATTTCGAACCTAAAAAAAAAATAGATTGTGTTTACTAGATTAACGAACAAAAAATTAAAACACGCTAAGCTCGCTTATCAATGCTTTCGGTGCTGTTGAGAGAGAGAAATGCCATTGAAAAATTCCAAACTAAGGAAACGCCGTACAGAGTTAGATCTACTGCAGAAAAGCTCTGTGATATTGTCTTTTCCGGAAACCAATTCGTTTGTGGTTCCAGCGGCTCGGACCAAGAAGCTGTTCTTCCTATAGTTAGTCTTGACACTCGGGACATAAAGCAATCAAGAACAACGAAGGTGACGAGGTGGTGTTATCAAACTTATTTTGCTCAAAAGCTCAGGACAGTCAACTTTACTCTGTGCTCTGTTTATAAAAGTGACTACTCGTATGTCAGCTACATTCCTACGAACATAAAGAGGTAACAGATGAAAACGGGCGCAACGTATATTGTACTCAACTTTAGGTATTTTAAATCTGTAGCTTAAGAATCTTGTAAACTTTTTTTGTATTCTTTCAATGCCTAAAGAGTATACGTCGCAACGAGGGTTCCATATTTGGGATCCGTATTCTAAATGACTTCGTACGTATGCACAATACAATATTTTAAGAGTTTTTATATTTTGAAAGGTTTAGATGACCGCATTATGAAACCTAGAGCCTTAGAGGCTTTGCTAGTTATATACTCAACAGCTTGTCAAAAATTAATTTGTTATCATGTATGACACCAAGATCCTTATTTTCAGTAAGTTTGACTACATTTTGATTTTATTTTCACAATAATTTAATTATTGTTGTAAACCCACTTTAAGATTTCATTGTTTTGTCCTATTTTGTTTTTTTCCTTCTTAACAAATTTATTTTGTGTTGTTTTAAAAATACACTTGAAAATTGCTTAATCCTTCATGAAGCTATGTTGCGTGGTTTCGGAAATATTTCATTATAAGTTAGTAGCTGTATAACATTGCTCGTCAGTGTATTTCTGGATTTTTCAAGATTGTGCAAGTGACTGAAGTGAAACCTGGAGTGTACCGAGCAGGAGTTAAGAGTGACACTAAGACACACGTGCGCGTGTCCGGGACCGACACCTTGCACTTCCAACATGGATTCTCTCTTTACGAACCCACTTCTATTGAAGAAACAGCCACTCGTCCTTTCCCAGGTATTTACAACTAGTGTACAGTCTACAGTCTAGCGTGGCTCTGTATATTGTTACAAATGTATGTATGTTATTATAATATGTAGCTCGTAGACGGCTGTGAGCACCTAGACAAACCGTTCAGGTTTAATGGTGCTAGATGATTGATTGTTTTGTGTTTTGTTTTTAAATTAGTAAATAAAAAAAAAAGAAATGAATACAGATTGTAAACAAACCATATTTACCCAGCGGCACAATTAACTTAATGCTTAATTTTTCTTAGCACAAGAGGCGTCTTAACAGTATTTTCACCTCACACGCTCGTAGAGTATTTGTTTGTTATTCCATTTTAACGCGCAAAATTGCGTTTTATGCGCTGGCTTGGAAAGAGTTTTTAAATTAAAAATGTGTATAAGTGAACACTATTGTTTGGAGGCAGAACTTAGATAATATCATGGTAGCTAGCCATGCGGGCTTATAAAATGCCCTACCACCAACCAAACCGAGTCTTACAAGTTGACCCCACCGGTAATGGAACTCGCGACCTCCTGGTTTGAAGCGAATGGACTAATCATTACGCCACGGAGGCGGTTAAAACTTAGTCACTTTTTTAAGGAAATGGTTTCACACAAACGTTAAAACTCGACACCGCGTTGTTTGCAAAAACACAAAAACAATGGAATCGCGTTTAAATTTATATGAATAAAAAGGCTATTTCATATAAAATTTATTTATTTCATCTACATCTGTAATTAGTTTTCAAAGGTTTTATACAAAAAACAAGAAAACAACGTGAAAACAACGGCCTCATTTGATTGTAAGCGGTTTTTTTATCTGTTTTTTTTTATTCACAATTGGTAAACCCTTGACAACATCTCGCCTGGTGGTAAGTAACGATATTGCCGAAGATGGAAGCGGGCTTACCAATATTCCCGAACGCAATGGGGAACTTGCTATCTTATCTTCATGCCAGAACACACCAATGATATCAACATTGATATTTGGCGACAAGACTTAGATAAGATGGTGGTAGCTAGCCAGGTGGGCTTAGAAAACGCTTTGCCACCAACCAAACCGAGTCTTACAATTGACCCCGCAGGGAATCGAACCCACGACCTCCTGTATAAAGCCAGTGAACTTTGCCTCTGGGCTACGGAGGCGGTTAAATTATCTATAATTGATGAGCCCTAAGCATCATCCCACCTGAACTAGGTGGCGCGCGCGTACTTAAACATCGACTCTGCGATCAATTAAACTAATAAAATGCAAAAAGTGAGGTTTCCAGCAATAAATAACAAAAACATTGTGGTGAAGTTCTAGTGTCTAAGTGACAGTGTTTGTGTTAAAAACTATACTCGAAAATTACAATAATAACACTGTAAAAAATTCCAAGATAGAAAACTATGAAAATAGCACCTTTTGCCAATGATTTTTTATTATTCATATAATATATCGAGTGAAAAACTATTTTATAAAAAACTATTAAAATATTAAAACTCAGAAAAGTGTTAAATTTTAAATATTGACTTAAAATAAACCGTTAAGTGAATGTCACGAGACTATGTTAGGTTGACCTTTGGACTCATAACTCAACACTAATAAATAACCAGATTTCGCAGGCCAAAGGCGTGACTCATATAACTATTTCACCGTATTCGATTAACGCTCAATGGCGCAGCGGTTATCACGTTCGGCTGATTACAAGTAGTACGTGGTTCAATTCTAAGCGGCGGATTGTTTTTTTTTTTAGTTTTTTTTTAGTTTTTGTTTTTAAAAGCGTGTGAAAACTTTTAACTAAATAAGCTAGTGACATTGTTTATTATTGACTCTTAAACTAGGCAAGTGGAATACTGTGAAAACTTTGGAATCATGACTCCAAACATTGGAAAATGTAGTAAATGCCGGAAGGTTATTAAAAATAGAGAATATCTACTTTGCTCGGTTTGCAATTGTCATTTCGATATCATATGCGCTAATGTGTCTTGGGAGCGATTTAAAATATTGAGTCCCAAAAGAAAATCTAAGTGGAGATGTGTAAAATGCATAAGTGAAAAACATAAATATGTAATCTTAGATAATAAAACACAAGAAAGCTCCGTTCATACTACACCATTGATACCTGAATCTAAAACTTTAATTACACACAATTTAGAAATGGAAACTCCCCAAAATAATTTGACCATAGATATTAAAACACAAGAAAGTTCCAGTACACCATTGATACCTGAAACGGAAACTTCCAGTACACACAACTTAGAAGTGGAGACTCCCCAAAATTATGTGACAGAACGCAACAAGTTTAAAATCAATATCTCCACTGAGAACTCTTTTGAGTGTTTACATTGTGATGATTCAGAGGATGAAGTACCGTACCCGGCTACATCATTTCGCCAAAACAGAAGCTGTCCTGAAATAAGAGTAACTGATAGTGAAGAGTTGATAGAATTAAAGGAAAAAATAAAGAACTTAGAGAAACAGTTGCTTACAGCAGATTGTGAAATAGAAAATCTGTTATTGGAGAATAGTAATCTTAAAAAAATAATTCAAAAGTGTGAAAAGAAATCTGAAATACTAACAAATATATGTCGGTCAACACCGAAAAAGAAGAAAACGAATCCTAAGAAAAGTGTCAATGTTACGAGATTGGAATTCACAAACTTAGAACAAAAGGATGAAACTCCTACTTATGAAAGAATTTGTGAAAATGATTTGCAGGAGGTAAAAAATGATGACGTGATAGTGCAGTCTAATGCGAAAGAATCCCATGATCTCTTTGATTCCAAATTTAATAAATCCACTGAAGATACAGAGCTACAATATAAACATAAAGTGTTATTAATGGCTGATGAAGATGGAAAAGGACTTAGACATATACTTCAAAGGCTACTGGGACCAAAATTCTTTGTTACTTCTTTTATAAAACCGAATGCTTCTATGGATAATGTTTTAAATGACTGTAAAGAATTGGGCAAGAACCTTACAAAGAGAGATTTTATTTTGATATTAGGTGGCTCTAACGATAATAATCCTTTAAAATTGCAATCTTTTTTGTACTACAATCTAAGTAACTTAAATAATACAAATGTTTTAATTTGCGAGGTCTGCAGGAATTCTCATTTAAATATTAATCTTTTAAACAAACTGCTAAAAATGGTAAGCTCAAATTATGAAAATACTGGATTTGTTGAAACTTTTAAAGTGTACGGTAATATAGACAAAATTAATACATGTAGATCGTTATGGAGAAGCATCATGAATATTATCTACTCTGAAGAGAGCAAGGTACGTAGTAGTTATATTGCGGGTATGTCTGCCTGCAGAAAAAGTGTAACATTGGGTAAGTCACTTGTAAATAAAGACACACAAACTGATTCTGACATAACTGTAAACGTAGAATTTTTTCGTAACTAACATTAGTATAGAAAATAATGACGATTCTGATATGAGAAACAGTTCGGCTACTAACAAATCATCAAGCAACTTAGATTTAATTTCTGATGATAAAACAAATCAAAAACGAAACTTAACAGTGTTTTTGCAAAATGTTTGTGGTATAACTCCAAAGAAAGATAATTTTGAATTATATTTAGAAGAATTACCCACTGAGAGAAAACCTAATTATGTATGTTTGACAGAACACTTCCTAAATAACACAACATTACAATTATTTAATTTAATTAATTATGACGTAATTTCAAGCAATGCTAGAGTTAACATGATAAGAGGGGGATCTCTTATTTTAGCGTTGAAAGGAAGTAAATGTGATGAATTATTAGTCTGTAAGAAAATGTATAAACGGGAATGCTTTGAAATTTCTGGTATTAGGGATAATACGACTGGACTAAATGTGTGTTGTGTTTATCGCAGTTCCTTATATCGTAAAAGTCGTACAAGCACGTTTAAACACTTCTTGGAACAGCTTGAAAAATTACTTGAACACTTTTTTGATAAGCAGTGCATGGTTTGTGGTGATTTTAACGTTGATCTTCTAAAAAACGGACGAGAAAGGGACGAATTTCTGAGTCTCCTGAAATGTTATAACTTTAGACCACTAATAAATTCAGTCACATATGCATCCGGTGGTGCGGAGTCGTGCCTTGATAATATTCTCACCAACCTACCTAATGATGACTTACCCTGGAATATGGTTGACCATAACGGCTTATCTGATGGTCATGCGGGTATTTTATGTGGAATTACCCTATTGGACGGTTTAGCAATAAAAGAGCAAGAGCAAGTGTTTTTCATTGAGCAAAGAACTTTTAATAAGTGTAGTAACACAAAGTTTCGGCACATGATAGAAAGTATTGACTGGAAAAAAGAAGGCATTAATAGTTTTCTAACTAAATTTATAAGAATTTTTAAGATATGTTACAGAAAAAATAAACGCAAAGTAGATCTTAGAAAAACAAAGAAACTGATATGGCTCACAAAAGGTATATCTACTGCCAGTAAAATGAAACGATTTCTGATATCAGCACATAGAACAATCTCGGACGAAACCATTGTTAAATACAGAGACAACTACATAAAAATATACAGGAAAGTTGTGAGAAAAGCTAAACGACTATCTGTACAATCGGAAATAATTAAAGCTCAGAATTCGACGAAAGAGATATGGAAAGTTGTAAACAAACATCGTAACAAAAAAGCTGTTGAAATGAGGAAAACAATAATACTAAAATCCGACAATCAAGTTTTGAACAACCCGCAAGAGGTAGCACAAACCTTTTCGGAAACGTTTAATCATAGCAAGATTGAAAACAGAAACAGTGAAGGTATGGCACTAAACTTCTTAAAACAACATGTCAAAAGAATAGATGAGGAGATTACTTGGGCTCCAGTTAGTACCACAGAAATGATAAAAATTGTAAAAAATATGACAAATAAAAACTCTCATGGATATGACGAAATACCGATAAAAATATTTAAAGATAATATTGACATTCTAGCTGGCCCACTCGCACACTTTTTTAATCACTGCGTAAATCTGCACGTTTTTCCTGACCAACTTAAGATAGCCAAGGTCTTACCAGTCTATAAAAAGGGTGTAACCACTAATCCAAAAAACTACAGGCCGATATCGTTACTCCCAATTTTGTCCAAATTATTCGAAAAGATAATAAAACAGAGACTTGTGGCACATCTCAAAAGGAATTCGATCATTAACAGCCGACAATTTGGATATCAGGAAGGACTAGGAACGAGAAAAGCTATAGATAATTTAGTAGACGATGTAGTTGTAAAATTAAACGAAAAGTGCAGGGTAGCTGGTCTCTTCTTAGACTTAAGCTCTGCGTTCGATTGCGTTGACCACAGTATTTTATTACAAAAATTGTATCACTATGGTATTAGAAAGAGTTATTTGGAACTTTTTAAGTCATACTTATTCAACAGATTACAATTTGTAGAGATTAAAAACATTGAATCAAAACATGAAAAAGTATACAATTCTAGGCTAACACGTCTTGAAAGAGGGGTACCACAAGGCTCTATATTAGGACCTATACTATTTATAATATTTTTAAATGACCTTGTTAGCTATATTGATAACGTTGTGGATGGAGCTGAATTAACTATTTATGCAGATGACACTAACGCTATACTTTCAGCAAGAAATCATAATGACCTAACGTTGAAGGTAAGCAAAACTCTAACAGCTTTTCATGATTGGTTTAGAAACAATAATCTTATACTAAATACAGAGAAGACAAGCATCATTTTATTTAAAACTACAGCTAGGAAAAATGACACCATAAACATTGAAATTGACGGACATAAAGTAGAGCTGAGTAAAACAGTAAAGTTTTTAGGGATCTTTATTGATCAGTTTTTAAATTGGAAAGATGAGTTAATGTCAATTGAGAATAGTGTCAGTTCTGCCTGTTACGCGCTAAGAAGTTTGCGGGATGAACTCACAACTTTGCAGCTTAAAACAATATACTATGCTCTCGTCGAGTCTAAGTTACGTTATAGCATAAAGCTTTGGGGGAACAGCTACTTTTATAATATGAGCAAAGCGTTTATTATTCAAAAACGTGCTATTCGTACAATAGTTAGAATTCCTCAGTGGGAATCATGTAAAAATCATTTCGTCGAGTTAGATATTCTCACTGCCCCCTGCCTTTATAATTATTATGGTTTTGCTCTGTGACTACAAAAAACAGTTGTTAAGTATTGAAACAGAAACAGACAAAGTTATGCGTGAACGGACTAGACGCAAAGATGTGAAACAGCAGATAATGCCGAGATTAGACGTAGTAAAACACGCTGCTTTTTATCAGTCTCCGAACTTGTTTAATAAACTACCTATCGCACTGAAGTCAACTGCAAGCTATGGACTGTTTAAAAGAGGGTTGCGGAAATTTTTGACACGTAAATGTTATTATACAGTAAATGATTATATCCAAGATAAACACAATGCAGACTAAAATTAAAATTAATATCATGTTTTTATGCTTTTTTTTTTTTTTATTATTGTTGTTATTTTGTGTTGTAAATTTTATAATTGACTTTAACTTGTTTTAATGTTAGCTTAGGTTATTTCAAACACAATTTGTAAATTGTTTATGAATAAATGAACTATGAACTATGAACTATGATGGTAATTGACGACGATGCCCAAGATTGAAGCGGGCTTACCAAGATTCCCCAACGCAATGGAGATCTGGCTATCTTATATTCAAGCCGGAACACATCAATGATGTTAACACTGACGTTTGGTGGCAAAACTTAGATAATATGGTGGTAGCTAGCCAGGCGGGCTACGCAAATGCTCTATCACTAACCAAACCAAGTCTTACATAGTTGACCCCGCCGGGAATTGAACCCGCAACCTCCTGGTGTGAAGCAAATGGACTAACCATTACGCCACGGAGTGCGCTCTCTCCGCTTAAATTCAAAAGCACACTTACGCGAGCGAGCGAGCGGTGGCCTTTGATATGCATGCTGTAAGAGTTCAAGTGGTTCAAGGGTGGCAGTGAACGCTAATTCTGGAAATTAACAAGCACGTGTGCTACTCGTAGCTAGGTGCACACAAGACAGCGCTAATGACAAGAATTTCTATAGGAAAGCTCTTGCATATAAGGCACCTAATCAAAGATTAGTGTTTAATGGATTCTTTATAATTTTGAACAAAAAAAAACCGACTTCAAACAGGAAACTAAGGTTCCTATCGATTTCTCTGGGATGCCATCATCAGATCTTGGTTTCCTTATCATGGTACCATTCTTGGGATATCTCTCGACATATAGAGGTTGAGATTCATTCTTAGAAATTTTGAGTTAAATAAAGCATTGCTATGTTCGAGATACAGAGGTCCAATTTAATTTTTCGTGTTATGGAGGGAAAATATGTACCAAACTAGCTTGCAGGGACTCACTGATTATTTCGAGTAATAGAGGGTTGAGATTTTGAGTAATGTAGGTTTTAGTGTTTGAAGGGAACGGAACAAAACATTTTTTCGAAATTTGTAGGTTTTTAACTTATCGAGGTTCGACATAACGAGGTTCTATATATATATATATATGTCGGAGGGTCATTGAAAACGCGACCAATACCAGCTCGAGATAAGTTTACATAGTTACACTTTGTTTGGATCAAACGTCAGGTATTAGTACCTGGGTGAAACCGGTGGTGGCGTGACGATCGCTTGTACTCGTGGGACGATCGTTTGTGGTAGCAAGGATGATGTATTAACGGAAGGCTGTTTGTGCTGCCACACTGAGTTGAGAATTTATTAGATCTGTGGAGAAGCCAGATTAGCTGGACGTCAGTCTCGGAGCGGACACTTTTTGACGGAGCGTCGAGCAGAACACAAGTAGTGGTGATCTGTGAGCAAAAACGGACGTGTCACGCCATCGCTGTGATCACCGCGTTTGCATCCATTGTTATCCAAGGCATCCTGTACAATTTCGATTACCAAATGATCAAGACTATTGAAGAAGGACCTCTGTGATATAGCTGCATTGTTATTTCGACGCCCAATACCGAAATAGTTAAGGACGTGAACCACAAGGCCATCCATAACCTAACCTAACCAATACCCCTTCGACATCAGAAGTGGGATAGTTCCCTGCGCTCGCAACAAGTGGACAACGACGGGAAAATGTGAAAATTGATGATGGAGCAGCGAAATAAAAACCACTGGCAACAATTCTTCGTGCTACAGAACCAGAACATGCTGCGATTGATTGAGGTTATGCAAGCACCATCGACTACATCTGCTGCAATCATATTGCCAGCATTCAACCGGAATATACCGGAAGCTAATCCACGTGCACGGCGCTCAACTGTCGATATCTCCCTTACGGAACGACCATTGGAATGAGGTGACAGCGTGGGCTGTGCTGGCAGCAGCGGAGATGCACGCGAGCGGCGCGTGCGGCTTCTGCGAAGTGCGTGATGTACGCGGTGTTACGAAAATCCGGTGAGTCGTACCCCTTTTGTTTTGATAGTGGTACTAGAATAGTACGAACGTAGTACTATTACCTAATCTGTAGTGGTGCCTACTGTTCTCTCGTTAAAGAAAGTTTCGTGTATAGACTTTCGGGAGTGTGTTCAGTGCAAACGCACGATTGACTTTTATAGGCAACGCTCACGTTTACTGTACAGAACAAATATTGAGTGAGGGTAGTATTGACGGGAATCATTCAGAATTTTTATTTTTTAGTTATGCCAGACGAGTACCTACGTGCCAACCTACGTACAACAATACGTGCCAACAATATTATGATCGGTTCAGATATTTTAAATCTAGGATTGACGGTATTCTTAAACGAGTCTGTCAATAACAAAACAGCTTGACTGTCGGTAAGGATGCGAATAGAGTAGTTAGTCCCTTACCCTTCTAGTAGTGATTGCATTAGCAGCTAAAATGATGCCTTGTGGAAGGTACTCTTTCACATGCTTTCGGATTTTTACTTGTGACACAACGTCGTGATTGAACGGAAGATTTAAAAAGAGGACTCATTGTAAATATGATGATTCATTTAGTTAACTAGTTTCGGTTATACAAACCTTAACCAAGATTGAAAGTATTGAAACCCCTTTAAGCTTTTATAATATTGAGACTGACATTTTTACATGGAGTAAAAAAAAAAACCTTTATTAGCTTTCGTAGTATTGGGACTGATATTCTCATTGAGCATAGGCCAAAGTTGTTGCCTATTTTTAATAGCTTTCGCGATGAATTTGTCAAGGGCATCCTTAATGCCCCGCTATCGTATAGACCCTATGTAGGTAGATTAATTTCGGTGACCCCAATAAAATATTTTGTTTACCAATTGTAAAAAAAAAAAAAAAAAAAAAAAAAGAATAATAACAGGGTAGTATGCGGAGTGCAGTGGTGGACGTCTTACGGCTGATGTGATGATGATACAGGATTCATGGGCTGGAGGCTGCGAATGTCATAAGCCCCGAAGCTTTCCCTTTTTGACGGCCTTATCATGCTGGTAAAGAAAAAGGATAACATAGAACGCAAGTGTTGATAACCGTGAAAAAAAAAAAAAAAAAAAAATGATAACATGCCTGAACGGAAATTGCTTCCTCTGATAGCTTGGAACATCGATTGACTTCATAGGTGGTCACTATTTCACCACGTCAGGCATAGCTAGTGGTTACATCAGGTGCATTCTTTACCTATTAAATCGAAATGACTGATTTTGTAACCTCTGTTCAAATACGTCCACGTGTCATTCGATCTACGTAATGCCCCCTTGTATTTGAACTTACGTTCATAAACGCTTTAGGCGCGTGGCAACGGTCAGGTGAATCTTAGCACGTTTAAACGTTGGTACTCTTAGTTAACTGTCCTTTAAAATATGCTCACTTCCTTCGAGTATAGTAATGAGATTTCAATGTTACAAGTCCTTCCATGATGATCATTTGGCAGTAACCAAACTGTTGGGTTAACCGAGTTACGAAGTACAGCCTCCTGGAGTTGCTTCTTGGTACGAGTAAAGTAGCCTAACCTCTAAATGTCATGTTTGTCGATTACACACACAGGCTGTAATTTTATCTAAGTGAAGCACGACAACATACTAGTGATAATACGGAGAGTAACGCATCCTATTACAGGAGTTGTTAATCAGCTTGCTGCTGATGTGATAATAGACATGGGCCTCCCCCATGTTGGAGCGGTTTCACCAATTGTAAAAAAAAAAAAAAAAAAAAAAAAAAAAGGCTACGCTTGGCGGGCTGTTTGGCGGTACAGTATGAGCGTGAAGGACGATGTTGCTTGTCCTCAAATTTTTAGTCCCTTAGTCACTTCTTGTGAAACCCTTGGGAAGAGATGGGGTGGTGTATTGCTCTGAGGCAGCGCCACTGGCTGATTTCTAGACAAAAGCTTAGTTTCACAAGTTACCTAACTTTGTGTTGTTACAAATGGAGAAGCGTTACCTACCACTTTAGATATCAAATACCGTCAGTTATTGAGGACAGACTACGTTAAATGCCCGATAGTGACAGTATTATTGACTTGGACAGAATTGATGATGGAGAGACTGAACCTCGACCATCTACTAGTGCAGATTAAGGACTTTTGTACTTGACCGTGATTTTAACGTTCACTAGTTTGTATTTTGAACCTTAGACGTAAACAATTTTTCGTAACTGGATGCCAATAGCCTCAGCCATTCGTAGACGTAGGCGTAAAACACCGAGTTGATTTTCTCGTTGCTGTGCGGCCACAACTGTGTGTGGCGTGCGTTTGGCTCGCAGGCGTATCACCGGGGAGGTGATGTTGGCAATGACCAGAAAGAGGTGATGTTTGAGATCGCCGCATGGAAGCGATAGTGTGGTTGGACACCGGAGGGAGGTGGTCCAAGAGTCGCCAGGTAGGGTGACTGTGTTTTTGGGCGGACACCTGAGAGGTTGTCTGAGAGTCGCCAGGTCGAGTGACTGTGTGTTTGGGCGGGCACCGGATGGAGGTGTCTGAGAGTCGCCAGGTTGGGTGACTGTTGTTTGTTTGGGCACCGGATGGAGGTGGCCCAGAGTTGCCAAGATGGGTGACTGTTGTGGTGATACAAAATGAGGAGCGTAACCAAACCAAGTTAGATCCCAAATACCGAGGGCCGTTCAGGGTCGTAGAGGTCTTAGAAGGTGACAGATACAAATTACAAGCTTTGAATTTGAGACGAAGTTACAAGTATGCCCATGACCGTTTACGTAGTATGTCCGAAGGTTATTTGCCTCCGGATGTTGACGATGAATCTGGTGCAGAGGCGTCTACCTTTCAATGTTAATTGTATTGACAGATCGTAACTCAATCAATTGTATACAGTTGTAATTTTTTTCTTTATCGTTTATTTTTGTGTGTAGTACTGAAGTATTCCAACATGTTTCGGCGGTAAATGAAGAGTGCTGAATGGCGCTATATGTTTGCATGAATTGGCTGCTGCTTGTTTTGTCAGACTCGTTCTGTCATGATGTGTAGCAGGTACATTCGTGTTTTTGTAAAAAAGAAGTATCCCGTTTACCGGCTGAAACTGTTGATGGTATTCCGTCGCCTGTATTGGTGATGATGGTGTTCCATTGCCTAGATTGGTGATGATGGTATTCCGTCGCCTGTATTGGTGATGATGGTGTTCCATTGCCTAGATTGGTGATGATGGTATTCCGTCGCCTGGATTGGTGATGATGGTGTTCCATTGCCTAGATTGGTGATGATGGTGTTCCACTGCCTAGATTGGTGGTGATGGTGTTCCGTCACCTGGACTGGTGATGATGACTGATTGGTATTCCGTCGCTTGGCGTTAGTGATGATGATTCTTTGTGGTGTCCCGCCACCCGGATGTGGTGATGTTTAATTCTGGTGTTCCGTCGCTTGTGATTTGCGATGATGATTATGTTCCGTTCTATGTGCCCCTAAAGGTTGTAAATGGTTGTAAGGTTTCAAGCCTTGCAGCTGTGATTTACCTTGGAGACCTAAACTGATTTGAGATTGTTTGAGTTACGATGCTAATGCTGAGGTTTATTTAGTTTACGAGAGTGAAATTATTTTGGTTTTTTTGAGGCTGTTAAAATGTGTTGTTACCATGATTGTAGTCTTGAATTAAAGCTTCACATTATTAGCGTTGCTTTTATTCCTTGAGCTGTGGACCTTCCTAATGAAGGTCAGGATTGGCCGAACGAAATGGAATCTACTGGTTACCCTTTTCTTTTTCAGGTTAATCACCCGAGGACGTGTGACTCGCAGGATGGCCGTGTCGGAGGGTCATTGAAAACGCGACCAATACCAGCTCGAGATAAGTTTACATAGTTACACTTTGTTTGGATCAAACGTCAGGTATTAGTACCTGGGTGAAACCGGTGGTGGCGTGACGATCGCTTGTACTCGTGGGACGATCGTTTGTGGTAGCAAGGATGATGTATTAACGGAAGGCTGTTTGTGCTGCCACACTGAGTTGAGAATTTATTAGATCTGTGGAGAAGCCAGATTAGCTGGACGTCAGTCTCGGAGCGGACACTTTTTGACGGAGCGTCGAGCAGAACACAAGTAGTGGTGATCTGTGAGCAAAAACGGACGTGTCACGCCATCGCTGTGATCACCGCGTTTGCATCCATTGTTATCCAAGGCATCCTGTACAATTTCGATTACCAAATGATCAAGACTATTGAAGAAGGACCTCTGTGATATAGCTGCATTGTTATTTCGACGCCCAATACCGAAATAGTTAAGGACGTGAACCACAAGGCCATCCATAACCTAACCTAACCAATACCCCTTCGACATATATATATAACATTTGATCTAGGTATATATATTATATACTGTCGAATTGAGAAATCTCCTCCTTTTTTTGAAGTCGGTTAAAAAACACTTTTGTTTTGCAGCTGGGTGATGAATATTAAATGATATGATTAATAAAATTTCAGGCAAGCCATCTTATTTGTCCATCAAATTATCGGTGGAAGGGGGCGCTGTGGAACTGAAGTCACTGAAAATTTTGGACTTGGATCAGAAAACCATCAAAAACATTCCATTATACCTGAAAAACGACAAAGACCCATTTTACGTTACAACAAAAACATTTGTACCATCAAATGATTCATTCAGAATTGCTGTATGTACCTAAATCAGTTTACTTTTAATTCTGCTCAAAAATGAAATAAAAACATTAATTATGATTTAATATTTTAGATAACAGGGTTTGACGTAAGGAGTAGAACAATAATAACAAGATTCGGTCCGGTGCCGATGGCGCCACAGGATACCAAGAAAGGTAAATTTTATTTTACTTTAATAACCTACCAAGTTCAATAAACCCGCCGTTGGTGACGTTTCGACTACGAGTTTTTCTGTAAGATTTTATTTTATAAATTCATTACAAATTACACCTAAAATAAAATGCTTAAATAACTTACATAAAACACCTAGAATAACTGTGGACAGCCTCTGCACCAGGAACGATCTAGAGCGGGAGTACGGTTTATGCTACTTTTCATTGGAATAGATATAACATTTGATCTTTTAGTGTCAATAAAACATAGGTATTTCATAAATCAAATATCTTAAAAAAGTGCGTACCTTTGTTAAGACCCTATATATGTATACTTTGGTATAGTATCGTCAACAAAACCCACTACCTACTCACGTCCTTTCTACAGCACAGGCAGCAGACTGTGAAAGTCTTGCTAGATGTAAAGAAGCTTAGATCTAGCTGGTGACGTCACTATTGGTATTCCCCAGGGTTCAGCTCTTTAATACCTTATTTTTATTATTTATAAATGCTTTGCTATCTGCTATAAAAACTGTATTCTTGTACTGTTCGCAGATGATACCACAGTGGTAGTCCATGCTCCAACGTTTGAACAATAAAATAATAAAATAAATGAAACTTATTCACAGTTGCAAGAGTGGTTCTCAACCAACGGTTTAATATTAA
Organism: Coleophora flavipennella; assembly: GCA_947284805.1. Taxonomy (NCBI): domain Eukaryota; kingdom Metazoa; phylum Arthropoda; class Insecta; order Lepidoptera; family Coleophoridae; genus Coleophora; species Coleophora flavipennella. The sequence continues at coordinate 17,725,106 of OX369274.1, forward strand.
ACTGTAAAAAGTCAAATGTTATCCTATTTAACGGTAGACCGACTGACATACCAATCCAAATAAATAGTCCAGCACCTTTATCTGATAAATGTCGCTTCCTAGGTTTTGTATTGGATTCCAATCTTAACTGGAAGCAGCACGTACACTGTACAGGTACTTTGCGATAGACTGAGTGGTGCGGCGTACGCTCTAAGGAAGCCCCCAACATCTTGTGTCTCCCAACATTTTGAGGCAGGTTTACTTCGCTCACTTCCATTCTTTAATGTCCTATGGCATTATTTTATGGGGTAACTCGAAGGACTCTGATCGCATATTTGTCCTGCAAAAAAGGGTAGTCACATTCCTCCAAGGCACAAACTCAAGAGATATTTGCAGGGAGCAGTTTAAATTATTGCGTCTAATGCCACTCTACTCATTGTACCTGTACGAGTTGTCGATGTTCGTCCGACGAAACTTGACAACTTTTGACCGACGCACCGCCGCCGGCCGGAGGTAGGAACTTGCGAAACACCGGTCGGCTACAAGTAGTGCCGCGAAGGACTACTCTTGCAACAAACAAAAAACCAGCGCGTCATCGGTCCGTCGTTATATGAACGACTGCCCGCAGTCATCAAAGATGAAGCAAGTGACGAAATGCTCAGTCGCTAAAAGATAAACCTTTTGTTTGAAAACGAATTTTATACTTTAAATAATTTGTATTAACACGAAATTTTTAATTTTAAATAGCTGTTCCGGCGAACTTCGTTCCATCTTACACTACACTACACTACACTACACTACCCTACCCTACCCTACCCTACCGTACACTACCACTACAATACCACTACACTACCACTACCACTACGACAACCACTACCACTACACTACCACTACCACTATTACTACACTAACACTACACTACCACTTCCACTACACTACCACTACCACAACACTACTACCACTACTACTACCATTACACTACCACTACCACTACTTTACCAGTACCACAACCACTACACTATCACTACCACTACACTACACTACTTTTTGTAGATAGTGCAGGATTTTTAGGTATATTTGAACACCTTGGGTTACATTATTTGAGTTTTAGTAAGGACCCCTAATTTTTTGAAAATATAATATATCCTATAGCAACCGCGGATAGTGTAGCTTCCTAACGGTGGAAGAATTTTTCAAATCGGTCCAGTAGTTTTGGAGCCTATTCAAGACAAACAATCCAACAATCAAATCTTTCCTCTTTATAATATTAGTGAAGATTAGCGTAGATGTTACCTAACCAATTGAAGAAAAATTAAAAACGAGATTGCTTTAAATGTAACCGAAATCACTCTAGGGATTAAGACAAATGTAACCAAATCTCACGCTCAAAAATCATTCAAACCGTTTAGGCCACCGCCTCTACAAGCTCAGCCAAATAAACAGGCATACTCGTACATACAAGCACCCATAGAAACGTCCCAGAAACATTGCCCTTTCTCTTGGGAAATCGGGTAAAAGGTCACTATAATGTCTGCAAGTAAACTTTTTTTTGCCAAAATTAATTTAGTTATTTTATTTTTCCATAGAAGATTCATTCGAGAAGGCACCGACAGTCAGTATTATAGGTACATCTGAAGTGAATGTACCTTACGAAGAGCCGCTGCAGTTGAAATGTAAAGTGAGTGCTTTTCCCAAACCAACCATCACATGGGAAGACAAAGACGGTAACTCGGTTCCATCCATAGTGAGTACATAATAATACCTACTGAAGCAGTTTTAAAGTAAACGATTCAATAGAAGACGAGATAACTACTCGTAGGTGGTTTGTGAATAAACTTATGAATTATTTCAGGTAACTCAAGTAGAAGTGCCGTATGACTATGTCTCGTATATCGAAATAGAATCAGTGAAAAATAATAATACGTACGTGTGTAAAGCAAGTAACGGTCACGGCACCGACAGCAAACAAGTGTCTGTCAGAACGACAGGAGTAGGTGAGTAATTAATTGAAAAGATATTAATTCTTTGTTAAAATCGAACTAAAGGGACTTTTGTTTTATTTTAGGCCCAAAAATTGATAAGTCGTTTAAGGCAATTACAGCCAAGAAAACGTCGTCAGTCACCATCGAATGCAAGTGAGTTACTCGTACAAAACCAAAAGCGTTTACAAAGAGGATATACTCGTACGTCACTACGTTGTAGCTTTTGTTTAACTTGCATTGTTAGTATGGGTTCAATTTTGTAATCGATTTAAGAGCGACTTTCAGGGGTCCGATTGAGCTCAAATTTGGTATGAAGCTGTATTCCCGGTAACAAAAGATCCTTTTGGTATTTTGAAGTTGATCTGATGATCAATTTTGGAGATGGGATCAGGGTCTCAGGATCGTATACTGTTTACGGTAGGAATCTACTGTACTCGCGCATTTTGAATTTTGAAACGTGCATTAATAAATCCCAATAATGCACGACCCGTGAATGTACAGCCTGACAATGTACAGCCTGACAATGCCGACCAATGACTCGAATCATAGAATTGAACTCAATAAAAAGCTAATAACTTTTATAAATTAATTTTGTCCGTGGCTTTGCGTTTTCGATGTAGTTTTGTACAATATTTTCAAGAAAGGAGATTTGCACTCATCGGTTTGAAGCATGCTATAAAACTGTTTGGCCGTATTAGAGTAGGGCCATCCCATCTCATCCAATGGTTCTTGTAAAAGACGACTGAAGCACTTATTGCGTGCACTGTATCAGAACGGCAACCGCAATGCGATCGCCAATCCGCCTGCCAAGCGTGCGTGGCGGTTACGGGAACACCCCCCACAACATAATAAGCACACCCAGGAAACGGCCCCTAGTCGGCATATCATCACTACTCATCAAAATATGTAGACCACTTCCAGGTGGCTTAGAAATTAGAATTTTATATCGAGTTAAGTCAATGGTCGTATACAAAGGGAAAATGTAAAAATGACTTAGAAACTGGTTTGGCATTTACGAGTAGGTAGGTTAATAGGCGTATACAAAGGGAAAAGAAACACCGGCCAAGTGCGAGTCGGGCTCACAGAATTTAGGTTCCGTACCAACACATCCTCGTAATAATTATATAGACCACTTCCAGTTTAATTTTTAATTAGATTTGGATTAGAAATAGGTTCATTGGGCGTATTGAGTAAAAATTTAAAAAAGTGACTAAATGCAACTCAGGCTTGCGCACCGAGGTACCAAAAATATCTTATATGTATACCTAATACTTGAATAAGGATAGGAAATTAGTATTAGGACTTTACAAAAATGAATGATATCCCAACAAAACAAAAATGTGAAAAGGGGTCAAGTTCAATATAAAAAAAATTACAGCGATGTAAATGGGTACGTACCAAGTTGTATAGTGGTTCCTAAATCATAGCTACGGAACTTCAGATTGAAATTATTATTTTAGACTTCTCCAAGTAATAGAGAATGTAGAACGGTTTTCAGTTGTTAAAAAAAATTAAATGGTCCGTGCTATAAAATGGTGTAACTTGGTAAGTTTAAATAGTCAAGGCGCCAAGCAAGTAAAGCTTACTTTAAAAGTAAATATCAATATACTGGTCGTATCACTCCCGGCTTAGAATAGGACTATCCCATCTCTTCTAATGGGGGACGTAAGAGTCGACTAAACGACTTAAAACCGGAGGATGGGCAGCAGCGTCCTTTCCGTGCATTGCAACACACCTGCAACCACACTGTGATCGTCAACCCGCCTGCCAAGCGTGGCGATTACGGCAAAACCCCCCTATGAATACCACACCCAGAAAACGGTGCCTAGTCCCCGGCGGCCCCGCTATTCCTGGCTCCGGAAGCAGTCACGGTAACGGCGGTCGGAGGGTGCGAAGAATCGCCGGCAGCTGCTGAGCTACCAACCCCACCGACTTTTGGCCCTGGCAACTTACATCACGCGTACACTACGGACTTACGAGAAGCTTACAAAACTCGAAGAAGGATTGAGCAGGTTACGGTGGGATATCATAGGTTTATATGAAGTCCGAAGAGAGGGAGAGAACATCATGATCCTTAAATCCGGAAACCTGCTAGATTTCCGGGCGGGCAACCAACTATCCCAGGGTTGTGTCAGATTTCTCGTCTAAAAGTCGCTTATTAACAATTTGGTCCAGATCGTGAGCGTTTCGGCAAGGGTAGCATACCTTATACTCAGAGTCACCAAACGGTATTAGATGAAGGTCATTCAGGTATACGCGACGACCACGGAACACTCCGACTACGAGGTAGAGACTATGCCTGAGGATATCTCTACAGCCATACATAGCACCAGGACTCATCATACCGTTGTTATGGGGGACTTCAACGCGAAACTGGGAAAACTAAGAATGGGTGAGCTGAGAGGGGGGCAATTTGGATACGGCGTAAGAAATGCACGTGGTCAGTTGTTGGCCGACTTTATGGAGAAGGAGAGCCAATTTATGATGAACTCCTTTTTCAAAAGGTCAAAACAGCGGAATTGGACATGGTTGCATCTCAATGGCGTAACGAAGAAATAAATTGACTTCATCTTGTCAACATGGAAGCAAATATTCAATGATGTATCTGTGATCAATTCAGTCAAAACAGCAAGCGATCACTGGATGGAAGAGGCACATTGAATCTAAAGACCAGGCTAGAAAGATGTCGACTGATGAAGTCGACGCTCCAACCAGCAACCATCCAGAACCCCGAGAGCGTTCAGCTCGAGTTGCACAATTGCTTCGAATGCCTAGGAGACTGCGAGAATGTGGACGATTATAATAACAGATTTGTGGAAATGGTCAAAACGATCGGGTCAAGGATTTTCAAAACTCCGTTCAAATAGAACCAAAAAATCTCTGACTTCACCAGTAACCTCATCGAAGAAAGACGCGGATTGGTTTTACAGTCCTCTGAAGACGCTACTCGGCATCGGGATAATAGGCAGATCACTAAGTCCCTGACTCACAGAATATTGAGTTGAAATATGCACTTATAAAATTGATAATTAAATAAATATAAAACAAATATTTAAGGGGGGCTCCCATACAACAAACTTGATGTTTTTGTAGACGCTTGAAGTATTCACAGAATATTTAGTTTTATATTCACTTTTAAAAAATATTAAATTAAAATAAAATTAATATTTAAGGGGGGCTTCCATACAACAAACGTGATTTTTCTAGATAATGCTACAGAACCCACGAAGCGCGAGTCCGACCCGCACTTGACCGGTTTTTTTTCTGAATTCTCTACTTGACATAGAGTAAATTCTTCAAATGTTTTGTGATTTTATAACACATTGTATAGTATTAAGTACTTACCTTTTATTTTTCATCATGCAAAAACAGAATATTAGAAAGTCTACCGGAACCAAAAATAACATGGCAGTTCAGGTCACTGATAGCAAACGACACTAAAGCATTATCAGAAATTGGAGAAATAATAGGTATTGATAACTTGGACATAAATAACGCAGGAGTTTACACGTGCAAAGCTCAAAATATCTTTGGAGTTGATACCAAAACTATTGAGCTGACTGTCAAAGGTAAGGTTTGACAAAGCATTAAATTGCTCAGTTTTGGAGGACATTTAGGCTTACCAAAAATATTTGTGACTGAAAAATTACTTTATTTTTGTTTACAGCTAAGCCAGTAGTGTCAATCTTTTCGAAAAAAAGAGTTCAAACATTAGATTACAATGATGACTTCAGCTTGACTTGTAAAGTAAAGGCATGGCCGAAACCTTATATTCTGTGGGAAGCCAGCGTTGGCACAGTACCAACACCAGTCCAGGTAAGTTGTTAGCACAGCACCAATACCAGTCCAGGTAAGTTGTTAGCACAGCACCAACACCAGTCCAGGTAAGTTGTTAGTACAGCACCAACACCAGTCCAGGTAAGTTGTTAGCACAGCACCAACACCAGTCCAGGTAAGTTGTTAGCACAGCACCAACACCAGTCCAGGTAAGTTGTTAGCACAGTACCAACACCAGTCCAGGTAAGTTGTTAGCACAGCACCAACACCAGTCCAGGTAAGTTGTTAGCACAGCACCAACACCAGTCCAGGTAAGTTGTTAGCACAGCACCAACACCAGTCCAGGTAAGTTGTTAGTACAGCACCAACACCAGTCCAGGTAAGTTGTTAGCACAGCACCAACACCAGTCCAGGTAAGTTGTTAGCACAGCACCAACACCAGTCCAGGTAAGTTGTTAGCACAGCACCAACACCAGTCCAGGTAAGTTGTTAGCACAGCACCAACACCAGTCCAGGTAAGTTGTTAGCACAGCACCAACACCAGTCCAGGTAAGTTGTTAGCACAGCACCAACACCAGTCCAGGTAAGTTGTTAGCACAGCACCAACACCAGTCCAGGTAAGTGGTTAGCACAGCACCAACACCAGTCCAGGTAAGTGGTAAGCACAGCACCAACACCAGTCCAGGTAAGTTGTTAGCACAGCACCAACACCAGTCCAGGTAAGTGGTTAGCACAGCACCAACACCAGTCCAGGTAAGTTGTTAGCACAGCACCAACACCAGTCCAGGTAAGTTGTTAGCACAGCACCAACACCAGTCCAGGTAAGTTGTTAGCACAGCACCAACACCAGTCCAGGTAAGTTGTTAGCACAGCACCAACACCAGTCCAGGTAAGTTGTTAGCACAGCACCAACACCAGTCCAGGTAAGTGGTTAGCACAGCACCAACACCAGTCCAGGTAAGTGGTTAGCACAGCACCAACACCAGTCCAGGTAAGTTGTTAGCACAGCACCAACACCAGTCCAGGTAAGTTGTTAGCACAGCACCAACACCAGTCCAGGTAAGTTGTTAGCACAGCACCAACACCAGTCCAGGTAAGTTGTTAGCACAGCACCAACACCAGTCCAGGTAAGTTGTTAGCACAGCACCAACACCAGTCCAGGTAAGTTGTTAGCACAGCACCAACACCAGTCCAGGTAAGTTGTTAGCACAGCACCAACACCAGTCCAGGTAAGTTGTTAGCACAGCACCAACACCAGTCCAGGTAAGTTGTTAGCACAGCACCAGCACCAGTCCAGGTAAGTTGTTAGCACAGCACCAGCACCAGTCCAGGTAAGTTGTTAGCACAGCACCAACACCAGTCCAGGTAAGTTGTTAGCACAGCACCAACACCAGTCCAGGTAAGTTGTTAGCACAGCACCAACACCAGTCCAGGTAAGTTGTTAGCACAGCACCAACACCAGTCCAGGTAAGTTGTTAGTAGAGCACCAACACCAGTCCAGGTAAGTTGTTAGTAGAGCACCAACACCAGTCCAGGTAAGTTGTTAGCACAGCACCAACACCAGTCCAGGTAAGTTGTAAGCACAGCACCAACACCAGTCCAGGTAAGTTGTTAGCACAGCACCAACACCAGTCCAGGTAAGTTGTTAGCACAGCACCAACACCAGTCCAGGTAAGTTGTTAGCACAGCACCAACACCAGTCCAGGTAAGTGGTTAGCACAGCACCAACACCAGTCCAGGTAAGTTGTTAGCACAGCACCAACACCAGTCCAGGTAAGTTGTTAGCACAGCACCAACACCAGTCCAGGTAAGTTGTTAGCACAGCACCAACACCAGTCCAGGTAAGTTGTTAGCACAGCACGAACACCAGTCCAGGTAAGTTGTTAGCACAGCACCAACACCAGTCCAGGTAAGTTGTTAGCACAGCACCAACACCAGTCCAGGTAAGTTGTTAGCACAGCACCAACACCAGTCCAGGTAAGTTGTTAGCACAGCACCAACACCAGTCCAGGTAAGTTGTTAGCACAGCACCAGCACCAGTCCAGGTAAGTTGTTAGCACAGCACCAGCACCAGTCCAGGTAAGTTGTTAGCACAGCACCAGCACCAGTCCAGGTAAGTTGTTAGCACAGCACCAGCACCAACACCAGTCCAGGTAAGTTGTTAGCACAGCACCAGCACCAGTCCAGGTAAGTTGTTAGCACAGCACCAGCACCAGTCCAGGTAAGTTGTTAGCACAGCACCAGCACCAGTCCAGGTAAGTTGTTAGCACAGCACCAGCACCAGTCCAGGTAAGTTGTTAGCACAGCACCAACACCAGTCCAGGTAAGTTGTTAGCACAGCACCAACACCAGTCCAGGTAAGTTGTTAGCACAGCACCAACACCAGTCCAGGTAAGTTGTTAGTACAGCACCAACACCAGTCCAGGTAAGTTGTTAGTACAGCACCAACACCAGTCCAGGAAAGTTGTTAGCACAGCACCAACACCAGTCCAGGTAAGTTGTTAGCACAGCACCAACACCAGTCCAGGTAAGTTGTTAGCACAGCACCAACACCAGTCCAGGTAAGTTGTTAGCACAGCACCAACACCAGTCCAGGTAAGTTGTTAGCACAGCACCAACACCAGTCCAGGTAAGTTGTTAGTACAGCACCAACACCAGTCCAGGTAAGTTGTTAGCACAGCACCAACACCAGTCCAGGTAAGTTGTTAGCACAGCACCAACACCAGTCCAGGTAAGTTGTTAGCACAGCACCAACACCAGTCCAGGTAAGTTGTTAGCACAGCACCAACACCAGTCCAGGTAAGTTGTTAGCACAGCACCAGCACCAGTCCAGGTAAGTTGTTAGCACAGCACCAGCACCAGTCCAGGTAAGTTGTTAGCACAGCACCAGCACCAGTCCAGGTAAGTTGTTAGCACAGCACCAGCACCAACACCAGTCCAGGTAAGTTGTTAGCACAGCACCAGCACCAGTCCAGGTAAGTTGTTAGCACAGCACCAGCACCAGTCCAGGTAAGTTGTTAGCACAGCACCAGCACCAGTCCAGGTAAGTTGTTAGCACAGCACCAACACCAGTCCAGGTAAGTTGTTAGCACAGCACCAACACCAGTCCAGGTAAGTTGTTAGCACAGCACCAACACCAGTCCAGGTAAGTTGTTAGTACAGCACCAACACCAGTCCAGGTAAGTTGTTAGTACAGCACCAACACCAGTCCAGGAAAGTTGTTAGCACAGCACCAACACCAGTCCAGGTAAGTTGTTAGCACAGCACCAACACCAGTCCAGGTAAGTTGTTAGCACAGCACCAACACCAGTCCAGGTAAGTTGTTAGCACAGCACCAACACCAGTCCAGGTAAGTTGTTAGCACAGCACCAACACCAGTCCAGGTAAGTTGTTAGTACAGCACCAACACCAGTCCAGGTAAGTTGTTAGCACAGCATCAACACCAGTCCAGGTAAGTTGTTAGCACAGCACCAACACCAGTCCAGGTAAGTTGTTAGCACAGCACCAACACCAGTCCAGGTAAGTCATTAACACAGTTCCAACACCAGTCCAGGTATCTTATCTTATCTTTATAATCGAGGGCTGCAGCAGTGCTCCGTCATTCGCCTGTATCTACCAAAAAATATAGCTACGCGTAGCGGCCCCCTCGGGCGGGCTCTCGTTATGCGGGCCGCCGCCGACCGCTCAAGCAAGCCGCGCGCAATGGCGCCAGTTGTATGCGCCGCCCCGCCGAGTAGAAATCCGTCGTCGCATAAAATTTACAACAATTTCGTTTTCGGGTTTCTTGTGTAGGTATAGGAGTACGTACCTAATAAATAATCTGAGGGCGAGATAGGTAGGTACGAATAGGTAATCATTATTATCGTGTGTCAGAGCCGTGCTAAGGAAGTGGAAGTCTATGTATGTGCCAGTTGTATATTGTAGGCAAAAAAGGATAGGTAAATAAAACTTTAGGTAATTTAGGTAGATAGATAATAAAAAATTGATCTCATAAAACTGGCTTAGTGCATGTCGGACCAGAAACAAAGTAGGGTTCCGTAGTGATAAAAAAAGTTAATTAGAAAAAAAACAAAGTTAATTCTACAGTTTAGGTTTAGACATTTTGTAAGTAGTTGCACTTATTACAAATATAACTGCGCGTCTTAACTTAGTCCACTATCACTCTAAAACTAAGGAAGCCTACTTAGCCGTGATAATTTTTCTTGTTAATTTCTTATGTGTCCTACTATTCCAAATACTATTCAGATTTCCTGAAATATCGTTTTCAAAAAAGTTACAAAAATCAGAACTTAAAAACTTAATATATCGTAAATTAATCATTTATTGATGGACATGGCGAAACTATTAAGGTTCTTAGTTTGACTACAAAACCCTAAAAATCAACGACGTACCGATAAAAACATCTAAGTTAAGTAAATTTTAACTGCCTCCGTGCCGTAATAGTTAGTCCATTCAATTCACAATAGGAGGTCGCGGGTTCAATTCCCGGCGGGTTCAATTTTGTAAGACTCGGTTTGGTTGGTGGTAGGGCATTTTCAAAGCCCGCCTGGCTAGATACCACCATGTTATCTAAGTCTTGCCGCCAAACATCAGCGTTAACAGCATTGATGTGTTCCGGCTTAAAGATAAAATAGTATGACGTCGTCTACGTAATGTCTGGGGATCGTAGCTCGTAGATTGAAGCTCAGGTACCAAGGAAAAAAACACGGTAATTTAAAAAACTTAAAAACCCGACTGCGTTTCTGTGTAGTTTGGAAATGAAAAACCCTAAAACAAGAAAGTCGTCATACCCGCGATTGCACTTAACTTAAGAAAAATTGTAACTGTCGGGACCCATTCTAGAAAGTCAGCCGTCTATTCAGTATATATATATGTAATATAGGTATGTGCTCTCAATTCACTAAGCCTCCATTTCTAGAATGGGTCCCGACTGCTACAATTTTTCTTAAGTTAAGTGCAATCGGGTATGACGCCTTTCTTGTTTTAGGGTTTTTCATTTCCAAACTACACAGAAACGCAGTCGGGTTTTTAAGTTTTTTAAATTACCGTTTTTTATTTTATTAATTTTTTACTTTTATTATTGAATGAGTTTGTATAGTAACCTATATACACAATGACACACATTAAATTTACGCAGATTATTAACTTATCAGTTGATAGAAAATCCATCCAGCCGTTCAGGCTGCAGAGCGTGCCAAACAATTATACATACATACATACTCTCGAAAAACATAACCCTCCTTCTGTCGCAGTCGGGTAATTACTTTTATACGATATGAATAATGCTAAAGAGCTATCTTTATTTACTTTGTAAAAAATATATATGTATATGCTTTGTCAGCTGACTTATTATATATTTTTCAAACTGAGAGAACTAGCTAATATATACTCTTGCCGTGAGAAAAATACATATAAGGGATCTCTGCCCTGGCGCGGGGTGTTCAATGGAAATTAGTTTCAATAAAGGACCTCTGTCCTGACTCGCGGTCCTCAATCGAATCAATCTCAACTGCTTCGGAAAGCTTTCGAACGACTTACTAGTTGGAATTTGAACTTAGGTTTTATTGGGGGTGGACCGCAGCAAAACACAGGGTGCGTCTTCAGGGAATTTCCCGGTATTTATTTTTCTTCTTTCTTCTTATTTTCTATTTTTCTTCCTTTTTTCCTTAGGAAGGACTGGATCGGAACTGAATATCGTACAGCCAAAATCGTTCGGAGTCCTTTACTTCGAGCAATACCTCAAGGAGAGCCGTGCGATTTTGGGCCGTTTTTAACATAATTTTTAATCTCCAGTCATACATTATTTTGTTTACATCTTTAAAACTACTTAACATATCTAAATATAACTTTTACCTATAGAGAGCTCACATTGTCTGCTATCTTTTTACATAACTTAGTTTAGGTAAAGCTACAGTTTTCCTTCTAGTATTTCAGGTTCAAATTAACAAAGTTTAAAATTCTTACAAAATTACGACTTTAGACTTTTGCCTGTCTTACATTTTGGCTCGTCTTACTATAATACTTATTTATTCTGATTTGTGGTCTTATTAGCTAACTAAAAACACAAAAAACATAACCATTTATTACATAAAACATACAAAAAAGGATAAAAAACTTAAAATGTTATAAAACTATTTCTATCCTACTCTAACCTATCGCTATTTCAGTCATCGCATCTATCTCGCTCTACAAGTATTGCCGTTTCAGCTATACTGCTTTCTTCAGGATTTTGCTGTCCGCAACAGGTTTTTAATACGATTCGCGCTGGTAAGTGTATATTAAAGGAGGCGCGAGTGCGCAAATGTAAAGATATACGATCTGTACATTCACCCACCCCTAATTGAGAAACACATTGTGAAGCACCTTACAAAACAAATAATTACTTCCCGGATATCCGGTTAAATACAGAGTAGCTCAAAAGCAATGACTATGCCATCTGTGGTCTCTAAAAAGATTAACTAATTCTTTCCTACTTAATTACCATAGTATTCTTGGTCTGCAAAAAGTTTAACTATGCAAAGACTATCTTTAATATTGCACGATTAACGTTTACACTTTTTGGTTTGACCATAAAAGTTCCCAGAAAATCTGTGGTCATTTCAGATTTAAAGAAGTTTTTGCACCAAGAATGTGAAAAATCAATACCAATTGTAATCAGAGGAGAAAACAATAAACTCTGATCCGCCAGAAATCAATGTATTAGGCCCAAAAAAAATTTGCAGCCTGAACCGTAGCCAAGCACCTGGGGAATAAACTCCAATTCAGAGATCCTAGACAGCCTATGGCTACAACCAAGCTCCCATAGTGACTTAGCCACTGCTCATACTTGTTTTTTCACCTCAATTTGACCATACCTGAGAATATACCTCACACAAAGTGCACACACCGCTTACCTTGCAGATACCCGCGGGGTAGCGCTGCTACCGCCTACCGCGCGGCCCTCCCGTGGCACACTGCTTCGTATCGAGCAGACCTGTGAAAGTTGATCAGATCCTCTCATCAGCTAGAAAAGAGCTGATTTTCATGAATTATAGCTAAGAACGCTCTAAATCAATTCACCTTTTAAACAAAATCAAAATAAAACCATAATCGATTAATCTGTTTGTGAGCTACGATTGCACAGAAAGACATAAACACGTTAAACTTATAACGCACCTAGTTTTTCGCCAGCGGTTAATAAAGTCGTAAGTTAGAACCTCTTTTTTGGATCACCGTGTCGACTTCACTACAACTACAATAAATAACTTAAGGAGGGTAAACATTTTAATCGAAAGAATAACAAATACCACAGGGACAAAGTCGCGGTCATCAGCTAGTTGATAAATAAATGAAACAATTCGACAACAAAATTCAACTAAAATGTGAAATAAACCGGACAACTGGCGATTTCTCACATAAAGGCGTTTTTAAGCCGTTTTAATTATAGACCCTGGGCGACCGAGCGGCGCTCGAAGTCTCCTAGCATACGCACGCGTGTACACTGAACATATTTGTTATCTACACACATACGAGTATCATGATAAAGTCCTCTAAAATGCGTCCGAAATCCGCAGGCGATGACCAGCGTTGTGACCACCAACTTACTGTGAGAACTTTCTCGTCTGTGGTAGTAGGTAACATCTGTTGTACTTTAATGTTATTACAGTATCGAGTTTTGTAGCGTTATGAGTTTAAACTTTGAGCAGCTGTCAAAACTCTTGTGGGTCTCGACCGAGACCCTCCCACTGCAATACAACCGGGGCCATTAAATATATACCATAATGGTATATACTCGTATTTAATGGTCCTGGTTGAACAATGATTGTTCCAATGTAAATGTCAATTACGACTAGTACAATAAATAATTAGTTTCTGTATTAGTTCAAATTTATTTTTTGTTGCATTATAGTCTATAGATACGTTACAGGTAACACTACGCACTAGTACAATGCAGGTCATTTCCCTACGGCTTCTTGACCCATCTTAGAGTATTTATAAATATGTATGTAGATAAAATAATGTATGGAACTGTTGCAATTAGGTCTATTTAAAAATTGACTTGATCCTGCAGCGTCTTCTGGAATCTGCAGGATACCAAACTCCTCGCCATCTTACATCAGATGTATCGTGTTTGGGCTCATTGGAGTAGTCTCAATGAATAGGTTTTAGATAGAACATTCTAACCTTAACCTGATGCTAAAGCATCCCCTGGTATCTGCAGGATACCCAACTTCTTACCAACTTACGGCAAAGGTATCGTGTTTGGGATACGTAAAGTTTAAAAAGTGTGAAATAAAACCTAATTTAAAAATCCCCCGACAAAAAACCGCTATAAAGTAGAAAATAATATGTCTTGGCCCTTTAAGTTTAATATAAGATGTTATATTTTGATCTAAAAGTCGTCGCGTCGGGGGACCGTTAAGTTGTAAAATTCTTAGTAAATAGTTATAGTAAAATGTTTTACTTGCTGTTTTTATTTTATTAACTCAGTGGTAACCCTACGCGACGACTCTTAGATCAAAATATAAATACATTAAACTTAAGGGGCCAGAACAGATTATTTTCTATTTTTAGCGATTTGTTTTTAATTAGTATGTACAATAAAGAGTATTAACTTACGAGCCTGCGATAATTTATGCAAAAATGTTGTTTCAGTCAATGGATGGAGCCTTTGACTACACAAGTATTTTGGACATTAAACAAATAAAGAGATCAAACGAATATACATGCAAAGCTATCAACGATCAAGGGGAGACTGTCGCTAGACACAACGTCACAGTAAACTATCCGTTTAAAGTATATAACACAAAAGGTAATTATCGTAAGAAATTATTTTAAAATAAAACATTAAAATAATAAGTACCAACCAGAGATTTGTTACCATAGATGGGTTATGCACTAACAAACAACATTTGAAAATCGAAGCCATTTACGCACACAATGTTATAGGTAGTTCCCTTCTATTGCACTGAATGTTACTAAGAAAAGAGATACCAATTGGCATCTTTTTTTTGCCTCACTTTTTAGACGCATGTAACCTATCTACCTCCCCTTATATATAGCATATCTCTGGTACCAACCATATAAATAAAAAAGGCAGTTTTAAAAGTATAAAGTCTTATATGACAAAAATAATTGGTTACTGGTTGATATCCGCGGCTATGCCTGCGCGCACATCCAGGGTGTGCGGTGCGCGAGCCGCAAGCACACTCTATGTCCACGCGAGCTTTATTATTATAAACCTTCCCTGGCAGGCGCACAACAATTCACAACTCACTAAAGTTTCGTAGTAATCTATTGAGCCGTTTTAGAGTTTTAGCGAAACTAACGAACAGCAATCCATTATACACAGGACCCACAACAAAATTGCTGTGGGTCCCGTAACTGGGGCTTCTACTCATTATACTGAGCAACTTACTTGTTTCTATGACTTTGCGGAAATCGCAAAACAATTTTTAAACTCTTCATAGAAATCGATCAACTGATCGACCAATTTTGTGCATTTTTGTAAGGAGAGTACATTTTTTTTAACGACTATGGGTTCCTTGGGAACAGTTGTTCGGTATGATGAGAACAACCCCCAGTTAACAGTTTCCATCCTAATTTTGTTAGACCCTGTATAGCTGCAATAATTTTATGTATAGGAGATTAAATCCATGATTTTATTCATCATTTTTATATAAAAGGACTTTTTAATATTTCAGAGATAATCGACGTTACTTACGGTGACAATGCCGTGTTGGTTTGTAAATTAGAATCATCGGCACCAATCACCTACAATTGGTTTAAAACAGAGGGTGCAGCAACAGTACAATTCAATCCCACAGAGAATGCAAAAATATCGTCTGACAAAAAAGAACTGAGAATTGACAATATTAAGACAATTCTAGAAATCTACGAATGTAAAGCTTCTATATTAGGCGACGTTGACGTTAACACACGGCAAACCTTTTACGTCAACACACATGGAACTAGTAAGGCGCACTTATGTAAATAAAAAAATGGAATAATTGTCACATTTAGAAGTATGGAATCAGTAAAATATAAATTTATTTCAGGCCCCACAATTGACCAGTCCATTAGAAAAATTACAGCGATAAAAACATCTCCAGTCACCATCGAATGCAAGTGAGTTTATCAATCACAACAAATTGATTTATCTTCACGTAGAGTACCTACCTGTCTACAGCGATTGCTATTTAGTGCTAATCTTAAACACTTAATAATGCACAAGAAAATATTTCTTTTCTATTATAAATACAGGGTTATTTGTAAGTAATCCTTAACCTCTTAATTGATTATTATACCAATTTCAATAAAATTAAAAAAAATATAATAACGCGACTGCATTAAACATAACCCTTCTTTTGGGAAGTCGGGTTAAATGTATCACATGTCACTTACTGACTTAAGTATCACATGTCACTTACTGACTTAAGTATCACATGTCACTTACTGACTTAAGACGAATCTAACGGCACCTTGCACTCTAAATGTATCACATGTCACTTACTGACTTAAGTATCACATGTCACTTACTGACTTAAGTATCATATGTCACTTATTGACTTAAGTATCACATGTCACTTACTGACTTAAGACAAATCTAACGGCACCTTGCACTCTAAAATCCATGAAGCCATTTAGAAGATATCGCAGAATGAAGAAACATACATACATACATTGTACCTGAAAACATTACAATCCTTTTTTGTGGGCAGTCGTGTAAAAACTGGTCAACTTGAGTTCTATAACTTTTTTGAATGCTCATTTTTTTTCAACTCTTCTTTCTTACTTATTGATCAGCTGAGTAGCCATCTGAGTAGCCAGCTGAGTAGCCAGCTGAGTATCCAACTGAGTAGCCAGCTGAGTAGCCAGCTGAGTAGCCATCTGAGTATCCAACTGAGTAGCCAGCTGAGTAGCCAGCTGAGTATCCAACTGAGTAGCCAGCTGAGTAGCCAGCTGAGTAGCCATCTGAGTATCCAACTGAGTAGCCAGCTGAGTAGCCAGCTGAAAAGCCAAATATGAAAAGTCTCTTGTGTTGTACAAATTAGTAGAATAAACAAGTTGTTGAGTTTCGTCGTCGTGAGAATGACCACACACTTGTAAGTGTAAGTGTTGACGGGATAATTACAAATAACTTTGTAAATCAACATCTAGGGTTACAAAAATTAAGTTGGTTTTTAGTCAGAAGCAGATAGGTACTCTCCATATAAAATACTCTCAGAAAATACGATTACATGTTTATTGATATAGACTTTCCAGGCGTAGCTGCATTAGCGCGGGTCGCATCGCAAACATCCGCCCGAACCCAGCCCAGAACAATTCGCACAGTATGCCGGGCTGGAGTGCGGTCCGGCGCGCGGCGCGGCCCGCTGCGGCTGCGGCCCGTCGCAGTGTGGCATACCAAGTGAAATTTTTGAGTGTTTTCCACATAAATTCCTATCTAGTGTTATACGCAAACTCAGCGTAAAATCCGTCAATACGTTGCAACTCGAATGCTCTAGTGTGCAAATTTCGAATTTCCTGCCCCGATGCAACTATTCTTAAAATGCCCATACTCGTCCTGCCATTCTGTGACTCGCTCGGGTTTGATTTGGTTATATACCTTGAGTGACGTAGTTCGCAATTTTAGGAACTAAATGAATATAACAAAAATAAATAATACCTTTATTTCATGCACAACAGAATATTGCAAAGTCTACCGGAACCAAATATAATATGGCAGTTCAGGTCAACGATATCAAATGATACTAGATCGTTGTCAGAATTTGGACAGACCTTCACGATTGAAAAAGTGGACACAAATGACGAAGGAATATACACTTGTAAAGCACAAAATCTCTATGGAGTTGATTACAAAAATGTTTACATGACTGTTGCAGGTGAGATTGTATTATTCATTCTACGTATTTTTTACTTCTATTAGACACGCCAGCGAAGTTCTGATTTCATGTGTTTTTGTTAATATACTAAATTTTTATTTATTTGATTTATTTATCTATTAAGTATCTTTGTTAGAGTGAGTACCAAAATAAATCATGCCCATTAGCACCATTAGGCACAGATTAACACTAGTATACACAGATTAGCACCAGTAGGCACAGATTAACACCAGTAGACACAGATTAGCACCAGTAGGCACAGATTAGCACCAGTATAGGCATAGATTAGTACCAGTAGGCACAGATTAGGCACTTATGCCACACATTTAATAATAGTTATTACGCTATCCGACGCACGACTGGAGTTTACTCCTTACTAACGATTATAAATGTTCTGGGGGATGGCAGCCAATTTTTTCAATTCTGACAACGGATTCGTGATTAGGGACACCCCCAGATATTGATTTTGGAAGCAATCTGTCCAGTAACTAAAAAGTTAAAACTGGTGGCCATTTTTTCAATTCTTTTTCTCCTTCTTTTATTGTTTGTTTCTACAATTCTGTGTTTGCTAACATTAATGTAATAAGACGTTTGTGTTAGTAACAAAAATAGACCATGTTGTCTGACAAATAATGATAATAATAATAATAACGTGGGAGGCATGTGCTTGCATCAAGCCTATGAACCCCGTGACCATTAATGTGCTTCATGCGGTACGTAAATCTCTGAATTGGAAAACTCCAGGGAGCGACGGACTGCACCACTATTGGCTCAAGGCGTTCAATGTGAGTCACGAGACCCTAGCCAGCCAGTTCCAGCAAGCTCTCGAGCAGCGTCAGGTCCCGAGCTTCTTGACTACTAGGATCGACTGCTGGGATTTAGCT
The DNA here is from genome assembly GCA_947284805.1 of Coleophora flavipennella. Classification (NCBI taxonomy): domain Eukaryota; kingdom Metazoa; phylum Arthropoda; class Insecta; order Lepidoptera; family Coleophoridae; genus Coleophora; species Coleophora flavipennella. The sequence continues at coordinate 17,743,592 of OX369274.1, forward strand.
CCTAAGTCGAGTAATACCGCTGACCCTGGCCAATACCGCCCCATCACTTGTCTTTCCACCACCTACAAGACACTGACATCCGTTCTGAAGGTCAAAATGTATGCCTTCATTGAGGCGAATGATATCATGACGGTAACTCAGAGTGGCTGTTGGGGCGGTAGTCGCAGTACGAAAGAGCTACTCCTGATTGGCGCGGTCGTGGGTAAATTGGTGATCCGCAATCGACGCAATTTCTCCGCTGCCTGGATTGATTACAAGAAGGCTTTCAAATCGGTCCCCCATTCATGGTAGAAGAGGGTCCTCGAACTGTACAAGATAGACAAAACAGTAGATTTGGATTGAGACGGGTATATTTCAGGGCGACTACCTAACTATACTATAGTTTTGCTTGTCCTTTAATCCACTCAGCTTTCTGCTTGAGAAATCAGGAACGGGATTTTAGTTTCGGAGAGGTGATTCATGCATGACCCACCTTTTCTACATGGACGACCTCAAACTGTTCGCTCCAAATGCAACGCCTGGCATCTGCCGGGAATTCTTCGCACCCCCCACCCCGCCGTTACCATGACTGCTACCGGAGCCAGGAATAGCGGGGCTGCCGGGGACTAGGGGCCGTTTTCTGGGTGTGGATTTCATAGGGGGGTTTTGCCATAATCGCCACGCTTGGCAGGCGGATTGGCGATCGCAGTTTGATTGCAGGTGTGTTGCAATGCACGGAAAGACGCTGCTGCCCATCCTCCGGTTTCAAGTCCCTTAGTCGCCTCTTACGACACCCATTGGAAGAGATGGGATGGTCCTATTTTTGCATCGTTACAATACCCTTTTAGTTAAGGAAAAAAAAAGGAACAATAGTTAGGGTTGCTAAGAGGCAATGAGTGTTGAGGAAGGTAGGTAGAGAGCATGAGAGTATGTAGTATAGAGTCAAAAGAAATGGTGAAGTAAAGGAGTAGGAGTAGAACAAGTGTATGTGGAGTTGAGGGATTGGAATAGTAGAAGGGTAGAATGAGTTGTAGAGTAGGTAGTGGAAGACGAAAAGTGTGTTTGGTATAGAGGCTAGAGGAGTGCTAAGGTATAAAAAGTTTGAAGGTAGAGCAAGAGTATATAGAGTTGAGAGATTGGAATAGTAGGAAGGTAGAATGAGTTGTAGAGTGGGTAGGGGAAGATTAAAAGAGTGTTTGGTATAGAAGCTAGAAAAATAGTAGGGTATAAAAAGTTAGAAAATAGAGCAAGAGTGTATAGAGTTGAGTGATAGGAGTAGTAGGAAGGTAGAGTGGGTAGTAAAAGAGGAAAGCTGTGTGGTATAGAGGCTAGAAAAGTAGTGAGGTATAAAAAAGGTTTGAAAGTAGAGCAAGAGTGGATAGAGTTCAGAGGTTAGAAGGCAGTAGAGGTAGGGGTTGGTGGGAGGTGTTGGGTTTATTGGGTTTTATATACGGCTACTTATACTATATATAAATAATTTAAATAATAGAGTAAATATACTGTATACATAAACGGTAATGATAAGTGTTGATGGCGTAGGACTAAGCGTGAAGCTATGGCATGAGAGCCAAAATGCCTTGCCAACGAAGGGAAAGTGTAAAATAAATAGATATTAGTGTAAATAATATGATAGAGTGATAATTTATATGTGTGAGACCGGTATTGTATAAAGTATGGAAAGATATTGTATATATATATTAAATAAATAGGGGTTGAGGGATAGGATGGGAGTAGGTAGAGTTGGGTGGTGGTGAGGAATGTGATAGGAATAGAGGGTTAAGAGTGGTCTATTAGTTGCGTTTTACGACACGCCAGGGGAGAGCGTTAGAGCTATTCTAATCCGGACTCTACACGGTAAAGGGATGTAGGATAAAGAAGGGTGAGGTTGAGGTTGGGTGTTGGTAAGGAATGTGACAGGAAAAAAGGTTGGGAGAGGTCCGTCAGTCGCCTTTTACGACACGTCAGGGGAGAACGAGAGAATTTGAATCTTTTATTTATAACTTATTATTTTTCTAAATAGAGGTTACATTTTGGCCCCACGCTGGGCGCCAAAATGTAACCTCTAATTAGAAAAATAATATGTTATAAATAAAAGATTCAAATTCCAACTAAAAGGGTAGTATATTAACAAGAAAAGTATTTGGTATACATATCAAAAAAAATCTAAATAGGTTCTGATACTATGTGTTAGATATTATGCAAGTTCCTTTAGTTAACAAGATGATCAGAGTCCAAGAAAATGTATGCTTGGTATGTATATAATAGCTAGGAGATCATAAAAAAAGGAAAACACGTAATTGAGGATTTTATGCAGAATATCAGGTCAACTTAAGTGAGGTTATCAGTGAGAAATATTAATCCGCAGCTATACAATATATAGATAAAAAAGTGACGATGTTGTTTTGCATCGTCACTAGACATGGGTAACTCAGCATAATTGCTTGAGCTGTAAATCAGCTCACAGCTCAAGTACCTGAACCGGAGCTGCGAACCGGCTCGCAGATCAGCTCAATTTGAATCACTAGATCACGGGGCGTTTTTCGATGCAATGACTCCCGTGAGCTATACCTACAGTTCCGCTCAAACGAACGAATCTGCGCGCCTGCGCGGTGCGCGCTAGCTACTAGCTACTTACCTACTACTAGCTCCGCGATGTATAAACCGGTTTTTTTCGCAATATTCTTTCTCTTTCGTTCTGCTGGGCACGTGGCGGCTTATGAAATATAATACACTACGAATAAAAGAATGATTGAATCTGTAATGAATGTTTGATTCAGAATGAACTGTATGGAGCTTGACTCACTCTCACTCATCACTTCACATTAACCATTGAACGTCGTACCTATATCTGTGAGCCGTGAGCTGTTGATTTTGCGTTTGAGCTGCAGCTCAGCAACTCAGTGGGTTCGATCTGCATATTTGAACCGGTTCAGAGCTGAGTTACACACCTCTAATCGTCACAGACCTACCGGCACAGTAAGAAAACTGTCTGTCAGGTAGGAGCTCATTGTCCTTTAGAAATATTGTACGCATCTCGCTAAGACTGTACTTAAATAACTTAGCCACAGCTGAAATTATGGAAACGGTCTGTAACAGTTCATAGCCTAGCTGTTTCCTTTATCTTTGAATAATGGCGAAACCTTATGGCATTACGAGTAGGTACGGTAGGTAGGTGTGGGCAGGGCGCGGGTAATGACCGGACGTGCTCACGAATATTTACAAATTTATTTGATGAAATATAAGACCCAAGATGGGTCTTTAAAGAAAGCAGCAGGTTAAAAATAATTATTATATAAAGTTTGGTTTTGAAAAATATTTTGAATGGTGGAAAGAATTTTGAATCCCATTTGTCACAGTTTATTTAAGCTGTGACACGTGGATTTTTGTGCCAGCGCATGCGTTATAGAAGAAATAAATGAAATGAAATAGGTCGAACGAAATAAGAACAAATAACAGCGTTACCGCGTTACAACCTTAACGATTTTGAAGGCTTCGGGATACTTTCCGCTGTGCAGGCAAACGTTACACAACTCTGATAGCACCTCCGCTAGAGGGAGCGCTGCTCCGTGTAGGATGTCTACGAAAATATTATAGATGTCCTTAGTAGTCTTACGTGTAACACTTTTGTTTAGAATCGCCAGTATTTCTGATGGCGTGAATCACTGAAATAGAAAGGATGCCAGATCTATGCTATCGCTTCTACGCTAGATCTCTTTACACTTCGAATGATATAGCAGCTATGGACTGGTCTACGCTAACAACGGTTTTGATGCTCACAGAATAAGTGCATCCACTCATTTTGTCACAGTCAGTATTTAGGAGGTCAAGAGGTAACACACTCGTATATTTCAAAAATTACGGGTCAATTTTGACACAATGCCCAACTGGTGCTTTTCCAAAATGTAGAAATAATTCTAAAAATACTATTATACATACACAAATGTTCAGGCATCACATTTCATTCGTACATAAACGTTTTCTAATAAAATTCTTTTTTTTTTTTACAAAAATACTACTACAAATTTGGCATGCTTTCATGTCCATTGTGTATCGAGGCGTGCGTGAGACTATAATTATCTTATTTAATGAAATTGACAATTCTATCGTGACGTATACGTTCTAGGCATGACTACACGTACATGTACATCCACGGTAGGTTTGTTTTTGCTGAAAAAATGGGGCCCGGTTTTTTTTTCCAAGGAACCTGTACTATAAGAACAGGAAAAGGTAAAATGTCGTTGTTTTAAGTTTGATTGTAGGGTAGAGTAAGGTAGAGTAGAGTAGAAAAGAATAGAACAGAAAAACGTTTGTTCTCAGAAACACAGCACAATAAGGAAAAGAAGAAAAAAGAAAATAACAAAAAGTTTACTAACAGCTATATCAGCTAGCCGATGTTCAATTTTGAATCAATCAGAATGTCAAAAAAACTTTGTTATAAAGATAGCAGCTGAAATACGTCCACTACTGGACGAAGGCTTCCCTACCAAGGATTTTTTTCAACGACTGTTCCTGCGCTGCCCACATTCAGCGGCTTCACCGGGTCGTTATTCCACCGATTGGGAGGTCTGTATACGCTTTGTCTTGTGCTGTGCGTTCGACACTCGAGAACTTTATTCCCCGATGGATATCTATTCTACAAACTAGATGCCCCACCCACTGTCACTTAAGTTTAGCGATTCTGACTTACCACACTGTATCACACTGAGTGATTAATTTAATCAAAAAACTACAATTAACGTCATCAACTTACGAGTACTTACTTTGATTTTGATATTTGATGCCTTAGTATTTTTGGTATTCAAGAGAGCTAATGTATTCGGTTATCTGTGGTTAGTATCGCTAATACCTATTGTAAGTTAGTAAATAAATAACCATTGTAAAAATTTTAAACTCGACTGCCTTAATACATTACCTTTACTCTTTTTGGTAATAAAAATGTGTCTCACGTCACTCACGGGATCAATCTAACGACACATTGCACTTTACAATCGATCAAGCCGCTTGGGCTACATTTTCGCTGATATGTTAGAAGAGTGATGCTTACTTTTGTAAGGTATCTAAGTAGTACGTTGTCGTGGGTGTCGCTGAGACTTGAGACGTGCGTAAGGTGCATAGGCATATACTGAGCTCCAGTGTTGATTTGCGGTGGGTATTTCTGTAAAAACCACTTTTTTTCAGTTGCTCCTGAAATAGAAAAGACTTCAGAAAATATAGAAACACTCCTAAGGAAGGAAGGGCCACAAAATATTTCATGCAGGCAAGTGACGTTTGTGCCTACTTTTTATAGATCTGAGTAATTATTTTTCACAGTTAATTGGTTACAGTTTCTTTGTGTGCCTTACCCTTGGTAGATGCGTTGGTTTAACTCACTGGGCTTGGTTTACTAATCAGCCTGCTTTGGCACGTGATGATGATGGGCAGGCAGGTTGATGAGCGCGGTTTCAACTACGCAAAGTGGTGGCACAGTACACTTCTGTCTCTTACAATATCCTCGGGAAGAAAGGGGATGCTGCTATTCTAGGGCCGCATCACAGGCCGCAATTATTGTGGCTGGATTTATTGGTAACAATAATCAAGATATTCGTTAATAATTTTATTTTTTCTTACCCATCAGGATTCTGAAAGGAACGGGAAGGCCAGCACCACAAATACAGTGGATGTATAGATTGTCAAGACGTTCAGACTTTAAAATGTATAAAGTATCGTCATTAAATAAAGAAGAGATTGCAGTCAATGAAATTGGATACTATAAATGTATCGCTTCAAACATCGCTGGCGCGGATGATAAAATCTTTGAACTTGTATCTGGTCACGAAACGGCTTAACAATTCTTTCATATCTGCATGAACGTCCAATAGTGATCATACGCTTAGTCAATATAGTCATGAGTCTACTCCGGAGTGAATTTTAACAGTATAGAAGGCCAGAACGTATCCGTAGTGTTATTGCACTGTATAGTTTTAGAGCAAACAGTAAAATAAGTTCTTGGAAAGTAAACACGATTTGTGCGTAGGTACTTGTAGTGTATGCTTTCTGATACTGGTTTTGTGAATTATTGTTCAAAGATGTGCAAGGCCAAACAAAACATATTACTCTGAAATGGCCAGGCGGATCTGAGTTAGGTGGGCGAAGTTGTTGTATTACTGGCTAATCATAATTTTGAATCTATATTTCTTTTACAACTCATTGTGTTTTGATGGATGTCTTTATGTCACTTCAATAAATTGAGTCAAATACGTCAGGTTTGATTGATGACGATTCTGTCGAAGAGCATCTCCTGGGAGGCAGAATGCTTGTTAGGTTAGGTTTTCAATCCAAAACAAGAGAAATCCGTAAATCAAAATGGTTATATATGCTGAGTCGGAGCCATTTCGAAGCTACGGCGCAATTTTATGTACCTATCTACCCTCTTTACATTTAAGCTTAGATATAAGTAGTTTTAATTATTTTTTGTTTTCTTTTTGTGTATCAACTGTAATGTAGCTTTGAATAAATGTTTTATCTATCTATCTACCTTGAAACTATTCGCGTATAACGACGTTTCAGCCTTTAGTAACTGGAAATTCTACACGGTAGGTGCGTAATATGAGATGTACTCGCATGCTTTCTAAAATGTTAGATAAGTTTTAGAATTTGAAACGTAAGCACTGAGCAGTCCTAGCCTCTGCGTTCAGCCTCGTGCACTATCACAAGTCGCCACTCCACAACGAAGGCCTTCTTAGATTGAAAAGAAATATACGAATATAATGATAAGAAAATAAATTGGTCTAATTTACTTTTTATTTACTGACCATTAAAGGCACAAGCCCATACATTGTACAACAAGTTGTACCTTCATAATCATAATTATAATCCGTTTATTATTATCGAATATATGTTTAATTAAACTACACTGTACACATTATTATTATAGCCTTTATTGCTGATTCGAATTAAATTACAATTATATTTTGTCATGTAAAATTGAAATTATTATTTTAAATTAAAATTATTTTTATAATGCTTAAAAATATGTGTTACTTTAATTTAACCTGTTCCAAAATCAGCTTGTCTTGCGACATAGGTCTTCTCCAGATACTCGTACTTCCACCCTTTCCGGTCTTGTGTCTTTGTCTTCCTCGTCTTTTCCCATCCCTTGGATATACTTCTATGCTTCATACTAGATCTTTCTTTCATTCATCTCTTTCACACAATTCAGGGTGGGACTCCTATCTACTTTATCTACTCTTTCTATATCTACTTTAAATTTTATTTATTTTTAAATGGGGAAATAAATTAAACCACAAATTTTTCTTTACAATATCCTTAGTACTAATTCCTATATTCTAATTTTATACATTTCTATAGTTATGCTTAGCATTAATATTGTACATTTTATTATGTAAGCATATTTATGTTGTGCTGTTATTTCTGTTGACAACCCTTCTTATAATTTTGTCACAATATGTCAGGAATTCATTCCTTTTTTCTCCCATCATTATTTTACTAAAGTTTTCTATTTTAATGGCCATACCTATTTCTTGTTCATTGTTAAACCTGTCGATTGAACAGACGGGGCACTCCGCAATGATATGTGGAACCGTCTCTTCAACCGCCGGATCACAAATGCAGGATGGGGACTCCTTAAGATTAAATCGTTTGAGGTAGGCAGAAAAGCCTCCATGTCCAGTCATGAGTTGGGTATGCGTATTACTGGGTTCAATTTTCCTTATAATTCTGTATGCCGCAACTGCACTGGGATAGAACAGTTTGGTGACCGACGCAGTGTTGGATGATGTGTACCTCCTCTCCCATTCGCCAAGCGTAGCATTACGGATGCTTCTCCTGACGAAAGAGACAGGACACTTTGTTGTAATCGGGTCGCTTTTAAGACTTTATGGCGGCCTCCTTACCTAGGAAGTCAGCTCTCTCGTGTGAATGTGCATTGATCCAGCATGTGCAAAGCATGTGCTTTGATCCAGAAAAAGTCAATAGGTTTGTTCTGGAGAGAGGCGGTATTCAAGTTCTCCCTGGTCTCGACGGCTAACGGATGCAGGCATTTAGGGTTTACGACTGACTGGAGGGCCGCCATAGAGTCGCTGTAGATCCCAAATGACGATGCAGTGGATTTACAGATCTCTCCTGTGGATTTACTTATGGATAGGAGTTTGGCCTGATAGACGGTGCAGTGATTCGGTAGAGCGAGCTTAAGGGCTTTGGTTTCGGTAGAGCCATTTCACAAGGATAGCGCCGCTCCAACCTTGCCCTCGATCTTGCTCCCGTCTGTAAATATGCACACGTCACGGATAGTCTATGGCAGATTTTACACGCTCCACCTCCCGATCACCCAACTCCACCAGAGACACCCCTTTCTTTGCTTCGTACAGCTTGGTTCCTCCCCAAATACGCAAGTCGAGAGGAAGAATGCCTGCGAGCAGGAAAGCTGAGTTGAGGGAGACAGTGCAGTGGGCCTTACAGGTCTTCTGTGCTATTACACGCTGCACGGTACTCATTTGTTTGATGGTCCCGATTTTGTTGGCAGCTGGTGCCCATACAATTGCAGCATACAGAATTACAGGCTCAATAGTTGCCGTGTAGATGATACGGACAACCTCAGGGTGGAGTCCCCAGCTTGCCCTTGCCGCCCTGGCCAACTGTTTATGAATGCCTATCGCCTTCTGACATACACTTGCGACGTGCGCGTTAAAAGTTAGTTTGTGGTCTATAGTGACACCGAGCACTTTGAGCTGGTTGGTAAGTGTTACGTTACACCCTCCCATGCTCAGGCGTGGGGTGTTGTATTTTTGTTTCTTGGTGATTATCATAGCGCTAGTTATAAGTGGCGCGAACTTTAGTTTGTTAACTACACCCCACGTTCGAACATGTTCGAGGACACCATTTGCACGAATCTGGATATCAGATGTTTTCTCGGTGTCAAACATCAACACAACATCGTCCACAAATGCCTAACAGTAGACTCCCATGGAGTCCAGATCTTTAAAAAGCGGATCTAATATGAGGTTCCACAGGATAGGACCTCCTGTTGAACCCTGAACACAACCTTTATTTGTGCTCCTGCTTCACTCCTCCCCGGCATACCTAATTGATACTTCACGGTTGCTCAAGTAGCTGTCCATGACTCGCCTAAGGTTCACAGGACATTTTTCCTCCGCCAAACGGACTCGTATTGCTGGCCACCATGCACTATCGAGAGCGCCCTCTATGTCCAATGATATCAACAGTACGATCTTTTTACCTTTCAGTTTACTGCGTATGTTCTGCATTAAGTCATAGAGGGCGTCCTCGGTGCTCCTTTGCGGCATGAATCCGTATTGGCGTAGGTTTATCCTTGGGATGAGGTGAAAACTTAGGCGTGCTACTAACATCTTCTTATAAACCTTTCCTAAGACAGATAGCAATCCGATAGAACTGTAGGATTTTGGTGTAGAATAATTGTCTTTCCCGGACTTTTTTAATATCACAACCGTGGCCTTTTTCCAAATCGAGGGGAAGCAGTGCAGCAGGAGACACCTATTCAGCAAGCTTAAAAAGAGTTCGGCGTCGCAAGCTATAGCACGGTGGCAGATTTCGGCAGTTAATCCGTCTTCTCCCGGAGCTTTTTTAGGGTGGAAGCTTTTGAGTGCCGTGTCGAGTTCGGTTATTGTAAACGGAGGATCGCAATCATTTTGTCCACCTTCGTTCACCAACCTGGCATATTCTCTGACACGGCGGTGCTCGTCATTGTCGGTGCTCTTGAGATCTTCCGGGTAGAAGGTGTCAGCCAGCAGATTTACAGAGCCTTTGGCATTCAAGATGTTGCCCTCCCTTTTTAGCGGCACGTCCTCTAATTTCGTTGCAGTTCTACTAATGACTCTATATATTCCCTCCCAGACCCCCTCCCGATCCTGTTTGGCGCAAAATTCTTTTCAGCTCTCTATTTGGGCTCTAGCTGCTTCTTTCTCGTAGGCTTCCTTATGGTGGAAGTAATCGTCAACCACCTTTTGCCACCTGATGGAGGCTGCGCATCTTATTCTGCGCTTTCTGGTAACCACTTCATTCTTCACCCTCTTGGGTTTTTCAGACCACCACGACAATTTTAGGTTAGGTTAGGTTAGGTTAGGTTTTTTTTTTATACTTTTACCTCCAAAATGATCGGCGCCTATGTTCTCTAAGTTACTCTTTCATACTAGTTCTCGCTTTTATTCCTCTCGCACTTCCATTCCGCATACTATATCTTTCTGACATTCATCTCTTTCTTTCTGTTTCGGGTGGGACTCCCGTCTAATTTCTCTAGGCTGAATATAGTTTTCTTTTATATTTTTAAGGAAACAGGGTAAATAAATGTATTCTACAATGGTTTTTTCTTCATTTTTGTTTCTACACATTTCTAAAGATGTACATGGTGGACATATTCTTATTAAATAAATAAATAAATAATAAATGAATATTCTCGAACAAATCACACATGGTCATCTGGCCCCAAAGTAGGATTCCCTGTGTTATGGGTAACCAGAGACTGATATACATACTTATATACGTTTAAATACATACATATATAGATATATTACATTTCGTGATTTGGTTATGGATATAGACATAGAAATACACGGATTTCTGGCAAAATAAAAACATTTGCAATTAGCTTTGAGTTAAAATTTGGGGGGCTGCAATTAGAAAAATAAAATGTATGGGACACGTAATGGCAGCACGGGGGGGGGGTGCTATTTGGTTCGACAGAGTACCTAATAACAGCCACGCCTTAAAAATCAAGGATGTCATAAACATTAATATACGTTAAAAACGTTCTTTGGATGGAACGAACAGAGCTGGGTTTTATTACGGTTTGGCTTGATTTGGTTTTCAGCGTAGTACATAGATGGAGTTACCAGGGACTGAGATAGTTGTTTCTCGACGATAGGGAAGTCTGTTTCTTGGCTAGTGAGAGCCAGGTCGTCCACGAACAGGTAGTGCTTTTTGTTAGGCAGGATCGGCTGGTCTTTCGTGTATATGTTGAAGAGCATAGGTGCAAGGACGCTTGCTTGTGGCAGTCCGTTTTTTTGATGCCACAATCTACTGTTGCTTCCCTGGAATGACACGAAAATCTTTGATTTCTCAGCAGCTCCTCAATCATTTTCATTAGGTGGTAGTCCTTTGTCGCGTTAAACACTTTAGGGATTAATCTGCGGTGGCTCACTGTGTCGTAGGCTGCAGTAAGATCGACAAGCGCTACCCCAGTTATTAAGTTCTTCTCGTAGCCATCTTCGATTTACTGTGTGAAGTTTAATACTTTGTTGGTGCACGATTTTCCCGGCCTGAAGCCTGCCTGTTGTTTAATTAACAAAGTGTCTAGGCTTGGGGAAATGCGATCCAGAATTAGCCTAGCGTGGCATAAAAGAGATATAGGCCTGTAGCTCTTTGATCCTCAGGTGGTTTGCCAGGTTTTAGAATAGCCACAACACGAGTTTTTCTCCAGGCTCTCGGCAATGTGATGTTGAGCCGGCAGTTGTTAACCCGGCGAGGATGTGGAGGGGTCATTTTGACCCTGTCAATTTTTAATCCAGTGTAGTTTTTTTTCCGCGGTCATAGGATGTCGGACCTCTCAGTAGCTGTTGCTAAGAGACCCACCTATACGTTCAACACCGCTTCTCAGTCGGCCGCCACCTGCGAACAGAGTCACACATGCGCAAAGTCAAAAAGAGTAAATATCACCCTACCAAAAGCAGTACAATCCAGCCTCTAGCAGTGTCTTCATACAGTTCAGTATTTTTTAACCTTTGCAATTATTTTTTTTTCTTTTTTTATTTACCATTGGAAAACCCTTGACAACATCTCACCTGGTGGTAAGTGACGATGTTGCCGAAGATGGAAACTAATGTAATAAAAACATTTTGTACTATCACACATGCTTTTAATTTCAAAATCCATACAATATTAGCCTACCAATAGAGTCAACTTAAATTATTTGTTCAAAAATATGAATTTAGCCATTATAATTGCAATAAAATACAGGGTCAAATATACCCTCCACAAGCTGCACGTAACTTTTTTCACCACATCCTCGCCGGGTTAAATAGCTCTAGCAGCCAGTTCCTGGCAGCGGTGCCCAACCTCTTTATTTGCTTTGTACAGACGCCGTCGATTCCTGCAGCCTTTGCATCTTTAAGTTTCCTGAGTGCCCCCTGAAGCTCCTCGTGTGAGAAAGGTTCCAGAAGGTTATCGGCTTGCTTCGTATTGCGGATTTTCCATTGAGTAGTAGTTGTTGTGCTATTTGATTAGAGTTTACATTTGAATTCGTAGGATTGTGCAAAGTCCGAAGAGAGGAGGAGGAGGACACTATAATCCTTAAATCCGAAAACCTGCTCTATTTCCGGGAGGGTGACCAACTGTCCCAGGGTGGTGTCGGGTTTCTAGTCCACAAGTCCCTTATGAACAATGTGGTCCGGATAGAGTGTTTCGACGAGGGTAGCGTACCTTATACTCAGAATCACCAAACGGTATTCTCTGAAGGTCATAAAGGTATATGCACCGACCGCGGAACACTCCGATGACGAAGTGGAGATCCTATATGAGGATATCTCTAGACGTTTACATAATAGCTCCTAGACCGATAACACCGTTGTTATGGGGGACTTTAACGCAAAACTGGACAAACTAAGTGATGGTGAGCTGTTAAATTTGGATATGAAGAGGAAAGCACACGTAGCCAGCTGCTGGCCCACTTTATGGAGGGCCTCTTTATGATGAACTCCTTCTTCAAGAAGTCTAAACAGCGGAAGTGGACATGGTTGCATCCCAATGGAGTAACCAAAATTGAGATTGATTTCAACTTGTCGACAAAGAGGCGTATATTCAATGATGTATCTGTGATCAATTCAGTCAAAACAAGAAACGATCACCGGATGTTCAGAGGCACATTGAATCTAAAAACCAAGCTAGAAATATGTCGAATGATGAAGTCTACGCTCCGACCAGCTCCTATCCAGATCCAAAACCCCAAAAACTTTCAGCTAGAGTTGAACAATCGCTTCGAATGCCTAGGGGTTTGCGATAATGTGGACGATTATAGAGAAAAGTTCGTGGAAACTGTCCAAACGGTCGGGTCTTAGATTTTTTAAACTCGCCGTTCAAACAGAACAGAACCACAAAATCTCGGACTTCACCAGCAACCTCATTGAAGAAAGAAACAGATTAGTTTTACAGTCCTGTGAAGACGCCACTCAGTATCGGCAACTAAACAGGCAGATCTCTTAGTCCCTGACTCGCGATTTGCGCCAATATAATACAAATTGTATCAAAGAGGCGATTCAGAACAACATTAGCCGAGTCTTACAAAATTCCATTTCACCACATAAACTGAGTCCTACAAAATGCCCTACCACCACATAAACCGAATCTTACACAATGCCCTTCAACCACATAAACCGAGTTTTACAAAATGCCCTTCCACCACATAAACCGAGTCTTACAAAATGCCCTACCACCACATAAACCGAGACTTACAAAATGCCCTTCCACCACATAAACCGAGTCTTACAAAATGCCCTACCACCATATAAACCGAGACTTACAAAATGCCCTTCCACCACATAAACCGAGTCTTACAAAATGCCCTTTTACCACATAAAACGAATCTTACAAAAATGCCCTACCATCACATAAACCGGTTCGGTCAGGTGTTCTTTTTCAGTCACAGCGCGCGAGCCGAGCGAGGTCAGGTCAGGTCAGGTCAGGTTAGGTTAGGTTAGGTTTTTTTTTTTTCTAGCACCTCTGACATTATCAGAGACTTTGTCTCACTACATTTCTCTTTCATTCCAGTTCTCGCTATTTTTCCTCTCGTACTTTCATGCCGCATACTGGTTCTTTCTGTCATTCTTCTCTTTCATTCTTTTAAGGGTGGGATTCCCTTCTATGTTTTCTAGACTATTGTGGTTCTTTTTCTGTTTTCTTAGGGAAGGGGTTCACCGGGTAATTTTATTTAATTTTTTCTTTTATCCTTTTTCAAAAAAATTTCTTTACACTTTTTATATACAATTTAGAATGATTTTTATACTACAATACTTATAATCTATAATTTATCTTTACACATTATTTACAATTTAGAATGTTTTATATGCTACTGTACTTATCATTTATTACCTATCTTACTGTTATTATTCTTATTACTATCTTTTATATCTCAATATGTTTTATGTTGGTGAAAATATTTCAAATATGTTTCCAATATAGTTTCACAGACTATATCTTGTTGCTATTATTTACAATTTTGACTATTTCTTTACAGTAATCTAGGAATATATTCAGCTGTTCGCTTGTCATTATTTCGCTAATGTTTTTAAGTGTTAAATTTTTGTTTAGTTTGTGTTCAACGTCGTGTCTAAGTCTGCCGAACCTTGGACACTCCACTCCCAGCTCACAGAGGCAAGATGGGTCCTCCTTGCACCTGAACTTGGCCAAGTAACCGGAGAACCCACCATGCCCCGTTAGTGCCTCTATACGCCTCGGCTGCACTCGGGAAGAAGATCTTCGTAGTCGATGCTCTGTCATTGTTAGTATACCGCCTATCCCATTCCTCAATCGTGTCCTTTCTAATGACTCGCCTGAGGAATGAGATCGGGCACTTGTCGTATTCAGGCTGTTTTTTGCTTCTCATGGCGGCCTCCTTTGCCAGTACGTCTGCCCTCTCGTTGCCCTCTAGACCTGCATGGGCTTTTATCCAGTGCAAGACTATATTTTTTCCTTGGTCTTTGCACTGGGATAACATTCTCCTTGTGTTAACGGCAAGGGTGTGCAACGACTCGGGGTTCGCCACCGACAAGAGCGCCGCCATGGAGTCGCTGTAAACAGCGATATCTGATTCCCGACTACGAAGAGCCGCCCTCGCTGCCTCATGTACTGCCAACGGTTCAGCTTGGTACACCGTTCCGTAGGATGGATGGATGCGGTGCCCCCCTCCTGATCTCGTACAGCAGGGTCACCTCCCGCACACGAAGATCAAGTGGGAGCATCCCGGCTAGCAATAATGCGGAGTTCAGGGAGACCGTGCGATATGCTTTGCATATTTTTTGCGCGAAACTGCGTTGTAGTGTGTTGAAGAGTTAGGTTAGGTTAGGTTTTTTTTTTGTACTTTCACCTCCAACATAATCGGAAACTGTCTTTACTGTACTCTTTCATGCCAGTTCACACATTTATTCCTCTCGCACTTTTATTCTGCATACTGTTTCTTTCTAGCTTACTTCTCTTTCATACTTTTACGGGTGGGACTCTAGTCTATCAGTGGATCTTTTTATGTTTTCTTTATATTTCAATTTAGGGTAATATGTACACATTTTATTCCAAAATCTTTGTTTTACATTGTTGTTTTTTCTAATTCAATAATAATCTAATTTTTACAGTTTATAATCTCTTTTATATCTTTTTTACAAAACTATTATTTACTTAGTTTATATATTCTCAGATATATATTAAATTAAATTTTTCTAATCTATTTGTTTTTATTTATTACTTTTTTTTTATATATATATTTATTGTATACACACAGTTTTCCACTTTTTTCAAAATATTTATTCAACGAAAAATGTCCGGCTAAAACTCTTTTCACTATAAGATGGAGTGTCTTTTTCCGCACACGGTGATATATAACACGATGTGTTTATGTGAAAAAATACCACTTTCGTGATTTTTTAAAGAATAATTTGAGCCCGGAGCAGCGTCAAAAGTGTGCGTACGGCGCGGGGAGCTGCCCGCGACTGGGTTAGGTTAGGTTAGGATTTTTTTTTTTTTTTTTAATCTCTAACCTCCAACATAATCGGAGACTATATTTTCCTATTGCTAAGTCTTCTCTTTCATTCAATTTCTCACGTGTATGCCTCTCGCACTTCTATGCTTCATACTAGATCTTTCTTTCATTCATCTCTTTCACACAATTCAGGGTGGGACTCCCATCTACTTTATCTACTCTTTCTAAATCTACTTTAGATTTTGTTTATTTTCAAGTGGGGAAATAAATTGAACTTCAAATTTTTCTTTACAATATCCTTAATACTAATTCCTATATTCTTATTTCACAGCTTATTCCTAATTTAATACGTTTTAATAGTTATGCTTAGCATTAATATTGTACATAATATTATGTAAGCATATTTATGTTGTGCTTTTATTTCTTTTGACAACCCTTCTTATAATTTTGTCACAATATTCCAGGAATTTATTCCTTTTTTCTCCCATCATTATTTCGCTAAAGTTTTCTATTTTTATGGCCATACCTATTTGTTGTTCACTGTTAAACCTGTCGATTGAAAAGACGGGGCACTCCGCAATGATATGTGGAACCGTCTCTTCGACCGCCGGATCACAAATGCAGGATGGGGACTCCTTAAGATTGAATCGTTTGAGGTAGGCAGAAAAGCCTCCATGTCCAGTCATGAGTTGTGTAAGCGTATTACTGGGTTCAATCTTCCTTATAATTCTGTACGCTGCAACTGCACTGGGATAGAACAGTTTAGTAACCGACGCCGTGTTGGATGATGTGTACCTTCTCTCCCATTCGCCAAGAGTAGCATTACGGATGCTTCTCCTGACGAAAGAGACAGGACACTTGTCGTAGTCAGGTCGCTTCTTAGACTTCATGGCGGCCTCCTTAGCTAGGCATGTGCTTTGATCCAGAAAAAGTCGACAGCTTTGTTCTGGAGAGAGGCGGTGTTCAAGTTCTCCCTGGTCTCAACGGCTAATGGATGCAGGCATTTAGGGTTTACGACTGTCTGGAGGGCCGCCATAGAGTCGCTGTAGATCCCAAATGACGACGCGCCGGATTTACAAATCTCTCCTGTGGCTTTGCTTATGGATAGGAGTTCGGCCTGATAGACGGTGCAGTGATTCGGTAGAGCAAGCTTAAGGGCTTTGGTTTCGGTAGAGCCATTCCACAAGGATAGCGCCGCTCCGACCTTGCCCTCAATCTTGCTCCCGTCTGTAAATATGCACACGTCATAACCGCTATTTGAACTCAAATCCTCCGCACTCACAAGGGAATTGAATTTTAAACTCTGTTGTGCAGCTGGATGTTGACAGTCCATGGCAGATGTTACACGCTCCACCTCCCTATCACCCAACTCCACCAGAGGCACCCCTCTCTTTGCTTCGTAAAGCTTGGCTGCTTCCCGAATACGCAAGTCGAGAGGAAGGATGCCTGCAAGCAGGAGAGCTGAGTTGAGGGAGACAGTGCGGTGGGCCTTACAGATCTTCTGTGCTATTGCACGCTGCACGGTACTCAGTTGTTTGATGGTCCCGATTTTGTGGGCAGCTGGTGCCCATACACTTGCAGTATACAGAATTACAGGCTCAATGGTTGCTGTGTAGATGATACGAACAACCTCAGGGTGGAGTCCCCAGCCTGCCCTTGCCGCCCTGGCCAACTGTTTATGGATGCCTATCGCCTTCTGACAGACACTTGCGACGTGTGCGTTGAAAGTTAGTTTATGGTCTATAGTGACGCCGAGGACTTTGAGCTGGTTGGTAAGTGTTATGTTACACCCGCCCATGCTCAGGCGTGGGGTGTCGTATTTTAGTTTCTTGGTGATTATCATAGCGCTAGTTTTATGTGGCGCGAACTTTAGTTTGTTAGCAACACCCCACGTCCGAACATGTCCGAGGACACCATTTGCACGGATCTGGATATCTGGGGGCACGGCAGTGCCCCCGCCAAGTCGAGAAAAAAAAGCGGCACGGCCGTACCATCCTTTTCTCGAAGCAGTTCAGGCCATTTTCGACCCCCCCACAACTTCGTTGTAGATAAACCTAGAAGCCTGAATTTTCTGTACCCAAGCAGGCATCATATAAGCACGGTATATTCCAAATTTCATTCAATTTGAACCAGTACTTTAAGAATTATAACTAGTCAAAGTTTCCTAATTTGTCACTCACTGACTGACAGATCATCAAAATTCCAAGGCACTTCTAGCCGACATAGAAGATTCAAATTTAGAATACAATTAGTCTTTAGTGTATAAAGCAAGGAAAAACTCAAACATTTTGCAATTTCGGTCCAGTTTTCTAGTTACACAAACTACATAAATAACTTTGTAATCCCATATAAAATATATAGGATTACAAAGTTATTTATGCAGTCGCAGGACCAAACTCCTTGATTTACTAGTTTTTAAGGCGCAGTTCATGAATCAATGTAGTTTTCTACAAAAATAAGTGAAATCCCACCAAAAACATCCTGTAAAAACTAGCCAAGTCTCGATTGAGCTGCTTGTTTTTCTATAAAAAGTAATGAAATCTCTAAGCAAAGCCAAGCCTAGTCTAGGGTTCTTTACTGCGATTTCTTTATTATTATGGTTAGATTTTATGTGACTTGGCCGTTGACTTGGATGTCTCAAGGAGTAAATATGCATAAAGAATGTTCAACGGCAGGTCACATAAAATCTAACCATAATAATAAAGAAATCGCAGTAAAGAACCCTAGACTAGGCTTGGCTTTGCTTAGAGATTTCATTACTTTTTATAGAAAAACAAGCAGCTCAATCGAGACTTGGCTAGTTTTTACAGGATGTTTTTGGTGGGATCAGATGTTTTCTCGGCGTCAAACATCAACACAACATCGTCCACAAATGCCTAACAGTAGACTCCCATGGAGTCCAGATCTTTAAAAAGCGGATCTAATATGAGGTTCCACAGGATAGGACCTCCTGTTGAACCCTGAACACAACCTTTATTTGTGCTCCTGCTTCACTCCTCCCCGGCATACCTAATTGATACTTCACGGTTGCTCAAGTAGCTGTCCATGACTCGCCTAAGGTTCACAGGACATTTTTCCTCCGCCAAACGGACTCTTATTGCTGGCCACCAGGCACTATCGAAGGCGCCCTCTATGTCCAATGATATCAACAGTACGATCTTTTTACCTTCCAGTTTAATGCGTATGTTCTGCATTAAGTCATAGAGGGCGTCCTCGGTGCTCCTTTGCGGCATGAATCCGTATTGGCGTAGGCTCATCCTTGGGATGAGGTGAAACCTTAGGCGTGCTACTAGCATCTTCTCATAAACCTTTCCTAAGACAGGTAGCAATCCGATAGGTCTGTAGGATTTTGGTGTAGAATAATTGTCCTTCCCGGGCTTTTTCAATATGACAACCGTGGCCTTTTTCCAAATCGAGGGGAAGCAGTGCAGCAGGAGACACCTATTCAACAAGTTTAAAAACAGTTCGGGGTCGCAAGCTATAGCACGGTGGCAGATGTCGGCAGTTAATCCGTCTTCTCCCGGAGCCTTTTTAGGGTTGAAGCTTTTGAGCGCAGTGTCGAGTTCGGTTTTTGTAAACGGAGGATCGCAATCATCATTTTGTCCACCTTCGTTCACCAACCTGGCATATTCTCTGACACGGCGGTGCTCGTCATTGTCGGTGCTCTCGAGGTCTTCCGGGTAGAAGGTGTCAGCCAGCAGATTTACAGAGCCTTTGGCATCCAAGATGTTGCCTTCCCTTTCTAGCGGCACGTCCTCCGATCTCCTGGCGGTTCTACTAATGACTCTATATATTCCCTCCCAGACCCCCTCCCGATCCTGTTTGGCGCAAAACTCTTTCCAGCTTTCTACCTGGGCTCTAGCTGCTTCTTTCTCGTAGGCTTCCTTATGGTGGAGGTAATCGTCAACCACCTTTTGCCTCCTGATGGGGGCTGCGCATCTTATTCTGCGCTTTCTGGTGGCCACTTCATTCTTCATCCTCTGGAGTGTTTCGGACCACCACGGCAATTTAATTTCCTCATTCGCCCTCTTTTTTGGTATGCTATAATTTGCCGAAATGTTGATCGCGTTTGTATAGATTTCCACAAGTTTTTCTAATTCACTCTTAAATTTAATTTCCCCTATTTTCTGAATATTTATATTGTGACTGTCCAATTCTTGTTTTAATTTTTCGTTAAATTTATCCCACTTTGCTTTTTTGGTATTAAAAACCCTAGTAGTCCTGCTGATCTTGATACCTTTAGGATTGTAACGATCCATATGTATAAATAAATATCTATAGGTAATACAGTAAGTCTTGATAGACTAAAAGGAATCTGTCTATTGGGAAAAACATAACTAGTTTTGTTCGGTCGGGTGAGGATTAACCTCGAGTCGAGTGAATAGACAGTTATTGAAACAAATTAGCTCAGGGATTATTTCCGAGAAGCCAGACTGCCGCCTGTCGGTCGTCATTCGAACCACGCGGTGCGCACGTTATAACAGATTGCCTTAGGTAATAAATGGCGCGAAAACCGAGGCTAAAGGGATAGAGGCGTCGCCCTGTCTGCGTCCGGACAGCGGCCGGCGCTCGCGCAGTTCGACCACGAGGTCGGATGTATGTGTGCGGCGGCCCGCGCGCTGCCGAGGCTGCATCTGTGTGAAAGCTTTTAAAACCACGGACACGCGGACGCAGCGGCATTCAGTCGAACAGACCATCACAGGAGGAGGACGTATCCGAAGAACAGCTGCCGCACGCCCCGGGCAAGTGTCACGCCAAGTACTTATTAGTCGCGAATTAACTTAGGAATCTCACTTTATATTGTGAGTTTAGAATAGAATTTAGTGTGGCCGAAATCCTAGTTATTTGCCTTCGAAAGTTCAGGCTCCTACCTGGGATCAAGCCATAGTTTAGTGCAGTTAGGAAGTGAGGTACAGTGGGCAATCGAGCTGGGATCTAGGAATTGAAACAAGATGCCAGGTCGGTTGCTAGCTGAAGGTATCATCAGGTGACCAGGTTGGTAGTTCATGTTTTCAGGAAGGCTAGTTGATTTAATTCACGTGGATACGCAACCGTGACAACGAAACGTGGGTTTTTCAGCGCAATGGCCGAAAGCAAGCTGACAGGAGGGCTTGCCTGGCTAGCGACCCAAGTTTGGTTATGGCCGGAACATCCTGACTGTACCATCTTACGACCTACCGTCATGAGGACCACAGGTTGGACATGCGTTAGCGCACTCATGTACGGAGCCACCGTATTTGGGACAGGCCTTACCTATCCAAATCCCAACACACTGTTTAGGAGGTGCAGTGAAGCGGCAGACCTGGTCTGTCGTGGCAGCGGCATTTCTTATTCAGGGCAGGTACACTTTAGCCGTAGGGAACTAGGACACAAGTTAGCTTTAGGTACCCACCACACCATGACACACTACACCTAATTGGTTCATCTCGAAGGCACGGTTGGTTTAGTACCCCGGGGGAAAGACGAATAAAGCCGCCACGAGTTGTAACTATTTGTTGAGACATGGACATCAAATAAAATTTAGCTCTCGAAATACTTAGCTATCTCGCTAGGATAGGGAAAACTAGGGCTGAGTTAGGGGGGGGGAAGCGATCTGTAGGAAATCTAGTTAATAAATCTATTACTAGGGAATAGCGAATTAGGTTTTAGAATAACGTTATTAGGAAGAAATGCGAGTCATATTATTGAATAAGTAGTAGGTAGGTCTAAGCGATGCCACGTTTTACTTAATCGAACTGCCTTCACTGCAAGTGCCACGCGGCATTATAAGTTTTAGGGTTCCGTGAACACGTGGTCCGCTCAGTTCACTAATCTCATTCGAGATAGTACGGCGCTATGCTGTCGCGGGAAGGCCTATGTCATACTTGAGATGGCTGTTTACCAAGCTCCATGCAATATGGGCTAGTTATGTAGTTTAGTGGTTCATAGATATGAACAACTCCTAATTTTACCAAATTTTAGCTAAATCTGTCCACACTTTTATGGGATAAATGTAATGGACTAACAAACAAACTATAGGCGTTCGAGCTTCGCCTATTCTGATACTAATGTAATTATAGATAGGTAGGTTCTATCTGTAGCTTATCACAAGCATGCCTCGGCAGAATTTCACCCAAATCGGACCGAGCGTTTAGGAAACTATTGGGCAAGCAAGCGAATAGTTGGGCGTTCGCGCCTTACTACTAGTGATTATAACAAGACCGATTATGATGTAGGTAGACGACCCATCCTGATGGTAACCGTAGCCAGGGTCAGTTAATATGCGCTAGATTTAGAAACTAAATCTATTCTACGGTTTTCGGATATTATGGGCAGTGTTCACGGTGTCCGGGTCCTGTCGGCTCCTATTGCGTCCTGAACTAGCGCCTCGACCAAACACTTGGCTTACACGCCTTCTCGCTTTGACCTGATTGTGATGCCGCGACTATGATTCGCGTGGGTCTCACAGTGGGTTGCGATTGTGTTGGTTCGTTGTTCTTCACGTTCAGCCAAACTATTAAACTGACATTACTTTCGCCCTTTATCAAGGGTTTACTACGTCTAAGGACAGTTCTTTAACACTATGTATTATTTTGGAGCCGGCGGCACGATGGATATCGTGTCCATTTCGCTTTAGTTATATAGACCGCAGGTCTTTATATCATTATATACAACTGTATGGCACAGTTCCAGGTCTAAGAACCATATTAGTAGATCAACTACTTATTTCACATTCCGTAGTGCTCTTCTCACAGGATGAGCGACATTCAAGTCGGAATATCTACTTTATTTTAGTACCTAGTGCTAATATGTATTCGCGAACAATCGCTGTTCGAAGGTATTAATCCTACCTGTCGAATAGGGATGGACAAGCTATGGCTGTAAAGACTCAGCTATAGTTCACACTATACACGTATAATAAGGCGCCTCACAAGCGTTTTATATACACTAGCTTTGGGATTCGGGTGGAACATGGCATAGTACACTTTACATTGTCGTGTAGCTTAATTAAATTACACTTGAAGGGTGGTGGACTCTGATCGTGTACCTTAGTGGCCTGCCAGAGACAGTAGCTAGCGGGGCTCACGTAGTAGTAATTATCTGTTTAGAGCTAAAATCGCTCGTTCAATTACTTTGAGTTAGATGTACATTGTTTTAATCACCAAAATAATGCAGTACTGACGTCAGTCAAGTATTACGTTATTCCGAGCACTGGGGGCTAGCTACCCTTCCCAATTTGGGGGGGCCCAAAATAGGGACCAATCACAGTAGGGAAACTAGGGTTCCGCGCGAAATACTTCAAAATTACGGGTTAGACTACATCGTTCGTCCAAACACAACATGATAGATTAATCTCTTAAAAATAACTTGTCATTCGCCTTCAAAAAGACCCTGAGTTACTGCGATCACAAATTAGGGTTCTCTAGACGATCTGGCCAAACGTTTAATCGTATTTTAAAATGCAATAAAAATCAAGTATAGTTTACATACTTCTTATAGGTAGATAGTGGGAGGTTGTATGTTGTATGTACGTATGCGTATTATAGGTAGGTTTAGTTAGTTACATATATATTTATATATATTTGTATGTATAGGCTGGTGGGGCGTTACAGACTTCTGAAGGCGAATGGAGGAAGTAATGCCGTTGTGATCCGAGCTTGTGAGTCCCTGGTCGACCTGCCAGTCATCCACTAGATCCAATAGGTCAGTAGAGCAAGCTGTGATGTCCACAAAGCTGCTGTACCGCTGGCCTCCCCTGATAGTCTCGAAAGTGGGAGTATCGCCATTATTCAAGATGTTTAAATTTAGATCTAGTAGATGACCGAGCAAAAAGTTCATGGTGGGGTAGCACGGAAATTGACCACAGAGTAGACGAACTGTCTACTCTGTGGTCAATTTCCGTGCTACCCCACCATGAACTTTTTGCGTTGACATCCCCTCCAATTATCCATTTCCCCCCCCCCCCCTATTTCGCTGTGTATGCGTCTTAGGTGATCAAGATATGGGGCTATTGGCTGGTCGGGTTCAAAGTACAAGGAGACGAGAGTCATGCTCCACGCTCTGGTCCTGATTCCCACCACGGAGATGTTGTGTGTGGTGAGTTTCGGGTACTGTGTCACGTTTAAGTTCTTATCAAAAACAGCTATTGCTGATTTGACAGTACCCGTCCCAGGTTCAGAGCACTGGAAGATTCGGACTCCACTACAGTTCCTCATGACCCTGATCCCGCCCACATACGGTTCCTGGAGGAGAGCCAACGCAACGCCTCTATTTCTACACTCAATAATGAGTTCGTTTGTAGCTAGCTTTTTGCGCTGTAGGTTGGCCTGGACGAGTTTATATAGAGTCATTTCGCCTGGGGCGCCTTCAGCAATATGCCACCGTAGACCTTGCTATTTCGTCCCACCGCCGCCGGACGGGACAGTTGGAACTGAAAGCATTGTGGTCCACGCGATCCAATTTGGCCCTAGTACAGTTTTTATATGCTGGTGGCGCCCCAGTTATTAATTCTGTGCATTCCGATCTAAGATGCGGACCGCCACAATGGATACAGAGGTCGGATGGTTCTTTGCAGAAGCGCTTTCCATGACCAAAACCGAGGCAACGTGTGCACTGCACCAGAGGGGTTTGGTCTTCAACTAGTATCCTCTGAAGGTCGATACGCACGGAACCGACTTCAGTAGCTCGTCCCCAGATGGATGGAGAGACACGTAGGACTATATGACAGGCTAACGGGTTTCTCGCTTTCCTTCTAAATCTTACTTCTACCCTGTCTTCCTCAGCGTCGAGGCCGCTGAAAAGGGATCGATTCTGATTCCTCAAGGCCCTGAGTACATCTTCGTCAGTGTTGACTTTGATTACATCCTTGAGTATCAGCAATGGATCCCTGTTTTTCACCTCCTCGGCGCTCAGGAGACCTCCACTTTTTTCCACCCTTTCTATTATTTTATTTCTCTCTTCTTTGGTCTTGAAACCCATTATAACCTTTCTATCCTTTGCCTTCCGTACCCTTTCAACCTCTATCCACCCTTCCTTTGCATCGACTGTCTTCCTGAGCTTTTCCAGGACATCTTCGCCGGTCTCCGACTCATCCCTTGAGGTGATAACCACAGAGTGTAGAGTGTTGCGTTTGGAATCCTGTTTGCCCGGAACATTGGCGGCAACACTCGCGTATGTTCTTTCTAAGTTCGCCTTTTGTATATTTAGCATTTCTTTCAGATCTTCCATATTCTTACTATTTTCATCTCATTTATTTTGTCCAATTTTTTGTTGTTTTCTTCAAGTAATTTTGCATCTTTTTCTATTTGTTTTATCAGATGCTCTTCGGTTCTCACCACGAAGGTAGAGTCGGAAATCGGGGTTGATGGTTCCTGTTTTTCTTTAGTCTCCTCTAAGGACTTTTGGCTTTTACTTGTTTTCAGTTCGATTTCGGCCTCTTTTACTAATTGATAGAGTCGGTCGATCGCCTCTACAACGCCCACTTAAATATCTGTTTTTAAGTTACGTGAGTTGTTCATATGTAACTTAGCTTTGTTCAAACAGGCTCTCGCCTCAGCTGTCCTGTCTTGATATGCCGGCTTTAAAGGGCTACGATTTCCTGCCGACATCCTTCTTTCTGACAACTTGCCTCCCTGTGAATTGCCCGGTTTATTTTTAGCAGGGTTGACCTGCTTTGTCGTGGACGCGGGGGGATTGTTTGCTGCCTCCCACTCGCCGATACTACGGCGCACATTTGAGGTAGTGGAGGTGGTCTGCTGAGACATATCGTCTTTGTCAGTATTGCTCGGTGGGGTTCTGAAGCCGAACATGGAGGAGGTTTGCGTCAATTGATTAAAATAAAGTTTGTAAAAGTTGTATAAGAAGAGTTGTCAAAATACAATACAATCTTAGGGACTAGGTCAAAAAGCGAATACACTATTAAGACAAAATGTTTTAAAAGGTCTATTGACTCTATCTTCTCTATGTGGAGTTGACGTCCTACTACTGTACAGGGCTTGGTTCTAAGATTAATACACAATATGAAACAAAACAGTTTGTGCAATAAAACTGCTGTCAATTTTTGAAACGTCAATAATAGAAACAAAGTAACAAAAGAAAATATTTTTTTTAAAGTTATGTAAAAGAAATCAGAAGCTCTATCTAGGGCATAAGGCTCTGTCAGTATACAAGATATCTTAAAAGTACTAAAGACAAGATAACAAAATTCAAAGGAACAAAAAACAGGGTAATAACATTTTTTTCTCTACATAGAGTAATAGAGTAGTAGAGTCGTAGAAATATTAGATTGTTTAAGATTTAACTAAGCTCTTACAAATACAAAAAAGATGGTCTGGATCGGACAAGTAGTTATCGAGATAACTTGGGTAGAATATTTTCAAGATGGCGTCCAATATGGCGGCCAGATTTTAAAACAGGAACTATAGGTCCAATTTTGATCGCACAGATTTGCGGTTTTTCCGAGGGTGTTAGTTTTGGCACGATCTACACAATGCTATCATAGGAAACAGGTGTTTTATTTCGACTCTATGTAGAGCCGTAGAGTCATTAAAAGTGTAGTTCCAGTATGGGTAGTACCTTTGCAGAAAACCGCAAATCGCTACGTTGAGAGATGCCGAAGATATAAGGGATTTAAAATTTTCAAAATGGCCGCCAAGATGGCCGCCGAATTTTAAAATCTGTCTAGCTGTCTCAATTTTTGTCCGATCAAGCCGTGCTTGGGCTCGTTTGAAAGGGCATTCCAAGGCGTTTTTGAATTTATATAGACATGGGGTCCAAAATCAACCCCTAAAATTTTGTTTTCAAAAAACACCAAAAAATATACAATTTTACACATAAAAAATACCAAATTAGTTTTTAAAAATTTTACAAATTGCGAAATATTATTAAAAGAGCTTAGAACTATATTTACAAAAAACAAATTATCAGTCTAGGGTGCTTTTTAAGGGTAGTTGAAATCTACCCCTAAGTTTCAAAAAATGTTTACAAAAATTTTTTCCCGGACAACTATATTCCAAAATTTTTTATCATATAAAGCTACTTACTTACTATGATATAGTCAACAAAAAACAGTAGGTTGCAGCGCTTGTTCTCTTGCTATTAATTTTCAAAGTTTTTCAAAATTTTGTTGGTTTTTCAATTGTCCATATCTCGAGAACGAAATCACTTTTTTGAGTTCAAAAAACGGATTACACCTCCGGGCGATGTCTTCTTCTGTTTTCCGTGGTCGGCGCCAGCCGGACGACTCGAGAACTGTGACCTCGTGGCCACGTGGTTTTTGTTGTTTTTTCAATATCTTCGTAGTCTTTGCAGATAAAAATCCGCAAAAGGTCTCAAATTGTAGATCTCACTAATGACCATCTCACAGCACTAAAAAACACATACGTCACCACTGCAAAAATCGCAGCGTACGCGCACAAAGTTTTAAATTTTTGCAATTTTTCACTTTTTCTTTGATATCAATTAACCGGAAAAAGTCCCGATGTCAAAAACTTTACTAAATTGTAGAGCGTCTTTTTTCGCGTTTTTTGACGTATCATTTGTCAATCTACTGTCAAAACTGCCACTTTTAGAGATTTTAAAAAGAAAAATCGAGCGCGGAGCAGTGTTAGAAGTGTGCGTGCAGCCGGGGGGGTGGCGCGCGACTGGTTAGGTTAGGTTTTTTTTTTTTTTTTTTTCTAGCACCTCTGGCGGCATCAGAGACTGTATCTACTGTTATTTTTACTCTTTCATACTAGTTCTCGCAGTAATTCCTCTCGTACTTTCATTCCGCATCCTATATCTTTCTTACATCCATCTCTTTCATACAAATACGGGTGGGACTCCCGTCTATCTAATACTTTACTTTTTATCCTTTATATTTTATTTTTCAAGGAAGAAACCAGGGGGTTAAATAACTTTCATTTCAGTTTTTTAAGTTTGTACAATTCTCTTTTCTTATCTTTTATTATTATTATATATCTATTTATTTAGTTTATTCTAAAAACTTATTTCTATTCAAATTTATTTTTTTAAGCTGGTAGAAAATATTCAACAATATTTTACCAACATAATTTTATAGACTATTTTAATTTTTATTGCTAATATTTACAATTCTTACTATTTGTTTACAATAATCCAAGAGAACATTCCGCTGTTCGCTCATCATTATCTCGCTCAAATTCTTTATGCTCAGTTTAATATCCAGTTTATGTTCTAAGTCATACCTCAGTCTACCAAACCTTGGGCATTCCAGGAGCAGATGAGATATTGTCTCCTCTACTCCCGGCTCACAGATGCATGATGGGTCCTCCTTGCACTTGAACTTAGCCAAGTACCCGGAGAACCCACCATGCCCCGTCAGTGCCTGCACTACTTCTTTTGATAACTCCATTTTGCTCACCGTCCTGTACGCCTCGCTCACACTCGGGAAGAAGAGTTTTGTGGTCGATGCGCTCTCACTGTTTTTGTACCGTCGATCCCACTCCCCAATTGTCTCCTCTCTGAAGACTCGCCTGAGGCGCGAGATCGGGTACTTATCATAGTCAGGCCGTTTCTTACTTTTTACTGCGGCCTCCTTTGCCAGTGTATCCGCCCTCTCATTGCCTTCTAGACCTGCGTGGGCTTTGATCCAGTGCAAGACTATGGTTTTCCCTTTATCTTTGCACTGTGAGAGTGTTTTTCTTGTCTCGACTGCCAGGTTGTGCAATGAGTCAGGGTTTGCCACCGACAAAAGCGCCGCCATGGAATCGCATGGCGATATTTGCCTCCCGACTGCGAAGAGCCTCCCTCGCCGCCTCATGAAGAGCTAACAGTTCTGCTTGGTAAACAGTTCCATAGGACGGCAAGGCTAATTTGCGGGTTTTGACCTCCGTGGCACGATTCTAAATTGACAGAGCCGCACCGACCCTACCCTCCAACTTGCTCCCATCCGTAAATATCCTTAAATCGTAATGGCTGTTGCGTTCGTATTCATCTTCATTCATTAAGTGGATGATTTCCAACGTATGCCTATTTGCGGGATGGGGCAGCTCCAATGCAGGTGTCACTTGCTCAGCCTCCCTGTCCCCCAATGCCGGGTGTGATGCCCCCCTCCTGGTCTCATACAGTAGTGATACCTCGCGTACGCGAAGGTCGAGTGGGAGCAGCCCAGCTAGCAGTAACGCGGAGTTCAGGGAGACTGTGCGGTACGCCTTACATATTTTCTGTGCGAAACTACGTTTTATACTGTTGAATCGCTTTTGCGTACCTATCTTGTATGCTGATGGTGACCATGCGCTGGCAGCGTACAGGACGATGGGTTCTACGGCGGCGGTATAGATGGTCTTTAAAACCTCAGGATTTAAGCCCCGCTGACCTTGGCTGCCCTGGATAGCTGCTTATATATGCCTATGGCCTTCGCACATACGTTGGTGACGTGACTGTTGAACGTGAGTTTGTTGTCTATTGTGAGACCTAATATTTTAATTGCATTTACCATACCGACTTCGACCCCGCCCATGCTCAGTCGTGGGGTGTCATACTTAATTCGCCTTTCCTTGCATCGCGTTTGTTTTTTGCGGTGCGAATTTTAATTTATTGGCTACACCCCACTTCCTTACATGTTCGAGGGCAGCGCCGGCACGGGTCTCTATATCACGAGCCACGTCACCATCAAACATCAGGATGATGTCGTCCGCGAAGGCCTGACATTTATGGCCTAGTCCTTTCAGTTCCTTTAGAAGCGGATCCAGAAGGAGATTCCACAGAATGGGGCCTCCAATGGACCCTTGCACGCAGCCTTTCTGCGACTCTCTTGTGTGTTCCGCTCCTCCGTACCTAACTTTCACCACCCTTCCGCTGAGATAGCTATCTATCACCCGCCTCAAGTTTACCGGACATCCCATGTCAGCAAGTCGTGTTCGAATGGCTGGCCACCACGC
Source organism: Coleophora flavipennella (assembly GCA_947284805.1). Taxonomy (NCBI): domain Eukaryota; kingdom Metazoa; phylum Arthropoda; class Insecta; order Lepidoptera; family Coleophoridae; genus Coleophora; species Coleophora flavipennella. The sequence goes on from OX369274.1 coordinate 17,773,163, forward strand.
ATTATCAAAGGCCCCCTCTATGTCTAAGGAAACCAGTACTATAATTCTTTTCTGGTCCAGTTGTAACGTTGTATCAGAACGTTGCCTATAAAATAAATTAAAGGGTAAACTAAATAAGATAAAACTAAAAATAGTAATATAAATAATATAAATCAATACGTTAAAATAATAAAATATAATACTAGGTACTTAATAAAATAACTAAATAAATACTACAGAACCTCTACGTTCTAATTTAATGACGTTCAGTGCACGAACCAACGCCCGCGAACCCTAAAACTACTTTCTAGACGAGCTACCGAGGGTGGGGTCAATACGTCCGTCACTACGAATCAGCGCTCTGATTAGCATTTAGCACACACATCTAACCTTTTTAAAAAACTTATTTTAACCTACCTACCTAGTGTAGTGAACTACTATTATACGAGTAAATCCCTCTTGGGTAAGTTCCTAATTTAATTCTACTTAAATATATGTACTAAAGCTGTTCTATTGCGCTTGCCAGAGCTATTTATTTTGGGTCGCTAGGCTTGAAAGAAATAGCACATGGCACACCTACCGCACACCTTACTCAGGCTGAAATACGGTCATTCCAGGATTTTCTTTCTACCCTTTGGGAATCACTGAGAACTGACTGGACGTCCAGGGCCTCATCACTTTTTCTACATTGGATCCTGCCAAAAGATGACCGACAATCTCAGCCTATCCTGAGCGGAGTGCCACCTACGTCACCATCGGACATTCAGGCCAGTGACCCTATAAATTGTAATAAACTCTCAGACGTACCTGCGGTTGGTGAAAATTAAGGACGGAAATAAAGTAGTACCTATCTTAAACCTACTTTTATTTCGAACCCACACTACTAATTCTATCTGCGGACCCCTAAACGCCGCACAGTTTAGTGCGGACGTACTGCATGAGATCATAGAGGGAGTCCTCAGTACCGCGCTGTGGCATAAATCCGTATTGGCATGGGCTTATGTTTGGCAGGATATAGAACTTGAGGCGGGCTATTATCATTTTCTCGTATAGCTTCCCCAGGACAGGCAATAGTCCAATAGGCCTGTACGATTTCGGTGTGGTGTAGTCTACTTTGCCGGGTTTCCGCAGGACGATGACCACTGCCTCTTTCCATGATTTGGGGAAATGTTGTAGTTTAAGACATCTATTCAGGACAGCCAAGATCACCTCCGGATCACCGCGTATTAAATGTGCACAGATGTCTGCTGTTAGACCATCAGCCCCGGGAGCCTTCTTAGGATTGAATGAGTCCATGGCTCTGTTTAGTTCTTCTAGTGTGAACGGAGGGTCCCAAGATTCATCTTGTTTCCCTGCGTTCACATATTCAGCCCTGCTCCTTATCCTAGTGTGCTCCTCCGTGTCTTCTTCTTGACGGTCCTCCGGGTAGAACACCTTTGCCAGTAGTTCGGCGGATTTATTTGCGTCTAACGTGTTGTTACCAATAATTAATGGTGTGTCCTCTTCCCTTTTCCTCGTGCGGTTCAAGACGCGGTATATACCCTCCCAAACCCCCTCACGGTCTTGTCTCTCACAGAACTCCTTCCAGCTCAAGGTTTGCGTTCTAATTACCAGTTTCTCGTACGTTTCTTTACTTTTTAGGAATCTTTGACGACAGCTGCTCTACGCCGCGGCGCTGCACATCGGATCCTTCTCTTCTTTGTGGCTACTTCCTTTTTTAACCTAGCAATTTCATCAGACCACCACGGAACAGAAATTTTTTCCACTTTCTTTTTCCTCGGTATAGCTTCCTCACAAGCTTCTATTGTAATTTTGGTTACCTTAGAAATTAAATTGTCCAATTCATGTGTGTTGTTGATTTTTGTGATTTCGTCTATTGTTAGTTGGTTTTCCTTTTTAATTGAGTTCAGTTTCTCATGAAACTGGGCCCAATTAGCTTTCTTTGTGTTATAGATTCTAGTTGTTCTAGCTATAATATTGCTTGTAGATTTAGTCATATTTATTTTAAAAGCTATTCCGTTGTGGTCCGATGAAGTCAGGTCCTCTACTACTCTCCAACCATCGATAGCACCTAGAAGGTCCTCTGTGCAGGCCGTGATGTCCACACAGCTTGTGTAACGCTGCGATCCCCTAATTGTATCATACGTTGGCGTGACGCCTTTATTGAGTATTTGTAACTCGAGCTGGTCGAGAGTTCCCAAGACCTCTTCTCCTCTTCGATTCGTCGTTTTGCTGCCCCACCAAATGTTCCAGGCATTAAAATCCCCACCTAGCACTAGCCTATTTGGACCCAACTTATTGATGATGTTTTGCATCTTTTCCAGGTATTGTCCGGTGGGCTCCTCCGGTTCCAGGTACAAAGACATGAGTGTGATTAACCAGGCCTCAGTCTGGATCCTCACCACGACGATGTTCTCCGTGGTGAGTTCTGGGTACTGTATTACGTTCAGACTAGGATCGAAAACGGCAATTGCTGCTTTGACAGTACCCTCTCCCTGACTGCTGTCCTGGTATATCCTCACTCCTCTTATCCCGCTCATTTTAGTGGATGCTCCCACGTATGGCTCCTGGATAAGTGCTGCGGTCGCTTTTTGTTTGGCCGCCTCTATCAAGAGTTCAGTTGTCGCTAGCTTTTTTCGCTGCAGGTTGGTCTGGAACACCTGGTAGGGGAGATTTTGGCCCGGCGCAACTTTAGCAATAGGAAACGGTTGACCTTGCTAGGGTATCCCACCTCTTTCTAACGGAGCATTCTGCGCTAAAGGCGTTGTGATTTGGCTTGTCAAGGCCTCCTTTCAGGCAGTTTCTGCAGGTCGGCGAGGCCCCCGCAAGCCATTCCGTGCATGCTACCCTTAAATGAGGGCCGCCGCAATGACTGCATAGGTCCTCCGTCTCCCCGCAGAATTTCCTGCTGTGGCCATAGCCCAGACAGCGGGAGCACTGCACCAGCGGGGATTGATCTTCCACTTTCACCCGTTGCAGATCTATGTGCATAACTCCCGCCTCTACTGAACGTCTCCAGACCATGGGGGACGTGCTAATTATCACGTGCCCCGTATGGGGGTTTCGGGCCTTTCGCCTATATTTAATTACGAGTCTGCTTTCTTCCTCGTTGAGTCCGTGAAAAAATTGTTTATTTTGATTCCTCATCGCCTTAATCACGTCCTCATCGCTGTTGAGCAGTAGGAAGTTCCTAAGGATAATGAGAGGATCTTTATTCTTCACGTCCTCAACGACCAGTCTCTTCCCAGATGCCTCTATTCTATCCTTCGCTTTTTTCTTTTCTTCTTCGCTTCCGCAGCTCATCACTACTTTCCCATCCTTAGCCTTTCTCGTACGAGTAACTTTCACCCATCCTTCCTTAGCATCGATTGCCTCCCTCACCCTCGCCATGACATCATCTCCAGTGTCGGTCTCTGACTCGGATGAAATTACGATGGTGTGGAGCGCCTCGTGTGGTGAGGGATTTGTTTTTGGGTTGGTCTTAGAGTTACTCGCCGTTATCTGGGCGTATGAGAGCTTTTCTATATTGCTGTTCTGACTCTCCAGCATCGCTTTGATTTCTTCAATCTTTCTATTGTTCTCCAGAGTCAATTGAAGAGTTTGCTCTATTTTCTTTTCCAGATGGTTCTCTACTATATCCTCCCTCTTTTCCGGTTCTGTAGTGGTAGTTTTTCCTGTACCTTTCCCTTTCCCCCTCATTTCCTTGGTTTCCTCCTCCAACTCCTTAACCAGTTGATAGAGTCTGTCTACAGCTCGAAGGACTTCAGTTTTGATTTCCGTTTTTAGGTTTCTCGAGATACTTAGGTGTTTCTTAGCTTTTTGTAGACCGGCTCTACCTTCCGCTGTTTTATTGGGGTAATGTGCTGGCTGGGGAGAAATTGGTGAATGGCTCCCGGGCGCCAGTTTTCCGACCACTTTGTCCTGCTTTGGCACTTTGGTAACAGTTCTGGCGCCGAGCGTGCCCTCCACTCCTTCGCCTGTCGTTATAGTAGGAGGTGTCTGGGGGTCTTCGGTTATTGTGCTTTCCCATTTGTCTATGCTTTTCCTAACGTCAGGTACCTGGGTGGGGGAGGGCTGCGGTTGTGATCCCATATTTTTAATCTCCTTCTTAGAAGGAGTCCTATTAAGGAACATATTTGTTAGAGGTGCGTGTCAATGGATCAAGTTATAGTGTAGGGCGTGTATGGGGCGCCCGTCAGTAAGTCTTTGGTCAATGGTAAATGAACAAACAAACAAAAACAAAATATTTAAAATATGAAAAGATAGAGCAGTGAGAGCTGATGTTCTCTTGGATATTTCCTAATTGTCAACTTATAAATCTACGTTAATATAGAAAAGAAAACACAATAATATAGAGACAAAAATGATAAATTCTAAAACTATACAAATTCAGACAGATTCGTGAGGATCTCTGACAGCTCTATCTGGAGTAAACCTCAAAAAATAGTAGCAGGCTATGTCACAGTATTTACAATTACAATTAAACTAAAATTTTAACTTTTATAAAAATTTTGCTCTATGTAGAGTATGTCTCTACAAATATAAAAATGGCCCTTTATGTCCTTAAGTCAACAAAGAAAACCGCGTTCCGATACGACCCAGGGTTTGCAAGCTATTGAAGTTTTAAATTTCCAATATGGCGTCCAATATGGCCGCCGTTAAATTTATAATTAGGTTTACAACGTCAAAAATGATCGCAGAAGGACGAGGAAAACGGCTATAATATGGTTGCGATGGGGACTACAAGATAGGCTAATAAAAAGTGGGGGTCATAAAATGGACTCTACCTAGAGTTTTTATTTTATCATAAAATGCAGCTGTCACATCTGATATAAAAACCGAAAACCGCGTCCCTCTACGGTCAATACTTTTTGCGTAATCTTAAAAACAAAGTTCCAAAATGGCGTCCAAGATGGCGGACAGGATATCTAACTTTGGATCCCGTGGGTCGAATCGGGCCGAGTTTAGGCTCGTTGGATCGGGCTTAACAAGAGCTTTTCAGATATCTAACCTAATCATACGAACACATAAAACACGATTTTATAACATCAAAAAACACAAAATTTTAGTCAAAATTAAATATAAAACAAAAATTGGAAATAAATTTGGACTTTTTTCGTCATAATACCTTATAACTAATTTATTTTTAATTTCTTGAGAAGTAATACAGTTCTCGTGGTCTTCTTTCTTGGAGCACGTGTTTGCCCAAAATCTTTGAAAATTCGTAACTCGAAATTTTTTAAGTCGATGGTGTCGAAAATTTTTTAATACTTATTCTGCACCAAAAGCACTAATTTACTAAGCAATAAAATTTGGGTGTCGCCGCTGGCAATTTTGAGATAATAAATTTTGAAAAAGTCACTAATTTTAGAAATCGAATAACTTAAAACCACTCAACTTTCTTAGGAAGTCCAAACGGAGGGATGATTTGTCCAACCACTCAAAGGTATTGACGCAGCAAAATCCAGCCGCACGCATCCGGATCCGCGACCTCGTGGCCACGTGGTTCCTGCTTTTCTGGTCGTAGCTCAGCATCTGGTGGCGGCAAAAATCCAAAAGTTGGCAGGAACGTGGGTCTTCATGGTGCCCATGTTTTAAGGCCAAAAAACATGTAGGTCGCAGCGCTTAATCCGACTACGTTCACACTTAAAGTTTTGAAAAGTTTCAAATATTCACTTTTTTGAAAATATTTTCCAAACCGATATTGTCCGGCTGAAAATCTTCACGTCACTAGATAGGCCGTATTTTTCCGCACACAACGGTATATAACACGATAGTGCCACTTCGAAAAAACCTATTTTTGCGAATTTTTGAAGAAAATTTCGTGCGCGGAGCAGCGCTGGCAGCGACCGTATTGCGCGGGGGGTGGCGCGCGACTGGTTAGGTTAGGTTAGGTTAGGTTAGGTTAGGTTAGGTTAGGTTAGGTTAGGTTAGGTTAGGTTAGGTTAGGTTAGGTTAGGTTAGGTTAGGTTAGGTTAGGTTAGGTTAGGTTAGGTTAGGTTAGGTTAGGTTAGGTTAGGTTAGGTTTTTTTTTTTTTTTTTTTTCTTCTACCTCCAACATGATCGGAGCCTGTGTTTGCTGTTTACTCTTTCATACCAGTTCACGCTTTTATTCCTCTCGCACTTCCATTCCGCATACTATTTCTTTCTTGCATTCATCTCTTTCTTTCATGTTCGGGTGGGACTCCCGTCTATTGGCCCTAAGGTAACTAACTTTTATATTCTTTATTGTTTCAAGGAGGCGGGGTAAATAATTGCACTCTACTACAACTTTTTTATAATTTTTAGATACACCTGTTTCTAAAATTCTATATGAAAAACGTATTTCTATTCTAATGTTTCTTAAATCTCTATATAATATGTACTTATCATTATGAACTATGCTTATCTCTAATATTTTATACAATACTATGATAGCATATTTCCTTATCTCTATGCTGTATATATTATCATCCTTATACTCTATGCTTATCAGTAATATACAACAAGATACTACGATTGCATATTTTCTTAAACATTTTTTATTTTCTTTTAAGATTATTCTGTATTTATTTAAACAGTTTTCTAATAATACGTATTCAATGCATATTTGCTTGGTCTGACAGAAGATCAAACCCAAGTTACATTTTAGCATCCTCCCGGAACCCTCAGCGGTTTCCGTAGTAGGTGAGTCAACTTCCTTGCCGCGATTCAGTCCAACATGGGTCTTCTTCCAGTACAAAATAATTTTGTTCTGGCGAGATTTATTAATATCTCTGAGATTTGCCACAGAGGGATGGGGGCACTTTGGATTAATGACTCCCGAGAGTACCGCTGTTTTATTACTGAAGGTTCCAGGAGGAAGGGTCTCTATCGCATCTACTAGCCTGGTTGCCACTAATTGACACAGACAATTTGTTGTCGCAGTAAAACCAACGAGGGCGCCCTTAGCAATACGCTACTGACATTCGGGCCAGCCCGTCCCACTTCAGACGCACTGGGCAGCTGAAACTAAAGGCGTTATGGTCAGTAGAGTCCAATTTGGCCTTCACACAATTACGGCAGGAGGGTGGGTCGCCGGTGAGCTTGTCAGCACACGCTGCGCTGAGGTGGGGGCCGCCGCAGTGGCTGCACAGGTCAGCCGGCTCCTTGCAGAACCGTCTGCCGTGCCCATACCCCAGGCAGCGCGTGCACTGGACTAAGGGAGACTGGTCTTTTACGACGATGCGCTGGAGGTCAATATGGACGAGCCCCAGCTCTGTCACTCTTCGCCAGATGGTCGGCGATGTGCTTATGACGATGTGACAGGCATGGGGGTTCCTGGCTCTCTTCCTATATTTGACCTCCAGGCGATCATCCCCAGTGTCGAGGCCGTAAAAAACACCCCTGTTCTGGTTCCTCAGAGCTTTTAGGACGTCTTCGTCTGTGTTGATTTGCAACACGTCTCTGAGGATGACCAGTGGGTCCTTGTTCTTGACTTCCTCGACACTGAGGGCCGTTCCTTCCCTTTCCAGTTTTTCCACAACTTTGTTTCTCTCCTCTGTGTTTTGGAAACCCATAACTATTTTGCGGTCTTTTGCTTTCCTGACCCGCTCTACCTTGACCCAGCCCTCCTTCGCGTCGATCACTTTCCTGACCCTATCCAGCACCTCATCCCCGGTCTCCATCTCGTCCCTGGAGGTTACCACTATGGAGTGGAGTGTTGCAGGTCTAGGTAGCGACCTGTCGCTTGCAGTGGCGGCTACGGCCGCATAACTCCTAGCCTGCTCCATTGTTGCCTTCTGGCTCTCCAGGGACTCCTTTAGGTCTTCCATAATTTTGGTATTGTTAGCTAAGAGTCTGGAGTGCTCCTCGAGACGGGCCAATAGATTGGGGTCGGAGTTGACCATGAAGGTGGCGTCGGACACAGAAGCCTCCGGCTCCACCCCCACCGTCCCCTCCTTGTCACCAATCAATCCCGAAGCCCCTCCGGTCTTTCCCATTTCCGGCGTTTTGGAGGCCCTCTCTGCCTCCTTTACCAGCTGGTATAGCCGGTCTAGGGCTTCGGTGATGTTATTTTTGATCTCCGTCTTGATGTTGCGAGAAGCACTCAGATTCAGCTTACCTGAAACCAATAGGGCCTTTGCCTCCGCCGAGCGACTCTCGTAAGTTTTTCCCTTGGTCCCTACGGAGGCCCTACTTTTTTCAGTTTGAGACTGCGTCGGCCTTGATTTGGTGCTGGTAGAGCCGGTCTGTCCCGTTGTGGTCGAGTCCGTGTACGAGGCCTCCCACTGGTTAATGCTGCGCCTAACGTTGGTTTTCTGCGCAAGCTTGGATGGGGACTTCTTGGCGTCAACATCGGTCGCCTTCAGGGGAGTCCTGGCTGTGTACATGATGGAGGTATCGTTTGAGTGATAAAAATACAGTGGTAAAAATTTAAGTTACTAACCCTAAGAGAATAAATAGAATTTTTATTTTGGCTCTACCTAGAGTCACTAGGTATAGGGTCTGTCAAGAAAAAGATATAATTGTCAATACTTAATGCTAAAACAATATAACAAGAATAAAATATAAATTTTTATATAGTCGTTAGAAAAGGCCCAATAAGACCCGTCAATATAAATTTGTCAAAAAGCAATGTATTTCAAAAGGGGAATAAAATTTGTCAGAGACTACCTAGAATTTTATTTTATATGATAAGAAAGTACACAAACATAACTTTAAAAAAGTAACATAAGTCAAAAAGAGCTTAAAATAGAGTTTTCAAAAAATTTCTCTACATAGAGACGATGTAGAGTCAAATAAAGTAGTCTCAATTGTAGTCTTAAATTAACACATATATACAAAGAAAAAATTTTTTAAAACGGACTAGTGGTTCCTGAGATATCTTAACTTAAATATATACAAGATGGCGGACAAAATGGCCGCCGTAAACTAAAATTGTTCTGGAGAGCTTAATTTTTAGCGTAGGACACTGCGGTTTTTTGCAGAGCTCTCAGCCCGGCTCCGACCACCCTACCGCAATGAAAAACTGATGTTAAAAGTTTGGACTCTAGGTAGAGTTTTTGAGTCACTTGCCGTGTGGGTAGAGTGGTGGAGGTGCCAAAGCCGAAAACCCCACTCAAATCCGCTTAAAACTGCCAAAGTAAATCAGATTTAAAAATTTTCAAGATGGCGGACAAAATGGCCGCCAAATCTAAAAGTGTCCGTATCTCCTTTATTTCTGCCCGAAAAGGGCCGAGTTTGGGCTTGTTTTGTAGGGATTTTGAAATTCCACAATTTAAGGATAGATTTTGAATTTTAAAAACAACCCCTTATTAATTATATGAAACTAAAATAGTAAAAATATCAAAAAATGGCTTAAAATTTCTAAAACTCAAGAACACCTAGTCAAAAAATTTAGATTTCCTTAAAAACTACGCTCACCCTACCCGTACTCGAGATAGTGATAATTTTAGTGTCCAAAAAACAATTTTGAGTTTGTACCGGTAAATACAATTTTATATTTGCACCTGAGTGACAAGGTGTGTTTTTATTAAAAAATTCATATCTCAAGTTCGGGCAAGCGTAAAATTTTTTCAAAAGAATTAGAATAAAGGGAAAGAGATACTTAATAAAATACTTAAATAAAATTTGGTGGTCGCCGCGGAGAATTTCCCGGGAACGCAGCGGGGAATCCAGGGAAAAATTTCAGCAACTTCGGATGGTTGTTTCTCAGCCGGTTGTGGACCGATTTTCAAAATCCTTTCGGTGTTAGGCTCCTACGTGCATGCCCCTCCAGATGGCATCACAGAATTTTGCAGGTCTTCCAGATCTTGAAAAATCGGCCACGTGGTGATTACTGAAATTCCCCGTTTTCACCGGAACGCGTGGCCAGAAAAATCCAATTTTTTGCACAGGTGTGGGCACCCCTGGGAGACATCCAATGGCAAAATAAAATAGTGGGGGTACAGATCTGTATCTTGCAGCGTATGCGATTTTCTGCTCCGAGCACGTGGCCAATCTTGGTGCACGTTTGAAATAAGCTGAAAATCGCTGAAAGTAGCACTTTTTACACTGAAAACCAGGAGATTTTTATATCCAGAGATCACTTAAACTTGACGTCACAATTCACGAAAATTTTAGAAAGATCCGAGCACTTTTGCTATTTATCGTGATTTTTTGAGCGTGGAGCTGCTCTAAAAACGATCCGCGCGCTGCGGGGGGTGCCGCGCGACTGGTTAGGTTAGGTTAGGTTAGGTTAGGTTAGGTTAGGTTAGGTTAGGTTAGGTTAGGTTAGGTTAGGTTTTTTTTTTTTTTTTTTTTTTTTTTTTTTTTTTTTTTTTTTTTTTTTTTTTTTTTTTTTTTTTTTTTTTTTTTTTTTTTTATACTTACACCTCCAACGTGGTCGGAGTCTGTTTTAACTAATCTTCACTTTCATTCTAGTTCTATCATTTATTCCTCTCGTACTTTCATGCTTCATACTTTATCTTTCTTTTTTACTTCTCTTTCTTTCTTTAAACGGGTGGGTTTCCCGACTAACTATGTTTGAGCTATTAGTGGTAGCTTCTTTGGGTTTTTGAAAGCAGTTCTGCTACGGGTGGGGTTCCCGTCTATTTCTCATTTTATTTTAGGGAAAATAATTTGAGTACTCAGATTTCAAAATAGTTTTTTACAATTTTCTTCTTTTTCTTAATAGTTATATATTATCCTACTTATTGACTATTTTCTTACTAATTACATTTTTAAAATTCTATATTAATTTATGCTGGTTGAAAATATAATCATTATATTTAATCAGCATACTTAAACTACTTATTTCGTAATATTGCTTTTCTGGCAATTTCATTACAATAGTCTATAAATAGACTTCGGTTTTTACTTAATATTACTTCGCTTATTGTATGTACACTTAAAATTACATCAAGTTTTTGCTCCAAATCAAATCTTTCTCTACTATAGACAGGGCATTCCAGCAGTAGGTGGGGCACGGTCTCTTTAACACCAGGTTCGCATATGCACGATGGGTCCTCCTTACACCTGAATCGGTTCAGGTATTCAGAGAACCCACCGTGCCCAGTCATTACTTGGGTTGTAACGGCTGTGGGTTCGATTTTCCGAATAACAGGGTACGCCGCAACCGCATCGGGAAAGAATATTTTTGTTATCCCTGCTGTTTCGCTATTTTTATATCTTGTGTTCCATTCGTGAAGCGAGGTCATACGGATATCTCGCTTCACGAATGAAACCGGGCACAGATCATAGTTCGCTTTGCGTTTGGAACCCACAGCGGCCTCTTTGGCTAGATGGTCAGCACGTTCATTTCCCTCCATTCCGGCATGGGCTTTGATCCAATACAGATGTACGGTTTTCATTTGGATTTCCGTCTGCTTGAGATTTTTCCGCGCTTCCACCGCCAAGGGATGGAGGGAGCCTATATTAGTAACGGTTTGGATTGCTGCCATTGAGTCGCTGTAGATTCCAAAGCTAGCTCCTGTGCTTTTGAGTACTACCCTTGTAGCTTCACATATGGCCAGAAGTTCAGCCTGGTAGACGGTGCAATACGACGGTAGAGCAAGCTTGAGGGCCCTGGTCTCCGATGCGCCATTCCAGATGGACAGCGCTGCACCAACCTTGCCCTCAATCTTACTCCCGTCTGTATAAATGCAAAAATCGTGATTGCTGTGTGATTTCAACTGTTCCTGGTCTACCAGGCTTATGAACTTCAGGTCACTATGTTCCGCGGGATGTGGGGAGTCTAAAGCCCGTGACGGTTTCTCAATTTCTCTGTCAGCCAGTCCGGGCTGGGCCACCCCCCTCCTGATCTCGTATAGAGACGCCGCTTCGCGGATTCTGAGGTCAAGGGGGAGTATCCCAGCCAGGACCAGTGCTGCATTGAGAGATACGGTTTTGTAGGCTTTGCACATTTTCTGTGCAAAACCTCTCTGTACTGCATTTAAGTGCTTTATGATCCCGAGTTTGGACACAGCTGGCACCCATGCGCTTGCGGCGTACGTGATAATCGGTTCAGCCGTTGCTATGTAAATGGACCGGATAACTTGGGGATTTAGACCCCAACTGACTTTTGCGGCTCTGGACAGTTGTCTTTCGATGGCTATGGCCTTCTTACAGACATTTACGACGTGGTTGTTGAAAGTCAGTTTGTTATCGATCGTCAACCCCAGAAGCTTAATTTCTTTGGTCATGGCAATAGTAACCCCTCCCATGCTTAGCAGTGGCGTGTCAAATTTTAACTTTTTTGTTATGACCATTGCGCTGGTTTTATGGGCAGCAAATTTTAATTTATTTCTGGCACCCCACTCCTCGACATGCCTGAGAGTGGCGTTTGCCCGACCCTGGATGTCTTGAGCAGTATCCCCGTCAAACACGAGGACCACATCGTCGGCGAAGGCCTGACAGTAGTCGCCTCTTCGCTCCAGGTCTTTCAGCAGAGGGTCGAGGAGAAGGTTCCACAGGATCGGCCCGGCTATGGATCCCTGCACACAGCCTTTTGCTGTGCCAGTGCTCGCTTCTTCTCCACCATATCTTACAGTAACCCTCCTATCCGTCAGGTAATCATCAAGAACTCTTCTAACGTTGACAGGGCATCCCTCCTCCGCCAATCTCAGTCTGATAGCGGGCCACCAGGCGTTGTCGAAGGCCCCCTCTATATCCAAGGAAACTAGGGTGACCAGTTTTTTCTGGATTAGTTTGGTGCGGATGTATTGCATAAGGATATAGAGGGAGTCCTCGGTGCTTCTTTGGGGCATAAAGCCGTATTGGCGTGTGCTTATTCTTGGTAGGAGATGATACCTGAGCCTGGCGACCAACATCTTTTCATAAATTTTTCCAAGGACTGGTAGGAGGCCGATTGGTCGGTACGATTTGGGTGTTGTATAACTCTCCTTTCCGGGTTTTTTCAGTACAGCGACTATGGCCTCCTTCCATATCCTTGGAAAACATTGGTACTCCAGACACTTGTTTAGCAGTTCCAAGAATAGCTGAGGGTCATCACCTATGGCATTACAGCATATGTCCGCCGTAAAGCCTTCCACGCCAGGGGCCTTTTTGGGATTGAATGTATCCATCGCGTGTTTCAGCTCGGTTATAGTGAACGGTGGGTCACATTGTTCAGAATGATTCCCATCGTTCACTTTTTCTGCTTGTTTTCTGATCTGGCGGTGGTAGGGATGGTCGACATTTTCTGAGTCTTTCGGATAGAAGGTATCCGCCAACAGCCGAGCCGACTCCCTCATTCCTAAAACCTTCCCTTCATACTCAAGCGGTAGGTCCTCCTCTCTTTTTCTAGTTCTTGAGAGAACCCTGTAGATACTCTCCCAAACAGTTTCCCTATCTTGTTTTGTGCAGAACGCCTTCCAACTTTCTGTTTGGGCCTTCATTACCATAGTCTCATAAGCTTCTTTCTGCTTCAGATAGTCTTCTACGACCACTGCTCTGCGGGTGGGTGCTGCGCATCTGATCCTTCGGCGCTTTGTGGCGACTTCCCTCTTCTTCTTTGCGAGTTCATCAGACCACCACGGGATGGTAAGTATTTCTGTGTTTTTCTTTTTCGGTATTGCGTGGTCGCAAGCTTTGGTGACTATTTTGGTGAAGAGGACTACTGCTTCCTCGGCCTGATCCCTCCCGTTTATTTGCCCTATTTCGGTGTTCGTAAGCTGGTGTTCGGCTTTAAATTCCTGGAGTTTTTCGTGAAAAAGACTCCAGTTGGCCTTCTTAGTATTGTAGAGCCTTGTAGTACGCTCTATTTTGGTACCTTTTGATTTTTGGAGTCCGATTCTGAAGGTAATTGCATTGTGATCTGAGCTAATCAGCAATTCATCAGTTCTCCAATTTTCGATCAGGCCGAGAATGTCCATTGAGCAGGCTGTGATGTCTACGAAGCTAGAGTATCTTTTTCCACCACGAATGGTGTCAAAAGTTGGTATGTCTCCGGTATTCAGTATATGAAGGCCCATTTCGTGCACCATGCCCGCCATTTCCTCCCCCCTGTGGTCTATATGATTACTCCCCCACCATGTACTTTTTGCATTGGCATCGCCACCTATAATCATGTTTCTGGCCTTGAGTGTGTGCTCTACTTTTCTTAGGTGGTCAAGATAACCTTCTATAGGCTGGTCTGGCTCGAAGTAGAAGGAGACAATCGCGACCCTCCAGGCACTGGTTTTGACTTCGACCACTGCGATGTTAGTGGTGGTAAGCTCAGGATGTTGTATTACATCTAGGTCTCGATCGAAGATGGCAATGACCGCTTTAACTACCGTGTCGCCAGTGCTCTGGAAGATTCTTACCCCGCGTTGACCCCTCATACTCGTAGCCCCGCCTACATAGGGTTCCTGAAAAAGGGCTATGGCGATTTTTCGCTTACTGGCTTCCATTAGAGCCTCGTTGGTTGCCAGTTTCTTGCGTTGCAAGTTTGCCTGCATTACATGGTAGGGGAGCTGCATGCCCTGCGCGCCTTTAGCAATAGGCTACCGAGGCCCTTGCTAACCTATCCCATTTGGCTCTCACTGGGCAGTCTTGGCTGAATGCATTATGTTCTGCCTGTTCAGGTTCCATGTCGGCTCTAAGGCAGTTCTTGCATGTAGGCTTTTCTCCTGCGATCCAGTCTGGGCACTCAAATTTCAGATGAAGACCACCACAATGGCTGCACAAGTCTGCTGTTTGTTTACAGAACCTCTTTGAGTGGCCGTAGCCCAAACAGCGGGAGCACTGAATGAGCGGGGACTGATCCATGACTCGGATCTGTTGAAGATCGATATGAACAGTCCCCGCCTCCAGCGCCCGCTTCCAGACAACGGGAGAGGTAGTAAGGATGACATGGCAGACATGTGGGTTTCTAGCCTTACGTCTGTACTTGACGCCCAGCCTCTTTTCTTCTTCGTCTAGGCCGTCAAGAATACCCCGGTTTTGATTTTTGAAGGCTTTTAAGACGTCCTCATCGGTGTTAACCGCGAGGACGCCCCTGAGCATTAGGAGGGGGTCTTTATTCTTGACTTCCTCAACGAAGAGGTGGTTGCCTGCTTCTTCTTCTATTCTGTTTATGACCTTTTGTCTCTCTTCTTTGGATCTGCAGCTCATAATTATTTTGCGGTCTTTGGCCTTCCTTACTTTTGCGACTTGGACCCATCCCTCCTTGGCGTCAACTGCCTCTCTAACTTTCGCGAGAACTTGGTCTCCTGTGTCGGTCTCGTTTTTGGAGGTGACTACCACGGAGTGCAGGACATTTTTTCTGGGGGAGCGCTCTGTGATGTGGGATGCGGTAACACTAGCGTAGGTTTTGGACGAGATAAAGTCCTTGTGGAGTTCTAGTTTTCCATTCAACTCGTCCATTTTCCTGTTGCTTTCGTGTATTAGTTTGGCATGTTCTTCCAGTCGGGCAATAAGAGGGCTACTTTCTTCTTTCTTTTCTTCGGTTTCCGCTATGTTGAGGGGTTTGGGCACTATGCCAGTCGTGTCTTTGGAACTCTTCAGTTCCCGCTCAACTTCCTTAACCAACTGGTACAGCCTGTCAACCGCCTCTACAACTCCGGCCTTAATGTCGGTTTTTAAGTTCCGAGAGTTATTTAAGTGGAGCTTAGCTTTATTAAGGCAGGCTCGCGCCTCCGCAGTGCGGTCAGTGTACACTTGTTTTTTGAGAGTGTGGTCATCCGAGGGCTGTTGGTCTGCGCTCGAGTTGCCGTCCCGCGGAAGCGCTCGTCTGCTATTTGGCTTTTGTGAGCCGGTTTTACCCGTGGTTGGAGTAGTATTGCTGTCGACCCCCTCAGATGCCCGCTGTTCAATGCTTTGTCGCATCTTGGAAACTAGGGTTTGGGTCTTTGGGGGGGATTTTCGAGGCTCCGCCTGACTCGCAGCCAACTTTGGCGGGGTCCTCGCGACAGTCGACATGATACGTGTGGGAGGTGTGCGTCAATACTATTAAAATTAAAAAGTAAAAGGTATACTTTGGAGTCAAAAGAAAATAAATTATCTCTTTGTAGAGATCGTATCTATTTGTCGTGTATATATTTGACTAATATTGGCCTTTAAAACAAGACTCAATAGAAAGGAAACAACCAGTCAAGACGATCGATAACAAAGACCAATTTAGTCTATATAGAGTCAATGGTCACTAGTCTAATAAGACCCGGTCTGGTTTGAAATTCAACAATAATATCGTCAAAATACAAAGTCAACACACAAAGTAATAAAAAGAGAAAATATAACTATACAACTTAACATAAAATAGCACAGTAAAACCTAAAGCGAATTTTTCAAAAATTTATCTACATAGAGATCTCCAGAATTAAGATGATAAATAAATGATAAAATAAATGGTAAAAGCTAAAAGTATTTGAAAATAGCGCAAATAGGCTAATAGTTTAAGTAAAATAAAAAATAAAAATTGAGATATATTTTAATAATCAGAAGCTCTATGTAGGGCCTTAGGCTCTGTCAGTATGTATGATAGCTTAAAACTACTAAAAACAAGGTAATAGAGGACAAGAAACACAAAACAAGTCAATAAAAAATTTTCTCTACATAGAGTAAATGTAGAGTCATAAATATAACAAATTATTTTAGATTTACCTAAGCTATTACTAATGCAAAAAGAACGGTCTCGATCGGACTAGTAGTTATCGAGATAACTTAGGTTGAATATTTTCAAGATGGCGTCCAATATGGCGGCCAAATAATAAAAAGGTCGTTGTAAGTCCAATTTTGATCGCAGAGACTCGCGGTTTTTTCTATGTTGTTAGTTTTTGGACAATCTACACTACGGTAATATAGAGAACATGTGTTTTATTTCGACTCTATGTAGAGCCATAGAGTCATTAAATATGTAGATACGATATAGGTAGTGCCTTTACTGAAAACCGCGAGTCGCTACGCTGAAAAATACCGGAGATACAGGGGATTTAAATTTTTCAAGATGGCCGCCAAAATGGCCGCCAAATTTTTGAATCGGTCCAGCTATCTCAATTTTAGTCCTATCGAGCCGTGCTTGGGCTCGTTTAAAAGAGCTTTCTAAGACGCTTTTGGATTTGTATATAATTTGGATCCAAAATCAACCCCTAAATTTTAATATACAAAAAACAACAAAAAATTTACAATTTCATACATAAAAAATACAAATTTAGGTTTAAAAATTAAAAAAGTTCACGAAATATTATTGAAAAGCTTAGCACTAAATTGACAAATATAAATAATCAGTCTGGAATGTTTTTTAAGGGTAGTTGATATCTACCCCTAAGTTTCAAAAATTTATAACAAAAAATTTTTCCCGGACAACTATACTCCAAAATTTAATATCTATTAAAACTACTTACTTACTATATTATAGTCCACAAAAAACACTAGGTTGTAGATCTCGTTTTCTTGTAAATAATTTTCAAAGTTTTTCAAAAAATTTTTGTATTTTCAATTGTCAATAACTTTTGAATGGGCTCACTTTTTTAACTTCTGAAAACGGGTTATGGCTCCGGGCGATGTCATCTTTAATATTCCGTTGTCAGCGCCAGCCGGACGGCTCGGGAACTAAGACCTCGTGGCCACGTGGTTTTTGAGATTTTCTCAATATCTCCGTGGTTTTTGCAGGCAAAAATCCGCAAAAGATGTCAAAATGTAGGTCTCACTAATACCCATCACACGACACTAAAAAACGTATATGTCACCACTCAAGATCTTGCAGCGTACGCGCACAAAGTTTAAAATTTTTGTGATTTTTCAATTTTTTGTGAATATCAATTTGCCGGAAAAAGTCCGGATGTCACAAATTACACTGGATGTTAGAGCGTCTTTTTCCGCGTTTTTTGACGTATCACTTGTCAAGGTGCTATAAAAATTGCCACTTTTGTGAATTTTCGGAAGAAAAATCGAACGCGGAACAGCGTTAGAAGCGTGCGTGCGGCCGGGGGGGTGGCGCGCGACTGGTTAGGTTAGGTTAGGTTAGGTTAGGTTAGGTTAGGTTAGGTTAGGTTAGGTTAGGTTAGGTTAGGTTAGGTTAGGTTAGGTTAGGTTAGGTTAGGTTAGGTTAGGTTAGGTTAGGTTAGGTTAGGTTAGGTTAGGTTAGGTTAGGTTAGGTTAGGTTAGGTTAGGTTAGGTTAGGTTAGGTTAGGTTAGGTTAGGTTAGGTTAGGTTAGGTTAGGTTAGGTTAGGTTAGGTTAGGTTAGGTTAGGTTAGGTTAGGTTAGGTTAGGTTAGGTTAGGTTAGGTTAGGTTAGGTTAGGTTAGGTTAGGTTAGGTTAGGTTAGGTTAGGTTAGGTTAGGTTAGGTTAGGTTAGGTTAGGTTAGGTTAGGTTAGGTTAGGTTAGGTTAGGTTAGGTTAGGTTAGGTTAGGTTAGGTTAGGTTAGGTTAGGTTAGGTTAGGTTAGGTTAGGTTAGGTTAGGTTAGGTTAGGTTAGGTTAGGTTAGGTTAGGTTAGGTTAGGTTAGGTTAGGTTAGGTTAGGTTAGGTTAGGTTAGGTTAGGTTAGGTTAGGTTAGGTTAGGTTAGGTTAGGTTAGGTTAGGTTAGGTTAGGTTAGGTTAGGTTAGGTTAGGTTAGGTTAGGTTAGGTTAGGTTAGGTTAGGTTAGGTTAGGTTAGGTTAGGTTAGGTTAGGTTAGGTTAGGTTAGGTTAGGTTAGGTTAGGTTAGGTTAGGTTAGGTTAGGTTAGGTTAGGTTAGGTTAGGTTAGGTTAGGTTAGGTTAGGTTAGGTTAGGTTAGGTTAGGTTAGGTTAGGTTA